>CM023958.1:21526349-21589353 GCA_013407115.1 Glycine latifolia | reverse complement strand
AGCCTAAAAATGCATAGTTTGGGCCTATTTTAAGTCCACATTGAGACTCATTTACACAAATAAGAAATTACTAAATTACGATATTACGAAAATTACGAAAACTATGAAATTACGAAAGCTACGAAAGGAATTCTGAAGCAAGCTCTCCTACAATATTCAAGGTGCTCCAATTCATCTCCTTGTGTATTCCTCCATCCTTGTCCTTGTTAAATAGTCCAACCATGATTCTCTTGGTCATCTCTTCCTGTAGAAGCTTAGTTTTAGACCTTGTCATGGGTCTTTCAAATCTCACCAAAGGAAGTGCTTCAAGCTCTCCTTCTAGACCTTTGGCTTGGAATGGACCTCCATCATCATGATCCTTAGATAGTCCTCTATCAGTCTCTCATTAATAGATTTCACAATAAAATTAAGGGTATAACACGTTAAAAATTAATAATTTAAAATGGTCTATATTTCTTATAATTAGGAGAGAGAAAATATTCATTTGGGTGAAATGTCTAAGTGTTTAAAGTATGTGTATTTAAATCCCCTTCCATGCAACATTAAAAATTACATTGACAATTTAGAGAAGCATTGCCAGTTGTTGGTGTTACTTAGAAAATATTCTATGTGTTAAGTCAAATATTGTTCGATTCTAGAATCTTGGAGGTGATGAGGTATAAGTTTGTAAACATGTTTGGAAGGTTTGAAGAAGAAAAAATGTTGAAGAAAATTTCGACTAATCCACTGATGATGTATGGCAAGGTTTGGCTGAAGAGATTTCCAAAGACAAAGAAGGAATTCAAATGACCAAGTTTAAGTATAAGATAGTTGTTAAGTATTGGAGTGTTTAAGAACATCAAAGATTTCAAGTTAAAAGAACATGAAAAACCACATGTCATTCGATAAGGAGATAAAGGTGGGGTTAGATGGTTAAGGAGAAGGAAACAGGAAAAAGGTTGTGGATTCGATCTCCTCTGCTAACAAAACTAATATTTTAAAACCTAACATTTGCCGATTAAAAAAACAATCATCCAATAGTCCATTGCAAGCGGTTATCGAAGGTGCACAAATCAAGACATGTAACAACATCTAATATATATAGTTGATCCTAGACAATTGTACATGTGTTTAGATATTTTTTTCAACTATTAGGGCAAAAACCTTATAACTAGAGAACTATTGTGGTTATTTTTTTCTCAAATGATACATTCGCTATATATTTGTAGGCCAAATGACCTATTTAGTCTCTTATCTTATTTTAATTTTTGTTCAATTTGATCATTTATCTTTTAGAAAGTTCATTTTGGTCCTTTATATTTTTAAAAAGGACCAAAATGATCCTTCCATCTATTTTGAACTAATACCGTTAATGATTTTTAAAAATTGGCAACTAAAAACTGCCAAAAAATGTATGAATTTTTTTGTTCTTCTTCTTCCTCTTCTCAATTCTCCCTTAGACAACACAAATCACAAGGACAACCTCCCAAATTTCATATTTGAATTAGATCTAGATTGCAAGGACGAAGTTCAAGACGATGAGTTGTAGCACTATGATGAAGAAAGGGTTGCCAGAAATGATGAGGTTGAGGACGATGTGTTGGAGCATTACGGCAGAGAAGAGGCTATCGATGAGGATGAACTAGAAGACGATGCGCCAAAGCACTGCATTGAAGAAGGGTCTGTCACGACAAAGACAAAGTTGAAGATGATGCACTCAGATCCGATGCACATAAGCTTATGGAACCTCTGCTAGCAGTATGTTGTCTAGTGAAGAACTTGGAGGATGAAGGAGACGAAAAGAGAAGAAAAGGAGGAAGATGCAAGAGAGAAAAAAGATTCATTTTATTGTAGTCTTTAGCTGTCAATTTTTTTAAAATTATTAACGATAATAGTTCTCTAAGGTTGTGTTTGTTACACATTATGGTAAATGACAAAGAGAATAGTACAGAACAAATACTTGAGTTACAAGACAATTTATCATCATGTGCATTGTTTGACTAACAATGGATTGTGCAAGTCAAATAATATAAAATTTACTAAAATATAAATTTTTAATATTAATTATCTTAATATAATTTACATTATTATTATATTTTATGAGAATTCAAAATACAAAATATATACAAGCAAGCTAGTCAGTCAATAATGTAAATTCAAAATATATGGCATGATAAGGTTGTTGTAGCCATTACATAATGTGAATCTAAAATATATGGCAAGATAGGATTGATATACCTAGTAGATAATGTAAATTTGAAATAGATGACATTATAAGATTCTTGTATCTAGTAGATAATGTGAATTCAAAATACATGCACTACTACAAAAGGCGCTTTCTACGACGGTTATTTATGGCTTTTAACAATGATTTTACAACTGTCTTTGAATCTGACACTTTCTAAAATGGTTTTACCCAAAACTGTCTTAGAAATGGGTTTTCTTTATTAAAAAAAAACTGAACTTCAAAGACGATTTCTAGGAGAAACCGTCTTAGAAGCTCCACTTTCTAAGACAATTATTCCAAAAAATCATCTTAGAATTTAAAAAAATTAAAAAACTAATGGAGCATCTAAGACTGTTCATCTAAGACTATTCCTAGGAACAACTGTCTTAGAATCTTCACTTTCTAAGACGGTGTTTACTAGAAACTGTCTTAGAATTTTTTTTAAAAAATAATAATTGAGCTTCTATGATGGCTCCTCTTAAGAATCGTCTTAGAAGCTTCACTTATTAAGACGGTTTCTAGAAAAACCGTCTAGAAATTGTCTTAAAATATCTATTTTTTTTAAAAAAAGAATTTAAAAAATATTGAGGATTTTAAAACAATTTTCTAAAAAAACCGTCTTAAAACGTAAACATTCTAAGATGGTTTTTCCTGAAATCGTCTTAGAATGTATTTTTTTAAAAAAATAATTGAAAATTCTAAGACGATTTTACACAAAAACTCTTAGAAATTAGACTTTCTAAGACGGTTTTTTAGAGAACCGTCTTAGAATGTATTTAAAAAAAATCAAAATGATGATTTATCACTAGCTTTAACATGTTCACTATATAATAGATAATTGTGATACAAGAAGACAAGATATTAAATAACAGGTATAAATAACTACAAAAAAAAAACAATACACAACATTGTAGATATTTTTTATCTTGAGTGCTTCAAGTACAACGAAACAGGCTGCAGGGTGTTTTGAATAAGTAAAAGCATGAGTATATGAACCTAAAATAAGCAAACATAGTGTACTCATTAGAATTGAGAATCCATTGAAGACAAAGTCCTCCATAGCTTCCTTAAAAGCTCCTTGGGTTGCAAGGGTAAGCCTTATTACTTCACAAGCTACATTCCACGAATATTTCATCTTTTGGATGTCTTCCCAATTCAACAGCTCTCCGAAAGCTTTGGATTTTACAATCGCCATTTGTTCTGAACAAATTACAAGATAGGATAACAAACAATTTTATATGAGTTTAATATACATGCATTTGTTAATATAATTTTTTTATATATTATCAATCGATCCAAAATTATAATTAGTATGATTTATAAGAGAATTATTATAAAAATTAATAAAATTATCATATATTACATTATTAAGAAAAGTTATTTCTCTGTGCCAAAGCTTTTATTTCTATAACTATGCTATCCTATAAATTAAACTAACAAATAAATCAATTATGAAAGCTAAGCTTTGAGGACATGACATATCTTTTATTTTTCTTATCATATTATATTCTTTATTATTTTTATTTTTGTCTCTTTGTTTTTTCAAGGTATTGAATAGGCTAAGGTGCACTATTATTTTTAGGTTTTAAAACCCAAAATTAAAATTGAGCTTCGTTAGGATTTTTTATAAACAAATGCAAACCTGCCTTGAACAAATTAAAAATAAAGCATATATATTATACCTTTACATTTTGTTTGAACAGTATGTTAGAAAATGAAAGTGTTTTACTATTATTTTATTTTTTTTATCAAGTTCTTGCATATATACAGCGAGATAAATATATATAGAGAGAGAGGGGGAGAGAAACACATGCACACGCCTAATAAGAGACCCACATATTCTTGGATATAGGGGGAGCTGAGAAGAAGATCAAGGAAATGATGAAGTTTTTGCTTTAGAGTTTTAGCTTCTTACATGCCAATCAAATTAAAGGCATTTGTAATTTGTCTAGTTGTTCAAGAAGCTTGCCTTGTGATCCTTGCATTACATGACCATAATCATATACATGCATTCATGACTTAAGAAAAGCATATAAGATTACATGTTTGCATTTGAAAAGAGATTTCTCATGGCTTAGGTTTTGAAAAATCAAAATGTGCACTGCCTTAATCTATTACTCATCAATTGTAATCGATTATCAGCTTGTGTTATTTCTGAAAAAGCCAAGAAGAACACTTAAATCGATTACAAGCAAAGCGTAATCGATTACATAACACAATTTACAAAACATACATGACTGCCTTAATCGATTACAACTCAACTCTAATTGATTACCTTAGGTTTATTCTTAAATTGATCATGGCTACCTTAATCGATTACCACTCAACTGTAATCGATTACAAAGACTTATTACATAACTAAGACTGACTAATATAATCGATTACATCACGGTTTAATCGATTACATTGTTCATGAAAGTTTTCCAGATTGTCTAAAGAATATTTTAATCGATTACCTGGAAAAATAATCGATTACACTTACGTATTAATCGATTACATTCTGTTAAATCTGTTTTTTATTTAAATCTATTGGGTTTGTGCTTTTGAGATACAACATACAATCTGAGTTTATGAATTACCCAATACTTTCTAAGCTTTCAAAGGTTCAAGAAACGGATATTTTGAGTGATACACTTCTTGTTTGAAATCAAAAGATTACATGTTTCATTGATGATGATGTTTTGAGCAAGGTTATTCAAAAGAACTTCAAGAGAGTTGATTTTGATCATGTGCATTCATGCAATCTGCAATTGATTGGTAACATTCATTCATTCATTCATCCATTGAGGATCACAGGTTGTATCTCTCTTGAACTTATCCAGAGTATTGTTTTGTATCTTTTAAATTTTTGTAAGGCTAAGATCAAAGAGTTTCTTTAGAGTTGTTCTAGAGTAGTGTTCTCTAGAGGTAAAGAACAGAGTAGAGTTTTCTGGTTCTGTGTGGTTAAAAGCCTAATAGGGTGCAAGATTTCAGGTTCTTTATCTAGGTTTGATAAAGGTAATCAGTTGTAATAGCTTGTAAAGAACATATTTGATTTAGTAGAACTCTAATCTAGTTTTGATTAGAAGACACTAGATGTAGCTTTTCTTTTGAAGGGTGAACCCGTATACATCTTGTGTTAAACTTGTTTCTGAATCTTGTTATCTGTATCTAACTTGTCTTGTGGTTTATCTCTCTCAAGATCAACAGAAAAAGTTTCTAAAATTTTATAAGGTGAAGGGTGAGTCTTGATTGATTAAAAATTGAAGTTTTTACCAAGCAATATTTGTGATATGATCTAAATTCCATTGTGGATTGCACAAAGTTTTAAAAGTCTAAAGTTTAAACCAATTCACCCCCCCCTCTTGGTTTAGTGTGTATGTGTTCATCCTTGTTTTTCAATTGGTATTAAGAGCTGGTTCTTTAATGTTAATCAAGATCACTATCTTTTTAAGAAAATGAATAGCACATAGATTACCTTCAAGGAGGGTGTCTCCGTCAATCGTCGTTCGATGTTTGAAGGAGAGTATTTCAGTTTTTGGAAAAATCATATGTAGATTTTTATTCAATCAAACGACCCCGGTGCTTGGAATGCAATTGGAAAATGTCCTTTGATCCCTACAAAAATTGTTGATAATGAAAGAATTTCCAAGGAGTGGGATGAGATGACAGATGCAGAAAAAAGAGTTGTGCAGTGTGATTTTAAAAGCTAAAAACATGATTACATATGCTCTTTCTTCTACGAATTCTTTAGAACTGTTAGGTGTAAAAGCGCAAAGCAAATGTGGGAGATGTTGGAAGTAACTCATGAAGAAACAGACAAAGTAAGAAGATCAAGGAAGCATGCCTTGATTCATGAATATGAAATGTTCAAGATGAGCAATATAGAAAACATTTCTCAGCTACAAACAAGGTTCACTCACATTGTCAACCATCTTCTTAGTATTGGGAAGATTTTTTATGCTGAAGAATTAAACATCAAAATCTTGAATTGTCTCATAAGACCATGGCAACTAAAATTTACAGCAATTAAGGAATCAAAAGATCTATCCAAGATGTCAATGGATGCACTTTTTGGTACGCTTCTTGAGTATGAACTTGAAATGTCACAACTAATACATGCAGATGATGAAGAGAAGAAACACAAGAGTATAGCCTTGAAAATTGCATCAACTCATGTGGAAAAGGAAGAAGACTCAAGTGAAGATGAAAGTGATGAACATATGAACCTAATAGTGAAGAAATTCAACAAGTTCATGAGAAGAAACAAGAATAAAAAGCTGTCAAAGTTCAACAGGAAAAATGACAACAACAACAACAAGACCTCCAACTTCACTTGCTTCTAATGTGGTAAACCCAGCCACATCAAATTTGAATGTCCAATCTTTTTGAAGAAGCAACAAGGTGAGAGGAAGATAAAGAAAGAAGGGAGGCCAAAGAAGGCATGCATAGCATGGGAAGACAATGATTCAACAACTTCCGAATCAACAAGTGAGAATGAAGAAGCAAATGTTTGCTTCACATCCACAATAAGTGATGATGAAGAATTCTCAAGTGCTGAATCTAAGGTAAATTCTGAATATGATAATATTGTTGATGCTTTCCATGAGATACATAAAGAGGCCCAAAAACTTGCTCAAACCTATTATAGGCTGAAAGGTAATCTCAAATGGCATGCTACCAAAATTGCTGAATTGCAATCTGAACTTTGCAATTTGAAAGAAGCAAATGAAAAGCTTGTTTCAAGTTACAAAGCTAATGGATGTGTATGTGCCTCATCATCTTCAGATGTTGATAAATGCAAGCTTTTACAAAAAGAATTTGATGATTGCAAAAAAAGTCAAGGTGAAAAATATATGCTTTTGCTTTTAGAAAATTCTTACTTGGTTGATCTTTTGAAAAAAATCTATAGAGGAAAATGTAGCTTGAATCAAATGCTTAGTGTTCAAAAATATGTTAGAGATACTTCTGGTTTGGGTTACAAACATGGATCAAAACCTTTTGGAAAAACAAATTTTGTACCACAAAAACAGAAAAATCAAATAGGCTTTTTAAAAACTAAGTATCATCAATTGACTCATTTTAAAAGAGCATTAAATGCTATTACTTGCAATTATTGCATGAAGAAAGGTCATACATCCATTAGGTGCTATGCTAGGAGATACTATGTGCCTAATGGTGAATGCATTTGGGTACCTAAGAGAAAAAAAAAGTCAACTAACCCCTATGGACCCAACCCACATTGGGTACCTTTCTTTATTACTTAATTTGATTTTTTGCAGGTGTGTCTAAGAGCAAAATTAGCATTATGGTATCTTGATAGTGGCTGCTCTAGGCATATGACAGGTGACATATCCATGCTCACAAATTTGACTCTCAAAGATGGAGGATATGTCACTTATGGTGATAATAATAAAGGAAAGATTATTGGAGAAGGAAATATAGGAGACAACTTCAAAACAAAGATAAAAAATGCACCTTATGTGGAATGTTTGAAGCACAATCTCCTAAGTATAAGCCAACTATGCGACAAAGGACTCAAAGTCTCCTTCAATGACAATTGTTGTTTAATATGTGATGGTCAAAATGGTGAAGTTATCCATGTTGGTAAGAGGAAGGGTAACATATATGTTCTCTCCATTGAACATGCATTTATTCACAACACTAGCTGCCTAGTAAGTAAAATTAATGATACATGGTTATGGCATAGGAGAGGTAGTCACTTAAACATGCATCATATGAACAAGCTTATTAGAAAGGACTTAGTCATAGGCTTACCTAATCTTAAATTTGAGAAGGACAAAATATGTGATGCTTGTCAAAAGGGGAAACAATCAAAAGAATTCTTTTCAAAGTAAAAATGTTGTTTCTACCTCTAGACCCCTTGAATTGCTTCATATGGATTTATTTGGTCCTTCTAGAACTATGAGCTTGGGGGGTAATTTCTATGGGCTTGTTATTGTTGATGATTACTCTAGATACATGTGGACTTTGTTCATAAGATCCAAGAGTGATGCTTTCATGGCCAAAGTAATTCAAAATGAAAAAGCATGCAATATTGTTTCAATAAGAAGTGATCATGATGGTGAATTCCAAAATGAGTATTTTGAAAGTTTTGTGAAGAATATGGAATCAACCACAATTTTTCAGCTCCAAGAACACCCCAACAAAATGGTGTTGTGGAGAGGAAAAACAGATCCCTTGAAGAATGAGCAAGAACCCTTCTTAATGAAACAAATTTGCCTAAACATTTTTGGGCTGATGAGGTGAGTACGATTTGCTACACTTTGAATAGATTACTCATAAGACCTATTTTTAAGAAAACTCTTTATGAACTATACAAAGGTAGAAAGTCAAACATATCTCACTTAAGAGCATTTGGCTGCAAGTGTTTTGTTTTAAACAACGGTAAATATTCTCTTTGCAAATTTTATGCTAAAGCTGATGAAGCTATTTTTCTTGGTTCCTCTTTGCAAAGTAAAACTTATAGAATCTTTAATAAAAGAACATTGTGTGTAAAGGAATCTGTCCATGTTATTTGTGATGAGTCTAACTCCTCCAAGGAGGAAAATGGGTGTGATATTGATGCAGGACCAATGGAAGAATATATGCAAATCAATTATCTAAATAAAAAGGAAAAGGCAGAACCATATGATGAATTGGAACAGTCAACACCATTACAAAATTCCAAAGACCTTTCCCTTGACAATTTACTTGGGGAAGTTTCCAAGGGAGTTTCTACTAGATTCTCTTTAAGTAATCTTTGTTGTACTATGGCGTTTGTTTCACAGATTGAACCAAAGAGCATTGACCAAGCTTTGCTTGATGAACATTGGATGATGGCCATGCATGATGAATTGAATCAATTTAAGAGAAATGAAGTTTGAGAATTAGTTCTTAGACCCTCTTCTCACAAACCTATTGGCACCAAGTGGGTTTTTCGAAACAAACTTGATGAAAGCGGCATCATAGTGAGGAACAAGGCCAGATTGGTTGCAAAAGAATACAACCAAGAGGAAGGCATAGACTATGATGAAACTTATGCTCCAGTTGCTAGGTTGGAAGCCATTAGGTTGTTGCTTGCATATGCATGTTTGATGGATTTTAAATTGTTTCAAATGGATGTTAAAAGTGCCTTTTTAAATGGTTACATTGAGGAAGGGATATATGTTGATCAACCTCCTAGATTTATTGATTACAAACATCCAAACCATGTCTTCAAACTAAAAAAAGCTTTTTATGGTTTAAAATAAGCTCCAAGGTCTTGGTATGAGAGATTGAGCAAATTTTTGCTTGACCAATCTTTCATAAGAAGGCAAGTAGACAAAACCTTGTTCATCAAGAAAAGAGGCAATGATTTCTTGTTGGTTCAAATTTATGTTGATGATATTATATTTGGTTCAACTAATCAATCTATGTGCAGATAATTTTTTGTCTCAATGTAGAGTGAATTTGAAATGTCAATGATGGGAGAGCTCACATTCTTTCTAGGACTACAAGTCAAGCAAATGAAGAATGAGACATTTCTTAGTCAAACCAAGTATTTCCTGGAAATGATCAAGAAGTTTGAAATGGAGAAAAGAATGATGCTGCAACTCCAATGGCTACATCAACCTATCTTGATTCAGATGACAAAGAAAAAAGAGTTGATGAGTCAAAATACAGAGGAATGATTGGATCTTTGTTATACTTAACTGCAAGTAGACTTGACATAGTGTTAAGTGTATGCTTATGTGCTAGATACCAAGTAAATCCCAAAGAATAACACCTTACTACAACTAAAAGGATCCTCAAATATCTCAAGTCTACACCAAAAGATGGACTTTGGTATCCTAAATGTGCATCTCTCAATTTAATTGGATATTCTGACTTTGACTTTGCAGGGTGTAAATTGGATAGAATGAGTACTAGTGGAACATGCCACGTATTAGGGAGCTCACTAATCTCTTGGCACTGCAAGAAGCAATCTTGTGTTGCTTTGTCAATTGCTGAAGCTGAGTACATATCAGTCGGAAGCTGTTGTGCTCAAAGTCTATGGCTGAAGCAACAACTACAAGATTTTGGTGTTGAGTTAAAGGAAATACCCCTGCCCTGTGCAACACAAGTGCCATCAACATATCCAAAAAGCCAATCATGCATTCAAGGACCAAACATATTGAGATAAGACATTATTTCCTCAGGGATCATATCCAAAATGGTAATTGTAAAATTGAGTTCATAGATACTCTAAACCAATTGGCTGACATCTTTACAAAACCTTTGGCAAGAGATAGGTTTTATGCACTTAGAAACATGCTAGGCATACTTGATGAATCCAATATATGTTAGCATGTCATTTTAATTGCCTCTCTATATAATGATTCAATAGATAAATGACCATATATCAAGAATGCATTAAAATGAGTGTCCTGCTGCATAATCACTATTTACTCTGCATAATAGACTGGAATAATCAATTACAACACGAGATAATCGATTATTGGATGATTGAAAGCTGTTATTGAAACTAATTTTTGTTGATGTAATCGATTACAACTTCGAATTAATCAATTACACTCTGTTCTAGCTCTATCCAGAAATATTGTTCACTCTGGAGTAATCGATTACCCATCGATTTAATCAATTACTTATGGCTAAAAAGCTTTCTCAAAAACAAATCTGGACTGGAGTAATCGATTACACAGTATGGTAATCGATTACAGTGTGTTGCTCTGGTTAAACTCTCACTGGAATAATCGATTACACTTTGATTTAATCCATTACACCATGTTGTTAAGCCTTTGTTTGATTACGAATTAATCGATTACAATCTTTCGTAATTGATTACTTATGGTGTTACTGCAACTTCTGCAGATTTCTTGGAAATCTAAACTGCAATATCTTAACAAAAATTCAAAATTCAAAATTGCTACTAAGTAATTAATCTTCTGGGTACTCAAAATAGTTGTTACACTTATTCAAAATTCGAATTTGTGACCTAAAACCCCTATAAATATAGCTTTTCACAAGAGAGAAAATCCACACCTGAATTCCATCTCTCTACTCTGTGCTTATTGAAACTTCTAAGCATGCTTCTTCTTTGTCTAAATCCCAAATTCTGCCCATTCAATTCTTATATCAGAAAACTGCCATGTCTACTTCTAAGAAAGCCAAAACCAGCAAAAAAAAAGGCTGGGGAATCCTTTAATCCTATTGGGAACAGGCTGAATCATTGGTTTCCAGAGGAAAAAGATAGAATGAACTACATGCAGTTCAATGCCACCAAGCTGGTCATGGCTCCTACGTATTTGGACCTCAATTGGTTCATCAATGAGGGATTTCAATTCCTTGCCATGCTTGAAGTCCAAGGATTGAAGAAATTCCTTGAACCTAAGGGTACCTTCTACCCTAAATTAGTGAAGGTATTTTACACCTGTGCTAAAGCCAGCATGGATGGAGTCATTCGCTCTCAAGTGAATGGTGTGCCCATGGTGATTGATGAAGAAGTTTGGTTTGCTGTTGCTAGAATCTCCTCTGCTGGAGTAAGAAGGTTTGATGAAGAAATTAGGGCTACGACAAAATTGATACCTATAGAGGGATGCTTCAAGACCTTCAATTTCGGCTAAAGCTAAGGCTTGGCACTGACTCTATGACAGGTGAAGACAGGCTTCTTCACTACATGATTACATATATTCTGACACCAAGGTTAACCAACCATGCCCAAGTCATAGATGATTATTTATAGTTGGTGTATGGCATGAAGACCTCAACTCAAATTAACTTGGTTCTTGTGTTTGTTGAAACCATCCTGAAAACCTCTAGGTTAATCAACTATAACTTTTCGTATGTTGTGTTAATCTCTAGATTCATAGATTACTTTAATATTGATGTATCAAATGAGATTGTAGACAACACAACAAACATCACCAACATTATCAAAACAAAGCATCTAAACAAGCTTGGTTTGGTGAAGACTCCTCAAGGATGGCAGATGGCTGGTCAGCAACCTTAAGCTGAAGGTGCTGAAGAAAGAGATGAAGAAGAAGAAGGCCCTGCACAATAGCAATACAACCACTTTGAATCTCTCATGATTCAAATGATGGATGCTCTATTGTCCCTACATCATAAGCATACGGCTGAGACCAACTCATCAATGGAGGAAATCAAGTCAAGACTGAAAAATATAGAGGTTAAGATGGCTCTAGATGAATTTGATAAGCTCTAGATTAGGCTGTTTGTGTGTGCTTTCTAATTACATGTTGCTTTAATGTTTTAATTCATGTTCTGTTTATTTTTAATTGTGTTTTTTTTGTATGTGTATCCCTTTAATCATTCAATAAACAAAGTTCTGTTTTGTCCTTCTATGCCTATCTTGATTACACAGTAATTTTTTGTCTTTAATAAGCCAAAGAGGGGGAGAAAATAAATTGAACTAATGATTGAGAAAATAATTGAACAAAATACTTCTATATGAACATGAACATGTGTTATTTGAATCTTATTGCTTTGAATCTATGTTCCTGATCTTTGAGATATATTATCTAAGATAGGGGAGAAATATAAATGAATGTACACTGCTTATGTAAGCATACTTGACACTTTTTCTTAGCAAAAGCTGAATTGATTTCGGATTTCAAGTACAAAGCTCCCAGCATTCATCCCTTAAAAAGCACTTCAAGGCTACAAATGTTCAATTGGTATTTGGCATGATCAGAGCCAAAAAAGGGGAGATTGTTGGATATATGGGGAGCTGAGAAGAAGATCAAGGAAAGGATGAAGTTTTTGCTTTAGAGTTTTAGCTTCTTACATGCCAATCAAATTAAAGGCATTTGTAATTTGTCTAGTTGTTTAAGCTTGCCTTGTGATCCTTGCATTACATGAGCATAATCATATACATGCATTCATGACTTAAGAAAATCGTATAAGATTACATGTTTGCATTTGAAAAGAGATTTCTCATGGCTTAGGTTTTGAAAAATCAAAATGTGCACTACCTTAATCGATTACTCATCAATCGTAATCGATTATCAGCTTGTATTATTTCTGAAAAAGCCATGAAGAACACTTTAATTGATTACAAGCAAAGCGTAATCAATTACATAACACAATTTACAAAACATACATGACTGTCTTAATCGATTAACACTCAACTGTAATCGATTACCTTAGGCTTAATCTTAAATTGATCATGGCTGCCTTGATCGATTACCACTCAACTGTAATCGATTACAAAGGCTTATTACATAATTAAGACTGACTAATATAATCGATTACATCACGCTTTAATCGATTACATTGTTCATGAAAGTTTTCCAGATTGTCTAAAGAATATTTTAATCGATTACCTGGAAAAATAATTGATTACATCATGCAAAATAATCGATTACACTTATGTATTAATCGATTACATTCTGTTAAATCTGTTTTTTATTTAAATCTATTGGGTCTGTGCTTTTGAGATACAACATACAATCTAAGTTTACGAATTACCCAATACTTTCTAAGCTTTCAAAGGTTCAAGAAATAGATCTTCTGAGTGATACACTTCTTGTTTAAAATCAAAAGATTACATGCTTCATTGATGATGATGTTTTGAACAAGGTTCTTCAAAAGAACTTCAAGAGAGTTGATTTTGATCATGTGCGTTCATGCAATCTGCAATTGATTGGTAACATTCATTCATTCATTCATCCATTGAGAATCACAGGTTGTATCTCTCTTGAACTTATCTAGAGTATTGTTTTGTATCTTTTAAATTTTTGTAAGGCTAAGGTCAAAGAGTTTCTTTAGAGTTGTTCTAGAGTAGTGTTCTCTAGAGGTAAAGAACAGAGTAGAGTTCTCTGGTTCTTTGTGGTTAGAAGTCTAATAGGGTGTTAGATTTTAGGTTCTTTATTTAGGTTTGATAAAGGTAATCACTTGTAATAGCTTGTAAAGAACAGATTTGATTTAGGAGAACTCTAATCTAGTTTTGATTAGAAGACACTAGATGTAGCTTCTCTTTTGAGAGATGAACCAGTATAGATCTTGTGTTAAAGTTGTTTCTGAATCTTGTTATCTATATCTAACTTGTCTTGTGGTTTATCTATTTCAAGATCAACATAAAAAGTTATGAAATTATATAAGGTGAAGGGTGAGTCTTGATTGATTAAAAACTGATGTTTTTACCAAGCAATATTTGTAATACGATCTAAATTCCATTGTGGATTGCACAAAGTTTTAAAAGTCTGAAGTTTAAACCAATTCACCCCCCTCTTGGTTTAGTGTGTGTGTTCGTCCTTGTTTTTCACATATATCTTGATATACTCATTCCTTATTTAAAGACTTAATCACAAAAAAATATTATTGTAAGTGTTTGACATTTGTCCCTTAATTAAGATTTGGGATTTAGATTCTTAATTTGGACATAAAATCATGATTGGAGCTACCACTTTACTTTCAAAGTGGATTGACTTAATGGGAGAAGGATTAATTGAAAGTAAAATTGAAATCTAATATACCTCCTCGTTATATTAAAAGAGATAGAGACTCACGTACCTTGATAGACATTTTCATAAATATTTTGAGGGAGATCAGCAAGGTATTTGACAATGAAAGTGCATATATTACTTGTGGTTTCGTGGCCGCCCATCAGGAAGCTAAGGATCTAGTTGACAATATCATGTTCAGCCAAATATTTTCCATTCTCATCGCAATATATTAACATAATAAAGTAGATGAATACACCAAATGAAAAAAGAAGAAAATACATTCATGTAAGGAGTGACAAATCAAAAAAAGTAAACCAATTCCAATTTTTAAAAGAAATTATAATCATATATAACTACTTTCTCTTTTATCTAGTTTTCATTGTATTTTCTTCTTATCTTTCTCTCCTTTTCAATGGCAACACTTATCATATTTCTTATTTTCTTTATCTACCTTTTCTTATTTCTTCTCTCTAGCATCCCCCATTATATCCACTTCATTTTCTTCTTATATATCTCTACCTATTATAACACATCCCTTGTTCCATCTCTATTAAGTTTACTTTATTGATAAGATTGTATGAATAATATGTGAGAAAAGAAAAGAAGAAAAATAGGTAAGAAATATGGTATAATAAGTGATTTGGTTAAAAAAAATGATATGAAAGCGTATAGTTCATTATTATGTATATTGGACTAAACACAATTTATCATCCCTCCAAGAAGTTGAGGGCATACAAAAAGAAGTTGAAAACATAAAGTTGCAAGTAATTATTTAGGTAAACTAAATACAATTGAGTTTGAGCTTACACTGATTGGACCTAATAATGAAGAGCTTTGTCTGGAGTTTATTTTGTTTGATGAAGTTCACAAAGTTACTCAATTCAATGGGATTAGCTCTTATCCCTTCTTGTTCAGCATTGTCAACATCAAATAGCTCAATTGATAAATCCAATATTTCTAGAAATAACAAAGAAAATTCTGAATATGCAATAGAAGTACCACAACAAAGGCAGCATAAAGTTTACCAGGCAATTTGTGCAATTTTTCAGAATTAAATACTTAAACTACTTCTACCACATACAATATTAAAACATATAAAGAGATTTTCAAATAAAAAACAGAATAACTTACAATGTTACAGTTGCTTTTGTGTTTAGATTAAAAACAATGTAACAATAACAATACAGCTTCTTAACAGATTCGCTAAAAAGTAAAACTAAAATTCATAACATGAATGAAACATGACAATCCTTTTTACATGATAGATAACAATTGAGATGGTTCAGTCGAGTCATAATTAATTAGCAAAGTAGCTTTTAACGGATGACCTAGAAGATAGGAGGATCAAATAAATGTCACCAATCTGACAATGTTTCAAATATTTTGTATGCATATCAGCGTGGCATGAAAGAAAAATGTTGCTCATTCAATGTTTGTAGAAGCCCACTTATTCTAGGTTTTATGCACAAAAGTCCAAACCATTGTGTTGCATCTGATAAGAAAAGGAATATAGTTTAGGGGTTAGAGTAACCTTGTTTGCAGTTTAACTGGAACAAAATAGATAATCGATGATGTTACGAAGTATAATAATTTAATAAAAGTAGGGAAAAGGGGTATTGATATGTATGTAGCTAGCGAGTGTTAACAGCCATAAATCTCAAATAGAAGCATTTACTCAAATAAAAACTTGGATACAGAGTGGGGGTGAGTCGAGTCTTCGCCAATGGAGAGTGGAGGTGTAGCCTTTTGCTCCCTACCTAGCCATTGCCTACACACAAATCTGAAATCTCCTCTTGCAATGATTTCCTTCCATATTCCTCATTTGCGTTCCATGCCCTAACCTCAGCCATGGAGGCCTCTAAATCAATGTTGAACAAGTACTCGAAGTGCTTCATTGTTCCCACGTTTGCATCATCCATGAGCCTAATCGAACAGTTTCGGTGCGGCCATGACTCGATCTTCGTCAGACTGATGTTGCGGAACGCAAACGCGGAAAGCACTTTCAAGAGCACCATTATCCATGAACTGCATGACATTGCTTGGATCGTCTTGGATTTTGTTTGCCATCAAGTTCAGGCCGTAGAGCTTAACCGCGCATGCACTCACAATGATGACAGTGTCGTGGAGGTTGTTTGTGGCGACGAACTCAACGACGCCGACGGCCTCATCCACGGCCTCGCACACCACATTACGAGCCTCATCTGTTCGATGGGGTCGAGGGAGGAGAGGAGGGACGGGGTAACGTGGAGGGAAGCGTTTGGGGTTTGGGTTGAAGTATGTGAGCACGAGAGGAGAGGAACAGGCGCAAGGGGGAAAAGTTGAAAACGAGCGAGAGCGAGACTGTGAAAGTGCGTCGAATGTTCACGATTTTATATTGACTCACTCAACGACAGTTTGTTTTTTAAAAATGACGTTGAGTATCTAATTTCAAAGACGGTTTGGACAAAAACCGTCTTTGAAAAGATGTTTTAAAATCGGTTTTACAATAACAATCTTTAAAAACTTGTAATTATTATAAAAATGTCATTGCTATTTAAGCGATGATGGTTTTTAGATAATCATCTTTAAATGCGTGTCATAAAAGGTACTTTTTTTTAGTAGTGATGACATGATATGATTGTTGCAGCTAGTAGATAATGCTTGTTATGTGTGTCTTTTGAATATTTTGTACTTCAAACAAAAAGTTGTATCATGATTTTCTGAATAAGAAAAAGTTAAATTTTTGTCATGTCCTTATTGATTAATTTGTGTTGTCTCATAATTTTTTTCAAATTAAACATGAACCAAAAATATTTGTTCTGTTTAATACTATAAATTTTAGCAAATAAAAAAGATCTAAATGATGCATACTTTTTACGCACTTTTAATGCAAATTTGTTACATTCTGTCCAATTTCCTTTACCATTCGATTTACTGAATTTTTATTTACATTTCCATCCACTTCAATTGCTTTTCATTTATATTCTTGAATCCCCTTAACATTTGAGTTATGTGTTTTCATTTCAGTCATTTATTTTCTAACACTTTTATATTCCTAAATTTAAATTCATCTACACTTTACAGTTCCTAAAAGTTTACTTTTCATTTCGCTTGTTTCATCTACTCTCTTCTTTTAGTTTCAAAATTCCTTATCGTTCCACATTGTCATTCAATTTTCATTTGCATTACATATTTTATCTTTCAGTAAATTAATTTTCCTACATTGTATTCTTCGGTTGTATTTACGTTTCTTGCACATATTGACACCATTACACCAACATAAGCTTTTGAAGTTTATTCATATCTACAATAAAAAAATTTGTTTGTCATTTCAAAGGTGTAAAAAATTTAATTAAATCAACTTGTTATTCAAATAACTACAAAATGACCTTGCAATTCTTTTATAAAAAATCCATTTAAATTGTATATTTTTTAATAAAATTGCAAATGATTTATATTCTTATCATTTGATAAATAGTTAAAAAAATTATAATATCCAAATAATGAATAAATTTTTATATAGTTGTTAATCATGGAAATTGTATTTATTCTTTGAAAAGAAAATATTTTAAAAATAGTAAAAAAAAAATACTGAATGATTCTACTAACAAATAAATGTTTAAAAGTGAGACATAGAATCCATTTTTTATTGTGAGTTCTTTTTAGTCAAACAAGCAAGTTTCTAATTTTTAACTTAATAGAGAATTGTCTAATATTTAATGCAAATCACGATTATAATTTTGATAGATATGCCCATTTTAATTAGAATAAGGTTGTAATTCATATGATAATAGAATAACTTTTGATAAAAGTGTTTTGATGATATGATTAGTTTCTAATAAATTTTGATAATAATAAAAAATAAGGATTGAAAAAGTAAAGTTTTGAGAATAAATGGAGATTGAACAGAGTAAATGATTTAGAAATTTGCAGTAAAATAAACAGAAATGAATTCATAAAAGATGGAGAATCGAATACATAAATGATAACCTACTGAATCTTTGTCAATTTCGATGGTAGGCGTGTTGGTGTTTTGAAGAATTAAGTGATTGTGTAGCAACCCTCAAAATTGACATCAACAATTTTATTTATAGATTTACAATACTAATGGTCAATTACATGATTTCGGCACGTGTAAAAAGACATTCATATATATATATATATATATATTGATCTGATACTAGTAACTATCTTCGTATAACTTCTCAATTATGTCAACTGATACTTTGATTTGTCGAAAAATAGTTTACTCTCCTGCACTTTCCAATCTCACGCGCATGAATGAAGTTATCAAAATTAGCACTTCAATTTGTCAAAAACATCTTACTTCTTAGTCCTTTCCAATCTCACATGTCATAATGAACATCGAAACTGTCAATTTCGATTGAAATAAACTCTTAGATATCGCATTCAACTTCTCGAATTTTATTCATACTTTGATTACTTTTGAATATACTCTTCTACTTCTCTCAAAATGAGTTTATCAAAATTACATATAAATTTTATAACTTAGACAAAGACAAATTTTACATAATAAAAATAACAAATAGTTTATATGATACTAGAGACGGTCAAGTGTGAAATTATATTTCAATAAGTAGCTTATGGCATTCTCAGCAAGTTTTTTCTTGTTTTGGTTTTTACACAACTGTTGAATGATTTGTACTTTTAATTAGTATCAGACAAATTATTTTTTTATACTTAGGGAGAACGTGTTTTTCATGAGTTATTTAAGTAAAATTTTATAGAGTTAGGTTGTCAAAATGTCAACTATAAGGTGTTACAAAATTTTTAATAACTCATGAAAAATAATGTTTATAATTGAAATAAAATATTTATACAGATGTAATAAATTATGTAATTATTTTAAAAAAATTTAATAATTATATTTCATTTTTACTTTCCAAAGTATTTCTTATTTTAGAGGAGTGAATTTCTTAGTCTTTTGACTTTGCATCTTAAAATGTATACTATTTTATTTACGTGCATATTATCTTTTGTTTAAATACTAATATAATATATATTCAATTCAATATTTCATAATAAAAGAGATTTCTTCTTCGTGAATATACCTAAGAACTTTTTTAATTAAGGCTTCAAGCCGCTGTCTAGAAAGAATGTTAAATTAATCAGTTTGAGTTTTCTCCAAAATCGAGATGATCCGCAACTGTTTATGAATGCTTGAGCTTCTCATTGTAATTAAATTAAAGTTCGTTTACCATCTCGGTAGAATGAACAAGATATTTTTCTTAAAAGAGAGTATCCTTTAAGATTCTTTAATTTCCACACTAGATGTTTGTTGCTTGTAAATAAGCCCTGTTCATAATGACATGCTGTTTTCAGCAGTAGGTAACACCTTCATATATTAATTAGGTTATTTGACCTCGAAGTTAGTGCATTGTATCTCCTAATGTACTTTGTTTATTAGGTAGTTAACCTTTCAGACAATGAAAATTAATAACCCCATAAACAACCGTTACTAAGGCACAAGTTCTTCTTTTCTTATTTATTTTTAATTGAGTTTTTAAATAAAATAAAATTAATGAACTTGTATTCAACTCAACTAACCAATAAAGAATTTAATCTTTATATATAAAATAATTTTATTCTATCGTTTAATCATAAATTATCATTTAAATTACTTTAAGACAATTATTTTAAAAAAAATTATCACATATGATGAATTATAATTGAATGAGTGTAAAGAACTTTATATATAACATATACAATACTTAAATTCTTGATATAAATGCTGATTCTTATCTTTCAAAGATTACTAATATAATATATAATATGAATATTCATCAACAGAAGGATCATCCTAAAATGATCATCTTATAGCTATTGAGAATGAATCAAATATAATCTACATATCATCTATTTGTTTATTGAATTTACAGAGTGAGTTACAGCCAAGAGTTTGAAAAAGTCAATTTTTTAATGATTTTATCATACATAATTGAGTTGTAAAAACTTTTAGATAGATATTTTATGTCTGGACTGAATTTTTTTTTATTGAAAATATTTTTTTGATTACTATGAAACAATTAAAAGATTTTCTAAAAAAAATATGAAAATTTACTTTTGGTAAAAACGCTATGGGATGGTGGTATAACTCTTATTCTCATCAATAAATGAACTAATTTATTCACCTAGGGAATAACTAACTTATAAAGAGCCTAAAGTCCTCGTCATAATTAACATCAACTTGGATTAACAATTACTTGAATCATGATTGATTCTGCATGTGAATCCTATGATACGTTCTTTTGTCCCTCTTACAAGTTGGGTCTTTCCTAGTTGGTGTTCCTTTTGTCCTTACAAATTGGTTCAATTCATGATTCCAATGGTGTGCTATACCAACAATTTGATTCCAAATCTTTTATTATTATTTTTAGTCAACTGAAAAGAATTATAATTACTTAACCGGACGAACAAAAGATGGAAAAAAAAAATAATCTTGCCTCGTTAATTTATGCCTGAAGGACTCAACCTGGAAGCTGCAAGTTGGGGGGAAAAACACGAGTAATAATAACTTGAGACGCATATGGATATGATGAACAATATTCAATAGAATAATATGAAAAAACAAAATTCTTTATTTGGAAACATTCGGAATTAAGAATGGATCCTTAAAAAATTAAGTTCACAGAGGGGATTAAAATGGACATTTTTTTATGACTATTACATAGGATAAATTATTACACTGATAACCATATAAGTTTAGAGATAATTACGCTAGGGGTGCTTGATAAGAAATTATTTAAAAGTTTCCCGGAAATCAATCTTAGATTAGAAATGCTAATTTTTAATGTTTGTTATAAATATTTTAAAAATCATTTCTTTTAATCTAACATTTCTGGGGATTATTTTTTAATTAAGTTTTTCACTAAAAAAAATTTGATGTAAGGAGTGAAAATCCAATGTTTCCATGAAGGGAAAATGTTTTTCCTGAGATGAAAAAAACAACTTTCTTAATTCATAAATTACATCCTACTCATTGTTTAATAGAAATAATTAATCCCCTAATGTGATTAAGAAATTAATATCATCTTGATCTTTTCATCTCATTGGTTAATTTCATGACTTCCAACTATAAAAATAATTGATCATAAAAAACCATTCTAATGTAATTAATTGATAACTAATTTTGAGCATCGTATTATCAATTTTTGTACTTTAATATATGAAATGATATTTCATATCATCAACTTTAACTTTAGTCAATCTCTATTTTGCTCTTAAAGTCCTATAATAAATAACAGGGATTGATGAAAGCTAGTGGTTGATGATGTTAACAGTCACACAGAGGAGAAAAAATGACTTTAAGAAGTTTGTTCACCAGGGAAAAATATGTTTTTGGTTGCTTTAAAATTTTGTTTTAGTCCATATACTTTTAAATTTATGAATTTAATTCTTCAACCTTTAAAAATATGTGAATTTAGTTCCTTCTTGTGTTTAAATTTAACATTAGTGATGGTTTATAATTGTCATAAAGTTAAATAAAAGACTAAGAATGCACATATTTTCTAAAATTAAAAGATTAAACTCGTCAATCTAAAAATAGGAATCAAAACTAATTGTGACGGCTAAACAGATGTAGTAAAAGAATAAAAAATTATCCAAGGGAGTGTCAGATTCTAATTGTGATGGCTTACATGTGAGTTTAGTAGACTCTACTAGCGTCCAACTTCAAAAGCCAATGCCAATACTACATAAAACACCTTCTACGATGCCAGTTTAAAGTCGGTTTCCCCGAAACCGTCTTCAAATGTGGTGCGGTGGCATTTTGATAATAAATTGGATCTTTTTAAATTTTAAACAACTTTTCAAAGGCGGTTTTTGTCAAAACCGTCCTAAAATTAAAAAACTGAGGTCGGTTTTACTAAGAAACCGTCTTTAATCTGTGTTTATTTTTCTCGTGTACGCTGCTCTCGCCCGTTCCTCTCCTCTCATCCTCACATTCCTCAACCCAAACCCTAAATCCCTTCCCTCTAAGTGACCTCCTCCCTCCTCTCCTCCCTCGACCTCAACGGCGCGGCGTAAAGTCCACCACTTCCTTTCTCTGTTGTGTTGGCGTCTCTCTCTCACGTCAACAAACTCCTTTGCATGTCGCCGCTTAATTAACACTTCACCCTCTACTTTGCCACCACGCAGCAACGTCAGAGGATGGACCAAACCTGTCGTAAAGCCGAGGATGGTCGCCGATTTCGCAAGGCCGGTGGGGCGTGTCCGAGCGGTGATGAGTGACAACGAGTGGGGCCCAAAGAAGGAGGAGGCGTACGACGGAGGAGTGGCGGTTGAGGAGAAATCGATGGAGACGGAAACGGAAAAGCTGAAGAAGGCCTTGGTGGATTCGTTTTATGGCACGAATCGTGGACTGAAAGCAACGAGTGAAACGAGAGCAAAGATCATTGAACTCATCACTGAGCTCGAGGCCAAGAACCCTAACCCTGCTCCCACTGACACGTTGACTCTCCTCAACGGAAAATGGATTCTTGCGTAAGCTACCAACTGCTCAAAATCGCTTTTTTTAACTTGCTTCTTTTTTTCTATGCGCTTTCTTAATTCCAATTAATTTGCATGGGCTGTTATTGAATAGAATTGTACAAGGTTTCTTCTATGGTTTGCGTTCAATTGGATATTTTAGTGACACCTTCTTTTAGTTCTTCAATTGGTACACACATATATTGCAATTGACTCTGGTCCTATATTGCAGATCCTTGAATCAGGCCTATGTTGGGTTAGTTGAGCATTCTTTCAAAGTGATATATATTGTTATACTATCAATGATAAATGTCTTCATTCATTTTTATGTCTTTTGTTTTGTTTCTCATAAGGTTGCGGAATTCATTATTTATAAGCTCAAAGAGATGGGAAGATTAGTGAAGAAGATATATCACTTGTGATGCAGGACTTTATTCTGTTTTAAGCTAACCGTATACCCTGGACATGGAATCCAGTTTGTTCGTAATGATGCAAAGGTAAAAATGAATTTCACTCCTTCCTAACTCCTTGGAATAATCTTCACTTCATCCTAAAGAATTTCTTCATTTATGAAAGATTGAAATATTTAAAAAGATAGTCATACTTTTCCCTGGTCCTTTTCTGTAAATGCTACCTCATAATTAGTAGTTATGTAATTGATTGTTCTTATTGGATCCGATGAGATTAACTGTTTTAAAGGGGCGGCTCAGATTCCTCATGATTCTTTATGTTAATGTTTTTCATCTGTATGGTTCAGAATGCTTATAATGTTCTGGAGAATGTTTTTCATATTTGTGTTTTTCATTTCTTGTTTATGGGTTCAACAGCATTCTGTGTTTATGACTAAACAACATTTATGTTTTTTATTTCGAGGGTTGAGAATATTTGTGTGCCAACAAAATTTTCTCTTATTTTTGTTTAATTTTTTCATGCTTTTAAATTGTGCTTCTATTAGCAATTGCTGTTTAGTCGCGATTCTTGATATTGTGGAAAATGCGGCTGAGGCAATCACAGTTTTGTGGTTGCGATGCGGGCACAATGAGTAAAAAAAACCTTGAGCGTAATTGAATAACTGAAGAAACTTTTAACTTGAACTTTCTTTGTTGTAATTGTACCCTTGATCTCGTAGGTGCTGGGGACTTTCATCACTTAATGGAATGAGCGTAAGGCTGCTTGTGATAAACTGCTTTCAACAAAGGAGCCTGCTCAAATGTATGCAAAACATTTTGTAGAGCTTGCTGCTAATTTAGGCTTTGACGGGTAGCTGGTAATCAATTTTTCATCTTTGTATTTTGATGCAATAACTGGCCTGAGGTATGTAGATCTCATTTTCTAAAATCACAGAACAATATTTGGATATTATCTAAGAAATCACAAGAAATTTCACTTCATCTTTGATGAACATAAATTTTCTTGGGAGGTAAGTGGTGATACAAGTAGAAGGGTAGAAGATAATTATAGGTCTGCTATTCCCATGCAACTCTTTACATTTGGGAGACCAAAGGAAGAGTGTCTGGGGTCTGAATATTCTATTGGGTCTTTAATGTCCTTTCTTTTTGGTTTTGTGTGTACATGAGAATTGAACTCAGAACTCAGGCTTCTACCCCTAATCCATACCTCTCTCACTCTCTGTCATGCAATGCTTGTAATTCCATTCCCAATTAGCATTGTAAATTGATTCCACCTGTTCAAAGTGATTTGTGAGCATTGCCTCTGTTTTTCAGATTTTATCTTAGTGAAATTTCTGAGTTCAACGACATCATTCCTGAAAGCCTATATATCTCAATAACTTATATTTCCTAAAACTTGATGTATTTAGTAAAAATTATTTTACTTTTCCTAAATTGTTCAGTGGCAGTGGTCCTGCTTATGTTTATTTAGTAATAGAGGCTTTGGCTGATGGAGGAGTAGCAGCTGGTTTACCACGTAATCTTTAATTAAGTCTAGCTTCTCAAACTGTAAGTGAAATGAAATATTGTCCCCATTTAATGAAGAAAATTCATTCTTTATTTCTTCGAATGTGTATAATTTATCTGATGTTTGCTTTTGCATTGTCTTATATTTCCATTTTGTCATAAACCAGTAAATATATATTAATGAGCTTGGGGGGATCTGCAATAGAAGAAGATGGAAATATTATAGCCAAATTATTTGGGTCAATTGGTGTTCATATATATATATATATCTAACGATTCTTTTTTCTTGCCTAAGTTGATAATTGATTTCTGTTCACATCATAATATTATATTATTTTATTAAACAATGGATGAACAATTAACCTGCCCTAGCAAAGCCGCACCACATACACATACACTCATACAGTGCCGCATTTACTCTTGAATGGTTCTTGCAGGTTCATAAAACTGATCCAAAAACAGAAAAGGCAATAAATTTGGAAGAAAATAAAAGAGATTACAATATTTTGAAGATTACACTAGGAAAATTTAGTGTTTATGCTGTAAATAAAGCTTGTAACAACTTATATTTTTTAAAAGAGAAACTTGCACACAATTTTCGCTACATGAAAAAGATTACAAGACCTCTTTCTAAATTCAAGCAGAGAACAATAACACTCTTAAAACTAGAGAATACAAACACTAAAAAACCATTATTTCTGGAAACAGAACATTGGGCTAGCAAGAACTTGAAAGTCAGGGACTAAACTTTGACGGCCAACAAGTTCGTAAGTATGAAGTTACATCCATGGACATGGTTGGGTAATTATATGCTATTGAATGCAGGAAATGAGAAATAGAGGTTTTACTGAGAAAAGGCTTTAGCTTCTTTCTGGTATTGTATAAGGATAAATTGGAGTTTTTGAGTATTGATTTTTTTATATTTATTTCATGAAGGTCCAAGATTCTGTCCAAGAGACACTGAAAAAGCATGAGCTTACTAGACCTGTTGCTACTAAAGAGTTGGAATGGTTTGCAGTATGCAATGAATGATTTTCTATGTCCAGTTCGATAATTTATGAATAACTTTGTTTCTACCCCTACTATTGAATTGAGGAGTTTCTACTATTGTTTCTCTTCCCCCCTACACCTTCTCCTTCTTTGCTCTTGATATTTTTATGGTTTTGCATCTTTTCAACTTACAATAGAAGTAGACATAATGAAAGAGACACTAATTTTTGGTTATTGGTTGAGCAGTTGTATTAGACTTTTTCACTCTATTTATGCACTAGATATTATATTGGAATCAGCTTCTATGCCTTCCATTAATTTCTATTCTTCACCATTTCTTATCATAGGACCATGAGAGTGTGGTAAAAGCAATATATACTGGTTCTGAGTTTGTTGATACTGTTAATACCAGTGATGATATTGGTGTAGTTCTGGAATCTACAAGCTTCTATGCTGAGCAAGGTGGTCAGGTACCAAACCTTGTACAAAACTTGTATATGAATGCGCATCATCCAAAAGGATACTTGCTTGCTATTTATATCTATTACCTCACTTGTATGAGGTGAAAAAACTAGTATTCAAAAGTTAAAACTTTAATCCTGAAGGAAAATTAGTAATGTATCATGTATGATATTGTTTAGAATACTTGGGTGTAAAAATTCTTTACAAATGTCTTTGAAACAAAAAGATTATGTCAATAAGTTTCATGTAACAACTATTACATGAAAACAGGGACCCTAAATAAAATATTCTACCCATTGAATTTGTTAAGTGTTATGTATATGATGCATTTTTTTTTTACGTATGTAGATTTTTGATACTGGATCACTTGAAGGTCCACATGCTTCATTTCAAGTGCATAATGTTCAAGTTTATGGAGGCTTTGTTCTTCACATTGGTAATGGGACTGGTGTCTCTGTTGGCGACAAAGTAGTATGCAAGGTAAATTTTTTACTTTAATTGATTTCTTCACGAGTCCAAATTTTCCTTGATTATTTGTTCACTCTTCCCTGTTTTACTGAGCATGTGTTTGCAACTGCAGGACATGCTGTTAACACTGCTTGGAATGTCTCTAAGATACGGAAGGCCATCAATCCAGCCTCTTCAGCAAATGCTGCAGGAGCACTGACAAATTCTGCCAAGAATAGAAATGTTATATATTAAATTCCTATCATGTACTGCTTTATGTTTGACAATTAATGGTGAAGGCATAAAATTTTTTCCTATATATATATTTCAATATCATTTTGGTTGTTATAAACATTACACATTATTTATGAATTATTTGACTATTTTTTGATTTAATCTTATTCCATTTTTATTTCAGTCAATTGTTTGTTGGATTATATGGTGAAGAAATATGAATTATTTGACTATTTTGTTAATTCATGGGAAATCCAAAATAAACAGCATTTTTAAAAAAAAATTGGGAACATCAAAGTCGGTTATTTAAAAAAACTGACTTTGTATCCAAGCTTTCTAAGTCAGTTTTTTAGAATAACTGACTTTGTATCCAAGATTTTAAAGTCAGTTTTTTAGAATAACCGACTTTGTATCCAAGCTTTCAAAGTCGGTTTTTTAAAATAACCAACTTAGATTGTACGAATTTAAAAAATAAAAATAAAAAAAAAATTTCAAAGTCGGTCCGTTCAAAAACCGACATTGTAGGCTGGCCTTTTTGACGACGTCCCAAACAAGGTCGGTTCTGGAACCGACTTTGAATGGCTAAAAGAACCGACCTTGAGTAGTGTGCTAGCAAAATTTGTCGTGGGGTTTTAGCGGCCACATTGCATCCAACGCAGATCTGACACTAAGGCACTAATTATAAGGCCCATTATTTTTTACTTCTTCAAGGCTCACACTCTACGGTAATTTACACAATAATAATTCACTTAATATCCTTATTACTTAGAATATTTTACTAGTCAAAATCTTTCGTAAATAGCCATTTCTCAGACCTTAAAAATCAGTTATACGTGCATTAGGATCAATGATTTACTCTATAAATCAATACAAAACTTTTCGGTGTGTTTGTTTTCATTCATACGCTTTTCGAGAAACTTCCCAAAAAGAAGGTTAACTATCTCATAACTACTTCAAATCAAACACGTTTTACTATAGAATTCTTAAGTGATTGGTTATCGAAAAGCATATGATTCTTATTGGTATACATAGTATCAATTAATTCATTTAAGTCATTCTTAGTTATACAGTCTCATACCTGCACAAACTCTGAATCCTTCATTCTAGTGTGATTCGATCGAGGTGTTACATACCCACCAACTTCCGCCTAATTCGTTCTCGAACCACATTGTACTGGGAAAGAGGTTTGCTTTGATACCATTTGTAACGACCCTAATTTTTTACTTCTCAGAGGCTCACACTTTATGTTATTTCACACGGTAACACTTCACTCAACATCCTTGTTGGTTAGAACCTAATGCCCCTGATTTTTTACTTCTCAGTGACTTGCACTCTACCATACTTCACACAGTGACACTTCACCCAATATCCTTGTTGGTAAGAACCTTTCATCAGTTAGAATCCTCCGTAGGTAGCCCTTTTTGAGACTTTAAAAATCAACTATGTCTGCTTTCAAGATCAATGACTGACCTCACAAACCAACACAATACTTTTCAACATGTTTTGTCTTCACTTAACTATGAAGTTCTTAAATGATTGGCTGTCGAAAAATAGATGCATCTTATTGGTATAGGTAAAACTAATTAATTCCTTTAAGTCATCATCAGTTGTACAGTCTCATACATGCACAAACTCTGGATCCCTCATTCTGGTGTGATTCAATCGACATGTTACACTAATTACTAACGATTTTTGGCCAAAGGTTGGACCGACGCTAAAAGACTATTTTCTTGTAGTGAATTAACCAAAAATATAGAGTTCTCAAACACATTTTTCCCACTTTAAATTGTAACACATCTTAATCTAAGAAAGAAAAAATGTAATTTAGTTGAAGATATAATAAAATTAAGTACCAAAGAGGTACTCTTAAATAAATAAATCTCTTTCACACACACATTAAATTTCAAAAATTAATTAAAGAAACATATATCAACATTTATCTAACTAGTATAATAACATGTGAAATGCACAAGAATATATTATGATTATTAATATATAATAAATTTAAAATAACTTTTGAATGAGAGGTATCACCGAATGTATAATTACTATAAAAAATGATTAACCTTTGAATTTTACCTTGAATATTACTTCATATATAATATTAAATTATGTTCATATTTTTGAAATTTAAATCATAATATAAATTTATATTATATATTATTGAGTAACGTCCATGATTATTGTTTCATGTATTTATTCTTTTTCATTTTATACACATTTTTATCTTCTTACTCATTTATGTGTAAAATAAATATTTTCTTACTCATCCTCCTACTTAATTTTTATGGTAAGTATTGAAAAAAAAATTAGTGTCTTAAAAATATAAAATATATTTAAAACTTACCATAAAAAATAAGAAAATTTAACTTTTTTAAAATAATATATTAGGATTTCATTGTAAGTAATTTACTAAAGTGTGATGACTATGCTAACTTTCTGTCATAAATACTAATAAAAAATTATTATTATAGATAAAATTCATTTTTACTGCATTTTAAGACATTAATTGATTTTAATTTAAAAATTAATGATTAATTGATTATGGATTAAATACAACGTAATAATTTATTTATAACCCTGAGATAAATAGTTTAATTTTAAATATTACAATTCGTAATAAATCAATGTATTTATTTTTTCAACATAAAATTTCAAAATTACTTTTTCACCCAATCAATTAATTTCTTTATCATACTGTTAAATAATTTTTAATGTCTTTGTTTTTAATGCAGTTAATAAGTAATTGATAATAAATTGATTTCTTTAGCATACTTGTAAATAATTTAGAGATCATATAATGTGAAATAAATCATATACATATTTGTAAATAATTTTGTATTAATTAGTGAGATACAGTTGCTGTTTTTTAGAACATTATTTTTTAACTAATTTTTCAGAACATTATTAGGTCATCATAAATTTATTTTCTTGTAAGAATTAAAAAATGTCAATATTTTTAGTTTCTTAAGATTAACTCATAAATGTATAATATATTGATTGATATTGATTATAAATAGATTTGAAAAGTCAAAACAATAATCATTAAAATAATTTTTAAGATAATAATTATAAAACTTAATAAATTTATCATAAATAATAGTGATTCAATTATAATGTAAAATATGAAATAACTTTTTTTCTTCTAAAATACAGTATAAAATAATAATATATAATCGTCGGCAATTCTTTGCAAGAGTCAAATTTTGTTTAAGCGGCTCGCGTTTCGATGCAACTTTGATTCTACGTTGTTGTGCATTATTTTTATAAACGACGTCCTGCGTCTGCTTAAAACTGTGTGCCTGCCGTTTAGTCATTTTTTTATTTTATTATTATTAAAAGTGTGCATATTCCATTTAAGTCTTAAGATGCTTTCTGTAAATTGTAAAATAAACCAAAAAATGCTCCGTGTGAAAGTGAGAGGTCAAACACTCGCAGCGTAACAAAAGTCTTGCGATATTGTGATTAATTATGTGTATATTGTGTCGATTTTAGACTTTTTAACAGCTTTGGATCCAAAAATTATGTGAATGACAGAAAATAAAAACTTTCATGCATATAGTTAATAAAATTTTCGTTTATTGTGTTAATATTTTTATTTTTTCACTGAAAATTATGTTAATTTAAGCAATTTATTTTTAAAAAAGAAAAAAAACATAATTTTATATAAGAAATATATACTTAATTATTTCAAACTAGTAAGTAAAAAAAAACCATCACTTAAGCTTTTAGAGAAAACAGGGTAGATTTATAAATTGACTAAAGAGTTGCTTTGAAAGTATTGAGATGAAAAATAAATTTTTAATATAATAAGAAAAAATTGATAGAAACTAATGTGAGAAAGTTGAAATTCAAAGAAAAATAAAGAAATATTAACGAAAAAAATACGAGATATAGTAATTTTAGAATCTTAAAATAAAAAGTAAATGTGAAATGATGAAAATATGTGTTATAAAGAAAAAGAAAATATAATGTACAAATAAATATAAAATTTAAGAAAAGGGGTAGAATTGTACTTTAAAAAACATTTCATAAATAATTTTGGTAAAACAACACCTTAAAAACTCAATTTGTAAATTAAACGAGGTTTTGTAAAGGGTAAAACAACTCTTTGTCTCAAGAGTTTGTGAAGGACAAAAACAACTTTACAAGAGGCCTTGGTGTATAGTTGAAAAAAAAAACTTTGACATAAGCTCAAGTCTTTTCCTATTAGATTAGCATAGATAAAATATAATCAAAGTAGAGAGAGGGGGAGAGAAATGACACATTTTTTTTTCTTGGCGTGTTCCACCCATAGAAATTATGTTCAATCCTTGACAACTTTCAAATGTTTTATAATATGACAATTGATTTATAAGTATACTAATCCTTCTTCACAATCTTGGTACTTTTTGCACTGGTATTTGTATTACTCATAATTAGTTAAGTAAATTTGTAACTTTTATTCTATTTATCTAGCTAACCGGCCCTTTCTTTTCTTTTTTTGTTGTGAATAGTTTTATTTCATCATATGTATTGGTGTTTGTAAATATGTTTTATATGCTTAACCTTAGGCTAGAATATCGGTTGTTATTATGCATGTTTGTTTTGCAGGTTGGGTGGTTTAGCATTTGTTGCCTTCACACATTTCACTCACACTTTCACACATTTATGAGTGGGTCTTATACTCGGGTATGAGTGCAACTTAGGATAGATAAGAGGTTGTGTAGTGGTAACCTGCTAGATGCACATCCTATTTTCTAATCATTAAGACCTCACCTAGAGTTTGATTCTTTCAAATGTATTATTACTTCTAATAATTTACATATTTATTGTGATCGATACTTGTAACCCAAATGTTATTTCATACAAGTCTTATAAAACTACCATCTTCTGCAAAAGTAATTAAGATCACGAAATAATTAAAATCATTGTAGTATATCTCAATAAATGTAGAGATTGATAGCCTTAAAGACAACTGATCGTTAAGGTATTTATTACAATAAATAAATTATAAAGGTATTTATAGAAGGCATCTAATTGAATATTGAATTTCGATTGATCACCTTATTAACCTTTTTTTCGTATGACATCTTTAAGGCTGTGTTCGTTCCTAACAAAGAAAAGGAAAGAAAGTAACTCCAACCAGGAAAGAGGATGAAATACAGACTTTCACTTGTTCGGTTGAGTTCAAAATTTCTTAACAAAACTGTGATGAAAGTGAGACATGAAGTATGTGTATGGTTTGGATTTGAAGAATTGATTTTGAATTTAGAATTGATTTTGGATATATTTTCACATAAAAATTTTGTATTGAATTTTACTTCTAACTTGATTTTATAATACAACACTCAAATATAAATCACATCACTTCAAAATCAATTTTACCCAAATCAATTTTATTTAGAATCAACTTTATTAACGTTTATCCAAACACACATGAAAGCATACAGTAAAAACGTGATTCAATGGTTTTTCAAATATAATCTGGTTAATTTGTGGGACATGTGAAGGACTCCAACAATTTTTTTATGAGTAAATTACACTCGCATGTCTTGTTTTTTTTCTCAATATTCATCTGATACCCCTCCTTTTTTTCCATTATGTTTATGTTGTTAACTGACCTCAATTAAAATATGTGAACCGATGAAATTATCCTAACATTTTAACTGCAAAATCAAAAGTATCCCCTCCCAATCATTCTCAAAAATTAGGGTTTACATTCCGTTCCACTTCATTGTTCCTCCTCCTTCTTCGCGAGTTCTTCTTCATTGTTTCTCTCTTCCTCTTCATGCGTTTCTCTCTTCCCTATTCGTGAGTTTTTATGATTCCGTTCGCGAGTTCCTTTTCACGAGTTCCTCTCTTCTTCTTTGCAATTTCCTCTTCGGAAGGTGAAGGGGTTGTTGTTGAAGTTGTTGTAGCGTGAAACAGTGTTGTGTTGATTCTTGCAGCGTTGACGTGCCGCCTCTTTTAAATTCAAGCCTCGTGAACATTTGGATCCTAATCCTTTGCCTCCTTACCATGCTTCTCTAAATCAGGTACCCTTTTTCATTGTGGTTGTTAATTATTATTATTATTATTGTTATTACTATTAACCAATCCAAAATGTAATTGTGTTGTGTTGGACTGTGCTATTCCTGGCAGAGGCATGTATGAAATTTTTATTGAATTGTTGATGCCTATTTTTTTCACGGGCATGTGAATAACTTTTGTCAAACTGTCGATGCTTGTTGTTGCTGCTTATGCATTACTTCTATAATCTATTCCTCCCCTTTTTAGTAGTTGATTTCTATTCGCGATTTTGTTGGGTTCACGTCCAACAAAAAGATAGGTTTACGTCCAATTAGAGAAAAAACAAAAAGAATGAAGAGGCCTAAAATATTTTTAGATTGAAAATTGTGACATGTTTTTTATGGAGTTAAGAGGAAGATGATGATATTTTAGACCTAAAATTTCATTACAAGTCATGTGACTAACATGTGTCTACTTTCTGTTAAATTATTAAACAATGTTTAGGAGGGTGGGAGTCAGGATGTAATGTGAGCTAAACAATTAAGAGGTTTTTTGTAGGGTGTAAAAAAGGAAGAGTATCGGGTAAAATTTGAGAAAAATACATGGGTGCGAGTGTAATTTACTCTTTTTTATTCCTCTTGGACTGTTTACCAAAATCGAATATGACTGCAAAAGATTGTTTGCATGCTATATATGCCAAAATCAAATATGTTATCAACTTGTTTATATGTATATATATAGAAAGAGAGGAAATATCATGAGTGGAAGATATTTTATTTGAGAGTGAGGTGATTAAATATGGATTATATATAATTAAATATGAATGGTTGAGATTTAATTAATGTTATGTGATCACTTAAAAAGTCTTGTGACTTTTTGATCTTAAATCTTTACCCTCCATTTATGATTATAAGATTCAAATTTATTCCTCTCACTATTATATAAGATGTTTAAACTTAAAAAAATGTTAAAACTTGAAGATAAAGTACACATAGGGGTTATTATGGTGTAGGACATGGAGTGTGTTTACTTATACAACCTGAAACAAGTTTTGAGAAAATGAGACGATCAGAGAGAGAATTTAGAGAGGGAGAAAGATATCTTTCAAGTCTTGTAGTGTTAAATTATGTTGTTTCATCTCTATTTGTTATTACATAATGCCTATTTATATGTTTTCCTATGTTGCGTTATCACAAGTATTTGTGTTAAATATCATATTATGAAGGTACATCTAACTTGTCCAAAGCTGATTTGCCACCAGGGCGCTTCTTGCTTTAATCGATTGCTTGGATTTATACATGATTTATGATCTTTAAGTCGTTTGTCATATATTAGGCTGTGTGCTATGTGTTCATGATGTGTAAAGTTGATATTTATCACAAAATAGAGGTAAATTTGGAATTGTAAATTTGCTTCATTTTTATTCTTTTTTTATTATTATCTACTAATACGCGTGTGAATATGTAAGAACTAGCTATGTTTAAAAGAAATTTGTAGGCAAAAAAATTAAAATATTACTTTTTAAAAAAAAATTACGAATTTATGGTTGTTTGAAAACTATTTCTGAATCTATAGCAACGAGTCGCGTCCCAGCCAGGCGTAACAGGTCGCGCCCCAGCCAGGCGCAACTGGGGCTGAGTCGCACTTCCCCCAGGCGTGTTTCACTTGGTTGTGACACGTGTCATTTTGAGACACAATGTATATAAACTTCGAACGGTTATAACTTTTGATAGGAATGTCCGATTGAGGCATGATGTGTGTCAAAACGCTCGAAATTGAGAGAGGAAGCCCTAGGCAAATCCCACAGGGGATTTGGTCAAATATTTTTTCCAAAAAATGCCTCTAAGTGCCTCAAATTTAGGATTTAGGATTCAATCATCCAAAAATTTCCTTTTTGTCTATTTTTTTAATTATTTAATTAGTTAATTTAATGCTATTTTCTATTTTTTTAATTACTTCTCTTAATTTCGAGTATTTTGACATAAAGTACACCTCCATCAGACATTCCTATAAAAAATTATGACTGTTCGAAGTTTATATACACACCGCCACGTATACGTGACACGTGTTGCTACGGGATGAAACACGTCCAATTTGGGCGTGTTTAAACATGCCCAATTTAGGCGTGTTTGATTGCCCCATTTTTGTAAATAAGTTTCAAACAGCTCCAAATTGGTAAATATTTTTAAAAAAAATATTATTTAGGTGCTTTTGCCCATAAATACTATACCATGTAACGAAGCTCCTCATAGTAATTAGTACGGTTTTTTTTCCAATGGGGGCATTTTTTTCTTTATTTACCAAATGGGGGGCAGGGTATTCAACAAAAAAATTACCACGAGGCACGAATCCTTTTTTTATTAAAAAAAAACATTGGTTGCTAAAATGTAATCGCTAATTTTGGTTTTTATTTCAGTCGTTAAAAGTGTTAGCGACTGAAATAGTGACGGAATTAGTCACGCCTGGGGAGGCGCGACTCAGCCCTAGTTGCACCTGGTGGGGGCGCAACTTATTGCACCTGGCTGGGGCGCGACTCGTTGCTATAGATTCGGAAATAGTTTTTAAATAGTCATAAATTCGTAATTTTTTTAAAAAAAGCAATATTTTAATTTTTTTCACAAATTTGTATGTAAAGTATTGTCGTCAATAAATGAAAATGTAGTTCCTTTGAATTTGTTATGAGTGAGGTTACATTAGCAGTACCATATTTAGGAAATGCAGTTTCGTGAATCAAATATAATACAACACATTCATCATCTCCTTTGGCATATTTGCCATACATCCTATAATGCAAATAATAATATGAAAATTTTAAATTTATCAATAGTAATTAATACAAGTGACATCACAAATCATAAACTTATTAAATTACAAAGGTTTAATCTACAAGCAATGATGACATATGTGTCGAACAAGTTGTCTACACTGCTTTCTACTTTGTCGGAGCCGACGGGTATACTGTATAATAGATCGAAGTTAGATTATAATTGAAAAGTACCATAGTTTATGAATGAACCAATAAATAAATCAAATAAATAAGAAAAAGAAGCAAACGGACGAAGTAGCAAAGTCAATTTAAGTTGTACTTCACAATGAAGCAAAGAAAAATCCAAGCTCTTCCGTCAGCAACATAATTTTAATTTATGATGATCAAGAGGGAAAAAAATTTAATTATTGTTGTTATCATTAATTGGTAGAAATTAAAGTTCACGTAAGCAGAATATAAAGTTAAGATACTTAAGTTACGTATAACCCTCCAAGTAGAAACTCTAGCAATTAGATTTGTTTGGAGTAGTTTTGTTTCTACGCGTGGGAATCTTAAGATTGTAGCTTTTCGCTTAATTAGAATTGATAAGGTACCGGACAGGAACAATAACTAAAACACCAGTAGAAAGGGTAGGAGGAGGAACAATAACTTATATAGCCTAGCTTTCTTTGTAGGATTTTTTATGTCTATTAGAAGCTTGTTTGGATTGTCGGTATCAATCTTCGTTTGCGTCCAATATTCGTTTTCAGGAAGCATTATCTTCCTTATATTTACAATATTGAAGTTGTTTCGTACTTTGTGTTACAGTAAAATCGGTAAAGAGCCAAACATGTACTAGATCTTTAATGGTGATGACTATGAACAAGATACTAGTTTGGAATAATAGTGGAGGTGGATGGATACATGATACACAACAAAGTCTACAAGATATTAACCAATTTAAATAATTTTTAATTTAACAATTAAAATTAGTCATTTTCATTCTTTATTTATTTATTTTTTCAAAATATTTAAACAATTATTCCCCAACTATTATATGCTTTACAATTTTATCAAATGTCATTTGAAAAATAATTATCAAATGCAAATGTTTTTATATAAAAATATATATTTTTATTTGTAATTAAATTTTTATTGTCTTAAAAAAATAATTGGATTAAAAAATAGTTGAATGCCATGTTGGTAACATGAGTAAAGACATATATCTAACAAAGAATATTATTGTAAAAAGAATACTTATATATCCCAAAAAATTCTATTATAATCAAACATAATCCAGCACAGCACAACTAGTTACTTCATCAATCAGATACTCAACAATCAACACACCTTGCACATAAGAAACATAGCAAGCTCATAACTCATTGGCCAGAAGGTCCGACCTGTTGTGATACCACTAATGTAACGACTCGTCTCGTCGTTACTGTATCATACCTTTAATCAAGCCTTTACTCACAATTTATAATTGAAAATCCCTTTAAGTTGATTATAAAAATAGTAGTAAATTTTTCGTGTGAGCACAATCAATATTACAAATCAAAACACGAATATTCAATTATGTAATACATCATAATATATATATATGAATCATAATTTGGTGGTGATTACAATTAACCATGTCTGAAGTATACAAAATCTTCAAAAGAAACAAGGAATTTAAATGTCGGGGGTGTTACTAGCAAAACAAAGGGGTGTAGCAATTAGAGCAAGGGGTGTAACTAGCAAAATACAACCCTTGGCCGGGATCTAATCCATAGACATCCCGGCCACTCGGTGGCTCCAACCAACATAGATCGTCTTCCTGGTCACCTACTGTTGCCCGTCTGCTCACACGAACGAAGGTTCACGATCATCATAGGTACCAAACCACAAGGTACAACAAATGCAAAGGTGAGTTAATCATGTAAAATAATAAGTAATAGATAACATCAGTTATGAAAAGAAAATTTGGTTATCACAATATCACAACAATATTCAAGCATTTCATCACGCAATCAACTATGAACAACCCGTCCAAAAAAAAAACTTTTCACAATCCATCTTATAATGACTAGTCATGGTGCATGTTCCTGACTCATCTCTCAGTCATGCAATGTGGTACCATCCAAGATAATAGGCCATCACAGGTACAAATGATTGCTGCAGTACGTCGGGGTCACTCTGTTGTGCACGGGTCTCACCCCCATGGTGATCAACAAAAATGGGTGTCAGAAGGCTATCCCTACAGACGTGGCCCCCTAGTACCTCTGTACTCTACAGTCAACCATCTTATTTCCGTCATGCAAATGAAATATGTACATGGGCACCATCGATGTATGACCCAGCCCCGGGATCAACTCGTCCCGGTTAGGATAATGTCATACACCCCCCATGTACATATACTCTGACCCATTCACAGGCCCATTGATGCACTTTGTCCTGGCATCTCATGTCAATACATAAAATATCACCACGGCACAATCAATGTATGGCTCAGCCCCGGGATCAACTCGCCCCGACTAAGATAATGTCATACACCTCCGTGGGTATTTATGTATATCCAAACGCATTTAGATTACTATGGGCACCATTAATGTATGACTCGGCCCCAGGATCAACTCGTCTCGGCTAGGATAATGCCATACACCCCTCATGGTATCAATGCATTTAACATCTCAAGCCATCACATACGTCAGTCACAAACACTACAAACAAGTGAATTGGTGTGAAGTATTAAGTGTTCGGGTTGGTACTTAGCTATAACAACTTTGAGGTGAGAATCCGAACAAGGTCGGACGAGGGTGGACAAGGTTAGTAAAGGTGGGTAAAGATCAGACAAGGTCGGTCAAGGTTGGAGAAGGGAAGACAAAGGTGGACAAGAGCAAACAAAGTCGGAAGAGGTCTGTAAAGGTTTGGTCAAAGGCGGTCAAGGGGATCCTTGGGTTTCTATAAAAATACCAAGGACAGACTTAACACTATGTAATCGATTACATAAGCGCTGATTATAATAGATAGCGCTTGCAAGACTCGGTTTTGGATTATCACCAACCCACACAAGGTTGTCCGGGTAAAGAGAGCCGAGTAAGGAAAACCCGGTGGCTTTACAAAAAAGGTACAAGTTATACCGAGTTAGATATCCCGGCAGCTTGCAAGGAGAAGTGATACAAAGTATCATTATATGATCGCTCTTTTTAAAGAAAAGAAGGAAGGGGACTGGTATTGCTACCCGGTCACTCTTAAGAAAGAAAAGATGTAAGCTTACCCAGTATTGCTATCTACACCTCAAAAGTGCTATCTACACCCCTCTCTTATCTGAGTTCCAATTTACACCCTTTAGGTGACATTCTGGTAGCTCACAAAGAAAGGCTTGAACTTAGTGATTCTTAAGAGAATAGACCATCTCGGGTGAGAAACCCAGTAGTTCTAGGAGGATGATCTTAACAGCTCTAAAGAAATGACCCCAGATAGAGAACCCGGTCATTCTAGAAGAAGGGACATAAGCTCAACCGAGTAAAGGACCCGGTGGCTCTTTTCCCAAGCAAGCATGAGGTCGTCCGAGTTAACTTGAGCTCAGCAGCTCCAAAGTACAATCCTGGGTAAAGAACCCAGTATATCTAAGAAAAAGGAAGCAAGCCCTAACAGCTCTAAGGAGACAACCTCGGGTAAGGAACCCGGTATACAAACGTCCTCCAACAAGGACTAAGTTATGTCCTGCATGCATACATGCATGCTACGTAAACCGCTTAGCTCGGCATACCCATCCCGGTAGTCAACATATCAAACACAAGGGATTGATACACATATGTATAACTCGGCCTACTTATCCCGGTAGCCGACGTCACAAACACAACAATGTTTTTAATATATACTTAACATACTTAACCCGACTTACCCAATCCGATAGTCGTCTTCTTCACAAACACACCACATAAAAACATCATCAATTTATTTCACGCAAAACACAAGAAACATATACATATTTCATCTCAACCATGATATCTAAAACCATTATCAACACAATAAACTCCCCTTACCTAAACAAGAATTCTTTTCTTTTCAAACTAACGTGAGTTTTGTTCAAACTCAAGTTCTCACAGCAACCAGGAATGAAAAGGTTATGCTCCATTGACGAGTTCCTCTTAATGTAGAGGTTTTCCGTTGCAGCTACGGTGGTTCTTGAGAGTTAAAGGTGATATAGAGGGTCGATGAAGAGAGATTTATGGGTGGAAAGAGTTTAGAGAGAAAAGAAGAGAAATACGTTCAGAAGTGAGAATAAATCATACTTCTGCTTCATGTACTGCTATTTATAGGTGAAGATACTAAGGCAAGTTTCCAACAAGCGTGAACAGACAGCTATCACAGTCACCATAGTTGCCAGCTTGCGTGACCGGATAGCTACCATAGCCACCATCGTTATTTCTATGCGTGTACGAACAACTATCTTAGCCACAAAATTTGACTTATATCCCTTACACACAAATTCCATGCAAAACACTTTAACAAATTTCAAAAATTATATTAAACAATTAAGCAACGTAAAATATCTACCAGCTTGTAAATTTTCAGGGTGTTACAAATGTGGATCATACCATGTCTCATAATCCCTCGTTCAAATTCCAAATCCTCTTGAAGCTTCTTCTTTTTTCTCTCCATTCCCAATTGTGCTCAAAACCTTTCACTTTAAGAGCTAATAATGGTTAGGTCCACTCCATGGAACCCTTGTTGTTTTGAATCCTAAAGCTTTGTTGGATGTCCAATTGGTAAGTAACACTGCTATAATCCTTTTGGTTTTCTTAAGTTCAGTTCCTCCCTTCTTTATAAGCTCTCATTTGGGATCCTAGTTAGCATCTTGATTTGGAGTTGTTTTGATGATTGATTTAGGCTACATTAATTATTTTTGAATCCTAAGTTGAGAAAGATCCCAGAGATTCACCATGCTCATTCTTGCACCTTTATCCTTCAAGAACTTGGAACCCTAGGAGACTATTTTAAGTAAGCGAAGCTCTCACTATGTAACTGATTGTTGCATGGAGTTATGATGTGGTATTTCATGATGCTTGGTTGTTGTATGTTGTTTGTTTAAACTTTTGTGGTCATTTTTGGTGTTGAGGTGGATTTTGGGGTTGGGATGCTCTATTTTGAGGCAAACTCGCAAACTGCAAAATTCTGTAGTCTCGTTGGACAAGCAAAACTTGCTAAGCAAGTTGAGTGACCATGTAGGTGACTCAGATGATCAAATTAGGAAAAGTGATATTCATGAAGTTGTAGCCTTGGATGTTAGCTAACTAATGACTTTGGTCTTACCTAAAATATTGTTATAACTCTAGAAATGATCAAATTAGTGAACAAAGGTCAAGTGGTTAGTAATAAGTAAAATTTCTCTATAGATTGTAATTTTAGGCAAACTAGGTATCCAAACTAGGTCTTAGGGGTAAACAAAAAAGTTGGCGATAATCTTCTTAGATTTCAAATGAGACAAGAACCATATTAATTGAGTAAGTACACCTTTAGATATTAGAAACATAACAAAAAAAGATCATAGACACATGATAGAAATTGAAGGAAATCATAAGCCAAAACATAGGAAATGATATGCCAATCACAAGAATTAAGTGAATAATATATTGTTATATGTTAAAATGGTGTCTTGCTATAAAACATTGATTCATTTATAACTATTGTATTGTTGAAAACCATTGTGATATATTATTGTTTATATGAATATAATATTGATGAGATGAGGATGTGTGTGAATGTGATCTTGTATTGGAATTGTCACTATTTGAGAAAGAAGTTAATTAAGTTGTTGTTGTTGGTATAAGACAGGTGCATAGTTGGTGCATGGACTTATGAGTAGGCACACAAGTTGAGGATGCTAGGTGTGGGCTTTCAACTTAGTGCTGGAAGTTTTTGTGGTAGCTAACGGGAATGGGCCTATAGAATAGACAAGTGATTGAACCCTTATAGATGTATGGTCATGCAAGCCTATAGAGGTAAGTCAATATCCATACTTGTCTATATTTGATAAAACCACACTTCCTCCATATGGTCAACCTAAGAGACTCCCTAAACAGTTAGAGTGTGAGTACTGTGCTAGGGGATGAGGCTTATGGCGGACCGCTCATAATGTGTTGAAACTCCATGGAGTAGAGTTAGTGTTGATGTCAGAGTTTGGGGTGGCCTAGTTAGCTGCGAGTGTATGTCAATACTCAATAGTGATGACCTTGGTTTGGTTGCTGGTCAGTGTGTGTCAATTATGATGATTACTTATGATGAGAATTTGTGACAGTTGATGCCAACAGTGGTTTATGTGATGTATGATGTTTATGACTCCTAATGATGAATGGTGATGGAACTATACTGTTGTTGATGGTTGGAGGAATACATTTTAAGGTTATATATAGTAATTGAGATGGGTGATTTGATGTTGATGTACATTGACATTTATTGATGAATAATAAAAGATGTTTGTTATATGAACCGGGTTTTAAGATAAGCGTATGAATTGGGTTTTATTATAAATCTTTGACTAGTTCCAAAAGTATCTGCAAAGTATATAAATTTTAGTATTCCCCCTTTCTTCATAGATTGTTTTGGATTATTTGCATATGTATGTTTGTTTTGGTGAACTTACCCTTGCATGTGTGGTTTGTGCCTGGGATGATCTTGTACCTGATATACGTGGGGAACATATGGTTTCTAGGATGGATCTTTCACTTGAAGGCGTAGCAGATGGAGAGAGCACAAGACTATAGAAGTTGTGTCATTCTCTTCCTTTTTCTTGGTTTTAGTTTTGTATAGAATTGATCAGTTTAGTCACCAATGTTGATTTGATTATGTTTAGTAGATGCATCGTTATCGTTATAAGTTTGTTGATTTTTGGAATTGCTAAAGTTCACACAGTATTTTCATAAGTAATGAAATAATTTTTGAATTAAATAAAAATCCAAAACTTAAATGTGTTAGTTATATAACAAAGGTGGATCTTTACATGAGGCATAAAATATAACTGGGTTTCATTCCTATATCTATTGATCGTTATAGTGTACTTTCTTCATTTCATCATAATTATTGTCCTAGGTTATTTTAGACAGACCAATAAAAATTAACAAATAGATGAAAGAGAATAACAATTTTACAAAATTAACTTTATCAATTTTACACAAACCAAGAAAAAATATATTTATTCATTTTTAGTTTTTATTGTCTATCTTTAATATTATGAGATATATGTGAAAAAATAATTAATGTTACATTGAAAAACTAACATGAAAATTATTTTTGGATTTTTTTCTTATACGTTGATTATCATAGGATGGAAATAGTATTATTTTATTGAAATAAATAATATATTATAAATAACATGATGAAAAAATAGAGATGTAGGAAGAAAGAAGATGAAAAGAAAAATGAGTGTATGTCTATATGTAAAGTTACGGTGATAATTTTTTTTTTAATTTATAAATTATACAATTATATTAAATTATATATATATTGAATGTACACATCTTTATTTTTTAGTATGGGTATGTTAGCAAGTTACACAATTAATATATTTTAAGATATTATCTAGTTGCAGTAGAACTATCAAAATGGGCCTAACCTCACATGCCAACCTGGCCCACCATGGATATGGGCCGAGCTGAACCCAAAAAAGGGGAGATTTTATGATTGGATTTTAAAACTTGATTAGACTCACTTATAACCTGATCCACATGAGTTGAACCTGTGGTGGACCGGGTTGGTCCATCTAAAAAATAACATATTAGTATTCTATAATATTTTTTAAGACTTTGTGTTTTGTTCATTTAACTAGAAATAGAGTAAAACTCATCTAAAATACATTATTTTGTAATATTGTTCCACATTATTTTATTTAGTGTTTTGTTGAAGACCATTTTTAAAATTTTTGTTATTATAGTTCTAGACTTCTAGCTAACTCGTGATAATGCCTTGTTGTTGGTGTGTGGATAATGAAAAATTTAATATAACTAATATTTTTTTAAAATATTGATTTTTTGGTTGAATTTTCTTTTAAAAAAACAAATAATTTACACACGTTTTTTGTTTATTTACATAGAAAATATTCATTCTATTATATAGGTTTGTTACTTAAATGTTTTCAGTTTATATATTTTACGTATTCTTTTATTAATTCACAGACGCACATATTATAATTTACATATATTTTTATTAATTTCCATATAAATATGTACAGTTTATAAATGTGTATAATTAAAATAAAAAATCCGATAAGTAAATTTATCATAAAGTCAAAATGACAGATTGGAAATTATAGATTCTGAAATGCACTCCCCTTTTAAATTTGTTTACCTAAGATCAAAATTGCTGTTTCCATTCCTCCTTTTTACTAATGTACTTCCCTTTTATATTTGTTTACCTAAAATACCTCTCACTAGAAAATAGATTCTGAAATTTATTTACAGTCCCCTCTTTTCGAAATCTGAATGTGATTCTATGTGCTAATTACTCATCAAAACCAAACAGAGATGTGAGTTGCGGTGCGTTGGGACTTGATTGGTTTAAATGAGTAAAATATACATTACAAAGATGCATGTGATTTGCGGTGCATTGGGTCTCAATATGGGTGCGACAATTTGTGGAATGAAGATTGTATGAAATCTTGGAGTCAGATGCATTAAGTTGAAGAAATGAAGGACAAGTGGATTAATGTGGCAATAAAAATGTTATTGCATTATATAGGAGGAAACTGATTAAAAATGAGGCATAGAATTATGCTTTCAGGTTGTGCGATTTCTAATTTGTATATTGGGGATTTAAAGGCAGGTGGTCTGATGAGTTGGGTTTTATGAATCACATTAGATGAGTATTAGGAGCATGTATGTATAGTTTGGTTTTGGGGGTTGGTGCAACAAATTGATCTGGTATTTGTAATTTTGGCTTTTGCACACCTTGTGATAGATTTTTTTCAACGATGAATTATTTGCTTATAAAAATATGAGCATAAGAAATTGCTACCATGAGTGTATGAATGAGAAATGAAAAACAGATTGAGTGAGATCCCATTCAAGCAAGCATGTGACATATCATTCTTTAGAGCATGTGGGGACCCGCACCCTTTTCATTCTCGGAAGCCATTTGTGTGTTGCTTTTTATGGGAGAATAATTAGAACATAGAATTGCCTTTCGGAAATTAAATCAGGAAAGAGGAGAGTGTAAATAAATTTCAGAATCTATTTTCTTGTGAGAGGGTATTTTGGGTAAACAAAATTGAAAGGGAAGTGCAATAACAGAAAGGGAGACTGGAAATAGCAATTGTCAAAAAAGAAGTTCTGCTCTTCCAAGTGCTGCCCCTAGAAGAGATCCGGAGTAACCCACAAGTTTTAGCAACGTTTTCTGCTTTAAGCATTATAAGACAAATGTGCTGACAAAAATATAAAACATTTTATTAGTATGATTCAGTAATGTTTCGACGACCATTAAAATAGTTTGAAATCTAGTTTAATTGGTATCATGGTCAAATTTTAAGATGATATGGTAGAACAAAATTCTATGGTAATGTGAAAATTAATTAGGTTAGAGTTAATCATACAAAAATTAAGGATAGTGGAAAGTGTAAATTAAAGGAAGATGAGCAACGCTTCGATTCTCACCTTTTTCATAATATACCTGCTATATATTATGAGAATAATTTTTTTAAAAATAAAAGTAAAAAAAAGTATTTAAGAGTTTTGTCGGAATATTATTATTATTATAATTTAAATACTAAATACATTTAATTTAACTAATATTTCTAGCTTTAGATTGTTGAAAAGCTAAAAGAAATTATCCCTAATTGTGAGACTTGAATAACTATATCATATAATATTAGTTTTATTTCGTACTAGTGTTTGTCCATATTTCTATTAAGATAAATTCAATATAATGTCACAATATTTATTGCAATAAAATTAATATACGGAATACTTATTATGCTAAAGTTGATATATTGAAACAACTTGTCTTTTATGAATTGACTTGGATATATATTTTAGTTTAATTATTTATTTTTTCTGACTATCCATGAAATAATAACAAATAAAAAGTTGTTAAAATAAATAAATAAATTAGTGCTGCATTGCTGGATATACCATTAACATCGTATGCGTATACATAATTATAAATTAGAGATATGTATATATTTTACTTAAGAATAAGGTAAATATCATTAACACTAATTGGCGTAATATTAATAGTTTAACACTAATCTCGTAGGAGATTAGTGTAGTTATCCCACCCACCCCCAAATTAATAAGATGCTACTGAGACAAAAATATAATATATACCAATTTGCATTTTAATTTTAAGAAACATGCATCAAGATTCTTTAAATTGACATATTTTATTTTATAGGAAATAAAGTTATTTCATTTCATCAATAATAGTAGAGTAAACATGGGAAGGAATACAATGATAATAACCGAAGTCAGCATGAGATGTTGTTGTCCTAACTAGCTTATGATGGAGGTACAAGTTTAGCTTGTCTCTTAACTAAACTCACTCCAGAGTTTGAAATAGTAGAAAACATGTGTTTACAATTTAAAAGAACAAAATTAAAATCCGAATATCCTTTTCTACCCTAGTCTAAATTGTCGTTGATATGCATGCAATCAGTCTCAAAGATCACATGGCTAAGGCACAAAGATTGGATCCATTTGATGCTGTGATTTAGTGTAGCAGCTTCAGCAACGGCAGGGCTAGGGATGCCTTGGAGAAGAGCAAACCGAGCTTGAATGAAAGACCTATTATGATCCTGAAGGCACCTGCCAACTCCATAATTCTTTGTTTGGATAGAAACATTTTAAAATTTTAAAAAATTTAAAATTCAGGAAAATTAAAATACATTAATTAAAATTCTTGGATTTTTTAAAATTTTTGTTTGGATAAATCAATTTAAATTCCTTTAATTTGAAATTTATTGTTTGGATAAAAAAATTTAATTTCTTATATTTTAAATTCTTTGTTTGAATTAAATAATTTCAATTTATTATATTTCATTTTTTTTATCCAATTATATTTTAAAAATATAAATGGTCATATAAATAAAAATTAATATTTTTATAATAATTACTTTAAAAATCTATATATATTCTTGTTCAATTATATTTTAAAAATATAAATTTAGAACTAAAGCATAAAAAAATATTCCAACAAGAAAAATTAAAACAAAAGAAAGCACATATAAAATACTTTATCTAAATTTTATCATTATCAGTGTCATTAAAAATATAAAAATGAGAATAGTTTGAACATTACAGATTCCAGCTTACAACCTAAGACATCAAAATAGTTTGAAAAGCTTAATTAAAAAACGTAGTCCCTACATAAGCCAAAAGACATTTTCATGATCTATTCTTGCACACCAACAAAAAATCATTGTATTAGTAATGATTGGTATAGAGTTTTCAAACTTAGACACATAATTAACCATAAGAAAAAAAATATAGGGACTTATATTCAAGATATATGTTGAGGTAAAACTAAGGTGACCTCAGATGATACCAAAAGTCACCAACCAACATTGTTACATTGTTATTTATATACACACACAGAAAGCAAGCAGAGAAAACATGTTAGAAACTGAGGACTGCAAAAAGAAAAGTAAACACTCCCACAACAAGAGTGTTCAAATGGGAGAGGAAAAAGGAAGAATTTGTGTCACTAGAGGCACAAGATTCCTTGGTTCATGGATAATCAAGAGCCTCCTTGAACATGGATATGCTGTTAATACCACTATTAGATATGACCTGACTAAGTAAGCCTTAATATTATTATGAAAAAACTTAGGTACACTTTCAAAAGGTTATTTTTGGTGCTATTCTCTTATCAAAATTGAAGTTATACCTCAATAATCAATGATTATCTTAATGCAAACCTTTATTACACTAGTTATAAAGATGAAAATTCAATTCTAATCACAGGGCAAGACCAAAAACATAAAGAACTACATCTAAGTTTTATGATTTTATCCTTATTATTATTAGTAAAACAAAATTAGATGCAAGTTTTCAAATACATTTGGTGTCATTTTCGATCAAAATTAGAGTTTTACCTCAATAACTTATAACCTACATTGGCTTTTAATGCAAATCTTCATTATATGGAAGCCAAACTCCGGTTGCAATTGGAGAACAATTAGATGATTAGCATGTTTAGTTTCATGTTTTGGAAGTAATTTTTAGAAGTTAATAGTTATAGCCTTTACTCCATCCTTAACGAGTTTCCAAACATGCTAGATGATGATGCATAAATTCATATATCTAAAACTATAGCAATTGATGTTAGACAAGGTTATATATATTTTTGTTATGTTTTGACATTAATAGGACGCAAGAGAGATGTTAGCTTCCTCACAAATCTACCAGGCGCATATGTACAAATCACAATTTGCAAACACTATACCCATAAATTTACTTTCTAAAGGATACCATCCTTAAAAGGACCAGAATCATGCAAAAGTAGGAGGCAAAAGAATACCAAACAAAACTTAGGACAAAACTGAAGTGATCAGTATCTAAGAGATTCAATCCATGCAGAGGTAAATGGTGTATTATTATTATTAATATGATCAACATAATGAGTCATATGACTCCAAAATCAAAAGGTAAATTCCTTTTTTGGATAGAGTATGATTGAACAAGCTTTAAATCAATAAAGTGAATAAACTACTGAGCCAAAACACAAGATCTCAATGGTGATTCAATCATTAAATTTTCTTGTAAGCCTTTTAACAAGTGCATGTGTAAGTAACTATAAAAAAAATCCCTCCTTGAGATTCAATTGGATCCACTTCTAGCCTAACCAAAATTCCAAAATCTCACAAACCTAACTCTCGAAATGCTAAAAGGTAAAAAAATTTTATTTGTAATAATTATTAAAATCAAAATCGATTTCCAATTACACATTATTATGGTGATATGTCTAAATACTTATAATTAAATAGAAAAAGAAAAATGCTGTAAAGTAGAACATTTGAGTCATCTCTAGCATGACTATGTTCTATTTGTCTCTACCCCTAAGCATCAGCTAATAGGTTAGTACCAATTCATACACCCAAAGCACCTAAATTGATCAATGATGACTTCCAATGGGCTTATTAATGGAGCAACTTGTAAGAATTTTGCATAACCATGCATAATCTACACTTCACATCATCATTTGGCTGGTTAGGCGCTATGATTAATATGCAAACAAACAAGCTTTTTTGCTCAAAATAGGTGTTAAATAGCTATATGATGTATGCTATAAAGTGAAAACAAAATGCTTTCTACACCATTGATTGGTTCAGATACAAAGTGTGAGAAAAAAAAGCAGAACAAATAAGCAATCAGACTCACCATTGGCTGGTTCCAAACAATCATGCAAACAGTCAAAAGACATATTCTTACTAACTTCTTAGGAGCCAGTGCACAAGTTTCGTTACCTTATCACTACTTGTCTTTAATTTTCTGTCTATGGTTTGTTTTGTTGCTTGTTGAGTCTGTATAATATTTTTCAATATTTAGAGGCGACACCATATCCACTGAGAAGCCATGAAGGAAAATACTTTGAGTCAGTTTAGTGAACATGTAAAGACCTTCTCTGATTTGGCAGTTAATTTTAGGAAAATATTCACCACTTAACTTTTTGGGTTAGCACTGAAGCAAGTAAGTCTCTCCTTAAATACTACTAATAGACACTCACCAACAATTCTCTCTAACCTATATCACACACACAATACCTGTCTCTCTTTACTCTAGTAAGGGAGGGTCGAGCGAGAGGAACGAGCGAGCGAGAGTTCGAGCAAGCGGGGTGTGAGCAAGCGAGTTTGAGCCAGCAAGAGTCTAAGCCAAGAGTGTGTGAGAGAGAATTTCAAATTCTCTGCTTTTTAGTGAGAAATTTGAGTCCCTTAATTTTAGTTAACTGAAATTTCAGTTTAAAATTTCTTAAATTTTAAAATCTTTTAAATAAAATATCCAAACACTGAATTTTATCTTAAAAAATTTTAAATTCCTTTTTAAATTACTTTCCCCATTTTAAATACTCCATCCAGACATACTAGAATTGTTCCTTGAAAATCTAGGCATTGAGATTGCATTTGATGTAACCTCGTGGAAGAGGAAACCAAGAAGTGACCAATAAGTTACTTGAATATTTACTTGGAGTCTGGCCTCGGGATTTCTAACTCTCACCGAGAGCCATTCTGCAAAAAAACTCATGGCCAAGTTGAATGATGTTTTTGGATGTGGCTCGATTTAATCCCAGATCTTTTGATTCTGTGAAGTCCAAATTAAATGCTCCATAAGGTAAAAGCAATCTTATGAATGTGATGTTCCGTCTGGCTCTCCAGGAGATTAAAGATCAGCTCACAAAAACATTCAGAAGAGAGCATAAGAAGGAGGATTATGCTTGACAGATTTGCACATTTCCATAATTCTTGAGCTTTATCACACGCAATAAAAATATGCCATTCATTCTTAATGTGATTAGTGTTGGGAAAGACACGTATGCAGAACGGAAAAATTACACAAATATGTAGTAGTAAATAAGACCTTTCCCGATTGAGTGAACCTGTGAGAAGTGTAATATACAACAATCCAAAAATCCAAGAGTGCAAAAAAATAAAGAGATAATAGCAAGAAGTACACCAACAATTTTAACGTGGAAACCCCCCAGTATGAGAAACAAAAACCATAGGACAAAGTGCAGAAAAATCTCCACTATGTAAAATATCAAAGAGTACAGCAAAAAGTTTCTACAATAGAACCTCACAAATAAAAGCCTACACACTCTTAAAATAGTGAAAATCAATAATGCAACAATATTCAAATAGAGACCCACAATAAGGTAAATATATCTTCTGCCAAAATATGAGAGAAATAAAGTTATGAGTATATCAGATGAATGCCCACAATATTAGGAACAACTGGCTGAAATTTCATCCAAAACAGAGCACAAATGAGTATCCAACCAATACCAAAAAGTGAGCAAAATTGTTTTTCTCTCGTGTGACGGCGGAAGATGAAAAGCTTGTAAAGAGGTGCAGTGCTTTTCCGTTTATATATTCTCGTAATGCTTTTTTTTTTAATTTAATTACTGGTTAGCCCACTTGAAGGAGGCCCACCAACAAACTCCCCCTACGACTCAAGTGGAAGCAAATGCCAAACCGACAATAAATCGACAATCTTCAAACTTCCCCTTTGGTAGTGTCTTTGTCATCATGTCAGAACCATTATCATCTGTATGAATCATTTCAAGTTCCAATAACTTAGAATTTAAAACATCACGTATCCAATGATATCGCACATCAATATGTTTAGATCTACCATGGAAAATAGGATTCTTGCCAAGGTAAATAGCACTTTGACTATCAAAAAATAAAACATACCTCTGCTGCTCAAAACCAAGTTTCTGCACAAATATTTTCATCCAAAGCAACTCTTTACATGCCTCAGTAATAGCAATGAACTCAGCCTCAATTGTAGACAATGCAACACATTTTTGCAACCTAGATTGCCAAGCCACAGCTCCCCCAACAAAGTAATCAAATAACCAAAAGTAGATTTTCTAGAATCAATATCTCCTACCATGTCAGAATCAGTGTAACCACAAAGAATAGGCTTCCCAATTCCAAAGCACAGTTTTAAATTAGAAGTACCACGAAGACATCTCAACATCCACTTTACAACTTTCCAATGCTCAATACCAGGATTGGAAAGAAAATGACTAACAACACCAACTGCATGGGCTATATCAGGCCTAGTGCAAACCATTGCATATATCAAACTTCCTACTGCAGATGCATAGGGAACAAATTTCATTTCTTTTTTTTCTTTATCACTAGAAGGAACTTGTCTAGTGCTAAGCCTAAAGTGTGAAGCCAGAGGTGTACTTACCACTTTAGCTTTATCCATATGAAAACGTTGAAGTACTTTCTCAATGTATTTCTCTTGTGACAACCACAACTTATTGGCTTCTCGATCATGAGTAATATGCATGCCAAGAATCTATCTTGCTAGTCCCATGTCTTTCATCGCAAAAGACTTGCTAAGCTCCTTTTCAACCTGTTAATTCTAGACAAATTATGACCAATAATCAACATGTCATCAACATATAGCAATAAAATGATAAAATCACTATTAAAGAATTTCTGCACAAAAACACAATGATCTGAAGTAGTCTTCTTGAATCCCTTTTGGATCATAATAGACTCAAACTTCTTGTACCACTGCCTCGGGGCTTGTTTCAACCCATACAAACTTTTCTTCGACTTACAGACATAATTCTCTTTACCTTTCACCACAAAGCCTTCAGGTTGCTTCATGTAAATTTCTTTCTCCAAATCACCATGAAGGAAAGCAGTTTTCACATCCATCTGCTCAACCTCTAAGTCAAGACTGGCTGCCAAACCAAAAACAACTCGGATGGAAGACATTTTAACAACAAGAGAGAAAATTTCATCAAAATGAATTCCCTTTTTCTGACGATAGCCTTTGACAACTAATCTCACTTTGTATCCTGGAGCAAAATTTTTTTCTCCAGTCTTTAACCTATAAATCCACCGATTTTGCAAAGCTTTCATCTCCTTAGGCAACTTGACCAACTCAAAAGTATGATTATCATGCAAAGACTTCATCTCATCCTCCATTGCTGCAATCCATTCTTTCCTGTACTCATTTTCCATAGCCTCTTCATAGCACTCAGGTTCTCCCCCGTCTGTGAGGATCACATATTCATCAGATGAATAACGAGTAGAAGGCAAATGCTGTCTAGAAGACCTTCTAAAAGGAACATCAGATTCAACAGAATTACCAACATCATTATTATCAATATTCTCAATTGGATCATCTGGAATATGAGTAGGGGCATCATCATGATTGTCAAAATCTGCTACATCAGGCGTATCTGTATCAGGAACTGGATCAAAATCAACTAAATCATCAGTACTCGAAGACTCTGATTTCTTTACCTTCCCAATATCTTCAATGGTTTGATCCTCCATAAAAACAACATCACGGCTTCTAACAAGCTTCTTTCCAACTAGATCATAAAATCTATAGCCAAATTCATCATGGCCATGACCAATGAAGATACATTCCTTTGTCTTGACATCTAACTTGGACCTCTCATCTTTTGGCACATGCACAAATGCTTTACAGCCAAAAACATGAAAATGGTCATAGGAAACATCCTTCCCATACCACACTCTATTAGGAACATCAGCCTGCAAAGCAATAACAAGAGATAAGTTAACAACATGTGCAACAATACATAAGGCCTCACTCCAGAAAGAAGTTTGTAACTTTGCTTCAGAAAGCAAACATCTGACTCTCTCCATCAATGTCCTATTCATCCTTTCTGCTAAGCCATTGAGCTGAGGAGTCTTGGGGGCGTCTTCTGGTGTCAAATACCCATCTGCATGCAGTATTCATCAAAAGGTCTACAAAACTCGCCACCATTATTAGTGCAAATACATTTAAGTTTCTTCCTTGTTTCTCTCTCAACCCAAACCTAAAACTGTTTAAAAACATCAAACACTTGGTCTTTAGTCTTCAAGACATAAATCCAAAGCTTTCTCGAATGGTCATCGATAAAAGTAACAAAATATAGTTTACCACTGAAAGTCTTAGTCCTCATAGGACCACAAAGGTCTGAATGCACCAACTCAAGTACCTCTGATTTCCGAGAAGGAGGATGGCTCTTAAAAGAAATCCTATTTTGTTTCCCAGCCAAGCAATGAGCACATTTTTCTAACCTTGCACATTTCAAACCTGTAAGAAGATTCTTCTTAACCAAAAAATTCAGTCCCTTCTCACTAATGTGACTCAGTCTCTGGTGCCATAAATCTGACGAACTATCATAGTCAACAAAATTTATAGCATAAACTAAAATAGAAGCTTTCATCCAATACAAACCTGAAAAATTCTTACCTCGTGCCACAATCAAGGAACCCTTAGTGAGCTTCCACTGTCCACCACCAAAGGTATTAAAATAACCATCATCATCTAGAACACTAGTAGAAATCAGATGCAAACAGATGTTTGGTGTGTGCCTGACATTCTTCAAAATAAACTTTGTTCCTATGTTGGTTTCCAAACAAACAGTATCAATGCTAATCACTTTTGACGTATCACTATTACCCATCTTCAACACACAAAAATCACCTGGAGTATAAGACGAGAAAAAATCCTTCCTAGAAGTCACATGAAAACTGGCCCAAGTGTCAACCCCGATAGAATCATCATAAGCAACACTGATCAAGTTCTCATCATATATTATCAAAAGATCTCCTGCACTAGCAATGACAACACTATCACCATTCTCATCATATCTCTTTTCTTGCTTGCCTTTGTTATCCTTTTTCAGCTTATAACAAAACTTTTGAACATGACCCTTTTTACCACAATAACTGCACTTATAAGTTTTCTGCTCAGACCATGATTTGCTTTTGCGCTTGCTTTTACCTTTGTAACCTCCTTCTTGATCCCTGTCTGTACTTCTCCCCCTGTTTTTAGTGACCAAAACCTCTATCTGTGAAGAGGATGTCTGCTGAGTACGTCGTCTGACTTCTTCATTCAAAATAGCAGTTTTTACAAAATACATGGTCACAATACCACCAAGGGCAAAACTAGTCAAAGTAACATGAGAATTTTCCCAAGAATCGGGTAGAGTATTAAGCAACCAAAGTCCTAAAATTTCATTATCAAATTTTACACCCATGCCAGACAACTAATCAAAGCAATCTTGAAAATCACTCAGGTGATAAAAAATAGAAGTACCTTCCTTATACCTCAAATTCATAGTCTGTTTCAGCAAAAACAATTTGTTGTTCTCAGTTTTAGAAGCATACAAGGTTTCAAGCTTGTCCCACAAAGTTCTGGCATGTGAATCATAGCAATATGATTTAAAACATTATCATCTACCCATTGACGAATAAAGCCACAAACCATCTCATGCTCAAAAACCAATTCTTCATCAAATTTATTATCAGGTTTCTGAGTAGCAAACACATGTAAATGTAATTTTTTCACAAATAGTAAATCTTTCATCTTACCTCTCCACTTGTGGTGATTAGTTCCATTCAAACTAATCATTCTACCGTAATTAGGCTCCATCATTCAATTAAGCAAATTTCCCAGAAAGATAAACCAACTCTGATGCCAGCTGTTGAGAAAGACACGTATGCACAACGACAAAATTACACAAATATGTAGTGCTGAATAAAACCTTTCCTGCTTGAGTGAACCTGTGAGAAATGTAATATACGCAATCCAAAAATCTAAGAGTGCAGAAAAATAAAGAGATAATAGTAAGAAGTACACCAACAATTTTAATGTGGAAAACCCCTAGTGTGAGGAACAAAAACCACGGGACCAAGTCCAGAAATTTGATACAACAAAGAGTTTTGACAACAAAACCTCACAAATAAAAGCCTACTCACTTTTAAAATAGTGGAAATCAGTAATGCAACAATATTCAAATAGAGATCCACAACAGGCTAAATATATCTTTTGCCAAAATATGAGAGAAATAAAGTTATGAGTATACTAGATGAATGCCCATAATATTAGGAACAACTGACTGAAATTTCATTTAAAAGAGAGTATAAATGAGTATCCAACTAATACCACAAAGTGAGCAAAATTATTTTTCTCTCGTGTGACGGTGGAAGAAAAAACTTGGAAAGAGGCACAGCGCTTTTCCGTTTATATATTCCCATAATGTTTTTTTTTTTAATTTAATTAATAGTTGGCCCACTTGAAGGAGGCACACCAACAATTCTGACAATGACAGCAATCATTGGGACGTTAATTTCCTTTCCAAGTTAACCTTTGCCTTGTAGGTAAGCATCCTCTAAGATCTCTCCAAAGAAAATGCTTGATTTTTCAAAGGATATTTAGCTTCCATATTTTCATCCAATTCCCATCAACTCTTAGATGTTCATTGTCTAGGATGGTGTCCATAAGACAATTTTGATAGATTTCTAATTAATAAAAAAATTGCAAGTAATCACTTAAATTACAGACATTCTTTTGATCTTCAAACAATTATAATTGTAACAATTTCTTTATGTAATCATGACAAATAGTATATTTTAATATTGTTGAAGCTAGTTCGTTGAGCAAGAAATTTTCACATTAGACTCAAATATAAACACTTTCAACCAATCAATCGTTAATGCGTCTATATTCATCTTATATATTTTCATCTTTTTTTTTTCTTATTATATCACTTGTTGGATTTATTAATTTTTCTTTTTCTCTTTGTATTTTTATATATATGTTTACTTTCAAGGTGTATATATATACTTTTAAAGATGAAATATTTTTATATTATAAAGTAAGATGTGTGATGAAGAAAAAATAAGATAAAAAAATATAAAATATGTCTTAAAAAATAGATTATAGACATTTTTACAATTGAAATAAGAAAAATTGGACCATAGGCTCAATTAAGCGTGATTTTCAGATCACAAAATATAGCACATGGGATACAATTTTATGTGGTAACTTTATACAAAGTACAATTACAATAACTTTCACCTTGTAGTTGGTAGTGGAAAATGGCCACCTTCCAAATTTAAAGGCTTCCAATCCAAATATAGCATACCAAAGCTAGTTACTAATGAATCCGTTGGCCAGGTCACGCAATAGTAGTCCTTATTAAGAAACAAAAAACAATAAACTTTCGATAATAGGAATGATCTTCACGTATCATCATCATGTGAGTTATACTTGTCAGATTCCAACTGTGTTGAAGATGGTTTAGATGCCTGCAAGAATATCAATAAATTTATAGAATCATGTAATATAAATATATCTGGATAAAAAAATATAAAATCAGTGAAATATTATTAAACTATATACTGACCTGGGAGAATAAGTTTTCCTGCATTTGCTCTTAGACCTCCAAGCTATTCCTCATAGGACTGAAGCAAAATACATAGGGACAAATAATTAAAGAAACATATATGAAATGGGAACCATTCTTCAAAACTTTCAGTTTGAAACTCAAAATATGTTCCCAACGGGAACTTAAGATCTTTCTTTTCAAGCATTTTGAAGAAACATGCAATGCAATGAAAGTGAGCCAAAAGTTTACAACTACCTACCAAAGTCAAAACAAAATCATTTGAAGATGATTGAATGAAGATAGTAGTTGAACAAAGGTCATGTTGGTTTTCTGTTTCCAAAAAGATATTTCATAAAGATAGGAATATTTTGATATTCAGTTTATATTTTTTTATTCTAGAAAGATAGAAATATTTTAATATTATATCTTTTTATTCTAGAAAGATAGGAATATTTTGATATTCAATTTATATATCTTTTTATTCCAGAAAGATAAGAGTATTTAGATATTCAATCTTTTTATTAGGGGAACCGTTTTTGTATGTGGTCCATTTACTGGCCACGTTCACCATTGACCCATTATCTTATTCCATTCAAGATTGAGTTCTGTGATGGGCAGAGTTCTATAAATAGAATTAGGCACTCTATGTTTTAGATCACCAAGCCTACTCCTCTCTTCAGAAAACACATCATCGAGTTTGAGCGAGTGAGAGACTCGAAAGCAAAAACTCTGAAGGTTACTTGAAGGTTGATAGCAATGGCTAGAGGTAGGTACTTCTGAATTTTTTTTTCTATTTCCGCTTCCGCTGTTTGATCTGAGCGTGTTGTTTATGTTTGTTAACATGTTTAGACCAATATAAATTGTTTTACATTTGGTATCAGAGCCAGATTTTTGCCTCTGCCTTGCTTTTGTTTGACACTCATATTTTTGAAATATTATTTTATTGAAATATGAGTATTTTATTTGAACGTTTTAATTATTAAAAGGATTTGGAATCATATGAAAATTGAATTTCTAAGCTTTCTATGAATTAAAATATGAATTTCGGCATTTAAAATGACTGAAAACTATCGGGTTTTTATTCAGATTCACGGGGGTTGCAACTGGGTCAAAGTAACCCGGCTAAAGGTTGAAGAAGGAGGAATAGTGTCACCGGTTATGTAAAAATTCACGTGATTTTTCCTCCTGCTTTCTTTGGCCGGTGCTTTTGCGTAATATGATGCTTCCTTTTATTTCTATTTAAGAAGCCCAATAGCCTTTTACGTTTAAAATGAAGCCTAATTGCAAATTGCTTCCTTTTGAAAAACTTACGTGCATATTGCAATATATATTTTATATACATGCCTTTACTATTTAAGTTTTATAAGATATCTTAATGTTTTAATTAATAATTAATTTTTTTATTAATTAATGTTGCTCATAATTAATTAATTTATGTAAATAAATTTTTTGGGTTATGAGTTATGTGTTTAAATTATTTATTTATTTAAATTGTATGTTTCTTTATGGTATTTGTTTAAGCATACAATATTATGTTAAATAATTTATTCACATTAATATTAATGAGCTTATTGAATAGTTATATGCAATGTTATTTCAATTTATTTACATTATTGAGGATGTTATGCAATTATTTAGCTCTTATTAAGAATTAATTAATGTTAAGTGATTAATATAATTTAATTGATTAGAGAATAGCCACAACATCTTTGATTGATTAGACTTATATATTAAGTGTTAAAATCACATTTAAAACATTAGTTGTGATTAATCATATGTAATGTAATAAAATCTACCCATAGGAATTTTATTATATTTGTATGACTAATTAGGATAAAATATCAGGTTATATTTCTTAATTTACCCACAAGAATTAAGAAGAATAAGTGATTATAATTTGATAGTTTTATCATAAGTTTGAATCTAATTTGAGTAAGACTTTAGCTCACAAACAAGTTTTATGTCACTAGGTTCATAAACTAATACATGTTTTACATTGGTAAAAATATTATATTTAGTCTCAAATTATGAATAATGAGAATGTATGTTTGAATTTTCAGTTAACCAATCTGGAAACATTTCTAATATTAAGTGTGAAATTCTCGAATTAAAAGGGGACAATTATAAGGTTTGGAGAGAGAATTCTTCTTCATTTAGGTTGGATGGATATTGACTATGCTATTAGGAAAACTGAACCATTGGGTATTAATGAAACTAGCACTCCAGATGCTATTAATCTTTATGAAAAATGGGAGAAATCTAATCATCTCTCTGTAATGTTCATAAATACTTATATATCTGCTAGTATCCGTAGTTTTGTTGATCAGCATGAAAAGGTCAAGGATCTTTTGAAGGCCATTGATGATCAATTTGTTACATCTGATAAGGCCCTTGCCAACACCCTTATAATACAATTTTCATCCTTAAAATTCTATGGGATAAAAGGAGTGAGTGATCACATCATGCACATGAGGGATATGTACTTTACCTATGCAATATGCCCTTTTCAAAATCTCCTATAACACACATAAGGATAAGTGGCTAATTAATGAACTATTGACTATGTGTGTTCAAGAAGAAGAAATGTTGATAATGGAAGAGGGTGAAAAGGTATACATGACTAAAGGAAAGAAGAAATGGGATCAAACCAAGAACAAGGGCAAGATTCCTGCTCAACCAGTCATTAAGAAATAGTCAAAGTGTTTCTTCTGTAAGAAGAAGAGACACATGAAGAAAGATTGCTCAAAGTTTAAGAACTGCCTTGACAAGAAAGGTACTCCAATTACTTTTATTTGTTATAAATCTAATATGGTTAATGTTAATCATAACACAAGGTGGATTGATTCTGGTTCTACAATCCATGTTTCTAATACCTTGTAGGGTATGGAAAACCTAAGGAAGCCAGTGGGAAGTGAGCAATACATTTATTCAGAAGACAAGATGAGCTCACATGTGGAAGCCACTGGGACATGCAATTTAGTTTTAAGCAGCGGTTTTATTTTTCATTTAGATAAGATATTTTATGTTCCAAATTTTTCTAAGAATTTAATTTCTGTATCAAGACTTGTACCATTGGGTTTTTCCTTTAATTTTTCGAATTCTAGTTTTACTTTAATTAATGAATTTGGAATTATTGGTTCTGGTGCATTACTTGATGGGCTTTACTTTATTGAATTGCAAAATAATGCTGCTTATAATTCTATGCATGTTTTTGCTGGGTTAAAACGATGTGCTATGAATGAGGAATTCTCTATGTTGTGGCACCGAAGATTGGAGCATATCTCTATCGAGAGAATTAACAGATTAGTAAATGAAGGGGTACTTAGTACTTTGGATTTTGCTGATTTTGATACTTGTATAGATTGCATTAAGGGTAAGCAAACTAATAAGTCTAAGAAAGGTGCAAAGAGGAGCTCACATCTATTAGAAATAATACATACAAATATTTGTTGTCCAGACATGGATGCAAGTAGTCCGAAATATTTTATCACCTTTGTAACACCCTGAAATTTACAAGTTGAACGATATTTATGTTAATTAATTGTTTAATATAATTATTGCTAAAAAGTGTGTGTGCATTGATATTTGTGCTTAATGAGTGTAAGTCAAAGTTTGTGGCTGAAATAAAGCTGTCTGTGCACGCATAACGGTGGTAGCTTTGGTGGCTGTTTGGTCACGCAAGTAGGCAGCTATGGTGGCTGTGGTAGCTGACTGATTCAAGTTGTTGGCAACATGCCTCATAGCTCCGTCTATAAATAGCAGTGCAGGAAGCAGAAGTACGATTCACTCTCACTTCTTTGCGTATTTCTCTTCTTTCTCTCTAAACCTTGCACCCAGAACTTTCTTTTCTTCCACTTAAAACTTTTGAGAACCACCGTAGCAATGGCGGAAGATCCTCTCCATTAGGAAGAGTTTGTAAATGGAGAATAGTCTTTCATTGCTAGTCGCTGTGAGAATGAGTGTTCGAACAAAACACATGTTAAAGACCGAAAGAGAAGAATCTCTGGTAAGGGGAGTTTATCGTGTTAATAATAATTATAGATATCAAGGTTGAGATGAGATATGTATACGTGTTATAGTGTTATGCGTGAAATAACTTGATGATGTTTTTATGTGATGAGTTTGTGAAGAAGACGACTACCGGACTGGGTAAGTCGGGTTGAGTATGTGATATATATTAAAACACTGTTGTGTTGTGACCTCGGCTATCGGGAAGGGTAGGCCGAGTTAGGTATATATATCAATCCCTTGTATTTGGGATTTCGGCAACTGGGATAGGTAGGCCGAGTTAAGTATGTGTATTAATCCTGTGTTTGGGATGTCGGCTACCGAGATGGGTAGGCTGAGTTACATATACGTGTCAATCCCTTGTGTTGTGATGTCGGCCACCGGGATGGGTATGCCGGGTTGAATGGTTTACGTAGCGTGCATATATGCATGCAGAACATAACCAAGTCCTTGTTGGCGGACATTTGTATGCCAGGTTACTAACCCGGGGTTGTTTCCTTAAGAGCTTCTAAGGCTCGCTTTCTTTTTCCTTAGAAATACCGGGTTCCTTACCCGAGGGTGTACCTTGAAGTTTGAAGTCAATTGAGGGAGCTACCGGGTTCCTCTACTCGGTTGAATTTGTGTTCTTTCTTCTAGAATGACCGAGTTCCATATACGTGTCGTCCCTAGAAGCTCATTCTTTTCTTTTCTAGAGAAACCGGTTCCAAACACGTGTCGACTCTAGAAGTTCATTCCTTTCTTTCCTTAAAGAGACCGAGTTCCTTACCTGGAGTGAGCTGTTATCTTTAGAACTACCAAGTCCAAAACCCTTTCTTTGTAAGCTACCGGGTTCCTTACTAGGCAAAGCTCGTATGTCCTTGGGAAAAGAGCTACCGGGTTACTTACTCGGTAGAGCTCGTGTATTCTTGGGAATAGAGCTACTAGGTTCCCTTGATATCCTTCAACCAAACTTTTACCGACCTTGTCCGACCTCTACCGACTTCATCCGACCTTGTTTGGATTCTTTCTTCAGAGTTGTGATAGCTGAATAACAACTCGGACATCTAAAACCTCACACCATTTTACGTGTACGTTTTTAAACAACGTGATTACGTTGAGATTGACTATTGTTTTGGATTGAGTTATTGAATGCATTGATACCATGGAGAGATGTATAGCGACACCAGTCAGGAAGGGATTGCTCCTGTGCCGGTCTATACAGTGGTGCCCATAGGTAATCTAAATGCATTTGAATATACATAAATACCAATGGGGGTGTATGACATTATCCTACCCATGGGGGTGTAGTACAATTGTTAATTTTGAAACTCTCATTTAGTCTGATATTTTCTCATATGGTTTTGTGCACATATTCATTTATTTATTTGGAGAAATGTCATTAAGCTTTGATCTGAAATAAATATATGATTTATTCATTAAGTTGCTAGCATTTAGAGACTTTATATATCGTGGTACATGGAAGATAATATTTGCTATTAGAAGACCTATCGCCATGACTCGTATATTTTGTTTCTTCTTATAACTAATGTTGGGATAAATAGACCAAGTGGGAGAATGTTGGTTTTCTGTTTCCAAAAAGATATTCCATAAAGATATGAATATTTTGATATTTAGTTTATATCTTTTTATTCCAGAAAGATAAGAATATTTAGATATTCAATCTTTTTATTAGGGAAACAGTTTCTGTATGTGGTCCATTTATTGGCCACGTTCACCACTGACCCATTATCTTATTCCATTCAAGATTGAGTTTTGTGATGGGCAGAACTACATAAATAGAATTTGTCACTCTCTGTTTTAGATCACCAAGCCTACTCCTCTCTTCAAAAAACACACCATCGAGTTTGAGCAAGTGAGGGACTCAAAAACTAAAACTCTGAAGGTTACTTGAAGGTTGATAGCAATGGCTAAAGGTAGGTACTTCTGAATTTTTTTTTTCTATTTCCACTTCCATTATTTGATCTGAACGTGTTGTTTATGTTTGTTAACATGTTGAGACCAATATAAATTGTTTTACAATCAAATCCAACAAATCCAGTAATTTTATGTGCACAAAATAATAACATAGCTCACACATAAAGCTAAAACATGGTTCCTTACCTGTCAGTGGTGTGTTTTAAAAACTGAGGAACATAGAACTGCAAATAACTACGTGAGTTTCATTCCATCTATTAATAACTGAAAGAGAAGGAGGATTTGTGTGTGAGTCCAGAATCATAAATGGAGACAGTGAGAGAGATCAATATCAGATAGAAGATGG
>CM023958.1:21489166-21509367 GCA_013407115.1 Glycine latifolia | reverse complement strand
TGAAAGCTCAAAACCAAATCTTGAGTAATTTCTTCATTCTTCTGAAGCAGCTCCCCCTAAATCCAACATCTTGGTCACAAAATTTCTGAAATTCATGTGAGACATACTCACCACCTCCATCAGTTCTTAGTCCTTTGATTAGCTTTCCACTTTGTTTTTCAACCATCAATTTGAACTTTTGAAAAATGAAGATACAACCACATCTTCCTTGTAAATTCATCAATAAAGGAAACAAAGTAGCTATTTCCACCAAGAGAAGTTACCTCAAAAGGTCCACATACATATGAGGAAATTATTACTAGCTTTTCAATTGTCCTGAAGGGAATTTCTGACTTGAAGGACTTTCTGGTTTTCTTGGACTCGCAGCAGTCAGAACGTACTTCATTTGGCTGCACAATTGAAGGAAGACCTTTGACCATATTCTTGCTCTTCAATAGGCTTAAACTTCTGAAATTCAAATGTCCAAGCCTTTGATGCCACAACCAAGTCTCACTTTTGCACTCACTAGCCAGACAATGATGCTGCATGACTTGAACACCAATATTGAAAGTTCTATTTTTTGACAGAAGCTTTCAAGATTAGTCTCCCTTTACTATCAAACACCTTTAAATAATTGTGCTCCATCTTCATTGAGTAGCCTTTCTCCAGTAATTGACCAAGACTTAGCAAGTTATTCTTCATGTTTGGGACATAGTGAAATTCAGTTATGACAGCCTGCTGACCATTCTTCTGTTGGATCACCACTCTCCCCAATCCCTCAATGGTCACAGTGTTGTTGTCAGCAAATTTGACCTTATTCTTTACACTTTCATCAAGGTTTGTGAACCATTCTCGATGACCAGACATATGGTTTGAACACTCTGTATCAAGACACCACAAATTAGATTTGTCATCTTCTGAGTTTGTAGTAGCCATCAACAGAACTTCATCTGATTCAGAATCTTCCTCATGAGCCATTTGTGCTTCTTCTTCTTGCTTTCTTAGCACTTTCTTTCCTCTACACTCATTTGCATAATGGCCATTTTTTTTTATGTAAAATGGGTTTACAAGACAAAAGTCAAGCCTAATGGTGACATTGCTAAGTATAAGGCCAAGTTAGTTGCTAAAAGCTTCTTGCAGAAACCTGGCCTGGATTTCTATGAGGTATGTGCACTTGCTGCAAGGATTGAAACAATAAGACTTGTAATTGCATTGGCAAGCTTCAAAGGTTGGTCATTATACCAATTAGATGTGAAATATGCTTTCCTAAATGGGCCACTAGAAGAGGAAGTTTATGTTTCCCAATCTCCTAGCTATGAAGTAAAAGGGCATGAAGACAAAGTATATAAGTTAAAGAAGGCCTTGTATGGCCTAAAACAAGCTCCAAGAGCCTGGAATATGAGAATTGATGGCTTTATAAAGCAATTGAGATTTGTCAAGTGCATCACAGAACATGGAGTGTATGTTAGGCATTCCACAAGCAACAAGCATACTAATAATATGTCTATATGTTGATGATCTGTTTATAACTGGAAGCAATGAAAAGGAAGTTGCAGAATTCAAAACCAAAATTATGAGAGAATTTGACATGAGTGATTTAGGGGTGCAACCCTATCTCCTTGGCATTGAATTTACTCATACAGGCAACGGTATTTTCATGAGCCAAAAGAAGTATGCTGAAGATGTGTTGAAGAGGTTCAGTATGATGAATTGTAACTCTGCTTGTACACTTGCAGAGAATGGAATCAAATTACAGAAGGATGGCATTGATGAAGCAGTAGATCCTACTCACTTTAAGCAGATAGTAGGTTCCTTGAGGTATTTATGCAACACTAGGCCTGACTTAGCCTATATTGTTGGTGTGATAAGTAGATATATGGAGCATCCAAGGGTATATCATCTTACTGCAGCCAAGAGAATCCTTAGATATGTTAAAGGATCTCTAGATTTTGGCATACTGTATCCTAACAAGTTAAATGGAGGTGCAGCTGAATTACTTGGCTACTATTATTTGGATTGGTGTGGAGATAAGGATGATAGAAAGAGTACCACGGGCTATGTGTTCATGGTTAGTGAAAAACCAATTTCTTGGTGTTCAAAAAAGCAAAATGTTGTTGCTTTGTCATCTTGTGAAGCTGAGTATGTTGCTGCCTCACTAGGAGCTTGTCAGGCTCTGTGGTTAGAAACCTTACTTGAGGAATTGAAGCTTAGAGAGGCAAAACCAATGAAGCTACTAAGTGACAGTAAGTCAACAATTGATTTGGCAAAACACCCTATTGCTCATGGCAGAAGAAAAACATATTGAGACCAAGTATCATTTCCTTCGTGATCAAGCCAACAATGACAGATTGGTGTTGCAGCATTGCAAAATAGAGGAGCAGATAGTTGACATCTTGACCAAACCCTTGAAGAATGCTAAGTTTGTAGAACTAAGAAGTAGACTAGGTGTAAAATCTATGACTAATCTAAATTAGGGGGCGTATTGGTGTAATTCAGTTAGTTTGTTAGAGGAAAAATAGCTAAAGTAGTTAGAGTCTATCCAAATCAATGTGGGACCTTGAGTTGCATAAATACTATGCATTAACAATGAATTTCTGTAGAGAATACATTGACTGAAATTGTGATATCTCAGTGTGCATGTTTCTAAAGAGAGAGTGTGTGAAACACCAAAGTGTACAAGTGTGTGAGTATCATAGTAAGTGTGTGTAAACTGAGTGTGTGTGCATTCTTGCACTATCAATGATAAGGCTAATTTCATAACGATAATATAAATAATTAACATATTTAATGTGATTAATTAAATTAACTAATTTTTTAAGAGATGAAAATTAATTAAAAAAATTTTATAATTAGAGACAGAGAGAGTAATAAACTTCCTATTAGGCTTTGTAGCCTTTTTTTCCACTATTATCTAAATTCCCATTTGGGGTGGTTGCAAGTTTTTGATTTTCAATTTTAGATGTCATTTTTAAAACAAAACGCGTTTATAAAAAATGGAATTGAATAGATTTTTAACTCAATTTCAAAAAAGTTTTACATTCATTATCAAAATCAAGAAAAAATATTTTGTGAATTTGATTTTTACTTTTAAAACACACATTTTAACCACCATTACTATACCATCATCGCCATTGTTGTCACCACCACCACACCACTGCTACCGCATCCACCGCCACCATTCCACCACACCCTGTCATTGTCGTCTTCACCATTGTAACATCCCAAAATTAATCTAACAATTATTTATATAAGGATATTTAAATATATCTTTTAGTAAGGGAAAAAATAGATTAAATTGTTTTAAAATATTAGATTTTTGTTTTTATTTTGAAAAGATGTTAGTATAATAATATATTGGATTGGTTAAAAATAATTATAATTAAAGATAATAGAAATAATAGATAAAGAAAGATTGGTTAAACAAATTTTAAATTAAGTACAATTCTTATATAAGTAGACAGTTATTTCTCTTAGAATTACACACATAGACGGTCTCTCAAGGACTAAGTAAAAGAAAGAAAGTGGGGAAATTCTTTCGACACAATTGGTAGAGGAGAAGAAGAATAACAAAAAGTACAAATTTCTTGCTTCAAGAGGTGAGTAAAACAATTTTTTTCTAAACCCCCATGGTATGAATTATTGAGAATGTAATTTCTTGATATATGTGTGTGTGTTTTGACATTATATGTCTTAGTTATTATATTAATATATAATCGTTGTTATATATGTGGTTTCATATTATTAGTTGATTCTATTATATTGTTGTGTTGTGATTTTGAGAATTATTATTGAATGCATGAAATTAAGGAGTTTGTTAATAGCTTTTTTTAGAATGATATTCTTATAATTTTGTGAGTTAATCATCACCTTCTGAGAGTTGTTGATGATGTACATTTTATTATGAGATTATATAATAGATACCTCCATCTGGGATGAAGATGAAATTATTATAGATACCTCCATCTAGGATAGGAAAGAGATTCTAGATACCTTCATCTATGATGGGGGAAGGCAGTGAGATGTCATTGCATGGAATATGAGCTCATAGACCCTTTGAAGAATCTAAGATCTACACTAGTTCCAAGAACTAAAGAGTTGAGTCTTGTGATTCTAAAAATCACTAAGTTGTGTTTGTTATATTTATTTGGATGCATTGAGATGTTTCCGTTTATTTATTCAAAATTTCATGAATTGTGATTGTTTAATATGGTTTTTATTGGTGTGTAAATATATACATATATTATCTTATATTAAATTTATTGCAAATACCAAGGTTGATTTTCTGGATTATCACACAGGCTAAGAATAGGGTTGGCAAAGTGGGTCGGGTCCGGGCTGGTCCACTTTTGCAAAGTGGGCTGGAAATGCTAGCCCACCCCACTTTAAAGTGGGTTGGTGGGCCAACGGGCCAATCCGCTTAAAAATAAAAAAAAATTAATTAATTAATTTTTTTTTAAAAAAAAGACAAAAAATACAAATATAATTAACTTATGTTAAAAATTAATGATAAGATGAAAGATCCACTATAAGGTGAAAGAATGATCATTAATTTCCATACACTGCCACTCTCATGAAAGAATGCTCATGTCTTTCAACTTTCAAGTATATTAAACATTTATTTCCACCACTCTCATAAAGAGGAAAGCAATAATTACCGTTTGTGATGTCTGAGAAATATTTCTGTGATAATCAACTCTTGCTGGAAACTTTGATGGCAGAAAAGGAGTACCCTGACGAAGGAAAGCTACAATATATCAAGAAATATACAGTTAAACAGGGAGAAAAATAAGCATGCCTATGAATAAGCATATGTAGTCAGAGAAAACCTGAATAGTTCAGTGGCAACGAGGAAAGAATCACCATTTTGAGACTCAAATATTTGTTAGCTTGAAAGATCATAGTCATTGCGTAAGTTAGCTTGATCTACAACAGAGGAATCAGAGAACATTTTGCAAATTTAGCCATTGGAGAATGATGAGAATATTTTTGACAATTTTTAATTACCTTACACTAAATTCCAACATATTTTCTGATCTAAACACCATTTTTAATAGGTGAACCAATATAAAGGAATCTCTTACATCCTGCTATAGTCATGTTAAGCACAAAGTACCGGTAGAGTGAAAAGTAAATTATTGGATATTAATGAAAGTATTAAAAAGGAACCTCTTACATCCAGCCAAAATATGAGGATCACCACCCAAAGGATAGAAATCTACACCAGCTGACTTCACAAATGTTTTGAAATTATCATGAGTTGCCAGCCTAACATGATGACCATACTCCTGCAAGTAAATATTTAGTTCATCTATGGAAGCAAGAAAGTATGAATTCAACAAAATTGACAGCTGGGACATACAATATATCAATAGTAGTTAAAAATCAAGATATTGCATCCTTTCAAACAAAAACTTGAAATTTAAGATCATCCACATACAGTAATACTTGCAATACCTTCACCTTCTCAAACAACCTGTCCAATATTGTGTCCTGCCTAGGGAATTCCCTTTTTCCTGTCATTGATCTAGAAAGAAAAATCTTATCATCAACTATAAAGTAGGTTCCTCTCAGTTCCAACAGGGCCTGTGATGCAATGTTCCAAACCTTCATGAACAGAGTTGGACATACAAGACATATTAAATTAATCTTCCAACAAGTTAGAAACCGTATTCCATGAGGACAAGACCAATAACATTTGACCAAGATAGGAGGTGCGCACAAACTTATTTTAAATGAAATAAAGCTATTGAGGTTGAAACTAATTTCAATGGAATTCAGTATTTTAGATTTAAACTTGTAAGCAGATTTTATTTCCTGACCGAAAATGAACAGAACAAGGAGAAAGATCTCTCTTTCCTAAAGGGTTTCCCCTTTCTACAACAAAGCTAATGCTCAGTTTTCAATCGATATAAAGGCACAAAAAAGAAACAAATTGAAGGAGTGAGAAAATGAAAGGTACCTGGTGGGTAGGGCAGACTAGTGGTGCTTGAGCGCCTTCTGATGGGTCTGGTACCTGGTGGGTGGAGGCGACGACAGCGACTGACAAGAAAAAAATGGAGGAGGGCGTTGTAGAGAGGGAGGGTCTGGAGGAGGAGAGGGAGAGACTGTGGTGAAGGGTGACTTGGCGGATGAGAGCCCACATGGACTGGTAAGTGTTGGTGCAGGCGAGGGTGGTGACGATTTGTTCGAACTCGAGGGAGGTTAGGGAGTAGGAGGGGTGGGTACGATCCCAGTTGAAGAAGCAGAGAGATTCGGTGGGGGAGTTTGAGCAGGCACGGAGGACGCGAAAGACTAGTTCTGAGATTACGGTGATGCCGAGCTCGTTGAGGGTGTGCTCCAGGTAGAAGTCACGCCACACGATGTAAACGGAGAAGGCGACGGCAACGACTGACGAGAGCGTCATCGCGACGAGAACTGGAAGTGGAACGAAGCTCCCTCACTCTCTCAGACTCTCACTTCTCATCCTCTCTTCTCAGCCTCTCCATTTTGTAAAATGTAAATATCTCTTAGCCTGGTGGGCTGCCCCGGCTCAGACCCAATTTTAGCCCGTATTTTTGTGGGTCGGATAAGTGGGTTGAAAATGTCAACCTAGTCAACATTTTTTCGTGGATTAAACGGGTCGAGTCGCATGTTTTATTTATTGAGATTATCATCTCATTATAAGTGTTGTTTTTAGAGCATGAGAAAGAAGTTGTTGAGTTTGAGAAGACTTGAAGACATACTTTTTTTAGTTACATTTATTTTAGATTAATTAGTACTTTAGAATAAGACATTGAGTGCGAACACTTTCATTACAATTTCAGTGTTCATTTAGTTTAGAAGCCCATATTTAAGGATAATTTTTTCCTTATGTAAAGAATTATTTATTTGACTTTATTTATTATACAAGAGGTATTTTCATATTATTATAATTTTGAGATTTATATTCTTTTAGTGTGGATTTTTTTTAATGAAGGATGTTACAACCACCACCACACTTTGGCGTTGCCGCCTCCACCACCACCACCATCGCCTCCAACATTCCACCCCCACTACCATCACCATTGCACCTCGTCTTTGTCGCTCCACCACCACCACCATTTTCACCGCCATCATTTTGCTGCTACCACTATTTCACCCACCACTGTTGTTGTCACCGCCACCATTTCAATGCTACTATTGCCATTCCACTGTCATTGTTATCGTTGTCATTGCCATTATTCCACCCCACCACCCATAATTTTAAAAATCAAATTGATGATTAACCTAGTCAAGGCATTGGATCACTAGGTCAATGGTCAACCAGTGGATCACTAATTGACTCGTATGACCAGATACTTATTTAAAAAATTAAAACTTTTATATCTAACCTTAATTGATTTGCATGATCCAACACGTTTCCTCCCTTGGGTGTGACCCGGTTCAGGTCAGTGGGTCATCGATTTAACCACAAACCCAATCGAATCATACCAAGTTGCACCAAGTTCAATGCATGGTCTATCTGATATGCAACTCAACTCAACTAGACCTCTAAGTCGCAATCGAAACGGTCCGACCGGTTGGGTCGGTCTAGGTTTTGAAACACAGTCATCACCATCACCATTTCACCACAGCCACCACCATTGTCGCCGCCATTATTTCACCCCCACCACTGTCATCATTGCCATCGTCATCGTCACCACTCCCACCACGCCACCTCTACCGTAACCATTATTTCATAGTAGAATGAGATAAGATAAAACAAATAACTCATTTTATTTTATCTTCAATATGTAACATCTTATTAAAAATTAAAAACAAAGAATAAATCAAAACTCAAAACTCAACTAAAACATTTTGATTTTTAAAAATTTCAACACTAAAATTGAGAAACCACCTCGAACAAGACTAGGGACTACACCTCCTACCACTCTGTGCCATAGTCAATAGTATAGGGACTAAAAATCAAGTTTTAAAAAATTTTAGGGATTAAAAACTTAATTAACCTTTTTTTTCATTAGGTTTTCAAATGTAAATTGAGGTTTATATGATAATAGTTGGTGATTATTAATCCATATGATTTAGGGCTAGTTTATTTAAACTTATTTCTTGAAATAAGTGTTTATTTTAATAAAATAAGTAACTTTCTACTTTTTTAATGTATTTGTCTAAATTATTTTTACGTAAAAAATAGTTTTTTTTTGTTTATTCTAAGAAGTAAATTCTATCTATTTCTTAAAAAAACATACTTATTTTAAATTTATTTTTTTAAAATTTAAATGAACTCACCCTTAATTTACTATGTAAATTGGGAATGTGAATTGATTGAAAAGAGTAATAATAAGAATTAAAAAACATTTAAAATGATAGTTATAGGAATAAAATTGGATGAGAAATGTTTACATCAAAACTTCCTATTTTCTTCATACATAACATCGATATAGATAACATAATAATCACGCTTGGATCTATTTACTGTATTTCACACGAATGTGCTGGCAGTGTATATGCTCGTCCAATGCCAATGCCAATGCCATTTGATTTTTGAGCTCCTTATTGTGGTACGTCGTTCACACCAACACCTCTAATGCATAAATCCCAATTTAAGAATTTGGGATGAGGTTATTGAAACTCTAAAATGTTTATTTACACTTTCCATTTTTTATATTAAAAGTACAATATTTTTAAGCATATTTTTATTCAAATTCTTGGATAAAGTTAATTAAAATAATTTGAATTAACTTCTTTCATATTTTATACATGAAACTAAAAATTGATAAAAATAAATAAATTAAATAAGTTAAAATACAATTTATCGTTGTCTACATAAAATAAAATAAAACATCTTTAGTGATATATTTTAATTGATGAAGATATTTTAATAAAGTGTCGAATAAACAAACATTATTAATTATTACATTATATCACATCAATCAATTTTGAGAATTTTGTAATGCAATTTTGAACATCAAATGAAAACATAATTATATAATTCATTATCTTTCTTTTCAATTTAGAAAACACTAGCATGATTATGGCTTTTATTTTATATTAACAAAAATACTAAACATTCAAATGAATAAATATTTATGTAAACTTAGCAAAAGTCAGGCTTCAATATATATAAGTTAATAAACTGTATATCTAAAAATATTGCATTGGAGAAAATTCCAAATTTGAATCTGATAATTTTTCACATTATATTGAGTTTGTCTAAAAATTTATTAGCTAAAATCAATTTTAGACTAAAAAATTAATTGTCAAACGTGAAATCAAACACACAAAGTAATTAAACGCATTATTTCATGTGCATACTTGCGGCATGGGATCCAATATTCACTCCCTGTAGTACCTTCAACAATTAGGTCACCAATATCATTTAGGAGCACACAAGATTTTATAGTTGGCAAGTTCAAGAAACGGACGCACAAATTAGAAGGTGAACATGAACTGAAGAGACGATGGTTTGAGCCCATTATTGGATTCAAAACCAACTCATTACTGTCCTATCTGATATAAAAAGATTCAATAAATGCAACAATGCATAGCTGGTGCAAGTGATATAACTAAATTCTGTAATACTCAAGACTGCCAAAGATCAGAAATTGAGACTTCAAAACTTCAAATATATAAACCTCTCATCATAAGAATCTGACGAAGTAATCATTAGGTCGGGAAAATGTAACTATTCAAATTCTTAGTTAGTCCTGTGATTCATAAAACCATCTTGTCTAGCAAAAGGCCAAGTTATTGCTTCCTTCCTCTTCCTTTCTTGGTTGGCTGAGCATCCATTTGCTCTTTTCCAGTGACTTCTGATAGATCAACTGCAGAATTACAAGTAGTGAAGAATGTGAAAAGAAATCTCAGCACCAAATAGGAAAGAATATAAAAAAAGCCCAATCAATTAAACCATAGACCAATATTATAGAGTGGTAACTGGTATCTTATTCTTGCCTGTGATTTCAACAATTATCAAAATTGCATAACAACCTTAAAAACATTTCCCAAAAGAATACGTGTCTTCGACAATTTAGCTAACATGAATGCTAAGGACAATACTTTCAGCTAAAGCATCACAACTAAGTAACAGCTTAGGGTAAAGACATATACCATCAGGACCACGAGCCATCAAAGCAAAGAACATATTATTCAGTTTCTCCATCTTCTTAGCCTCTTGTGCTTGGTCTGTCTTATACTTTAGACACTGTTCAAAAGTACAACAGTTCGCTATTAGAACATGAATTATGAGACTAATATGTCTAACAGGTAAACACGAAAAAAAAAATGATGCTTGTTTTGATGAATATAATTATTGCATATAATTGAAATGAGTCAAATCTCAGACTAGGGATCATATTGTGGCTAAATCAAATTTTCACTAAAAAATAAAGAAGAGATTTTTACATGTATACTTGTACTCTTGTTCTTTGCAGTCTGATAGAATTATCTTATCGGCAGTGTTATCTACCACCTCAAGTAAAGGGGCATGCCAGCAGAAATAATAATAGAGAACTTCCTGCCTACTATCTCTTTTTAATGTGAGAATAGTCTACAAATTGCAAGTATATTATAATCATCAAAAGTGCCACTAAATTTCTAGATCTTGGAGATTCCTACAGATAGCAACATCATCCTTAAGGTAAAACCTAATGTATCCCATGCCCATCAGCATAAAGAGATGAGTAAAGCCTACTAATTCAAGCGAAGAAGAGAATGACAAATTGAAAAATAGGTAATTACAAATTTAGGGCCTGTCAGTATATCAATTTCCTTTTTATTCAAGCAACCTTAGATGACTAGGATTAGTTTCATCTGAGGGCCAGAATAAGGGTTGCTATCCTACATAAGGGATTTTATTTTTGTTGGCAGTAACTGAATTCACTCAGTCTTTTCTTAATTGTTGATCAGAAGACAGTCCTCTTTGGAAGAGTGTTAAATGTCTTTGACAGTTCTTCTCTTGTCCTATTCCTCTTATGTGTTACAGATCCTTAGCCTCCCATTCTGCATCAAGTATCCTGAAGCAAATAAAATTGTATAGCTTCAAAAATTAAATCAAAAGTTTTTGTATTTACTTCTAAATTATTGCATGTAATCATGCAAAATATGCTTTAGTTAAAAGATAATCCAGTAGGTTCAAGGAGTCCTTCTTGATACCTATCTCATTTAGGTCCCTCTAATAGAGGACATACCAAACTACATAACAATAACGTTTCCAGTCTAAAGAATCTCCTCACAATCTCATAAATATCCAACCTATTGTTGGATGGGTGGTTTTGATTGACAGAGGCTTTGGAATGGTTAGATATCAATATCCAAACTACATAACAACATGCCCCTCATACAAAAGACTGTTGGGTAAGTGAAGAGAAAGCGCAAGCCCATTCCCCCTTGAACTCAAAGTCAACATAATTATGAAAGGGCGGATGGGATTTAACTTCAGACCACTTGGCTATAAAGGCTTTAACACCAATTCAAGAACCAATTCTCCTAAAAGCTTAAGCTGTTAGGAGAAATGCTTACAACACACTCTTTACTATTGGGTGAAACCCATCAATAGGGGTTGAGAGTTGAGACCTACATCATTTATTGGATCCCACATAAATTTAACCAAATTAGAGTGTCTGCTGGAAAGAATTTGTTAGCGCATTGCTAACATTTCTCTAAAATTATCAAGTATATAAAGTCAAAGGAGAAAGGAACATTCAACAAAAAAAATAACTTAACGGTCATTTAGGCCATTGATCAGCCTTAAATTTAATTTTCATTCTAAATTACGTGGAAAAACAATCAGGCGTTGTTCATGCAATAGATGCTCACTGAAAAGAACAAGAAAACTAATTTAGTCTTTATTTTATAACTCTAACAAGAAGCAAAGCAGTACAAGTCTTACCAGAATGAGGTATTTATAGCCCTATAGGAGGGTAGTCCACAAGTTCTTATCCAGACAAAACAAGTAGTAAAGAGGGATAGTAATATCTTATAGTAACAATGGATAAAATATATAACTTGCAAACTTAAAAATCCCTATATTTCAAACCTCAATTTCAAATCACATCAACACAATAAACTGTAGCAAGGTTGTCAAAATTGAGTCTCAACATTGGAAGGAGAGCAGATGTATGATCATAGGATCATAACATAAATCATAAGTTACAACTAAAATGCAAAGTGCTGGTGTAGGATTATGACATCATAACATGAGTCATAAGTTCCATTTAAAATGCAAAACACACACAGAGATATGAAAACAATGACTCTCACACACATAAGAAAAATAACCTCTAAAACACAACAAGCATTTAATCAAATTTAAATTGAAGATTCACATGGTCTTATACAACTCATAAGTAATATAAATTTTGAAAACACATAACTAAAGCATGCAAAGAACAGATTCACTGCAGAGCCAATAGTCACATTGTGTGGTAAAAACACAGAACTGGAGAAGAAAACAGAAGCATCAGAGGTTAGGAGAGCAAAGCATGCAACAGCAGGGAAGAGAAGGTCCAGTAGGTTAGGGTAGAGAGGGAGAACCTCAAGGGAAGTGAGGGGCAACTAGAGAGAGTTGATCAAGTGTTAGGAAACGGTCATGCAGCAATTGGGGCATGAAACATGGAAAAGTAGGGTCTTTTTTCCAAAACAGGTGATGCAACCTGACCCAGTTTAATTTGCAGCTGTGACGTGCCTTTGGAGCACTACTCTGACGATCCTGCACCTTGGAGTGACAATCCAAAGCAATCCACCCATGGAAGCAACTCAGCACGGCACACAAATCATGGAGGAAAAAAATTATCGAACTATACAATCCATCAAGTTGTGGCACATATTTGACAACCATTGTAGATTACATAAACATGCTCTTAGTGTCCACCATGAATCAATGATATTGAATAGGGAATTCAAATTTTGAAATAGTCACACTATGTTTGGAGACAGAAACCACAATATTCCTTGGGAGAAAAACATTTTGTATTGAAGGATCAAATTATGATGTCATGTCGATCCATATTTTCACTCTCAAACATGCACAAGCAGTCCCAAAATAAATCTATAATAAGACCATAAATATAATATTTAAACTTTTTTGTTATAGAAAAATGAACCAATACCTGTCGGTTATCAGTGACCTTGAGTACCAACTTTCCATCACAGTGCCTGTACTTCATGACGTACCGTGTCTGCTCCAAATACAATTGAACAATTTTCATTTTTCAGAAGAGGTGAATAGAACAAAGAGTAGATGGATAACTTGGACAATCATGAAACTCAATTATAAAAAATCAATTTGGTATGTATTGAACAAAAATGAACATGAAAAGAGAGCAAAAGAAAAAATACGAAGTATGGAATTACAGAATCAGGATCTGCACGGAACAGCTCAATGGATTGCTCCACAAACTTGTCCCACTCAGTTATATAAACCATTGCACCAGACAGAGACTTTGGGAAAGGAGGCAGGGAAGCACAACTGAGGGACTTCAAAAATTTTCTGCCTGTTAGCAAGTTCTGACCAACTGAGTTCACAGTTCACCTGCGTGTCGATAGGAAATAAGCAAAATTATAAACACCAGTGTCACTAAATGCATAATGTGGAATTAGAACCCACTGCCTCTTTAACACCAAGCACAAGACCGCTAGGACACTAATTAGAAAAAAAAGAGAGGATAATAAAAGGAAACATATGATGAAAAATATAGCAAGCAGTTGATTTCATTATATTGACAAAACTGACGAAGCAACAAATTCATATGCATAGTCGTCTCGCATCGGATATTTTACATATTATCAACCAAATGAACCAATTTATGCTTTTCTGTCAAATACAGACACATAATAAATCGTAAAAAAAAATTGTCAAAAAAATTTCTGATAATAAGCAAATTAATTTTTTAGTGAAGGGGTATCTCATTCTTGCCAATCCACAATTTGAAAAGGTCAACATTTTCACCTCAAATTCAACTCTCAAGATCTAACAAAGTAAATTATCTTAGAATGCAAAGTAAAATGCAAGTTAAAACCTTCCCAAGAGCAGTAATTAAAGCAGCACCAAGTCCCTTCACTCCTTCTGGAATCCAAACCCACCCATATCAACTTGCCTGCCATTTAAGCCTATCATACCCCATTTGTGTGCACAGAAACACACACACACACACTAGGCCTTAAACCTCCAACTATATATTTAATTTGCACAGAAACACACACACATAAACACTGGCAATTAACTAAACAAGAAAACTAAACCCATTTGAGTGCAAAGAGGAAGTGCCTACAAACGTAAGAAGCCTACCACCATCAATTACAGTGAGTTATGAAGTCTTAAGCACATGAAAATCAAAACCCACATGGAAAACAGCTTCTAACACCAACCCCATTCATTCAACAACGATATAGCAATTCCCATTTAAAAATCAATCGAAGTCAAATGATCCATGACAAGAAAAACACGCTATCTGTTTCAGTCAATTTTGATCCAGGGCAGAACAAGGAGAATCGATTCAGTTCAGTGCATACCTATATCGCCACAAGAAACAAAAGGGCGCGCTAAAAACCCTTCCGTGGGAGCAATTTGCATGTTCTTCAGTTCAATCCCCAAGGGTCTTTTTTCAAACAGTGTAAATTTGGGTTAGATCTGTTAAAGTCTTTTATGAAACCAGCGGAAATGTCAATGTATGCATTTTTATTGCGTTATTATATTTGATTGTGTTAAAAAATTATATATTAAAATAATGTTTTGTATTATATATAAATTAATAAGCATATTAATTTTAAATTAATACGTTTTATAATATATGCATAATTTTATTTTTCATGTATCTTTTTTTGTTATATAATATGATAAATTACTATATTATGATTGTACATATATGTTTATATTTACATTAAAATGATAACATTTATTATGTGATGTTGAATTTTTCTTCATCTTATTTTAATCTTAATTATCTTTATTCCTATTGTTTGAATAGAAATGTCCAACAAGATATGCTGGAAATTTAATATAGGATCAAAACTCTTTCTGGAGATATTTATGAAGGTATAATATATCAGGGAAGAAGATCATCGCGAGACAACACCAATGGTGTGAGGTGTGTGCACAATGTTAATGAAAAAGAGAGAGTGAATATTGCGTACCTTGTCATTTGAAAATTGTTCCTATTTATAACCACTAACCTGGAGGTTAGTTGGAGGATGTCCCTCCATGATCTTGACCGAGATCCTTGGTTGGTTGGGTAGATGTATTCTGTTTTCATGAAATCCCTATCTTCACGATCTCTAGCGGTTATGACCACGTTCTCCTAAGTGGTTAAGGTCAACGGTCTAGATTGACTGACTCTTAATGGGCCTCATTGGTGAGCCCAATCCAACGTCCGTAACAGTTGCCCCCAGCCCGGTCATCCAGCATTCTGGATGACTGGGATGTATTAAAAATTTCACCGTGCCTTCTCCCATTCAACTATTACTTATCCGTTGCCAGGGTATCTCGGTAAGTGTGACGGGCTGGGATTCATATTGACAGGGTTATATCTGAGACGCCGAGGTAGCTGTTGTCATCCTTCAAGATTTAGACCGTCCACTCGTTTCCTCATCTTTGACATCTTAGACGAGGGGACGTTTCCATCATTGGTTCATGTTTCTAGCGGCGGTATTTGCTTCGTGTATTTAATGCCTTGTCAATCCATCGCATGCCTTCATCATGACCTTAAAATGTGCTTCTCCATTCTGCCCCCAGTCATCCAATAGATTTGACTTTTTTACCCTCTTGAGACGTTTTGTGTCTACCCGTTACATAATCGCATCGTTTCGTGTTCTGACAGTTACCTGCCTCTTATTTTCATATAAACTTTGGTTTCGTTCCTTTTCCACTTCTTCTCCATTTCGTGCTATTCTCACTTTTGAAGTTCTTTGCCTTGGTTCACTGATTTCTTCTATTGCCTCCGATCCTCGAGTGTCTTCATCAGTTGTGTGCCATTTAACTCATAGGGATCAAATTCCAGGTATTCTCTTTAATTTTCACTGTAGATTATAATTTTATTCTGAGGGTTTTATTGCTGTTGTTGTTTCACATTTGCCTAGTCTTAATGTTCTTCCTTCTTGTTCTCAGTTCATCTTTGTGTCACCTTTTCCTCTTCGCAATTTCCTTTGTTCTAATTTCTTTACACACAATTTGGTCTCAATCGATCAGACATGTCATATACTCCAGAGGAAGAAGCGCGTATTCACAGAACTGTTCACTCTAGGTCTGCGTTCTGGTTCTTTGGGCTTCCTCTTCCTGAGGAAGAATGAGAAAAAACCCTACTGCGCAGACCTTCTTGTTTTGGTAGTTCTACAACTGTGAATGTCAAATCTTCCACGCCTTCATCATTAGTGCTAGCAATTCCTTGAATAGATTCTATAATGCCATTTAAAAGTTTCATGCCCTCTTTAAACGTCACCCCACTAGGTTTTTTAGGACAGAACAATGTGATAGAGCATCCTTTCGAAACTCGATTTGAACCATGTTCCAAATGCCTTGAGGAATTTTTGTATCTTGCAAGTATTGGTTATGACAAACAAGCCGATGCTCTTCTTGACTTGTGTCAGCATAACCCAGTTCCTGTACCGAGATGTACCCTGTCGAGTGGGACCGGGGTACCATCGACCCTAGCTGACACTTCGTTGGTTTTAGATTCTTGCGTCCACCATGTTTCTTCAGGTATGCTTTACTAATTACTGCTCTTTATTTATTGTCGTAGGTAATTATGGACACACCATCAGTGGAAGTAGTCGGGGAGTCTAGATCTGCCGCGTCCCGATCTGACCCTCCTTCCCCTGTCTTAGCCCCTAAATACCCTTGGGTTACTCATGAGGTGTTGGGCATCACCTCAGTCCTAGATCTTGGGAGCATTGTCGCGCTCCCTGTTGGGAATCAGGAAGGTTTCAGCATCCGTGTTCCTGGTCCAGATGAGCCCATCTACTCTGTCAGGGAAGGCGATGATTCCGATTTCTTTTTGTTTTATAGGGATGTAGTAACTCGTCTAAGGGTTCGATTCCCCTTTTCTGACTTCCAAATGCAGGTGTTAAATCATCTACACATTGCTCCTTCACAACTTCATCCCAATAGTTGGACTTTTATGCAAGCCTTCAAGTTTTTCTATCAAGACTTGGAGATCCCTTGCACCGTTCCCTTATTCTTTTATTTTTTCATTGTTCACACTGGTCGATCGGGTAGGGAACCTGCTGACAAGAAGGGGTGGACCTCCATCCGGGGTCGCAATGGCCGCAGACTCTTTGTCGTGTATGCGGAGTCCTTTAAGAATTTTAAAAATAAATTCTTCAAGGTTGTTGCTGAACCCGGTCGACAACCTTTTTTTCTTTATTTCACTGATGCGGAAACGGTGGAATGGAAATTCCCTCTATATTGGACCCGTACCCATCATGACTTTGCTGCTTCCTCTTATCGAGTTGACGAAACTGGGTTGTCGGACTCTGATGCTTTTTCTGTGACTCGGATAACTGCGTATAAGGAGTCACATGGTCAACCAGACATAGCTCGTTACATCCGTAATGGTCAGTCCAGGTTTCTTTGTCATAATAGGAATCAGAGGCATCTTGATCAAATTTTGACTTGTGATTATATTGTGCAATGCTTGAACTTATATATTGTACTTTGTTTTGTAGCTGTTGAAATAGGGCAATCTGACTCTGAGTCGCGACCAGATGCCGCCCTGGCACCGGGGTCCTTAGTGCCGACCACCAGACCGCCATCTCGACCTCATCCTTCCAAGCGATCCCATCCCCCACCTAAACATTTGGATGCGATGGTGGTGTGGAAGAAGCAGAGGGTTCCTGAAGTTCGAAAGGTTCCCAAAGGGAAGACCGCTGACCCTACCCCGACCCCGCCTTCTTCAGATCCTGCTCCCGAGGCCCCATCTTCTACACTTGGGCTAGCTTCAACACAAATTGGCCCCGCCCCGGCTCCCGAGGTCTCTGGGTCCTTGGCTCTATGCATCTAGTTGGCACCCCACTCGCTTTGGGAAAAGGGTGTCACCAAAGAATTTTTCCAAGTTGCCTGGGCGCCAAGAAGATTTGCTAAGCTCGTGCCATTTTCTGAGGCTGAAATAAAGGAGCTCAGCCAGATTGAATTGGCCGGCCTAAAATGTGCCACATTGGTGGAGAGTCTAGCGACTCTGAACACCAAGGCTTGTAAACTGTCGACCGAGCTTGAAGCTTCGCGGGCAGAGAATAACCAACTGCAAGAGGAGCTTCTTTCAGCTCAAAATAAAGCGGCGAGAGAGCTGGAAGCCACCCGTGCTGAGCTGGAAGCATCTCAGGCTGAGAGGGAGAAGGCCCAAGAAGCTGCGGCCAAAATGGCGTCTGATATCTACGCTCTTCGGATCAAATATAGCAAGGCCACTAATCGTTGCAATGAAATGATAAAATTGCATGACAAAAAGGTGAAAGAGCTAGATGCAACTGAGGCCGAGCTAAACTATGTAAGGTCTTAGCTCGCCGAATCCGTGGAGGCTTCTTTTAACAATGCCTTGGACCAGATTCGCTTTGTAAATCCCGGGGTTGAACTGAATACTTCAGGTGTGCACTTTAAGTCGTACATTAGTGGTGGCGAGCTAGTGTCTCTAGCTTCCCTTGAAGAAGATTCAATAATGGAAATACCTGAAGATCCAGAGGGGGACGAGCCGACCTCAGCGAACCAGCCTGAAGAACCAGTTGAACCTCAGGGGAGTGCGTGAAGGGCCGGGATGCCGGTTGATATTTGTAAAATTCATGTTTATTTCGAACAGTTTATTGTTTGCTTTTGCCGGATTGTTTCCAACTTTATTCACATACAATATTTTCTTTCATAATTGCACTCATACTTATTTTATTACGTTTTGGCCAAACTAATATATTTGCATGCGTGTTATTTGTTTGGCTTCAAAGGCCAAGTATAATATTGTCCGAGTTAGATGTTGGTAATTTATTCCGGGTCAAGTTGTTCCCAGTTTATATCCAATCAATACTTAACGTCACATAATCACTAAGTGATTATGTCAACCTAATCAGGGTTTGATTACACGTTTAGCATTGTCTAGTGCTTTGCACCCCACTTGTAATTTTCTTATAGGAGCAAGAATATTTATTAATAAGCTTTGGGAGTGGCTACAAAGATTCATGATCTCAATGAAAGAGCTTTGTACGAGTTCCGGGTGTTGAATTGATCGACCCCAGCTCATACTCTCAATTAAGGAGAAACACATGAATGTAAATTCAACAGAAAAACTAAGTGTTCATGTCGCCATGAGGCCTTTTGCTCCTTATTAGGAGTAATGACTGGTAACTGAACTTCTAGTTGCGAACTCTTAGCTGTAATATGTCTTTAACTTGTCCGCATTCCAAGAGCACTTTATTGCTTTTTTGTCAAGAGTCTCCAAAATATATGTCCCCTGTCTGCGGTTCTATGCGATCTGGTACAACCCTTCCCAGTTAGCTGCCAATTTTCCATCCCGGGCGTTTCTGTTTCAGATGTCGACTCTACGTAGAACTAAGTCGCCTTCCTCAAAGTACCTCGGTCTAACCTTTTTTGTTAAACTTTTTGGCCATCACCTGTTTCATAGATAGATCCCGGTGGTGTGCCATGACCCGGACCTCCTCTATTAGCTCTAGCTCGACAGCCAATGTCTCGTTATTGGTCTCTTTTCCTTCGCGGAGTGCATGTTTTCTTCTCCAAGACGGTTGACCGATTTCTATAGGTATCATGGCTTCGCAGCCATATGTCATTCTGAATGGGGTCTCTTGAGTAAACCCTCGCATATAAAATAAATACCCTTAGCATTACAATCATATTCGTGTGTTATTTGCAATCTAAACGGTACGCCCTATCCCTAGTGATCGTAACGTAAAGAATAAATTTATTCAATTCAAGTTTTAAGAGTACTTCCCAGTTAAACTTAGAACCTTATTTCGTGAGACTATTGATCAAGTAGAATCAAGCATTAAGTACGGAATAAATTTATCAATAATAAATAGAAAAGACTAATGCATAAATAAATATTAAAAGAGATACTTGAGAGTAAGAAGATTACATCCAATCCTTTTGCGAGAAATTAGCCGAGCATGATGAGAACCTCCCTAGAAGAATAGTAGAAGAAAAGCATCATCACCATTCTTTTTCGGCAGAGCTTCCGCACTATCACTCAACTTTCTCACTAGCCTAATCTTTCTAATACAAGCTTTAGAAGAAACTAAGGCCTTGGGAGCACCTTAGGAGCAGGGGAGAAGAAGAAATG
>CM023958.1:21462820-21479166 GCA_013407115.1 Glycine latifolia | reverse complement strand
GTATTTTGATGTAAGCAAGAACACCCAGAACCCAGAAAACCCCAAGAAAGTATTTAGAATGCTTTATGTTAGCTCAGAATTCGAAATTGACAAGTTACTCATCAAGCACAAAATGAGTTCTATTTATAACAAATATTTCTAACTGCTAGTAATCGATTAAACGCGCCTAATAATCAATTATTTATCATATGTAATCGATTAATATGTTCTATAGGCTTCTGGGTTTTGGCAACGAACCAATTAATCGATTATTCCGTATCGTAATCGATTATCACAATGAGATTTAGAAAAACTTGAAGTTCAGAATGCAACTGAAAAGCACTGTGTAATCGATTACGGTTTTGTGTAATCGATTATGGCAGAGAGCTTCATAAATCAGGAGTTAGCCAAATGCACTATGTAATCGATTACTGATTTAGGTAATCGATTATTGTTTAACAAATAGTGAAGCAGTAGTGTATAATGTAATCCATTACAAGTATTGGTAATCGATTAAGGCAGTGAGCTATGATTTTCTATTTGGCCTTTGTAATCAATTACAGTCACTTGGTAATCGATTAAAATGTTTCTCAATGCTATTTTATAAGTAAGCTAAGGTCAAATAATCGATTAATCCGATATGTAATCGATTACATTGTTTTTGATAAGTTTTCCAGAAATAGCTAAGAACAAAGTAATCGATTATTATGCCTAAGTAATCGATTAAATAGTGTAAAACAGTATTTTTCCAAAAACCTTAGTTTCAATTTAAACACTGAATCAAATTATCAAAGCCTTGTTAATTCTATGACTCTAAATAAAAATCTGAATGAATGATATGAATGCAATGCACTTGGATCACCAGGGATGCTTCTTCCTTTACAATCAATTTACAATTTATTCTTCAAGTCTTTAAGGCATGTTGAAAGCTTCAAAACCAAGCTTGATCTCTTGTCCATTCTTCAAGTGCTTTCTTTGAAACCAACAGTGGGAGGTTGGGGGAAGGTTTGGGTAAGGAAGAAAGATTCATTTTCGTGATTATGGCTGCTGGTACATAATTATCACCGCCTTAACTCGCCCAGGCGAGAAAAAATGCCTGCAAATTTTGCCTGGGCGAGCTGACCCAATTCTAGAATTTTTTGCTTCAGTGAAAAATTAATTTCTCACGTTCCACACATTATTTTAATAATCCCAACGGTCAAAAGTTAGATATGTTGGTTAGAAACCTATTTTTAAAATTGGAAGACGATCTAACGGTTAAAAAATCCAAAATGGTAATTTTACTAAAATAGGTTCGGGTCAAACTCAGAATCACTCAAATACAACGCATCTCAAACAAACTTCACATAACTTAACCTCTACATCAAGCAATTGCACATGGATAATTCACATAAAATTTCAACTAATCCTAATTAATAAATTAATCAAATCATACAAGGAATACATCACACATATATTTTAAGTTACCGAAATTTCAGGGTGTTACATACTCAACTTGGTTATTTGAAGCTTTAAAATTGAGCTTGAGGGCTTGCTCTAGCGAGATGTTGCCAGGTCCCTTAAGAATGATTCCTGCTTCGCTTCCCTTCACATTGGACGCTCCGTCTATGTATAGATTCTACCAGTCTGGGGTGGATCTGTCTTTTCTTGCAAATTCTGCTAGGAAGTCTGCCATGAATTGTATCTTTATGGGACCACGAGGTTCATACTAAAGGTTAAACTTCAACAATTTGACTGATCATGCGACAATTCTTCCTGCCAGTTTGGGTTTTCCCAGTACCTATTTGATGGGATAGTTAGTTTGGACTATCACCTGGTGACCTTGAAAATAAGGTCGAAGGCACCTGGCGGAAGTGATGAGTGCCAAAGGTATCATTTCTATCATTTGATAACGTTTCTCAGCATCATGTAGCATGTGACTAGTGTAATAGATGGGGAATTGATGCTTCCCCTCCTCTTGGACAAGGGCTGAGTTGACAGCCTTGTCCGCCATTGAAAGTAGCTAGTCTTAGGGAATTGGTGCCTTCAGCCTAGGTCATATTAAAACAGGCGGTGTGGCCACTGTCTTCTTAAATGCCTCGAAGGCTTTGCCTTTAGTATGAACTTCGTTGAGCAACCTGTAGAAAGGCTTTGCCTTTTCAACAAGTTTAGGGAAGAACCTGAACAAAGTAGCTAGTCTTCTATTCAGTTTTTGAACTTCGTTGCACATCTCTAGTATAGTTGTACATTTGTCTGGGTTGGCTTCAATTCCTCGGTGTGTAATCAGAAACCAAGGAATTTTTCGCCACCCACCCCAAACGTGCATATTTTAGGGTTGAGATGCATGTCGTACCTCTGTATTTCTTCAAAAATCTCTTCCACTTCTCTTACATGTTGGGCTATGCTTTGGGATTTGACGACCATATCATTGACGTATACCTCAACGTTGCGCCCGATCTGCTTTTGGAAAACTTGGTCCATGAGCCGTTGGTATGTTGCGCCTACATTCTTGAGGTCAAAGGGCATGACCCTGTAACAATAATTGGCATCCTCCATAATGGATGTCATTTTCTCTTAGTCTGGAGTGTGCATCCTGATTTGGTTGTGCCCAGTGTTAGACTCATGGGGAGCTAAAGAGGATCAAGAAGCCGAGGTTCTTAGACTATGAAATGTTTAGGCTTTTACATGCCAATTCAATTGAATAACATATGTAATTTGTGTATGTCTAAGATGAGACATCCTATGATCCATTGCATAAAAATCATTCATGTTTGCATTCATGTTTTCATAAAAAGCTTCTCTAAAACACAAGGTTTTCATGAATGCATAAAAAAGCCAAGTGTTCAAAATAGATGTTGAGTGTTTTAACCAAATACAACAACGAAATATCAATGAATTTCATAACCTTTCTTAAGAGAGAAAAGATACTTTGAGCTATTCTATGTTAGACCCTCAAATCCTCAAGTTTCAAGATTTAGTGAGAGGATTTCTTTTTGGGCAACATTCTAAAGAAGAACTTGGAGAGAATGTTCTGAGATTTTTCTTTCAACCTTGATTCAAGTTTGGTAATCATTTGCATTCATCTGTAGGGATCATCAGGTTGTTTCTCTCTATACTACTTTGGTTTTAATTCTTTTTAGAATTTGTGGTTTGTGTAACTAAAGCAATAGTATTTCTTAAATCTTGTCTAGAATAGGTGTTTCTAGAGGGAAGAGTAGAGAAGGGTGTTTTCTATGTCTTGATCACAGAGAGTCTAAGGGAGTTAGATTTCTTGTTCTTAGAGTGATTGTATAAGTTTGTAAGAAATAGATTGCTATTAGTGGAATTTCTAACTAGTTGGTTAGGAGAACTGGATGTAGCTTCTCTAGGTTGAGAAGTGAACCAGTATAAATCTTGGTGTTGACTACTTTTTCTTTATCTTTTCTTGTGGTAATTAATTGTCATTCGTTGGTGTAACTTTTCATAATCAACTGAAATATTTTGTTGTCATTGCATTCTTTAAAGATTGGAGTTTGATTGATTGAAAGTGTTTAGCGGTTGTTTTGTGATACGATCCTTTTTAACTTAGATTGTTTAAGAAATTTTTAATTAACCAAGTAAAGCCTATTCACCCCCTCTTGGTTCTTGTGTGTTGTTCATACTATTTTCACTTGGAGTATGCATCCTAGAAACTTAGGATCTGGAACCCTGACGCAACATCAACCAATTTTTCTATGCTCGATAATGGGTACGCGTTCTTAAGGCATGCTTTGTTGAGGTCGGTGAAGTCCGTGCACATACGCCATTTGTCATTGGTCTTTTGGACCATTACGACGTTGGCGAGCCAGGTAGAGTACTTGACTTCTCTAATAAAATTGGCCTTCATTAACTTCTCTACTTCCTTTCTGACCGCTTTTCTTCTTTCTTCACCCATCTTTATCTTCTTCTGTGCATAGGCTTGGCTTGAGGACATATTGCCAACATGTGGCATATGACGTTGAGGTTAATGCTCGGCATGTCGGATGACTACCAAGCAAATAGGTTTGTGTTTTTGCAGAGGACGTCGACTATGTGCCTATGTTCATGACTAGTATGTCCTTTGCTGAGTTGTGTGCATTTGGCTAGGTATGGGTCCTAGCTGCAATTTGACAAGTTCCTCCACAAGTTTTGGTCCCCTGTCAGTGGTGTCATCGTGTGGATCTACATCAAATATGTTGTCGTGCTGAGCAGTATAGACAGTTAGGGTGTAGGGGGTGGACCCTTTGTCTATGCTCATGACTTGGCTGGTACACCCTGAAGTGGGATGGTATCTACCAGGCTCTTTGTTGGGAGGATACAGTGCCATTTTTAGACTCTCGACGTAGGGTTGTCGGGCTTGCTTCTGAATTTGCCTTGACAGCGACTACTTCTTCCGTCATGGTGGGGAATTTCATCTTTAGGTGAGGTGTGGAGACGATAACTCCCAACTCATTCAACGTTTTCCTACCAATCAAAGCAAGGTAAGAAGTGTCAGCTTTGACAATTCAATATCTGATAGTAAAACTGCATGAGAGTGAGCCTTGATCGAAGGTAGTCATGAGGTCCACGAGCCTTGGGTTTCCACCCTTTCTCCTACAAAGCCTAGGAGGGGTCCGAGGTGAGGTTGAATTGCATCAGATGAGACCTCAAGATTTTGAAAAGTTTTTCAGTATAGGATATCTGCTGAGCTCCTCTAATCAATGAGGACAAGGGATACCACCATTGGATCGTCTTGGTTGACGGGATCGATTCCTCTGAAATCTTTGTCTGTGAACGTGATAAAAGGGAGGCTCCGTGGTGAGGGAGCATCAATGTAATTGATGTCAATGTCCCATATAGCGTGAATGTTTCTCTTTCGAGACTGGCTGGATGGTCCTTGTAGCGTATTAATATATTTTTAGAAATTATATTTTTATTAGTGTTTGTTTGTATTGATATTTTATTTGTATAGATTCAAATATAATACTCACACATGTATATAACATGATACACCTAGTTATTTAATTACACTCCATATTTTTGTTTTACATAGTCCATGAGTTTTAAATACAAACCATACACCATAAGTTCAAATACAAACCATACATCCTAATTAGAGAGCAAAATATAAAGTTACTACAAACCATAAGTTCTAGCAATCCTATACATACAGAAGTGTTAGAGTCAGGGGGAGCTCAAGAGGATCAAGAAGCTGAGTCTCTTAAGAAGTAAAGTATTTAAGCTTTTTATATGCCAATTCAATTGATTGGTAGTTGTAATTTGTGTATGTCTAAGATGAGACTTTCTATGATCCATTGAATAAAGTTCATTCATGTCTTTGCATTCATGTTTTCCTAAAAGCATAAGTTTTGTGAAAAAGCTTTTCTGAAATATAAAGTTTTCATGATTGCATAAAAAGCCAAGTGTTCCATGTTTAAGTTTTGCAAAAACAATTTTCACTGGTTTAATCAATTACCAGCAAATGATAATCTATTACTTGAGTTTTAAAGAACACTTTAATCGATTACAAGAGTATGGTAATTGATTACATTACACAAAATCACAAAATGGTATTCCTGTGATAATCAATTATGATATTGTGGTAATCGATTACTTGATGCATTTTGAAACAAAGACTTCCTGTGATAATCGATTATTTTGCAATAATCGATTACACTGCTCATAAATATTTTCCAGAAAGTTCAATAACACTTTAATCGATTAAATGAGTAATTAATCGATTCTATAAGTGAATTTAATTGATTACACTAGTGAATTAATTGATTACTGACAGTTACAAACAATTTTCTATGAATAGCTGTTAGGTGTTTTTAAAAAGAGACAACGAATTATCAAAGTATTTTCATAAGCTTTCTAAAGAAAGAAAAGATTCAAAGTGCTATTCTGAGTTAGTCCCACAAATCCTCAAGCTTCAAGATTTCTAAAGAGGATTTCTTTTTAGGCAACGTTTCAAAAGAAGATTTTGGAAGGAAAGTTCTGAAGTAGTTCCTTTCACCATTGATTCAAGTCTGGTAATCTTTTGCATACATCAGTAGTGGATCATCAGATGATTTCTTTCCATACAACTTGTTTGTAAATTATTTTTGAATTTCTTTTTGTGTAACTATAACAATAGTTTTTCTTAAGGCTTTTCCAGAATAAGTGTTTCTAGAGGTAAGAGTAGAGATAAGTTTTCTCTATGTCTTGATCACAGAGAATATATGTGAGTTAGATATCTTGTTCTTGATCTAGGTGTGATTAAGAGTGGTTGTAAGAAACATATTGTTATAAGTGGAACTATAACTTGAAAAATAATATGAACATACACAATTAACCAAGAGGGGGGATGAATTGGTTAAAACAGGGTCTTTAAAATTTTCTTTGAAACTAGCAGCAGATTACAGATCGTATCACAAGGATACCCTTTTGAAAATAAAGCTTTCAATCAATCAAGACTCACCCTTCACAGAAAACAATAGCAGAAAAATTATTTTTTGATCTTGAAAAGATTAGCAAATAAAGACAGCAAGATGAGAATAAGAGAACATCAAAACTATACTGGTTCACTCCTCAATAAGAGTAGCTACATCTAGTTTATTCTAACCAAACATTGGCTAGAGTTCCACTATAACAAAATCTGTTCTTTACAAGCTTACAAATGATCACCCTTTATCCACTATAACACTCTTCAGACTTCAAATGATCAAGACATAGATAACCCTTCTCTACTCTTCCTTCTAGAGAACACTACTTTAGAAAAGCTTTAAAGAACCTCTTTGATATAGCAACTTACAAGTAAGAATGTAAAACGAATTACAACAAGAGTTTAAAGGATAGATACAACCTTATGATTCACAGAATGAAAGCGAATGAGTTTACCAAACTGAGATCAGGTTGAAAGAAAGCAATCTTTAGATCAACTCTCCAAGAAAACTCTTTTCAAATCTTGTCCAAAACAATTTTATCAATGATGCATGCGGATCTTGATTTTTGGAACAGCTTTGAATCTCAGTATATCTTCTCTTAGAATCAGAAGGCTTTTGAAAGTAATGAAAATTTTGAAGTATCAAGTTCTGTTCAAATCAAAAGACCCAACAACTTTTTATAAAAAACTGTTTAAACTAAATGTAATCGATTAAATTGTCCATGTAATCAATTATGTTCACTTAAGTAATCGATTAATATCCTATTTAATCGATTAAAGTGTTCTTAGTTCTTTCTGGAAAATATATATGAGTAAAGTATTCGATTAAACTGCCATGTAATAGATTATCACAGTTAGTCTGGCTTCAAAAATGTGCTAATGTAATCGATTATGATTAGATGGTAATCGATTAACACATGAAGACTTATTTTGTGTTTTTGTGTGATAAGCGTTTGTCGTGTGGCTTCAAAACAATTAAATTAAGCTAATTCTGTAGCACAGGATTAACCTAGGTCGACTCAGAGACACAATCAATATGGTTCCAACTTCAATTCACTAATAAATAAAAGGGGGATTTTTGTCGAACAGTTTGTATGCGCTAAATGAAAATTGCAAAAACACAAACTACAATTAAAGATTAATGCAGAAACTAACAAAATTGATAACAAGTAATGTAAAATAGATTAAATAGCATCAATCCAATTCACCAAACCAAGCTATTCGAATCATCATCGTTCTCATAAATTTATCCTATTGTGCAAGTTCATTCAATTTCATTAGAAGCAGTGCAATCGAATAAACCCCTAAATTAATTGAAACCACAATCCTAATTGAAATATCATCCAATTAATCTGTGATTTATATTCAAAATTAGGAAATGAATCCATAACCTAATCCGCTTTCAATCCTAAATGCATTCATAATCATGAAAATAGAATAGCAATTGAAGAAGAAAGTGAATATTCACACAGAATTCAAAATACTAAACCAGAACTCAAAATCTTCCCTTGCTTGGGTTGAATCCTTGGATTGATTGATTATTTAGCCTTCCATGATCATCACCAATGAAAGCCCCATGAAATAAGTGCACGAAAATGGAAGAAAGGAAAACGAAAATGAAGAACAAGGAAGAACAGTTGAGAGAAAATAAGAGAAAGGGTTTTGATTCTAAAAAGTGGAAAAGAAAAATGTAAAACTGTTTGTGTAAATGAAATGTAATGTTATAATTCCTTCTAATGTCACTAACATATAGTGACTAAGTCTGAAACAAATAATGGGCCATGAGCAACCTATCAATTCTAATTATTTATGTTATTTACACCAATAAAAAGTCCAACTCGCAGCCCAAAATACAAGTGCAGTGGTTCTGACTTTAAAGCCTAAAATGACCCTCCAAATGGCAGAATTGGCCTTGGCTTATTTCTGGCAAACTTGTAGATCTTTTCGTTATCTTTCCAAGTACTATAAGAATGCTCAATTCGGAGTTCCGTAGAGCTTTGTAGGTCCTATACAAGGCAGATACATCAAGTGAGCATAAAATCCGAAAATACGCAACAATTAGCAATTAAGCCCACTAACTTGCCTAAGACAAAAACTGAATTAGAATGAGAAAATAAAAGTCCAAGAGAAGTCAAATAAGCTAAGAATGATAGAAAAATATTTAACTAAAGGCACTCCATCATTATGCTATGTAATCGAGTACCATTACCTTGTAATCGATTAATTAGTTCTTCATGTATTAAGTAATAGATAACCAATTTTGGTAATCAATTAAGTTAGTGCAAAAAGTAATATTTCATAACTTAACCATGAGCAATTGGCTTCTTTATGCAAACATGAAAACCTTATGCTTTTTCACAAATCATTGTTGGATTTAGGAGAGCTGCAAGAAGATTAAAGGAAGGATAAAGTAATTGGCATGATGTTTTAGCTTTTTACATGCCCAATCAATTTGAAGGCATTTGTAATTTGCCTAAGAGGTTCAAGTACATTGCCTTGTGATCCTTGCATTGCATTTGCATTCTCATTAACATACATACATGATTTTCATACATACATGTTTTTCATTAAAGTATTAAAGTTATTCAATGATTTTAAAAGAAGCTAAGTTCTCATGGTTATGCTTTTGGAAAAAAATGAAAACTTACTGCTTTAATCGATTACACAATGTTTTTAATCGATTAAAAGCTTTGTTCTAAATCTGGAAGAGCCATGAAGAACATATTAATCGATTATAGGCTTCTTGTAATCGATTGCATAGTGTAATATGAAAATCATGCATCACTGCTTTAATCGATTACCATGTTATGTAATCGATTATCTTAGTTCTTTAGTCTATATGCATTACTAGTTTAATCGATTACCATAATCAGTAATCAATTACAAAGGCTTATTTCACAAACATGATGACTGCTTTAATCGATTACATCATGTATTAATCGATTATCTTGTTCGTGAAAAGTTTTCCAGAGAAAGCTCAAGAACATATTAATCGATTATCTGGTGTTTTAATCAATTACATATGGTAAAATGATCGATTACACTATCATTTTAATCAATTATATTAAGTTAAATTAGTTTTTTTTAAAGCTTTGTGGATCTGCTCTTTATAAATAGACATTGAACGAATTACTCTAAGCATGTGTGACTTACCCAAAGATTTCTAAGCTTTCTAAGAGTCCAAGATACTGAGTTTTGCTGAGTGTGAAACACATCTTGTGAGATCAAGATTTCTGATTTTTTTTAGATGATGTGTTAAAGAAAAAGAGTTTTTCAAGAGTTTTGATTTGGAGCATTGACTTTCATACAACCTGGATTGAGTTCAATCGAATTAACTCCTAAAATAATTGAAATCGCAAACCTAATTGAAATATCATCCAAATAATTTGTGTTTAAAATTCAAAATTAGGAAATGAATCCATAACCTAATTTGTATTCAATCCTAAACACATTCATAATCATGAAAACCGAATAGAGGATTGAAGAAGAAAGTGAACATTCACACAAAAATTGAAATACCAAACTAGAACTCAAATTCTCCTTGCTTGGATTGGATCATTGGATTGATTTATTGTTTAGCCTTCCATGATCATCATCAGTGGAAGACCCATGAAATTAGTGCAAGAAAATGGAAGAACAAAAATGAAAATAAAGAAGAAAACTGAAGAACAGTTGAGAGAAAATGAGAGAAAATATTTTAATTATGAAAACTTCTAAAAGAAAACTACAAATTCTGTTTGTGCTAAAATGAAGTTCCAAATCCACTAACTAATTGCACTAATGTATAGTGACTAAGTCAGTAGGAAAGGATGTGCCATGATTAAGCCCATCTAATCTAACTAATTACTAATTATACCAATTTGCAGCCCAAAACTCAAGTGCAGAGGTTCTGACTTCCAAGCCTAAAATGACCCTCCAAATGACAGAATTGGCCTCAGCTTACGTCTGACAAAATTGAAGATCTTTTCCTTATCTTTCCAGGGACTACTAATATGCACCATTTGGAGTTCTGTAGAACTCTCTAGGTCCTGCACAAGAAAGATAGGTCAAGTAAGCAAAAAAATCCGAAAATAAGCAACAATTATCAATTAAGCCCACTTGTTTGCCTAAGACAAAAACTGAGTTTGAGTGAGAAAATAAAAGTCCAAGAGAAGTCAAATAAGCTAAGAAGAATAGAAAAATATTAAACTAAAAATACTCAATCACTAATATACTTTCCAATATAAATTCTAAGTCCTTTTCACTTACCCAAGAAAACTAGAACATAATCTAGACCTTATTTTTCTTTCAAGTTACCATCATAAACTTAATCTTCAAAACTGAACCACTCAAGTATTTAAACCATTTTTCAACATACCATTCAACTTCTACTTCTCAAGATCAAATCAAAATAGTCCCAAATTATATATGTAAACAAACAGTCTAAATGTCATCAAAACCAATTCAAAAGATCATCAAAATCAAGTCCAATTATCACTAATATTTCAACACTTCATTAATCAACACATCCTACTCTTAAATCAACATAAACACATCATAAAATACCCTTCAAGGATTTGAAAATTCAACCCAGTATGCTCAACCTTAATTCTGCACCATTAAACATAAAGGTTAGTCCAACTATGCCCTTAAATAAAGATTGAAGCCTAGTCTACCTTAAGCAAATTTGCTTCCAATTATTCCAAGTAGATTGCTGCATACTTTAAAATCTTGAAGGAATAAAGTCTTAGAATGTGTTGGAAGAAAGAAAAGAAGTAAATAGAAGTAAAGGATGCTATAGAAATGAAGGCTACGATTTTTGAGTCAAAAAGGAAGTAAGAAAAATGAAAGCGAAGTGAACGTGAGGTCGAGAGAAAAAGCTTGGTAACGTGCAGAATTTTAAATCAAGGAGGTATTTATATGAAAATATTTAGTTAGGAAGGAAGTCTAGGAAAATAAATTAGTTAGGATGTAACTTAGTTAGGTTATTAGTTTAGTTATAATGTAACTAAGTAATAATGGCTTAAAGATATTATCTTATATTTTTGTCTTCATTCATTAAATGCAAGTTTATCAAATATTCTCTTCATGATTACTCAAAGTGATTGTGAAAAGCCTTCCTAAGGAGCTTGATTTTGTTTGTTTTGCTCATCTAATCACATAGACATGGCTACATATCACCTTGCATCTCATTTTTTGTTTGGTTTAACAATCATGTACACATACATGTGGTGTACCTATGTTTAGTGTTTATTTTTTTTTATAAAAAAACAAAGATTCCCTTCATTAAATGCTTAAGTTCCACATTGATAGGTTCCTTAAAAGGCTTGTTCAAGAAGCTTGATTTTGGTTTGTTTTATTCACTTAATGCATTGGCTATCCCTTTTGTTTCTTGTACACCACTTTCATTGCTATTGATTTTGTTAAAGAAAACTCACATACCCATGCATGCTTCATTTAAAGTTTTGTTATTTTGGTTTATCCTTCTTGTACTACATGTGTTTTTCAATTAATATGATAGCTACTTATGTGTCATACTTCTAAAATCTTAAGCCTTTGTCCAATATCCTACATGGTTAGGATTGGTTTCTTTCCTTAAGTTAAATAATCATGATTAAATCTATTCTAAGCACTTCTAAACTTACTAGTTAGATCCATTAGCTTTTATCCTATCCTTCTTGTATCAAGCTACCATCACATATCAACAAATAATTCAAACATGAATACAAACTTAAGATAAAAAAAATTTGAGGATGTTACAGTCCTTTATGAGAGAACCTGTCGGCGATGGTGTTGATCACACCTCAAATTTGTTGGGTGGGCTCGTTCTCTTATTGTTGAGGGGGTTGACGTTCCTGTCTAGGCTGGTGTTGCCTTTGTTGTCCCCTGTCTTTTGCTCTGACTCTTATCCTGTTGGTATCTTGTTGATCTTCATGATGTCTTCTGGCTTTAGGTGCATGATTATCATGCCATTTTATGAACCGTGATAAGTACCTAGCCTGTATGAGTTCTTTGATTTTTTTCTTTCATGGCCACACACTCTTCAGTGTTATGACCATTACTACGGTGATACCTGCAGTATTTGTTTGGATCTGCCCCTAGCTTGAGTAACGATGAGGGTGTAGGTAGTTTCACATGTACTTCTGTATTGAATGCCTCCTCCATGATGGTGGTCTGATTGACCGTTAGGGGAGTATAGCGCTCACACCTGGGTCCTTTCGGGATAGGTTGCCACTTGTTTGGTTTGTGCTTTTTGTCTAACCTATGTGGTTCCATCTTAATCACTGCTTCTCGTTTCTGTTCGGCTTGTCTGACTTCATTCTGGAACTTAGACATCTCTTCCATCTAAATGTATCATTTGGCTTGTTTGCATATTTCTTCCATGCTAGATGGTGGTTTCTTGCATAGACTATCCAAGAACTTACCAGGACATAGGGCTAGCATCATAGAGTGTAATGCTACCTTAGGGTTGAGATTACCAATTTGGACAACTACTCGTCTGAATCGTTCCATAAATCTCCAAAGTGGTTCATCATCTACATGTCACAGACTGGCTAGTGCAGCTGAAGTTAGCTTATGAGACCAACTGGTCGCATATTGTGCACTAAATCTCTCAACCAGAGTGTCGAAACTGTTAATGGATCTCGAAGGAAGCTGACATTACCATGTCAATGTTGCTCCCTTGAGAGAAGTGGGAAACACTCAACATATTACAACATCGTTGTTGGTGTAGAGGTTGGCTTGAGTGAGGAAGGCATCCAGATGCTCGTTCGGATTGGTGTTACCATTGTACCTCTCCAGATGGAGAGATTTCCAACCTGGAGGTAGATCTACTTCCATAATTCGATCGACAAATATATGTCATCGCATTGTCTGTCCTTCTGAACAGTATACTTGTGTTGAGCTAGGACCGTCCTAAGGGTGGACGATCTGTCGGGGGTGTGCCTCCCCTTGAGTGTGCCTATTCCCTATGATAGGTGAATGTTCATCTCCTTGGGCCTATCTCATTTTGGCCTTCAGCTAATCATGGTCAGCCTTCAGCATTCGAGTTTCTTCTTGATGTCTTCGCTCCATCTCTACCATGCGATTTTGGAGTTGTTGGATAGTGTTTGCATTGATCATGGTTGTTTGAGGAGGGTTGGAAGTATCAACAGGAGTATGACGCCTAAGGCTAGAGCGTGTGCTAACCATCCGGGAGTTGACAATGAATGTGACTTGATGAAGGATGAGAGGCCGCAGGGTAAGTTTTACCGTGGCCCCACGGTGGATGCCAAATGTTCTTACCAACATTTGGAAATGCCACGCACCGAGGTGGAGACAGTCCAAGTGGATTCCAGACTTTGCAAGTCGGATAGTGAGTCAGCTTTGGTAGGAAGGAGGACCTGCAAAACAAAGGAAATGACTCCGAGACTCAAGTAAGTACATCAATTACAATGAGGATTGTATAATTGAAGGTGTATGTCCAAGGTGGTCTCAGAGAGGATATGTTCACCGTGGGTTAATGATTGTGTGAATGAATGTGGGAAAGAGTTAGATAGAACTTGTATTTATAGTGTGGAGTATGGACGTTGGGCCTTTGTTGATAATTAATTTGTTGATAAGATAAACAAATAGTTACAGGTTGTTATATTATTAAAATAGTATATAATGTGTACCTTGTTGATGGTCTGTTACTTGTAGATAATATGAGATCCGTTAAGAGATACTACACTTACACTTATTTGAATAAATAAGTGTAACATATAATCTGTTAGCTAGTAAGACCCGATTGCTGAGGGTTGACGTCTGCGCTCCTGTAGCAGAGTTGACATGGAGGGCAGATACATGTAGTGACCCCACAATAATGGTAACGTGTATTTTTACTATTTTGTGCAGTACAAAAATGATTGACATTATTACTTGCAAGATAACGTAAACCACATTTTTCTATGTTATGTGTTATGTTGAATTCCATCCTTCCAAATGTAATCAAAATGAATATCTAAACATTGTAAACCAAATTTATACTCGAAAGAACTATACATGAAAAAAAAAGTTAAAGAAGGAGAAGAGAAAAAAAAGTAGATGAAAAGAAAGAGGTTACAAATAGAAACCTGAAGTAATAAAAGAAATTATATAATGAGAACGTGATATTCAATTTGAGTATTGTTATTAGTTTGAAAAAAGTATATTTTTTTTTTATATAAAAAAAGGTTGGATGTGTATTTTTGAGGAAGAAAGTGTACCGTAAAGGGAGTGAGCATCCAACAAAATAAAGTAACAATTACAATTAAAAAAAAGATAATTCCCTATAGAGTCATCCTCTGGCCACCAAACGACCAATTTTTCCAAATCCCATTACATTTCAATTTAAATATTAATTAAAAATAGAGAAAATGGAAAAGTAGAAAATAGTTGAACCTATCTTAAAACGACATAAGGGAGATTGAAGGATGGAGAAGACTTACCGTTGATTCCGATCTTGATCTTGCCTAATCCATGCAATTTATTTGAAAGCAAAACAAAAATTAGAAAAGAAAGAAGAAAAAATCAGATTGGAAGAAACAGAGTACAGAGTTGAAAATGAAAACAAAACGGTGAGTGTGTGGTGGTTATTTGCATACCCATGACTATAGACAAAAGAAAGTTGTTGGAGTGGGAAGTACTAGAAGTTGTTGAGAATGCAACTGTGTGGGTGAGAGATAGGGATTATATATTGGGATTATTAAGGATAAAATGACCAAAAAAATGTGGAGATAAAAATGGTTACACAAAACAATATCCTATTTATATATTAGTATAGATAGTATAGATACCTATGATTGGGATAAAAAAGAAAGTGGTTGGAGTAGGAAGTAGCAGAAGTTGTTGAGAATGAAACGGTGTGAGAGACACAGTCTATATATTGGTATTATTAAGGATAAAATAGTGTAAAAATTATGGAGAAAAAAAATTGTTACACAAAATAGTATCCTCTTTATCTATTGGTATAGCTTTGGTTGGGATTTTAAAAAATTATTTAAGAAAAAAAAATCTTGTAATTTTTGTGAGAATGTAACCAATTTTAAGGTTTTTTTAAAAAAATTATGATTTAGATTTTAATAAATTTATAATATATAAATTCATAAGATTTGAATGAATTTTATGAATTTATAAGATTTAAAAGATTTTTATGAATTTTTAGAAAATATTTTAAATTATAAAAATATATAAAAAACTTAATTGATAAACTATAAATTCTTCTTTCATTCTTAAAAATTCAACATACCTTCCTTGCCCTTAATTTTCTCATAAACAATTTGTTTCCATAGTTTTTTCAATATCCCCCTTATGATATTCTGGGACACCCAAGAGATAATTAGTTTCCATCAAAATGGATATGTAGAATCGAGTTCGATCCCATCCATTAATAAAAATAATTAACAAAACTAATATTTACTGATGGAAAAAAACTTCAACGAACAATATCCTATTTTCTCCTATTTGACGTTCTGCGATTGCCAATTTTTGCCGTCGAGAGATAATTTTGCAACAATATTATAGAGGGGGGATGGGGGAGTTTATATCGTGAGGGGTGCTATTGATAGTTGGGTGTAATGATGCAGGGTATGATATTTTCTGGTTTAGATTATTACCATTTTCTATGATGTGGGATTTTGCACAAGCATGTATACGGGTGGCCATTTTGGTTTGTGGGATTGGTTTTGCAGTAGCATTTTTTTGGTGCCTACACATAACCGAGGTATACTCCAGTATGTAAAAATCACAGCTAGACTTTGTACCTTTTTATTATATAATCATTCAGTGTATTAATCGTCAAAATTATATCTATTCTTTGAAAGAAAAATAATATCAAGATAATAACATAATTTTTACTAATTAATTTTATTAACAAATAAATGTTTAAAAGTAAGATATAAAATCTATTTTTATTATGAGTTCTTTTTAGTAAAACATGTAAGTTCCTAGTTTTCAACTTAATAGAGAATTGTTTGATACATATTTAATGCAAATCACGATTATAATTTCG
>CM023958.1:21443143-21462810 GCA_013407115.1 Glycine latifolia | reverse complement strand
ATATATATATATATATATATATATATATATATATATATATATATATATATGTGTGTGTCCATTTGAATTATAATAAGATTGTAATTCATAAGATAATAGAACAACTTTTGATAAAAGAGTAAAGGATTTAGAAATGTGCAGTAAAATACATAAACACGAATCCATAAAAGTTGGAAATTGAATACATACAAAATGATCTGCTGAACCTCTGCCAATTTCGATAGGTGTTTTGGTGTTTTGAGGAATTAAGTGATTATGTATCACCCCCCCTGAAATTGGTAGTCAACAATTTTATTTATAGATTTACAATATTAACAGTCAAAGTACATGATTTTGGCATGTGTTTAAAGGCATTCCTATATACATTGATCTAATATCGATAACTGTCTTCGCATAATTTCTTCGCAACCATATCAACTAGTACTTCAATTTGTCAAAAATACTTTGCTTTCAAGTGCTTTCCAATCCCACGAAGTTATCGAAATCAGCATTCTTAATTGAAATAAGTTCTTTCAATTCCATAATCAAGTTTCTCAAATTTTTGTCATCTTCTGCTTGTTTTTTGAAGGGTTCCCTCTATTAATCTATAGACAAGTTAATCGAAATTTGATTTCCATAACTTAATCAAATTTTACATAACAAAGGTAATAGATGCCCCCCAAAAATAATGTATTTGATTAATATCTTTTGAGAATGCAATATTTTTGTAACAAATATTTAGATATTACTTTAATATCTGGTCTAATCAACATTTAATGCATAGGAAACATCATCTAATCATGGTTGTGATTTTCATGCTAACCGATAGGAGATGATTGCCAATTTTACGGCTATAACAACCTACCCTATTAATATGTCATAAGATCATATCATCAGTTTTAAAACTCCCTTGTGATCCAGTTAGTTTAACTCTATTAAACATAGGTGCAATTATTGGCCTTAAACCCTTAGGCAAAACTTATGCTTTAGGTTTATTCGAGGACCAGATCAAAATAGGAGAAATAAATATAGATTTTAGTGCTAAGTCCTATGGGGCGGGCTTTCATCAAAAAGAATGTGAGGGATTTTTTATGCAGAGCATATAGCTTTTTTTGATGTATTGGGTATCTTCACATCTTATTTGCACTCGTTTTCTCCAAATTCCCATGTATAGTTATAATTTAGCCCAATCTCTTCATTTTGGAGAAGATATTTGTCTTGGGAAGATTTTGCTAGCTTTAATTTACAAGGTGATGGAGGATTGTGCCTATGTATAGCTTCAATTTTTGGATAGCCTGAGTAAGATGAAGCCCATATAGCTGGAACTTTGTGGATTTTGCAATTATGGCTAAATGCCATCTTGACCAACCTATAACCCCTGAATGAGATATCCCTACTCATGTTAAACTTAAAATCAAAGGGGGCTAGATTAACTTATTTAATCCCAAGCAGGGAGTTCTATACATATGTGTGCTACACAAAGTATATTAAGGCCTTTATCAACTTCGATAGCTTTGATAAAACTTTGGCCCTGTTTTCGACTGCAAACCTGGTAGGTCCTGAGTGGTTGAACTTAAGGTCCCCTTGTGATACTCTTGATAAACAAGCTGAATTATTCGAAGTTTGGAGTAATTTTCTCACTTAGGACATCATTTTCACTAGAACCACATCGAAAGACCTCATATTTTACCCTTACCAACCACAACTTTTTGCAAGAGAATTAGGTTTGTGCCAACTTCCCCCAGTGCCACTATACAAGAAAAGGATTAGGCCTAATCAACTTTTGGAAGAAGAATCATTAATCCCAAAAATCATTCGAAATGGGATCCCAAAAGTGAAGCTGCATTTTCAACCATCATCACTCGAAAATTGTTATCTAAGCATGCAAGATTTCCACACATGGTGGACAACTTATTATTCTAAGAAACCCATTTTGATTGTGATTTGCTTAGATAAAATAATTAAATCTCGTGGTTCACTGTGCAAGATACCAGCAAGCGGAGTAAAGGTAAACACGAATTATCTGTCGAAATTACTCGCTTAAAAAATTTCTATCAAATTTATTATCATCCTAACCGTCCCATACAAACTTATCGAAAAGCTACATTTGCCCTTAGGGAAAAAATAGAGAAAAACAAAGCCATTGGTAGAGTTATTAACAAGAAAGTAGACACCAAATTTTCTCGAGATTGCCCAAAAAAACCTTTCTCTCTTCCCAAAAGCCTGTTTTCTAAGAGTCGTCGAAAACCTCCTTGGATTTGAGAACTATTACCTTTCTTAGCTATATATAAACTCAAAAATACTCCCTTTTCTTGAAAAGTAACCTTTTCTAAAATTTACCTTGGAGATTACCTTCACTACACAAAAGGCATTTTACCATTATGATGTGTAGAAATCGAAACTAAACAATTAAATGGTAATTTTTGAATTTTGTCATAATAAGGTACTCGAATCAATCTTTAATCAATATTTTAATGTTTTTATTTTCAATTGTTCCCATCAAGATTCCCCATCAAGGGGAAAATGAAGATTGGGATGATGATGATGATAAGGGTCGTCCAAGAAATCTTCTCGAAAAAGAAAGACTGGATCTTCGAGTAACATAGGACAATAAGTATTTTGAATTATTTAGTGCTTTTAGCTTTGTTTTTCTATTACTTTTCTAAACATGTGTTAACCCTCTTATAAGGATCAAAGAAAATCAGCAAAGCCAAGACTGATGACAGAATAAAGCTTCCACCAAAACAACCCAAATTTCAAAAACTATCTAAGGTTCAAAAGTTTTTTGGTCTAACTTATTTTATTTCTACTATTTCGTAATTTAACCAATTTCATTGTCCCTTTTTCTTAGTCTACCCCTCTAAACCATCAAAGACTGATGTCTCGAAGGGATTTGATGATTCTAATTAGGACATGCCCATTAGTTCCTCTTTCAAAGCTACTTCTGCTACTACCACAAAGCAAAAGGTATTCCATGAAACTTTGAAGAAAATTTATTTCACAAGATCTCGATTTAGAGAGTTTCTTGAGACATATATTTTGAATGAAATAAAACAGTATGAACACACACAATAACCAAGAGGGGCGTGAATTGGCTTAAACTTGGTCTTTTAAAGTCTTTAAAACAATCAAAGTATTAAGAATCGTATCACAAAAAAACACCCTTTGAAATCTTTCAGTCAATCAAGTGCAAATCTTCAAAGAAAGTAATAGCTTAAAATATATTTTTGTTGAACTTGAAAAGGTTATCCAAATGAATGACAACCAATGACATTAAGAAGAGATAAAGAGAAAGTACTCAACACCAAGACATATACTGGTTCACTCCTCAACTTGAGAAGCTGTTATGCGCTTAGCATATGAGGTTTTCCTAAGCCTTTTTGAGCATGAATTGAACATTAAGCATAGATTATTACTCTTTGTGAGCATGATTTGAATTAATATAATAATTTGCCAGGAACCGCTTAGAATGAGCAGAAATCAAGAGAAGAAGACAAAGTTTGGAGAAGGAAGCTAGCGCCAAGAGCGCCAACCTGGCGCCATCAGCGCCACAAGCACTGAAATCTGGCGCCAGGAGCGCCAAAGCAGCGCCAAGGGCGCCATTCCTTCTGGATGCTGGCGCCAAGAGCGCCAGATTAGCGCCAAGGGCGCCACAGCTCAACAGAAACTTCATTTAAGGGCAAAACAGAGATTTCACAGAAGGGGTTATAAATACCCAACCCTCAGCATTCAATGCACGACTTCTGGAGGGAAAAACAGCACAAATCTTGCTTGAGGAAGCTTAGGAACCTTAGTTAGGGTTAAGGGAGAGTGAAGGTTCAAGTGGAGGTTTCTCCATCTCCCTCTTCCTTGCTTCAGCTAGGTATGCCATATTATTTTGTAACATAGCCACCCATTATGAGGTTGGGCTAGTTTCATTTTGTAGTTAGGGCTAAGCACTAAATGTAACCTCTTTTGAGATTGTATTGGATGCTATCTTTCATTAATATCAAGTTACTTCACTTTATCTTGTTAATTGCATGTTTTTATCTCGCTGGAATTGATCACTCTAGTTGGGTACTAAAAGCTGGGGTTTACAATAGGAATGTTGGGACCTTATGCTTAGACTTAGGTAAGGTGAAAAGCCTTACATTAACTAGGGATAGGAGTGTAAGCTTGCAATCATTTAATGCATCATTTAATGCTTAACCTAACAGCTACCACTAAGGGATTAGGGTAATTAATTGGGTTAAAGGGTTAAGATCACTAAGGGAGTAGGGCTTAGCTATTATTGTTGAATGCATGTTGAGTGACTTGGGATTGATGAAGGTAGTAGACAATACATGTAAAAAGGTAGGAAACATTTAGTGTGAATTGCCCTAGCTACTTCACTACATATATCATTATACTCTTCCATAGTTTGTTCATATATTCATGTCTATAATTAGGTCTTAGTTTAGTTTCATCTACACACATACAACAACAATTTATCTAATTTATTTGTCATCCAATCTATTGATATTAATTATAATTTAATTGGTCAAACAATCCTCGTGGAACGATAACTCTATCTTATCACTTTATTACTTGTACGATCGGTATACTTGCCGATTACGCAACAGAAGCTACACCCAGTTTCTTCCAACCAAATTGGTTAGAGTTCCACGATTCACAAAATTCTTTTCTTAAAGGCTTACAACAATCACCCTTAATCAACCCTAGATTAAGATCAGAAATCTAACACCCTTAGACTCCTAGTGATCAAGACATAGATAATCCCCTCTTTACTCTTCCCTCTATAGAAACCTACTCTAGGCAAGCCTTTCATTTTTTGTAATAGCAACACACAAACTAAAATTCTAAAATGAATTACAAACAAAGTTTAATGGAGAGAGATAATTTGATGATCCAATGTATATGAATGCATATGATTTACCAATCTTGATCCAGGTTGAATGAAAACAAGTTTTAGAGCAAACTCTCCAAAAACTTCTTTAGAATCTTGCCCAAGAAGAAATCTTTCAAAGAAACGTGAAGATTAGAATTTGTTTGGCAAGAGCTCAGTGACTCAGAGTATCTCTTCCCACTTCAGAAGGCTTTTGAAAATCTATGAAAATTTTGTTATTTTATGATCTTTTTATTTCAAAAGACCCAACAACTTTTCATAGAAAACTGTTGTAACTGATTGTAATCGATTAAATCATCCATGTAATCGGTTATTTCCATTTGTGTAATCGATTAGTTACATATTTAATTGATTAAAGTGTGCTTGAGCTTTCTAGAAAATATATATGAACAAAGTAATCGATTAATCCATCATGTAATCGATTACCACGGGATGTCTTGTTTCAAAAATGTGCTAAGTAATCGATTACTGCCAAATGGTAATCGATCAACACAGGAAGACTTATTTTGTGTTTGTACTGTGTAATCGATTACTTAATAGCTGTAATCGATTAATTTGTTCTTCATGGCTCAAGTAATAGATTACCATATCATTGTAATCGATTATGGTAGTGCAAAATAGTTTTTCCAAGACTTAAACCATGAGCACTTGGATTTTTAAGCAATCATGAAAAAGCTTTTTCACAAAACATGAACTTTTATGAAAACCATGAATGCAAGCCAACAAATGATGTTTATGCAATGCAATGGATCATAGGATGGAACTCTTATACATCTAAAGATTACATATGCCTTCAATTGAATGGCATGTAAAAGTTAAAACTTATCCAAGACTAAGAGCCTCAGCATCTTGATCCTCTCAAGCTCCCTCTGTATCTAACAATCTCCCATTTTTGGCTTTGATCATGCCAAATTTCAATTGAACATATTGATCATTTGTGTTCTTTTGAGGAATCATTTCTAGGATCTTATACTTGATATCTGAAATAGAATCAGCTTCTTGCCAAGAACAAGTGTCAAGTATACTTTGCATAAACAACTTACATACATAAGTATTTAGATTGCTCCCTGTAACGCCCTGAAATTTCGATAACTAAACATATATGTTTGATGTATTTCTTGTATTATTTGATTACTTTATTATTTTGGATTAGTTGAAATGTTGTGTGAATTATTATCCTTGTTCAATTGGTTGGTGTGGATGTTAAGTTATGTGGAGTTTGTTTGAGCTGCGTTGAAATTGAGTGATTTCGACTTTGACCCAAAACCTGTTTTGGTAAAATCACAATTTTGGATTGGTTAACCGTTGGATCACCTTCAAATTTTAAATTTAGGTTCCTTATCCAAATATGTAACTTTTACCCGTTGGGATTGGTGGAGTAACTTCTGAAGCGTGAGATATTAATTTTTCACAAAAGTAGTGAGATTTCAAAAATTGGGTCAGCTCGCCCAAACGAGCCAAAATTCGCCTAGGCGAGTAAAGTCGGTTATAAATTTTCACAACAACATAAAAACACAAAAATTCTGGTCTTCTTCTTCTCCAAACAGCCACCCAACCCCTCCCCCTCCTCCTCCACCAGTCACGGCCACCAGTGATCACCACGAGCCGCCGTTTCTTACCGTTGAACCACCGCACAGAGAGGAACACTTTAATCGGAGCAGAATCCTCAAAACTCAACTCAAGAATTTGGTAGAGAACGGAGCCTCAAATTCTCCCTTCGCAATTTCTTTGAGGTAACCATGTTTTCTATGCCTTCTCTTAGCTAGTATGAAGCCTCTCTTGGTATCTCTTGTGATTTGGGTACCGTTATTGGATGTTTTTACACTTCCTTTGAAAAAACTTTGAAAATGAGAAATTGCAAAAGTTTCCTTTTTATAATAATTTTGTCATTTTTGTGACCTTAATTGATCCTCGGTCACATTGGTGTGATCAGAATTTCAAAATGATGTCCTTTTGATGTGGACTTCCAAAACACCATTTTAACTCCTTTTTAAATTTGAGTGGATATTTGACCCCGAATATTGATGTTAACCTTATCTTTGAAATCTATACTAAATTATCTTCAATTTGGTATATAGAGCTTTGCGTTTGGACCAAAGCACGTGAACTTGAGAGAGCTCAAAACGACGCTCCAAGGTGCTAACAAAGGGAGATAAATAGGTAAGAGGAGTTTATTGTTTGGTTATAATTTTTGATACCATAGTTGGGGGTCAGGGAACCCAATTATGGAGATGTATGTCTGTCCCTGTTGTGTGTCGGTTTTCAAGAAATACTATGTTTTAAACTAATGGGATGCAATATATTTATTAATGATGTATGTTTGTTCCTGTTGTGTGCTCGTTCTCAAGAAAACTGTGTTTTTAACTAATAGGATGCGATGAATTTGTTATTGATGGATAAAACTGCGAATGATGTTTTTGTTGTAATGATTGGATTTTTGGGAAAAGTCTTAATTACAGAGGAGACTCTGTCCAAAATTGTATAATACATTCTCTTATTTAATTATTTATTAAATTTTTAAATGGGCATACGAGTGTGTTTTCTATATTATAGTCCTTCTCTTAAAATTAGGATTTATCCTAAAATATCAGTCTCATGGTGTCATGGATTGTGAATGTAAGATATTTGTGTTGTCTGAAGACAGGGAATGTAAATCTCAAGCATGTGTTATATATATATATATATATATATTAATTATATATGTGGAATGCGATTGTTGGTGATGTTAATGATATTGAGATTGAGATGTTATTGATGTTGAAAATGAAATAATGTTGATGTGGTTGATGATGTTGAACTGAGATAATATAGTTGATAATATTATAATGAAATGATGTTGATGTTGTTGATGACATTGAGATGAGATGATGTTGATGTTGATATTGATGATGACATTGATGAAAGATAATGTTGATGTTTACAATGTCATTGTATATTGTGGATACACATGGGGGGTGCATGACTGGATATCCCTATGGGGAAAAGTTTACGAATTTTAAGCATTCCTGAAGAGAGAAATGGATTGCTTAGAATTCCGGTCTCTATCCACAATTAGTGTATTGATGAGCTAATGGTTGTATGTTGTGTATGTACATGGGGGTGCCTAACTTATTGGATATCCTTACGAGGAAGCATTTATGAATTTTAAGCATCCCTAGAGATCCCTAGAGAGGAAAAGGGATTCTTTAGAATTCCGGTTCCTATCCACGATTAGTGCATTGATGGTACCCATGTTTCATACTTCATAATTGCATGGATGGAAATAGAATGAAGACAGTGCGTACCTGTGATTTTTATGGGATAAAAATGCGGGTACTAAGGGGCATGTCACTCGGTTTGGAATTCCACCATGGGGGGGGGGGAATGGCCACTGCACGATAGGGTGACCCCGATAAACGAATGAATCATTTCCCTAAGAGAGGCTATTTCCATGAGCATGATTGATTTGAATTGTGGAAAAAGTGGATGACTAGTTTGTTGAGTGTGTGTGAACTTATTGATTACTGAGAATGATTGTGGTTGTTATTGTTGTTTTCTTTCTAATTATTGTTATTTGGAACTTGTTGATTTTCTATAATAAACTCACCCTTGAAATTTTGTATCGTGTGGTTGGTACCTGTGATGATCATGCACCTTCGTTTGTGGGAGCAGATGAGCAGCAGTAGGTGACGTTGGAGAGAGATCCCTTTTGTTGGAGCCGCCAAGATAATGTTGGAATTTATTTTGAGGAGAGAGTTGTGTTGTATTATCAACTCTTTCTTAATTGGTTCCTTGATTCTCTTTAATCGGGCATGTAAACCCCAAGCTTATATATTTATTAAAAGCTAAATTATGTGCTGACATGTGAATGATATGTAATGGTTTAAAATATACATACATATGTATTTATTTATGTATTTGTGCATTGTTTGATAAGAGTATTCTCGCGAAAAATTTACTCTTGTTTTCTTAATCAAATTAATAGAATTTTTATTAAAAATTGAAATTATACGTTTAGAGTAGTGATATTATAGCGATGAGGCGGGTCGTTACACTCTGATAGAGGACTATCTAAGGATCATGATGATGGAGGTCCATTCCAAGCCAAAGGTCTAGAAGGAGAGCTTGAAGCACTTCCTTTGGTGAGATTTGAAGGACCCATGACAAGGTCTAAAACCAAGCTTCTACAGGAAGAGATGACCAAGAGAATCATGGTTGGACTATTTAACAAGGACAAGGATGGAGGAATACACAAGGAGATGAATTGGAGCACCTTGAATATTGTAGGAGAGCTTGCTTCAGAATTCCTTTCGTAGCTTTCGTAATTTTGTAGTTTTCGTAATTTTCGTAATGTCGTAATTTAGTAATTTCTTATTTGTGTAATGGGTCTCAATGTGGACTTAAAATAGGCCCAAACTATGCATTTTTAGGCTTAAATCTATAAGTACTCAAATATTGATATTTCCAAGACACTTTGATGAATAGAAATTAAGCATTTGCTTGAATTGGGAGCTTAGCCTCTTGTTGGTTCTTGATTGAAACCAAATTGATTCTTATCAAGGAAGCTTTCCTTTGTGGCGAATCCTCCTCCGACTTATCGTTCCATTTGTGGATCGTGGCGTCATTCTTAGTCATTCCTTAATCTTCTCCATTTTTCTATTTGAGTTTTAAAGCACCATTCATGGAGTCTTGAAGCTTGCAATTCCGGAAACGATCCAAACCAAGCATTCATGTCTTGGTAGTCATCACACTCCTCCTATCTTAAGTAATTTCTCATTAGTTTAAAGAGCAATGCTTAAATAGAGTAATCAGAGTAAATGTTTTAATCATTTTTCTCATTCTTCATTTTTTGTCCCTTCTTTCAATTGCACATCATCCTTCATATTTATATGTTCATTTTTCTCCCCATTTTGGCTTATCAAAGTAAAAAATGTAAAAAGATAAACAACATAAAACAAAACTTTATTTATTGAATGAAAGATGCAAAAACATAGGATAAACATTAAAGATAGTTACTGGAAATGAATAAAGCAAACAACACAACTGAAAGCAAGAAATTACATCCACCAAACTAGAGATTATCAAAATCCTTAATAGTCATCCTAGTCTCTATGTTTTCTAGCCTAGTTGTAATTTCTTCTAAGGAGAAATGAACATTAGCTGAATGTTCATTATGCAAAGCTATCATTGCATCCATCTTTTGAATCATCATGGATTCAAAAGGAGTCCACTGCTGTTCAGCAGGGCCAACTTCAACATCTTCTTCCTCTTTAGCTCATTCTCCTTCATCAGCATTATAGCACCCTAAAAATATGGTTGAAGGGAAATATTGTGTGAATTATCCTTGTGCATGATGTGAAATGTTAATTAGAGATAATTAGAGATATTACAAAAATGTTTGAAGGGAAATGATCATATGACCCTTTCCCTTGATGTGAGAATTACCATAATACCCTTGAAGTGGAAATTACAAAAAATGCCCTTGAAGTAAAATTACAATAATACCCTTAGATATTTTGCCTTAGATATTTTGTGGAAACTTGAGGAAATTAAAAAAATAACCCTTGGATGACAAATTACCAAAATACCCTTAGTAATAGCAAACATCACAAGAAAACTAATACCTACTGGTTGAAAATTTATGATTAGGTAAACCAGAAGATAAGTCTCTAAATTTTACTACTAAATATAATAAATGCAAGCAAATAAACCTTACAATAAAAATGAAGGAAAATCGCATGAATAAAAAAAGTTATCATAAGTTATAGTTTCAGACCATGTGATGATATGATTGTTGATTTTAAGGGGGAGATTGTTGAATTTAAGGGAAGCTGAAAGAAGATGAAAGCAAGGATGAAGGCTTGATGTTTTAGCTTTTTACATGCCAAATCATTTGAAGGCATTTGTAATTTATCTAAGTAGTTCAAGTGCTATGCCTTGTGATCTTTCATTTGCATTTGCATTTCATTATCATGCATACATAGTTTTTGATTAAAATCTCAAAGCAATCCAATAATTTCATAAGAAGTTAAGTTCTCATGGCTAAGTCTTTGAAAAATGAAAACTTACTGTTTTAATCGATTACACAAGAATTTTAATCTATTAAATACATTCATTCTATTTCTGAAAAAGCCTTGAAGAACAGTTTAATTGATTACTAGCTTCTTGTAATCGATTACATAGTAATATATGAAAAAACATGCATCACTAGAATAATCGATTATTTTGTTATGTAATCGATTATTTTAACTTGTTAGTAATGATGCTTTTCTGGTATAATCGATTACCATTTTTCAGTAATCGATTACACAGGTCGGGCTTATGTTTTTCATGATTGAGCTTTACTGGTTTAATCGATTACCAGTCTTATGTAATCGATTATTTCTTCATGCTTCAAATATACTAAGACTGCTTTAATCGATTAAGTATCGGTTTAATCAATTATCTTGTTCATGAAAACATTTCCAGGAAGCTCAAGAATATATTAATTGATTATGTGATAATTTAATCGATTACATATGGTTAATCGATTATTGACAGTTAAATCAGTTTTATAGCAGCTTTGCTTATCTTGTCTTTATAAATAGACTTAGAGCGAATTGTTCTGAGAGACTTGAGCATTTGTGGGAATCACAAAAGGATTAGAAAGTTTTTTTCTAGAGCCAAAACTACTGATTTGTTCTAAGAGTGAAAACTCTCTCATGAGATCAAGAGAGTAAAAATCTTTGAGATGAGTTTTTAAAGAAAAGAAGAGATTTCAAGAGTTTCTATTCTGAGCTTTGAATTTCATTCAACTTGATTGATTGGTAACATCATTCATGCATTCATTCATTTGAAGGATTACAGGTTGTATCTCTTGAATCTTTCTTTAGAATTTTTCTATGTATTAAAAATTCTGTTGGTATATCTTTGATTCTTTAAAGTGGTTTCTAGAGTAGGGTTCTCTAGAGGTAAGAACAAAGTAGGGTTCTCTGGGTCTTGATCATTTGAAGTCTATAGGGCTTAGATTTCTGTTTCTTTATCTAGTGTGGATAAAGGTGATCATTGTAAACTGCTTGTGAAGATTCTTTGATATAGTGAAAACTCTAACCTAGTATGGGTTGGGAGTAGCTGGATGTAGCCTCCATGGTGAGAGGTGAACCAGTATAAATTGCCTTGTCTCTTGTCTTGAATTCTGAATATTTCATTGCTTATCTTTGTGAAATAAAAAATTATCATCAAAGAAACTATTTCTGTCATTACATGCATATCAAGGGTTGATCTTGATTGAAGAAAGATTTCTGGATTTTCAAAAGGTGAACAAGTGATACGATCCAAGATTTTAATTCCGCAATTTGTTTTAAAAAATGTTAAATATCAGTTTTGAACCAATTCACCCCCCTCTTGGTTTATTTGCAGTATATTCATTGTATTTTCAATTTGTATCAGAGCTGGTTCTTGAAAGTTATTCAAGATCACTTTCTTTTTAAAGAAAATGAATACTACTCAAATAACTTTTAGAGAGGGAGCTTCTTTCAATCGTCCACCAATGTTTGAGGGTGAACATTTTAGTTTTTGGAAAAATTGTATGCAGATTTTTATTCAATCCAATGATCTCAGTGCATGGAATGCTATTGAAAAAGGTCCTTTGGTTCCAATGAAAACTGTTGATAATAAGTTGATTCCCATAGAATGGGATGAAATGACAGAAGCTGAAAAATGAGTTGTGCAATATGATTTTAAAGCTAAAAACATGATTACATCTGCTTTGTCTTCTGATGAATTTTTTAAAACTGTGAGATGCAGAAGTGCGAAAGAAATGTGGGAAATGTTGGAGGTAACTCTTGAAGGAACAGATGAAGTAAGGAGATCAAGGAAGCATGCATTGATTCATGAATATGAGATGTTCAAGATGAGCAATACTGAAAACATATCACAACTGCAAACAAGATTCACTCACATTGTCTATCATCTTCTTGGTCTTGGAAAGACTTTTGATGCTGAAGAATTGAACATTAAAATTCTAAAGTGTCTCATAAGACTATGGCAACCAAAAGTTACAGCAATCAAGGAATCCAAAGATTTGTCCAAGATGTCCATGGCTGCACTATTTGGTAAGCTTCTTGAGTATGAACTTGAAATGTAACAACTAACCAATGCAGAAGATGCAGAAAAGAAGCACAAAAGCATAGCTTTGAAAGCTGCATCATCTAAGGTTGAAATAGAAGAAGACTCAAGTGAAGAAGATGAAGATGACAACATGAATCTAATTGTCAAAAAGTTCAGCAAATTCATGAGAAGGAACAAAAATAGAAAGTTCACAAAGTTCAATAAGAGAAATGACAACAATAGAAACAACAACACCTCTACCAACTTTACTTGTTTTGAATGTGGAAAACCTGGACACATCAAATCTGAATGTCCAATATTCTTGAAGAAGCAACAAGGTGAGAGGAAGATAAAGAAGGAAGGAAAGCCAAAGAAAGCCTACATTGCATGGGAAGATAATGAATCAACAAGTTCTGAATCAAGGAGTGAGAATGAAGAAGAAGCAAATGTATGCCTTACTTCAACCTTGAGTGATGATGAAGGATTCTCTAGTGCTGAATCTGAGGTAAATTTAGAATATGATAACATTGTTGATGCTTTTCATCAAATGCATGATGAGACTCAAAAGCTAGCAAAGGCAAATAATAAGCTGAAAGGAGATCTAAGATGGCTCATCACCGAACTTGCAGAAATGCAAAGTGAGCTTTGTAAGTTGAAAAAAGAGAATGAAAAATTTCTTTCAAGTTACAAGGCAAATGGTTGTATATGTCCTTCTTCCTCTTCTAAGGCAGAAAAATGTAAATTGTTACAAGATGAGTTTGATGCTTTCAAAAGAAGCCAAGGAGAAAAGTATATGCTATTACTTTCAGAAAATAACTATTTGGTTGATCTTTTGAGAAGACTTTATAGAGGAAAGTGCAAATTGGCTGAAATGTTAAGTATGGAAAAATATGCTAGATATACTTCTGGTTTGGGATACATACATGGTTCGAAATATAGTGGAAAAACCAAATTTGTACCACCAAAACAGAAGAATCAAAAGAGTTTTAATAAATCAAAGTTTAATCAAAATGCTTACTTTGAAAGATCATCAAGAGTGTAACTTGTAACTATCGCATGAAGAAAGGACATACATCTTTTAAATGTTATGCTAGGAAATATTATGTGCCTAATGGAGAATTTATATGGGTGCAAAAGAAAAAGACAATTGCTAACCCCTATGGACCCAACCTCAATTGGGTACCTTTCCTTGTTACTTGATTTGAATTTTGTAGGTGTGTCTAAAAGCAAAATCATCACTATGGTATCTTGATAGTGGCTGCTCTAGGCACATGACAGGTGACACATCCATGCTTACAAATGTTATACTAAAAGATGGAGGATTTGTCACCAATGGCGATAATAACAAAGGGAAGATAATTGGAGAAGGAAACATAGGAGACAACTTCAAAACTATGATCAGAAATGTTTTGTATGTTGATGGCTTGAAACATAATCTCCTAAGCATAAGCCAACTATGTGACAAAGGGTTCAAAGTTTCTTTCAACAACAATTGCTGTTTGATTTGTGACAGTCAAAGTGGTGAAGTTATCCATGTTGGTAAAAGAAAGGGTAACATTTATGTTTTGTCCATTGATCATGCATTCATTCATAACACTAGTTGTCTTGTAAGTAAAACTAATGAAACATGGTTATGGCATAGAAGGGCAAGTCATATAAATATGCATCATATGAACAAGCTTGTGAAAAAGGATTTGGTCAAACGCTTACCTAAGCTTAAGTTTGAGAAGGATAAAATATGTGAAGCTTGTCAAAGAGGGAAACAAACAAATAATTCTTTTCAAAGCAAAAATGTTGTTTCTACTTCTAGACCTCTTGAGTTGCTTCGTATGGATTTATTTGGTCCTTCAAGAACCATGAGCTTGGGAGGTAATTTCTATGGACTTGTTATTGTAGATGATTACTCAAGATACACATGGACTTTATTCATAAGATCCAAGAGTGATGCATTCACAGCATTTAGAAAATTGGCCAAGATAATTCAAAATGAAAAAGTTTGCAATATTGTTTCAATTAGAAGTGATCATGGTGGAGAATTCCAAAATGAATACTTTGAAAAATTTTGTGAAGAATCTGGAATTAATCACAATTTTTCATCTCCAAGAACACCCCAACAAAATGGGGTTGTGGAGAGGAAAAATAGATCACTTGAGAAAGGTGCAAGAACTCTTCTAAATGAAACAAAATTGCCTAAGCACTTTTGGGCTGATGCTGTAAGTACGATTTGTTATACTTTGAATAGGATCCTCATAAGGCCTATTTTGAAGAAAACCCCTTATAAACTATACAAAGGAAGGAAACCAAACATATCTCATTTTAGAGCATTTGGCTACAAGTGTTTTGTTTTAAATAATGGTAAAGATTCTCTTGGCAAATTTGATTCTAAAATTGATGAAGCAATTTTTCTTGGTTACTCTTTGCAAAGTAAAGCTTATCGGATCATTAATAAAAGAACATTGTGTGTTGAGGAATCTGTCCATGTCATATGTGAAGAGTCTAACCCTTCCAAAGAGAATTTGGAGTATGATGTTGATGCAGGACAAAAGGAAGAATTTATGCAACTTAATGATCTGAATGAGAAAGAAAAAGCTGAACCAAATGATGTACTAGATCATTCAACTACTTTACAAAAGCACAAGGAGTGGAGGACAACTAAAGATCTTTCCCTTGACAACATAATTGGGGAAGTATCCAAGGGAGTTTCTACTAGATCCTCTTTAACAAATCTTTGTTGTACCATGACTTTTGTGTCACAAATTGAACCAAAAAGTATTGATCAAGCTTTGCTAGATGAACATTGGTTAATGGCTATGCATGATGAGTTAAACCAATTTAAAAGAAATGAAGTTTGGGAGTTAGTCCCTACACCATCAACTCATAAACCTATTGACACAAAATGAGTTTTTCGAAACAAGCTGGATGAATGTGGGATCATAGTAAGGAACAAGGCTAGATTGGTTGCTAAAGGATACAACCAAGAGGAAGGCATATACTATGATGAAACTTATGCTCCAGTAGCTAGATTAGAAGCCATTAGGTTGTTACTTGCATATGCATGTTTGGTGAACTTCAAATTGTTTCAAATGGATGTCAAAAGTGCATTTTTAAATGGCTACATTGAAGAAGAAATATATGTAGACTAGCCCCCTGGATTTATTGATTCTAAACATCCTAACCATGTTTTCAAATTAAGAAAAGCTTTATATGGTTTGAAACAAGCACCAAGGTCTTGGTATGAAAGGTTAAGCAAATTTTTGCTTGAACAATCTTTCATAAGAGGACAAGTTGACAAAACTTTGTTCATTAAGAAAAGAGGAAATGATATCTTGCTGGTTCAAATTTATGTGGATGAAATTATATTTGATTCAACTAATCAATCTATGTGCAAAGAATTTTCAGTATCAATGCAGAGTGAATTTGAGATGTCAATGATGGGGGAGCTTACATTCTTTCTTGGACTGCAAGTCAAGCAATTGAAGAATGAAACCTTCCTTAGTCAAGCCAAGTACTGTCTAGAGATGATCAAGAAGTTTGAAATGGAAAATTGCAAGGATGCTGCAACACCAATGACAACATCTACCTATCTTGATTCAGATGACAAAGGAAAAAGTGTTGATGAGTCTAAATGAACTTGAAAAGCTGCTTTGAATGAAGTTTGTGCTTATGTAACTGATTACATTAGAAGTATAATCGATTGTTCTTAATGAGAAAATATTTCCAGAAAATGAAGTTCACTGGAATAGTCGATTATACCTTCGAATTAATCGATTACATAAGGAGGAAATTTTTTTTATATAACCCAGTGCCAGGTCATGCCGAACTCCTAAATAATTGGCCAGGTTCCCAGGCTTAATATTATTAAAGTCAATCCGGGCTAGGTTCTTAACTCATTCGGGATTCAGGGTTCTAATGAACTAGCCGAGCTCCACAATAGGCCGAGCTCCACCATAATCCGAACTCCAATATAAGCCAAGCTCCACTATAAGTCGAGCTCCACAGTAATCCGAACTCCACTGTAATATGGGCTCCATAATAATCGATTACCAAGTTATGTAATTTATTACACCTCATCTTCCTGAACTACACTCACTGACTTAATCGATTACGCCTTCGAATTAATCGATTACAACCTTTGAAGGAACTGATTTTGCTTACGAATTAATCGATTACATAAGCATATATCGATTATTCATGGAGTTACTGCAAAATCTGTAAGATTTTCTTGGAAATTGTAACTGTCCAACTGCCACCAAATTCAAATTTTGAATCTTCTGTGCTTTAAATTTAGTGGGTTTATTCGTATTAACTGTTATTCATTTCAAATTTCAAATTTGAAGCCCAATATCATCTATAAATACAACCCATGTTGAAGGCAATATATCACACCATTCTGCAACCTTAAGTCTTGTTGTGTTCTTTCCTCTTCTTAGTCTAATAACTCTGCCCAGATAGCCTTTTCTCAAAAAGTCATTATGTTTGCTCCTAAAAGAACCAAAACCTCTAAGAGAAAGAGTGCTGAAACCTCTAACCCTGTAGAAAATAGGTTAGATCATTGGTTTCCTAGTGAGCGTGAGAAAATGACCTACCTTCAGTTTAATGCCACCAAACTGATATGTCTACCCAAACACCTTGACCTTGCCTGGTTTACTAATGAAGGTTTTCAACTCCCTGCTATGCTTGAAAACCAGGGTTTGCAAAAATTTGTTGAGATGAAGGGTACTTTCTACCCTGAGTTAGTAAAAGTGTTTTACACCTGCTCCAAATTTTCCATGGATGGGACTATCCTGTCTCAAGTGAATGGAGTGGCCATGGAAATCACTCCTAAAGTTTGGCAAGAGGTGGTTGGCATTTTCTTTGAAAGAGAAAGGAAATTTGAAGAGGAGGCTGGAGGGTATAATAGAGTAGAGACCTATAGAGGGATGCTTCTTGACCCTCAAATGAGGCTAAAGCTGAGGCTTAGCACAAGTCCTATGACTCATGAAGATAGACTTTTTCACTATATCATCACCTATATCTTAACTCCTAGGTACACTAATCATGCACAAGCCACAGATGATGATATTCAGATTGTTTATGGTCTGAAGAATGGTATTCAAATGAACTGGATACTCATCATTAAGGAAATTATGCTCAAATCCAAAAGATTGATGAATTACCCATTTCCATATGCTGTACTGATTTCCAGATTTATTGATTACTTCAAGGTAGATGTCACTAATGAGGTTGTTGATCACACAAATTCCAGCAACAACCTCATTAAGCAGAAACATCTCACCAAGCTTAGAATGGTTAAGACACCATATGGATGGTAGATGGCTGGGCAACAAATTCCTCCTGTTAGTGCTGAAGTGGAAGGTGAAGAAGATGAAGAAGAGGCTGAAGGCTCTGCTCAACCATCCTACAGTCTTTTTGAATCTCTCATGATTCAAAAGATAGATGCTTTATTGTCTCTTCATCATGAGCACAGAGATGAGACAAATTCATCTTTGCAGGAGATGAAATCCAGATTGGAAAACATAGAAGCTAGGCTTGTCCTTGATGACTTTGATAAACTAGTTTAGGGTGCTTATGTTTTTCTTTCTAGTTGCTGCTTCATTATGCTCTTATTGTCTTCTGTCAATCATTGCTTTGTTTACTATTTGTTTCAGTATTTTAAATTTCAGTTTGATTAATGTACTGCTTGCATTTGGATTAATACAAGTATTTCTTTTTCTCTCCTTTTATTCTCCTTGTTCATACTTTAATCATTTTTTGTCTTTGACAAGCCAAATAGGGAAAGAAATAATTGTAACATTTGTAGGGGGAGAAATCATGGAAATAACTCTGTACGTTACACATATTGCATGAATGCTTTAATTCTGTAAAATCTACCCAAGTCAGGGGGGGAGCATTTTTTTACTTATGCTTATGCTTGTTCTTGCAAAAATCTGACTTAGATTTCAGGAATCATTCATCCCTCTAACGCAATTAAAAGATTAGACAAACTAACAATTGATTTGGCATGCTCAAAGCCAAAAAGAGGGAGATTGTTGAATTTAAGGGAAGCTGCGAGAAGATGAAAGCAAGGATGAAGGCTTGATGTTTTAGCTTTTTACATGCCCAATCATTTGAAGGCATTTGTAATTTATCTAAGTAGTTCAAGTGATATGCCTTGTGATCTTTTATTTGCATTTGCATTTCATTATCATGCATACATAGTTTTTTATTAAAATCTCAAAGCAATCCAATGATTTCATAAGAAGTTAAGTTCTCATGGCTAAGTCTTTGAAAAATAAAAAATTACTATTTTAATCGATTACACAAGAATTTTAATCAATTAAATACATTCATTCTTGTCATACCCTAATTTTGTCCGGGTAAAAAAAAATGATAATGATAAAAAGAAAAAAAAAAAGATTGGCAAAAAGGAAAAAAGAGTAGCAAATAGAAAAGAAAAGGAAAAAAAAAACAAACAATAAGCCCATTAGGTAAAAAAAAAAAGGCAACATAGTAGTATAAAACAAAAGAGGCAATAGTAGAATTAATCACAAGGAGACAAAATGTAGAAAAAATAGGGCACAGATTTTGAGAACAAAGAAAAAAAAAAGGTTGAATCACGAGACACACTATTGCTTCAAGGTATCATTTATTTTCTCTTCCTTTATCCCTCACATCTCACATTCACGTTCATACCTTCCATTTCTTTTTTTTTTTCTTTTTCTTTTTTCCTTGATTGATTAATGGTTTTGAGGCTCCT
>CM023958.1:21401073-21442743 GCA_013407115.1 Glycine latifolia | reverse complement strand
TCTCTCATGAGATCAAGAGAGTAAAAATCTTTGAGATGAGTTTTTAAAGAAAAGAAGAGATTTCAAGAGTTCCTATTCTGAGCTTTGAATTTCATTCAACCTGATTGATTGGTAACTTCATTCATTCATTTGAAGGATTACAGTTTGTATCTCTTGAATCTTTCTTTAAAAAAAATTTGTGTATTAAAAATTCTGTCGGTATATCTTTGATTCTTTAAAGTGGTTTTCTAGAGTAGGGTTCTCTAGAGGTAAGAACAGAGTAGGGTTCTCTGGGTCTTGATCATTTGAAGTCTATAGGGTTTAGATTTCTATTTCTTTATCTAGTGTGGATAAAGGTGATCATTGTAAACTGCTTGGAAAGATTCTTTGATATAGTGAAAACTCTAACCTAGTATGGGTTGGAAGTAACTGGATGTAGCCTCCATGGTTGAGAGGTGAACCAGTATAAATTGTCTTGTCTCTTGTCTTGAATTCTGAATATTTCATTGCTTATCTTTGTGAATCAAAAATTATCATCAAAGAAACTATTTATGTCATTACATGCGTATCAAGGGTTGATCTTGATTGAAGAAAGATTTCTGGATTTTCAAAAGGTGAACAAGTGATACGATCCAAGATTTTAATTCCGTAATTTGTTTTAAAAAATGTTAAATATCAGTTTTGAACCAATTCATCCCCCCTTTTTGGTTTATTTGCAGTATATTCATTGTGTTTTCAATAATGAGGAAAATTATCACATGATAAACACCTATGATGGTTGTACAAGAAGGATAGGATAGAAGCAAATGGATTTAAGTGGCAAATTTAGAAATGCTTAGAATAGATTTAGTTATGATTAGTTAATTTAAGAAAAGAAACAAATCCTAGTCGTGTGGGATATTTGTCAGAGGCTTAAGACTTTAAAGGAATGACACCTTAGTAGCTATCACATTTATTGGAAAATACATAAAGTACAAATAGTATAAACATTGAAACTAGGTGCAGCCACATGTGAGTGTATACGTGATTTTGAACAAAAACCAATTGAAATGGAAGATGCAAATTGAAGTAGCCATGTGTGTGTGTAACCGTGAATGCATTATGTGAGCAAAGCAAACAAAATCTAGCCTTCGAGAAACCTTTCCACGTGTACTTTGGTCTTTAAGGAGGGAATCTTTGCTTTTTGAATGCATGAAATTAAAATATCTTCATGGCATAATGACTTAGTTGAATTAGAACTAAACTAAGGCCTAACTAGGTTCCATCCTAAATAATTCCTTTCCATCCTAACTAGTTTTTCTTTTATAAATACTCTCTTGGAATTAAAATTCTGCACCTAAAATCTCTCACTCTCCACCTCACGATCACTTTCTTCTTTTTCTCTTTGCTTTCATCTTTCTTTCTCATTCTTGACTTAAAACCGTAGCTTTCACCAAATTACCTATTATTTCTTCACCAAAAATATTCTATTAGAAGATAGCAATTTTACTCCTTAAGCTCTTGAAGCATTCCAGCCAAATATTTTGGTAAGTATTGATGTTAAAATTCGTATGGTTTTAAGCTAAAATTTTGGATTGTTTTTAGAATTTTATATCTTCCTCTGTACTAAACCAAATGAGGTGTGTGATCACTCATATTAAAGCTTAGGATGTCCTCTATGTTGTCCTAAAATATAGGAGCAAACTGAGCATTGAATCATGCCCAGAATTTATTTGAACCCAAGTTATCCGAAACTGTCCTCACCCAAACAGCTACTGCCATCTATTTTTTAAAAATTTATATCTCTCTCATTTCTTACTCAAATTAGGCTTATGATTCATGGAATTAAAGATCTAGATGTTGAATCTAACATATTAAAAATTCAGCAAAATCTAGCTTGTGTACTGCTTGCAGTCATGAAAACAATAAGAGATGTTAGTATGGAATATTGAGTCCCCTGGCATATTTGGAGTTTTGTTTTTAAAATATTGTATCTAGAGTTTTAGAACTCCTATTAAGGCATGTAATACCTTACTAGAAAGCTTAGGAAGTCTAGTTTAACATACTAAAAGATGGTAATTTAATGACTTGTAGATTAGCACATATTATAGGAAGAACCGAATCATATATGGAGAGAACTCTATACTAAATTATCTTTGATTTGGTATATAGAGCTCTTTGTTTGGGCCAAAGCACGTGAACTTAAGAGAGCTCAAAACGATGCTACAAAGGGCTATCAGAGGGATAGAGATAGGTAAGGGGAGTTTATTATTTGATTATAGTTTTGATACCATAGTTGAGGGTCAAGGAGCCCAATTATGGAGATACATGCTTGTCCTTGTTGTGTGCTGATTTTCAAGAAAAACTATGTTTTAAACTAATGGGATGTGATATATTTATTATTGATGTATGTTTGTTCCTGTTGTGTGCTTGTTTTCAAGAAAGACTATGTTTTTAACTAATGGGATGATAGATATATTTATTATGGATGTATGTTTGTTCCTGTTGTATGCTCGTTTTCAAGAAAGACTGTCTTTTAACTAATGGGATGCGCTGAATTTGTTATTTATGGATAAAACAGTGAATGATGTTGTTGTTGTATTGACTGGAATTTTTGGAAAAAGTCTTAATTACAAAGGAGACTCTGCCCAAAATTTTACAATATGTTCTCCTATTTAATTCTTTATTAAATTTTTAGATGGGCTAAGAGTTTGTTTTCTATATTGTAGTCCTTCTCTTTAATTTATAATTTTCCAAAAATAACAGTCTCGTGGAATCATGCATTGTGAATGTATGAATTTTGTGTTGTCTGAAGACCTAGGGAATGTGAATCTCAGACATATGTATTATGTGATATGCAGTTTCTTGTGATGTTGTTGATGATATTGAGATTGAGATGCTATTGATGATGATGATGATGTTGAAAATGAAATAATGTTGATGGGGTTGATCATGTTGAAAGGAGATAATGTTGATATAGTTGATGATGTTAAAATGAGATAATATAGTTGATAATATTGAAATGAGATGATATTGAAATAAAATGATGTTGATGTTGTTGATGACATTGAGATGAGATGATATTGATGTTGATGTTGATAATGACATTGATGAGAGATAATGTTGATGTGACAGTGTCATTGTATGTTGTGGATACACATGGGGAGGCATGACTGGATATCCTTGCGAGGAAGGATTTGTTCCTATCCATGGTCATGAATTAATGGTACCCATGGTTGTATGTTGTGTATGTACATGTGAGGTGCAATGACCTGTTGGATATCCTTGCGAGGAATGGTTGGTCCTATCCACGGTCAGTGCATCTATGAGCCTATATTTCTATGTTATGTATGTACATGGGGGTATATGATTGGATATCCTTGCGAGGAAGGATTTGTTCCTATCCATGGTCATGCATTAATGGTGCCCATGTTTCATACTTCATAATTGCATTGATGGAAATAGAATGGTGGCAATAAGTACCGGGGGTACTAAGGGGCATATCACTCTATTTGAAACTCCCTTGAGACTCAGGGCTGATCACCATGGGGGGACTTGTGCACGACAAGGTGACCTCAACGAGCTACTGCATCATTATCCTAAGAGAGACTATTTCCATAAGGATGGTACCACATTGCATGGTGAGAGTGGAGTCAGGTGCATGCATCATTTTGAGCATAATTGATTTGAATGGTGGATGACTAGTTTGTTGAGTGTGTATTGAACTGATTGATTTTGGGAGAGAGTTGTGTTTTTTATCAACTCTTTCTTAGTTGGTTCCTTGTTTCTCTTTGATTGGATATGTAATCTCAAGCTTATATATATATGTAAATATTGAATTATGTTTGACATATGAATAATGTGTATATGTTTAATATATATATATATATATATATATATATATATATTTATTTACATATGTGTGCATTTTTTTATGAATGTATTATTGCGAAAAATTTACTCTTATTTTCATAATCAAATAAATTAATGGAGTTTTCATTAAAAATTGAAATTACACGTTTAGAGCGGTGATATTGTAGCAACAAGGGAGGTTGTTACAAGCACCATCTTGTAGAGCTTGTTCTCCAGCCATCAACCACCCATTTGGGGTCTTCATCATACCCAACTTGTTCAGGTGCTTTTCAGTGATGAGGTTGGTGATGTTTGTGGTGTTGTCCACAATCTCATTTGACACATCAATACCATGAATCTTGAGATTAATACAACATAGGGAAACTGGTAGCTTATCAACCTTGCAAACTTCACCAGTCATATTTCCAATCCCTAATCTGGTCTTTAATCTGACTTGAGGATCCAACAACATACCTCTATATGTGTCTATCTTGTTGTATCCACCTATCTCTTCATCAAACTTTCTTACTCCTTCATAAGAGATCCCAGCTACAGCCTTCCAAACATCTTCATCAATCTCCATTGCTACTCCATTCACTTGGGAATGGAGGGTAGAACTTACCCTTCAATTCAAGGAACTTTTTCAGTCCTTGAGCTTCCAGCATAGTAGGGAATGGAAATTCCTCATTGACCAACCAGTCCAGGTCAAGATACTTTGGGGGCATGACCAGTTTTGTTGCATTGAACTACATAAAGCTTTCCCTCTCTACTTCGGAGGTGAACCAGTGATTGAGTATGTTCATAGTAGCGTTAGAGGATTCTCTAGCTTTCCTCTTACTGGTTTTGGTTCTCTTTGGGGCAGATAGGTTAGACATGGTGTTTAGGTTGAAGAAAGGAACGGGATGAGGTTTGTTTGTGACAGAGAAGAAGAGACACATCAAAAGTGATTCAGTTTTGCTTAAGAGAGAATGATAATTTAGATGTGAAGATTTTAACTTTGAAAAACTGATTTTATAGAGGTTTTGAAGTTTAATTTGAATTTTAAATCATTTGTAACATCTACTTCGAGTTTTAAGAAGGTTTAACTGCACTGACCCAAATTTGAATTTTGAATTTGAGATAAGATTTGACAGTTTAGATTCTTGAAAATTGTGCAGTTTTTGCATAAACACCATAGATAATCGATTACATAAGCTGGTAATCAATTATTTCAAGGCAAAGTTTGTTTCTGAACAAAGCGTAATCAATTAATATAAGGACATAATTGATTACTTTAGTGAGATTTGAACATTGAAGCAGCTCTCAAGCATTCAGTAATCGATTAAAATACAGGGTAATCGATTACTTCAGAGAGTTTCTTATTCAGAAATAGCTTTAAGCAGCAGATAATTGATTAATACGATAGTGTAATCGATTACTCTAGAGATTTTCTATTTTTGGATTGCATTTAAACATCAAGTAATCGATTAAAACAACAAGTAATTGATTACTCCAGGGAGGTTTTTCATTTTGAAATACACAGAAAGTACCAAGTAATGATTAATTCGAATGGTAATCGATTACTCCAGTGAATTTTTGGCTCTAAATTGTCTCTAAACCTCAAATAATTTATTAAAATGCATAGTAATCAATTAAAGCAGACAATTATGCAGAGTGAACAATGTTTTTCATCAGGATTTCAAATTTTAATCATATGTGATGTATAGCCAATTGTAAGTGGTATATCATGTATTCAGACACATTTTAAGCATGCTAGTATATACTAGATTCATTAAGAATACCTAGCATGTTCCTAAGATCATAGAATCTATCCCTTGGTAAAGCTTTGGTAAAAATATCAGCCAATTGATTGTTAGTATCAATAAACTCAATTTTGATGTTACCCTTTTGGATGTGATCCCTGAGAAAGCGATGTCTGATCTTTATGTGTTTTGTCCTTAAGTGCATGACTAGATTCTTTGATAGGTTTATTTCACTTGTTCTATCACACCAAAGGGGAATTTCATTCAACTCCACACTAAAATCTTGGAGTTGTTGCTTAAGCCACAAGCTTTGTGCACAACAACTTCCAGCTACTATGTATTCAACTTCTGCTATTGAAAGAGCAACACAAGATTGCTTCTTACAATGCCATGAGATTAGTGACCCAATAAGTGGCATGTTCCACTGTTGCTTTTCCTATCAAGTTTACATCCTACAAAATTAAAATATGAGTAGCCAATTAAATTCAGTGATGCATCTTTAGGATACCAAAGACCAACTCTAGGAGTTGATTTAAGGTATTTGATGATTCTCTTGACTACTGTGAGGTGTGACTCCTTTGGATTAGCTTGATATCTTGCACACAAGCACACACTCAACATTATATATGGTCTACTTGTAGTCATGTACAATAGTGATCCAATCATCCCTCTATATTTTGACTCATCAACCTTCTTGCCTTTTTCATCTAAATCAAGGTAAGTTGAGGTTGCCATAGGAGTAGCAACATCTTTGCTTTTCTCCATGTCAAATTTCTTGATCACTTCATGGCAGTATTTAGTTTGGCTTAGAAATGTCTCATTCTTCATTTGCTTCACTTGAAGTCCAAGAAAGAATGTTATGAGGAATCAAATCCTCAACAGTCCTTCAAAATCTACGCAACATAGATCTTGGCAGGATATTAAATGTAGCTGCTCCACCGACTAAGATCTTATTAATAATTTGATCATTAACCATAGCAATCAAATGGAGTGGTTTCACATGCAATCTTATATCCTCAGTAGGTGGATCGAAAACTACAGCATTTCAATGTGGTGTAAAATAAGAAACTTGTGTGACCAAAACAACCTTGGGGCTTAAAGAAGGATCATTGAAATAATCCTCTCTAGTATAATCACTCAAGATATTCCTAGTTTGGTAATCTTCTGCATACTTCGCTGGTAAGATCAAAATGACTCCGCATATTGCTTCCAAAGAGTCCTCAAAACCAGACTTGAAAGTGTCTATTATCATTTCTTTCTCCTCTTGATCCTTGATCGAAATTTTCTTTTGGAATCCAAGAGGTGGACCTTCACTGATTCTATCAAATCCTGATGGTCTTGCAGCATTTTTATGTTGCCTTGCTAGTATCGCATATCTCTTTATCCTCTGATGCCTTTTCCATTGGGTTTTTGACATATTTTGATTCACCCAAGAAGGATTTAGATAATCATAATATCCCTTTCTCAAACCTTTAGTGGTTCCTCCCTTTCGAAGTACCAAACTACTCACTTCAAATTCCTTAAAACTTGAACTGGATCCTTTGTTCCCTAGGAAAAACCACTTGTTTGTTGTAACATTAGCTTGTGGAGCGTAGGACTTCCTCTGAGACACATTGTAGGGCCTCTGAACTTGGCTCACATACATGATTATACTTTATTACTTTACATTAACCTTTGATTCTTGAACTTTTTTAAAACTCTTTCAAATTTCTGATTCTTTGAAAGGTTTGGCTACCGATCGATCAAACACGACACTACAACGAGAACACAACATAACCTACTGCTCTATTTTTTGTTTCTTCGATAGAAAATCCCCCAATGATTCACCTGCTTGTGGAAAAATTGACTCTTCTTCTTTCTCGAATTCTTCTAAGGCCTAGTTGACCTCCTCTTCAGACAAAGTGGTGTTCACTTTCGATGTCCCAACTAAGGCCCTAATCATCATGATTTGTATGGGTTCCACATAATTAGCTTGAATGTAAAATGGGTTAGTGTCCACCTTCATTGTTTTTCCTCAAACTTTAGTCTTCCTTCACCAATAGCCTTTTGGACCATCTCTCTGAAACGTAAAAAACTTTTAGTCCAATGTCCAAAAATATTGTGAAATTTGCAATATCTTTTTCCTCTTCTTTGTTTGAGTGTAGGTATTTTATGATCATCACTAAGGGAAATTTGTTTGTCTTTCAACAATACATTAAATATTTTATCTATCTTAGTAATTTCAAAAGTATATTTTGAGTTAGGCAATTTATGCTTTTCATCTGCCTTTAACATTTGTCAAGTATAACGAGGTCTAGGTTGTAATTCTACCACACATATTTCATCCTCCTCTTGATTAACATTTAAATCTTGATAATTTATATAATTATCACAATCTTTATATGGCTCCAAATATGCAATTTTCTCCTTTCTACTTTTGTCAAATCTTTTATGCCTTTCCTTTTCATATTTTATTTGCTCAATTCTTCTTACTCTTTCTACTATTTGTGCCATATCTTTGACCTCTTGATTTACCAATTTTTTTTGAATTAAAAAATCTATACCTGTAGCAACCATCCTGACTAGTTTGTATTCAGGAGCATAGCATCAAGATTTCATTTGCCAAAATCTATTTAAGTAGTCTTCAATTGTTTCTCTATTAAAATGTTTAATGGTTGCTAAATCTATGAGACTAACCTTAGCCTCATCTCAAAAGAAATGTTCATGGAACACTCTTTCAAGTTATACCCAAGTGTATATCAAATTTGGTGGTAATGTGGTAAACCATGTAAAAGCATTTTCCATTAAAGAAGTAAGAAAATATTACATTTTCAAGAATTCATCAATGGACAAATCACCACATTCTACATGCTCCACAGTAGACTCTTCTAACTCTCTAGCAAATTTCAAAAACTTAGGCACCTTATAACCCCTTAGCAACTCAGATTGTAAAATATAATCAGGGAAAACAGAAACAAAATACAGTGGTTGTGTATTTCCTAATTCAAAAATATGCCTATTTAAAGCCTATTCGATCATTTGATTGATCTGAGGATTTTGAATTGCTTCGAGGCCTAAACCTCTATTTGGACCATTTGGTCCTTGAAGAATTTGATTTCATTGCATATTGGCAAATACATCATCTGCATTCTGATTTCTATTCACAAAAACAAGATTTGGTTGTTCTCTATCATTCACAATCCAAACTGGGATATTAACATCATTTTTAGGATTATTATTATTAATAAGTCCTTCTTGTATTGGTATTTCTTGAATTACATGTCTATTCCCAGGTTGATTTCTAGGAATGGCCAAAGTATCTCTATTTGATTTAAGATACCATTCATTTGCTGATAAATTTTGTTAGTAGTTCTCAACGTAGGATTTAAAATCGAAGCCATATGATTTGTTAGAGTGTTAACAATTTCATGATTATTATGGTCTATTTGTTGTCTAAAGATTGCTAATGTTTCATTAGAAAAACTTGTAGAGACCATGATGTTTTCTCCTGTTATCCTATCCTCGATAGGAACTCTTACATTTCTTAAGTGATCAACTATTAGGAATGATTATTGCCCCAAGTTCTAAATTCTTGTTAGTTCGTTTACTAACCACAATAGGTGGAATTAAATTTCGACTTTGAGGCATAGGTAGACTCAATTGTGGTAGGTTCATTTCATTAGACACTGGTGGCATACCGCATGGTCTTGTGGTAGAAAATGGTGGGGTGTTTGTAGTTGAGATTATATTATTTTGTGGCAATGAAGCTTCGGCAATGCTTGTTTGAACTCGTGAGCGCATTACATCTTCACCCTAGAGGGTAAGTTAGTTTGATTTTGTTCCTTGGTGTCACTTTTGTTGGTGGAAGTGTTTGCATCGTTATTGCTACAATTGTTTTTATTACTACAGTTTCTTCGAGTATTGTTTGTCCTTCTATCACTTCTTTACAACATACAATTCTCATTAAGACTTGTTCTTAAGATCGGATTTTTGTCAAACTCGTAGCACCGAGAGTGCTAATTTGTTAATCATGAAAATTGTATCTATTCCTCGAAAGGAAAATATTTTCAAGATAGTAACGTAATTTTCACTAATTGATTCTATTAACCAAAAAATGTTTTAAAATGAGACATAAAATCTATTTTCAATTATGAGTTCTTTTTAGTCAAACAAGCAAGTTCCTAGTTTTCAACTTAATAGGGAATTATCTAATATTTAATGCAAATCACGATTATAATTTCAATAAATATGTCCATTTGAATTATAATGAGGTTGTAATTCATAAGATAATAAAATAGCATTTGAAAAAAGTGTTTTTGATTTAATGATTATTTTCTATATATTTTTGATAATAATAAGAAATAGGGATTGAAAATGTTAAGTTTTGAGAAGAAATGGAGATTAGAAAAAATAAAGGGTTTATAAATGTGCAGTAAAATAAACAGACATGAATTCTAAAAGTTGGGAATTGAATACATACACGATGACCTGCTGAACCTTTGCCCATTTTGATGGTAGACATGTTGGTGTTTTGAGGAATTAAGTGATTATGTATAAACCTGCTGAAATTGGCAGTTAGTAGTTTTATTTATAGATTTATGATACTAATGGTCAAATTACATGATTTTGGCACGTGTACAAAGACATTCATATATACATTGAGCTAATATTGGTAACTTTCTTCACATAACTCCTCTGTAATCATATTAAATGGTTCTTCGATTTGTTGAAAATACTTTTTTTTCTAGCGTTTTCCAATCCCACGTGTGAATGAAGTTATCGCAATCAACATTCTTAATCGAAATAAGTTATTTCGATTGCACAATCAATTTTCACAAATATTTTCCATATTCGACTTTTTTTAAGGGTTCCCATTATTCATCTCTAGACAAGTAATTCGAAATTTGATTTTCATAACTTAATCAAATTTTACATAACATAGGTAACAGATGACAAAATAAAAGAAAATGGTAGTTTAATGTTATTAGGAAATTGAAGATTATAAAGTATTGCACATATATAAATGTCTATATTGTCTTCAAGAAGAGAGAAGGAAATATGAGTAATGGGAGAAAAAGAGAAAAAACCTCGAAAAGTATCAAGGCTTTTTATGAGATCTTTTGATGTATATTTTCTATTTGAAAAATCACAAGAAATCCATCAAAATTCATAAAAAAGAATCCATCAAAAATTTTATACTTTTGAATACCAGACTCTAGAGAACTTTTTTAAGTTGTTAAAAATCTTAATTAAATATCATTGGATTGAAGAGATGAAGGAGGCAGTCTTCTAAATGGACCCGATAAGTCACGTGGGCCAGATGGACTTAACCCAGGTTTCTATAGGAAGTACTAGGAGATGTGTAGCGAGGATATTTTCTAGCAATTTAAATGATATGAATATCGTGTTGATTCTGAAGTGTGACAAACTTGGCTTGATGAGAGAATTGCACACAATCTCATTATGAAATGTTTCTTATAAAATATAATCAAAAGCACTTACAACAGGATGAAGAGGATGCTTAGTAAGTGTATTGTGGAGGAGCAGGCAACATTTATAGAAGAGAAATTCATAATGGATAATGTGTTGGTGATGACTAAGGTAATCCATTATCTTACATGTCGAACGAAAAGAAGGGAGGAAGTGGGGAAGTGGCCTTAAAAATCGATATAAGCAAGGCTTATGATCGTGCAGATTGGGAATTTTTAGAAGCAATGATAGCCAAGATGGGTTTTTCCTCGTAGTGGATTGGATGGATCAACATGTGCCTTAAATCAGTGGTTTTTCGATCTTAGTCAATTCTCTACCTATTTATTCTTTATGTTGAGAGACTCACAGGGCTTATTTGAAAGTTAGAATGCACGTTCCATGACGTTCATGAAACATGTTCATAAGGGTGAAAAACAAAATTTCTATTTTTTTCTTTGTTGCGGAACCCATAACTCCTTATGATCCTCATGAAACTTGTTTAGAATCTACTCATTAAAATGCTAGGTGTTTTAGAAATACCTTTTGAATGCTTGAAAGGATTCAAAAGGATTATGTCCTCCAATGGTGATCCACGCGGTTGTACCTTGAATGTTTGAGATAATTCCTTCTCTTTCTTGATCCTCCCTCACTTGGTTGCTTGCTAGGCAATGGAAAGGTGGAGGCTTCAGGTGTTTGGTTTATTTCTCAAGATAAAAGATGGTGTCTTGAGGTTAGGTAAGGGTGCAACAATGGAGGAGAGAAGATGATGAAGGAGAAAGAAAACAAGAACCTTTTTGTTCTTGAAAAGAGCTAGACGTATAACATAAGAGTGGAGTTCTTTTATATCCTAGGAGCCTATTGTCTTGTAATCTTATTAGGATTAGAATCCTAAATCAATCATGCAAAATCAGCCCAAGGATCTTCACTTGTAAAATTTGAAATTCAAGTATGGTTTCTAGAACCATCTTGAGTTTGTTCCACTCTTGAAAGACTTGAATTCAAAATTCAAGTTAAATGAATCATATTCATTTGTTGCAATTTTGAAAAAAGAATCTAGAAGGTTCCATGTCAAAACCGTCCCTTTCATCATCATATCCCTTTGGTTGTTGCTTTAATTATTTTATTTTAAATTAGTAATTCAAATAAAAAAGTTATCGGAAGAAGCATTATCCAAATCTATATCTATTATCCAATCTTTATTGGATGTAGATTTGGATAATTCATAATCATTCTTACAACCTAACTTCTTGAATTCAAAATTCAAATATAAATTTCAAACTTAAAATTTAAATTTAAATTCAAATTCAAATTCAATCTTTGTGCTAGTTAGTAATTTAAATTTGAATTTGAATTCGAATTCAAAATTCAAAGTCAAATTTTGAATTTGCCCAAAACTTATTTTGGTCAAGTCAACTTCTTGACTTACTAGGACTCATGGCCCAAGACCCTATTGGGCCTTTTAACACATGTGGGCCTATTAGTGTAGAAACTAATTTCTCACTATTAGCCCAAATGGGGCACATGCATCAATTGGACTTGGAGTCCAACTCCAACCCAATTACAACTTTAGTCTTGAAAACGTCCAATAACTATTATTGGCCTAAACTTGCTAGCTATAAGAAATCAAGAACAACATTTTGTGTGTGACCCATTAGGCCCAATTAGTCACTAACATAAATGAACTTGGACTAATTAAACTCCTTTAACGAGCCCAATTCATTTAATGACCATATTAGACACTAGCAATGCTTTATGACCCCATAACTAATTGAGTTGATCAAGTAATCTACCTTTCTGATTTAGATATCATGTTGGCACCATCCCTCATATCATATTCACATTTAGTATAAAGTAAGGATAAAGTATCATCTCTCTTAGTTGACTAAATATAGCTTTTCACAGAACTAAGAATCTTCTTCTATTGACTCTAAGATGGATCATGACTCCTCATGATCTCTTATTATGCATAGATTCCCAAGTCAACTAGAAGTCATCGAAGCCCTACCGGTCTTGTGAACGACTAATCCCTTGTAGGGACTATGATTCCTTTTGGCATGTCCATCTTCACTCATGCATTTAAGTTATACCCAAGAGTACATTGTTCTCCCTATTTTCAGGCGGATAAAGTTGTACAATCAAAGTATAATCCTAGGACATAGTGTTCATGACATCCTCAAGTCTAGGATGACCCGTCCTACCAGACGATAATAGACTTTACAAATCCAATGATACTTTAAAGAATCCTTGTAGAGTCTCTCAGCAGGTTAGTTCAGTGCCATCTATTCTCCAACAAATCCACTCACGACATCAGCTAAGGTATCACCATGCTTGCATTCCATTAGGTCCCTACCTTGTATATTTATACAAGTAGAAGATGTCGTACTAGTCCTTTTTGAGATCACCAATGCCCTTTCTTGGTGATTCAAGACTAGGAACTTATTTTAGGTAATAGACATTTAGTGTCCTCGAGTCCTCACTATCATGATCCCTATCATTGATCCTCGAGTGACCACATGTTCTATTCCTAAGGCCTTTATATTTAAATGCATATTAATGTAAAATATAGGCGGGGCATAAATATGATAAAGATAAAGTTTGCTCCAATTTATTAACCATGAAATACTAAATGGCAAAAGGTGTTCATCTAATAAAACAGATTGTCTCTAGGACACCTACATACTAACATTATCAACAAGGCAGTGGCTCATGGACAAGTGCATGGAGTCAAGATTTGTTAGTAAGCTCCAATAATCTCACATCAGCCTTTTGCAAATGACTTCTTATTCTTTCACACAAAATCATAGGAAAGTGAGATGATGAACAATATCTTAAAGTCCTATGAGGAGGCTTCTAGCCACGCTATAAATTTGTCCAAATCAAAAGTTTTCTTCAATAGGAATGTTGTCAAGAGGTTTGTGAGGAGATAACATCAATTATGGGAGTTACTAAGTGTTTGGAAATGGGAAAATACTTGGTAGGAGTAAACGAGGGTGTTTTGCTATATTAAGGATAAGGTTTGGAAAAGAGTGCAATCATAGAATGGGAGATGGCTTTCGAAAGTTGGAAAGGAAGTGACGATCAAGTCAGTTCTTCAAGCCATTCTAACTTATTGTATGTCAATGTTTTTGCTTCCTAACACCCTTATTAATGAAATCTACAAAATGCTTAATACATTTTGGTGGAACTCTAAAGGAGATAGGCACAAAGGTATCAATTGGTTGAGGTGGGAGAAGTTGTCGCAGAGGAAAGAGAATGGTGGGATGGAATTTCAAAACCTTAAGGCTTCAAATATGGCTTTGCTGGGAAAACAAGGATGGAAAATTATAAGCAAAACCAGGGAGTCTTGTAGCTAGAATGCACTCCTTCCTAAGAATCCTAAAGTCATGAAATCTCTTCACTTTGTCCTTGTAAATCTAGGAGTTCTCATATGCTTCTAAGAAAATCTCTTCAAGTTCTTGCAATTGAAGCTTCCTTTCCATACCCGCTTCATCAAATGTCATGTTATAACTCTTCACTGCCCAATGAGCATGGTGCTCAATCTCCACCGAAAGGTGGCATGCCTTACCAAAAACCATCCTATAGGGAGGCATCCCCAAAGGTGTTCAGTAAGCGGTCTTGTGAGCCCATAAAACATCTTCAAGTAGCTTGCTCCAATCCTTCCTACTGGGTTGCACTCTCTTCTGCAACACTTTCTTGATCTCTCTTTTTGAAAGTCTTTACTTGTCCATTAGTTTGGGGATGATAAGTTGTAGCAACTCTATGCACAACCCCATACTTCTGGAGCAAGGATGTCAATGACTTGTTACAGAAATGGCTCCCCTGGTCACCGATAATGGCTCTAGGCACACCAAACCTACAAAAAATATTGGATCTCACAAAATCCACAACAACTTTAGAATCATTAGTTATGGTGGCCTTAGCATTAACCCATCTAGAAACATAATCAATAGCAAGCAAAATATATGAAAAACCATGAGCATCTCTAAACAAAGTGGGCCAATAGAACCCACAGTCCAATACCCTTCTAGCGATCCGCTGAGGACCAAAATGATTGTCGGTAGGTGTGTCATGACAAAACTGAAGAATAGACTGAATCTCATGATCCAGCACACACCTGCGAATCACTTGGTCACTACCAAACCTCCACAAATAAGGAACATTCCACACATAATATTTAGCATCATTCTTAAGTTTATCTATTTGAGACCTAGATGCATGAGGTGGATCAATAGATGCAACAATGAAATTCACAATGTTAGCAAACCAAGGTGTAACATGTGATGAATGCAAATGCATCAAATGCTCCTCCTGGAAATTATCTCTAATAGGAAAGGACTTAACAGGTCCCTCAATCCTACTCAAATGATCAGCAACCGTAGGAGAGCTCGCTTAGCGCAATTCCTTTCATAATTTTTGTAATTTTCCTAGTCTTCGTAATTTTTGAAATTTTCATAATTTTCGTATTGTTGTAATTTAGCAATTTGTTATTTGTGTAATGGGCCTCAATGTGGACTAAAATAGGCCCAAACTATGCGTTTTTAGGTTTTATTAGAGGTTTAACTCTATAAGTACTTAGTCATTGCTATTTTTGAAGAACTTTTGATTAATGAAATTAAGCATTTGCTTGAATTGAGAGCTTAGCCTCTTCTTGGTTCTTGGCTGAACCCAAATTGATTCTTATCAAGGATGTTTTCCTTTGTGGTGAATCTTCCTCAACTTATCGTTCCAATACGGATTGTGGCATTTGTAACTACCTACCTTGTCGCTATGACATCACTACTCTAAACATGTCATTTCAATTTTTAATGAAAACTCCATTAATTTGATTATGAAAATGAGAGTAAATTTTTTCCACAATACTACACTTACCAAACAACGCACAAATGCGTAAATAAAAAAATATACATATATATAAATTGAACCATTATATGTCATTCACATGTCAGAACATAGTTTAGTTTTGACATGTATCTAAGCCTGGAATTTACATGCCCAACCAAAAAGAATCAAGGAACCAACTAAAAAAGAGTTGACAACAAAACAAAACTCTTTCCCAAAATGAATTCCAACATTATCAGGTCAACTTTGCGGCTCCAACAAAAATAATCTTCCTCCAACGTCACCTACTGTTGCTCTTCTGCTCCCACGAACGAAGGTTCGCAATCATCACAACTACCAATCACACGATACAAAAATTGCAAGGGTGAGTTTATTATACAAGATTATCAAATACCAGATGACAATGATTAGCAAGAAAACAATAACAATAATAACCACAACCATTCTAAATAATCAATCAATTCAACATATGCTCAACAAACTAGTCATCAACTTTTTCCACAATTGAAATCAATTATGCTCAAAATGATGCATGCACTTGACTCAACTCTCAAAATGCAATGTGATACCATTCATCAGGAAATAGCCTAAGCGTGCCCACATGACACTCTCACTTAGGGAAATGATTCAGTAGTTCCTCGAGATCACATTGTCATGCACTAGCCACTCCCCCCCCCATGGTGATCAGCACCAATATATCATCTCAATCTCAATATCATCAACATCATTTCATTTCAATATCATCAACCACATCAATATTATCTCATTTCATCATCATCAACAACATCAACATTATCTCATTTCAATATTATCATCAACATCACAAGCAATCACATTTCACATCTATACATATAACATATGCTTGAGTTTCATATTCCCCAGGTCTTCAGACAACACAAACCTCATGCATTCACAATCCATAATACCACGAGACTGGTATTTTAGGAAAATTCTAAATTAAAGAGGAGGACTACAATATAGAAAACAAACTCTCACGTCCATTTAAAAATTAATAAAAAATTAAATAGGAGAACATATTATAAAATTTTGGGCAAAGTTGTTGGATATAGGGGGAGCAACTTGAAGTTTGAAGCTTAGGACTTGGAAGAATGTTTTGAGCTTTTCACATGCCTTGAAGAGTGAAATTCAAATTGAAGTGTATGAAGAGGCTAATATGTTGATCCTTGCATTGCATGCACTTAATCATTTATATGCTTAAATGTTTTCATCAAAAGATTAAAGCAATTTTTTGAAAAAGAACTAAATAGGCAATGTTTTTGGAAAAATGCAAATCACACTAGTTTAATCGATTACACTACGGTTTAATCGATTATTTGCTTTGATTTCAAATCTGGAAAAGCATTGAAGAACATTTTAATCAATTACCATTGCTTGTAATCGATTACATAGTGTCAAAAGAAAAACACGCTTCACTGCTTTAATCGATTACCATTTCTTGTAATCGATTACATAAGGTCTTTAAAAAAGCTTGTTTGGTAATCGATTACACAAGGCTTTTCAGAAATACATGGTTTACTGCTTTAATCGATTACAGCTCATTTTAATCGATTATTTTGTTCATTGTTCAAACCCAGAAATCAGCAAGAACACTTTAATCGATTAAGTGACAATTTAATCGATTACACAAGGCTTTTTAATTGATTATTAGGCGAGTTTAATCGATTACAGTTAGTTGCAAAAGTCTGTTATAAATAGAAGTGAGGCTTGGCTTGAGATTTAACTTGAATACTTCGAATTTTCTGAATACACACAAGCCTTCACAAAATTAGAAAGTGATTTTCTGGGTTTACTAACTTCTTGTCCCACTCTTTAATCTTCATGGGTATTGAATGATTTCTTGGGCAAGAGTCTTCAAAGAAGAATAGGAGAGCATGTTCTGAAATTCATTTTGTTCATTCAACTCTGATTGGTAAACAACATGCATTCATATTCATTGGATCATCAGGTTGTTTCTCTCCATTCTCTTTGGTTGTAAATTTGATTTTGCAATTTTTGTTATTTGGTGCTGTTGTAAATTGTTCTTTGAAGCTTGTACTAGGGTAGTGTTCTCTAGGGAAGAATAGAGTAGTGTTCTCTGGTTCTTGTTCACTAGAAGTCTAATAAGATTTTAGATTTCTTTTCTTTATCTAGAGTTGATAAAGAGTGTTTGTAATAAAGCTTGTAAGAACTGAAATTTATAATAGTGGAACTCTAATCTAGTGTTGATTAGAAGAAACTGGATGTAGCTTCTCTTGAGAAGTGAACCAGTATAAATTCTTGTGTTGATTTTCTATTCTTAAATTTCTATTAGTTATCTTGTTCATTTGTTCTTGGTATTCTTATCATTACTCAACAAGTTCTATTTTGAGCTATTGGCTTCTTGAGCTTAGTGGGTTGATTGATTAAAAGCATTCTTGGTTTTGAAAGTGATTAAGATCCTTACTCTGATTTTATAAAGAAATTTTAAAAGACCAAGTATTAACCAATTCACCCCCTCTTGGTTATTGTGGGTATTCCTATTGTTTTCAAAAGTTTCCTCTGTAATTAAGACTTTTACCAAAAATCCAATCATTACAACAACAACATCATTCACAGTTTTATCCATCAATAACAAATTCATCGCATCCCATTAGTTAAAAATACAATTTTTCTTCAAAACCAACACACAACAGAGATAAACATACATCAATAATAAATATATCGCATCCAATTAGTTAAAAACATAGTTTTCTTGAAAACCAGTACACAACAGGAACAAACATACATCCCCATAATTGGGTTCCCTGACCCCAACTATAGTATCAAAAGTTGAAAACAAATAATAAACTCCCCTCACCTATCTATATGTTGCATGTTTTGAGAGGCCACAAAAAGGCCATTGGATAGACCCTTACTGACATTCCTAGCATTAATCCTTCTATATGCATGCATCGAATACTTTTGGAGGATGATTCTAGGCCGGTGAGGCAGCCATAGAGGAGGCTGAATCCCACTATTCTGGATGTGGTGAAGAAGGAAGTGACAAAGCTACTAGCTGCAAGGATCATCTATCCCATCTCAGATAGCACTTGGGTTTCACCTGTCCAAGTGGTTCCTAAGAAGTCGGGTCTCACAGTTGTGAAGAATCAAGATAATGAATTGATTCCGATTAGAGTGGCCAACAGTTGGCGAGTTTGCATTGATTACAGGAGACTCAATCAGGCCACTCACAAGGACCATTTCCCTCTTCCCTTCATTGATCAGGTTTTAGAGAGGTTGGCAGGTAAATCACATTATTGCTTTCTTGATGATTTTTCTGGTTACATGCAAATTCATATTGCACCAGAGGATCAACACAAGACCACATTCACCTGTCCATTTGGCACATTTGCTTACACCCGGATGCCTTTTGGCCTATGCAACGCACCTGGCACCTTCCAAAGGTGCATCGTAAGCATCTTTTCTTATTTATTAGAGAGTTGCATGGAGGTGTTTATGGATGATTTCACTATTTATGGTTACTCTTTTGATGCATGTTTGGATAGTCTCTCTAGAGTGCTTGACCGATGTATTAAGACTAACCTTGTTCTTAACTTTGAGAAATGCCATTTTATGGTGCATGAGGGTATAGTCTTAGGGCATTTGGTCTCTAGTAGAGGTCTTGAGGTCGATAAGTCCAAGATTGATGTGATTACTTCTTTGCCTTACCCCGCTTCTGTGCGGGAAGTACGTTCTTTTCTTTGATATGCAGGTTTTTATAGGAGATTCATTCAGGATTTCAGTAAGATTGCATTGCCATTGTCCAAGCTTCTCCAAAAGAACGTAGACTTTACATTTGACCAGCCTTGCAAAGAGGCATTTGAGGGATTGAGGAAGAAGCTGACTACCTCTCCCATCATGCAGCCACCAGATTGGGAGCTTCCCTTTGAGCTGATGTGTGACGCCTCTAATTATGCACTTAGGGTTGTGTTGTCACAGAGAGTTGGTAAACTCTCCCATGTCATTGCTTATGCTTCACACACTTTAGATGCAGCCCAAGTTAACTACACCACCACTGAGAATGAGCTTTTAGTTATTGTTTTTGCTTTAGATAAATTCCGGTCTTATTTGCTTTGCTACCATATCACTGTCTTTACTGACCATGCAGCTTTGAAGTACCTGTTGAAGAAGCCTGATGCTAAACCTAGATTGATCAGGTGGATGCTTCTTCTTCAGGAGTTTGACCTCGAGATTAAGGACAAAAGTGGTGCAGAAAACTTGGTTGTTGATCACTTGAGCAGGATTGAAGGACTTCTTGAGTCTTTTCCCATTCATGATAATTTCCCTGATGAGCATTTGATGCATTTGCATTCATCACATGTCACACCTTGGTTTGCTGACATTGTTAATTTCATTGTTGCATCTGTTGTTCCACCTCATACATCTAGGTCCCAAATAGATAAACTTAAGAGTGATGCTAAATATTATGTTTGGGATGATCCTTATTTGTGAAGATTTGGTAGTGACCAAGTGATCCGAAGGTGCGTGCTTGATCATGAGATTCAGTCTATTCTTCAGTTTTGTCATGACACACCTACCGGAGGTCATTTTGGTCCTCAGAGGATCGCTAGGAGGGTATTAGACTGTGGGTTCTTTTGGCCCACCCTGTTTAGAGATGCTCATCACTTTACCACCATTTGTGAGCAGTGTCAGATTGTGAGCAGGAGGAACCATTACACGTAGACATGAGATGCCTCAGCAACCCATTATTTTTTGTGAGATTTTTGATGTCTGGGGTATTGATTTTATGGGTCCATTTCCTGTTTCTCATGGTTTTTTCATATATTTTGCTTGCTGTTGATTATGTTTCTAGATGGGTTGAGGCTAAGGCCACCAGAACTAATGATTCTAAAGTTGTTGTGGATTTTGTGAGATCCAACATTTTTTGCAGGTTTGGTGTGCCTAGAGCCATTATCAGTGACCAGGGGAGCCATTTCTGTAACCGGTCATTGGCATCCTTGCTTCAGAAGTATGGGGTTGTGCATAGAGTTGCTACAACTTATCATCCCCAAACTAATGGACAAGCAGAGGTTTTTAACAGAGAAATCAAGCAAGTGTTACAGAAAGTGGTGCAACCAAACAGGAAGGATTGGAGCAAGCTACTTCAGGATGCTTTATGGGCTCACAGGACCGCTTACCAGACACCTTTGGGGATGTCTCCCTATAGGGTGGTTTTTGGTAAGGCATGCCACCTACCGGTGGAGATTGAGCACCGTGCTTATTGGGCGATGAAGAGTTGTAACATGGCATTTGATGAAACGGGTATGGAAAGCAAGCTTCAGTTGCAAGAACTTGAAGATATCCGCTTAGAAGCCTATGAGAATTCCAAGATTTAAAAAGAGAGGGTGAAGAGATTTCATGACTCTAGGATTCTTAGAAAGGAGTTCTATAGTGGCCAAAAAGTGCTTTTGTTTAATTCTCACCTCAAGCTTATTTCCGGTAAACTTCGATCTAGATGGGATGGACTTTTTGTTATTACTAATGTTTTTCCCCATGGTGTAGTTGTGATTAAAAATGAAGTTATCGGCAAAGTCTTTAAGGTCAATGGTCACCAACTCAAAGTATTTCATGAGAGCCCTCAAGTGGAGGAGGAGCTTGTGGCGGACATCTCTTTGGTCTTGCCAATTTTGTATGATGAAGCATCTTGAATGACATTTCGGGAGTTTCCTTTTCCCTTCTTTTATTTGTTGTCTCTTTGTTTGCATTTCTTTGCATGCTTACATTGAGGACAATGTGCATTTCAAGTGTGGGGTGAAGGATTCCAAAATCTGTTTTCTGGTTATATTGTCTGTTTTCTGTTTTTTGCTTACGTTTCTGTTTATACATTCTGTTTTCTGTTTATCTGTCTGTTTTAGTTTTTGAGTCTGTATGTTTCTGTTTTTTGTCTGTTTATGTTGCTGTTACTATTTTTGTTGCTATTTTTATTGAATTTAGGCACTTTTTCATGTTTTTCATAGGATTTCTAACTTGCATAAATTGTGAGAAATGTTAAAAATTTGGTTGAATTGAGAAGTTTCATGCTTGATGTGAATCATTGTTGCAATTGTTGAAGTGATAAATAGGTTTGAGAAATAGAATTTAAAATGAATCATGTGTGATAGAATTATGCCTTGTGAGTTTTTGAGCCTTTATGGATATGTTCTTTCATGTGTGAATTCACCCTTGTGCTAGATTACTCTATGTTTTGCCTTGCTTTTTTTGACATTCTTTGTTTCACATGCTTTGATTGAGATTATTTAGGCCTTCTTTCTTTTAGCCACTAGCTAAATAAACCTATCCTTGTGTTGATATCCATTGTCACCCTTTTTGAGCCTTTAGTCTTTTCTTTCTTATATAGCTCATTGCAAACTAAAAAAATGGAAAACCATGTTATCCTAGCTTTAGGGAGGAAAGGGGCTTTGGAATTGTTTTGGGAGTGGGTTTCAAACAAGTGTGGGGTATTTTTATTTGCTTTTGTTTTGATTTGAAAAAATGATGATGAGAAAAGAAAAGAAATAGTTTACAAAGCAAACGTTCAAAGAGAAAAAAAAATGCATAAACAAGGAAAAAGAAAAGCAAAGAAAAAGAAAAAGAAAATGCAATAAAAGTTGTTATGGTTGATTTTCATCCTTGTAAATTCCTTTAAATCTCATTTCTTATCCACCTTTACCTAAGCCATTCATTACAAGCCTATAAAGTCCTTTTGATCTTTTGATGCATATGTATTTCAAGTTGAATGAATTAGAGTCTTGCCAATACTTTGATGTGCTAGTTACATGTGGTGTTTGAGTGTTAACACAAAGTCATTGTTTAAGACTAAACTTGACTACTTATATGAGGTTAGTTACATGTGCTAGTTATATGAGGTTGAGTGTTTCCCTTTTGAGAGATTTCTATCACCTTGGTACATTCTTAATTCTAAACTTGACTACTTTCTCACTTTGCACTTTGTAATCATGTTTTCATGGATTGTTTATTACCGTAATATCATTCTTCAAGTCTTTCATTTTTCTCACTTTTGTGCATTGTTATGATTCATTGAAAAATATGTGTGCCTTGTTCATACTTTTCTTTTAAATTTTTGATTTACTTTAGTTTAAAATTTTTTCTTAGTCTTTCTTTTAGTTTTGCCCAGGAGCGCAAATGTTTAAGTGTGGGGTATTTTGATGGAGTGCCTTTAGCTAAATATTTTTCTATCATTCTTAGCTTATTTGACTTCTCTTGGACTTTTATTTTTCCATTCTAATTCAGTTTTTGTCTTAGGCAAGTTAGTGGGCTTAATTGCTAATTGTCGCGTATTTTCGGATTTTATGCTCACTTGACGTATCTGCCTTGTACAGAACCTACAGAGCTCTACGGAACTCCGAATTGAGAGTTCTTATAGTCCTTGGAAAGATAACAAAAAGATCTACAAGTTTGCCAGAAATAAGCTGAGGCCAATTCTGCCATTTGGAAGGTCATCTTAGGCTTTGAAGTCAGAACCACTGCACTTGTATTTTTGGGCTGCGAGTTGGACTTTTATTGGTGTAAATAGCATAAATAATTAGAATTGATGGGTTGTCATGGACCATTCTTTTCTTCATCCTTAGTCACTATATATTAGTGATATTAGGAGGAATTATTACATTACATTTTCATTTTGGAAAAACAGTTTTACATTTCTCTTTTTAAGTTTTTAGAATCAAAACCCTTTCTCTTATTTTCTCTCAACTATTCTTTCTTGTTCTTCATTGTTCTTCATTTTCATTTTCCCTTATTCCATTTTCATGCACTTATTTCATGGGGATTTCATTGATGATGATCATGGAAGGCTATATAATCAATCAATCTAAGGATCCAACCCAAGCAAGAGAAGAATTTGAGTTCTGATTTAGTATTTCAAATTCTGTGTGAATGTTCACTTTCTTCTTCAATTGCTATTCTGTTTTCATGATTATGAAGGCGTTTAGGATTGAAAGCAGATTAGGTTATGGATTCATTTTCTAATTTTGAATATAAATCATAGATTAATTGGATGATATTTCAATTAGGGTTGTGGTTTCAATTAATTTAGGGGTTAATTCGATTGAACTGCTTCTAATGAAATTGAATGAACTTTCAAATAGGATAAATTTCTGAGAACGATAATGATTCGAATAGCTTGGTTTGGTGAATTGGATTGATGCTCTTTAATCTGTTTTACATTACTTGTTATCAATTCTGTTAGTTTTTGCATTGATCTTCAATCATAGTTTGTGTTTTTGCAATTTTCATTTAGCGCATGCAAACTGTTCGACAAAAAGCCCCTTTTTATTTATTAGTGAATTGAAGTTGGAACCGTATTGATTGTGTCTCTGAGTCGACCTAGGTTAATCCTGTGCTATAGAATTAGCTTAGTTTAATTTTTTTGAAGCCACACGACAAACGCTTATCAGTTCTCGCTGCCATTTGCGGTGTGGGGAAGTGCATGTGACCTTTTCTCCCTCAACCTAATCCATAATCTGCCCTTTATTTGCATCAATTTTTTATTTGTGCTGGATCTAGTAATTTTGTGATTGGTGTTTGTCTCTATGCCATTGAGTTGTGTGCTACTAAGAGTGAATTTGGTTGAATTGTTAGTGAATGAACGAATGGATAGATGTGATGGTGGTTTTCAGTTTTGGGAAGCAATTTATGGCAGTTACAAACCACCAGAAAATGGTTAGTCATATTTTGAATGATTTCTCAAACAATTTCAGCTGTTTTTAAACATCAGAAAAAAAAATCCACCACAATTTACCTACCACATCATCATTTAACAGAGAGACTTAACGGTAGAGACTAAAAATCAAACGGAAGAATACTTTAGGGATCAAGACCGGTCAAACTTTAGTTGAGGGACTAAAAACAAAAACCTCAAATAATTGAAGGACTAAAAATATATTTTACCCTTTAATTATATTTTAATTAAAAGCTCTTTGGGGAGAATATTGCCACTGGTTTCACAACAAAGGGATTGAAAGGGTATTGTAACGGTTGAGAAATACAGATGACAGAATAATTAATCTATACCTGTACAGTCCAATTTGTGGCTCCAGCATAGCGCTTGTTAGCTTTCACCTATACAATTTTTCCACAAAAAAATAGATGATAAGTTTTGCAAATGTACTTTGTGTATTTTGATAACTATTATGTACTTCTCTCTTACATCTTCCGGGACATCTTCAGGATTGTCATATACTGCATCCAAAGGATACACTTTAGCAATCTCCATTAATGAACCATCTTGTAATCTGAAAAATGAAGAGTTCCTTCTTAGCAAAATAAATTAGTTTCACATTTACTAACAAATAAAATCAATAGCATCTTCCAAAAGTTATACTTGCGTGACTCGTCAAATTTTCCACGGCGTAGACTGGACTCAAATATATTTAAAGCCTGCATGAAAATGTTCAAAGTTAGTACCTGACCACTTGTATATTTCAGAGATGTCATCATTTCAAGGTAAAAGTAAACAATGTGCAAACACACTACACCAGAATCAGTAATATTTACTTACAGGTACCCATGTGCCGACAAGAATTTCAGCTCCTACTGCTGCGAGAGATTTTGCTATTGCTCAGCCATATCCGTTGTCATCAGCCACACCAGCAATGAAAGCCCTTTTACCTAACATCACATAACATTCAGTGGAATGCCACAACAAATCAAAGATATAAAAAAGGACAATTAAGAATAAAGGTACACTTGGCAATAAAAATTTATGAGAAAAAAGTAAATACTCAAGACATTATTATCATTGAGTTATTATATTATCATACAGATGCTGCAGATGCAAAGGCCACCTTTAAACTCTTTATAGATACAGTCTAACAAGCAACGCTTCTTACACTTTATCTATTCTAGTAAACCAACTTCAGCAAAGTAGATTTTGGAATGAGTAAACTCATGAATAGGGAAAAGAGGCTATGTTATCAATACACAACACTTTTGGCATTAATTTGGATACCATGGGAAAGTTCATTAAGGGCTTATATTCTTCAAATCATAAAGTAAAAAAAGAAGAATAAGATTGCAGTAAAGATTAAATAAAAACACAGTATATTATGTTTGGACATCCTACAAACAAATATGTAAGTAAAAGCAGAATACACATGAAGGATTCATGGAAAAAGAAGTAAACCTTTCAAATCAATTGGCAATCCTGCAACTTCCTTGTTTGAACTAGACTCGGACATTGCCTTTGTTACGATTTTGTCATATTTTACAGCACCTGATGTCATTGTCAAGCCCTGATGGAAAGGTTGTGCTGATGCAACATGACAAACACTTGCCGGTTTATAACATGAACCAACCTTAGATCTACCTCCAAGAATTGCAGGACCTACATTTGCAATCCTTTGTGATGAAGGAATCTTGGGTCTTGACATAGCAATTGGCAAGTTGGAAATTGTTGTTGCCATCTTGTCCAAATGTAAAATGATGGCAGAGCACCAAGATCTGTGCATAAAACTAACATTAGGATCGACCAGCATATACAAGTGTATCGAGAAATGATTAGTGTCTTTTCCATTGGTCCAAACCTTGTACTTAACAAACTTGAGATAACAAATAAACTCCAGATACCAAATAAGGACAACTTGATAAAAAAAGTTAAAAAAAGAGGACAGATTGATAAATAATTGCATAAGTTAACTCAGTTCATATGGTCATCAATTGAAACTTTACCTACCTATCTCATAGACTATTTGATTAAACACTTTGGCTCCAACTTTACACTAAGCATATTTTAATTAAGATTATCACAAAATAAATCTTGGAAGTTATCACTTAGCTTAATGATGCATTTAACTAATTAACTTTGTCTTTAATTGACTCACTTGTTAATGAGGAAAATTCTTATTGTATCTTAGTCATGCCTTTCTTGTGATCGCTAATCATATTAGAAGTAATTTGTTTCAATGATTTGCTGTAATCATTAGCTTTCTTAGTTACTATACAAAAATGAGGATGTTAGGGTGGATGTGTGGATATACGAAGATGAATAAGATAAGAAATGAGAATATTCAACGAAAGGTATCAGTGATACCGGTATGTGAAAAGATGAGGGGGCATAGATTGAGGTGGTTTGGGCATGTTATGAGACAGCCACTGGATGCTCCCGTAAGAACAAGAGTTTGTTACCAAGAACTCGGCACAAAGAGAGGTAGAGGTCAACAGAAACTTACCTGGGAAAAGGTTGTGAAACAAGACCTAATGAAGTGGGATATAGATTGACAGACAATATATCTTAGGATGAAGTGGAGAAAAGCTATAAGCTTGGTGGATGGTTAAACTCATTAGTAGTCCTATGTTCCAGTCATTCCCTTGTTTTAGTCATTTTCCTCCTCTTTTCTCCCTTCTTCCTTTCACCCTTAGTTTATTTTAGGTTTTTTTTTTCTCTTATTTGTCTTATTTTCGATTTATCATTGGGTTCATCTACCGTCGACCTCAATTAACTTGGGTTAAAGGTGTTGTTGATGTTGATGTTGAAGATACAATCTAAATTTTCCTTGTTAAATATTTAAAACTGTGAATTATACATATATTTGGTTACTTAGAATATTTTATATAAGAAAACAAATAAAAAACTCCTAACCAATTAAAAGCATCTAACATAAGAAGGCCAATGGTTCTACCAATGGCCAAGCATGGTCAACTGATTAAAACAAATCCAACCTCCTTGTTGATCAAATGATTCTAAAAGTGATCAAGACCAAGAAAAATAAATAAATAAAGGTAAGCCTTTTACATTGAATCTATAACCCCTCAACACTGCTACCAGTTTCCAAAAACTATTTTTTTCATCAATAACGACAAAAACATGAAAACACCACCTCAGTCCAATTACTAGATCGCCCCCCCTCCCCAAAAAAAAGAAAAAAAAATCCACCATTGACCCACGCACATGTTTGAAGTTTCCATTTGTCACTGTCTCATATGACAAAACCGTTACTTGATCAAATACCAGATTCCAAAAACTTTTTTTTTCATCAATAACGACAAAAACATGAAAACACCACCTCAGTCCAATTACTAGATCACCCCCCCCCCCCAAAAAAAAGAAAAAAAATCCACCATTGACCCACATGCGACCCACACGCATGTTTGAAATTTCCATTTGTCACTGTCTCATATGACAAAACCGTTACTTGATCAAATACCACATGCAAAAAACCAGTGGCAAGTCCATAAGAAAGTGCCAAAAGCATGCATACACACATTCCTTGATCAAATACAAACACAGTAACATTCTTCATGCAAATGGAGTGATTGATCAACGCTTTGCTTCTCAACAAATTGATCAAATACAAACACAGTAACATTACTTGATCTAATTGAATGATTGCATTGCATCTACCTTGCATTGTAGAGACCAAACAAACAAGAAAAGAAGGAGGCTAGAGAAAGTGGGGTGTTACCTAGAGAGAGAGAGAGAGAGGAGAGAAACGAGAGAGTTTGAAGAGGAAATGCAAACGACAAAACTGGGCCCTTCTGTGTTAGATTGTGGGCAGATAGGAGCTGGGTCGATGAATACAATGTTGTTGTGGTTTTATGTGATGTAGGTTAGAGTAGTTGAGCACTTTGGAACTGTCGAAATCGAATGCAATTACAATGCAACCAACAACAGGCTCCTGACATAGGAAGTACATACATACATTTGTATAAAACAAATTTACTGTTCATTCTAATTAATAAAACCCTAATAAATACTACATTAATAACTCTTTTAATGAAAAATGAATTCCCCAAAAGATTTAATTAATATACACAGATACGCTAAGCTAATTATAAAATATCACATCTTTACAAAATTTGAATCAATCTTATTTTAACCTCTATAAAAGTCACATATCATAAATTATGATCAATAGACAATGTAAATAAAAATTTTTAGTATAATTGTATAACAATTAAACTCATTTTTTAATCTGTTATCAGTGTTAAATGTTATACTTGTAACACCCCAATACTTATGTGTATTAATGATTCATGTAATGTTAATAATAGTATATGACTAAAGGCATTATGTGGATAGAAATTAGTAAAATTACGAAGATGTGGGTGGAATAAAGATTATATCACCTTTCTATAAAATAGAAATTACAAGAATACCCTTAAGGCAATAATTACAGAAATACCCTGTATAATTTTAGAAATGACCAATATGTCCCTAAGATGAAAATGACCATTTTGCCCCTAGACAATTGAAGAAATGACCAACATGTCTTAGATATTTTGATAAGATATTTTAGGAAAAATGACCAAAATACCCTTGAATAATTGGATAATTTCCATCACGTCCCTAGGATGGAAAAATTACAGAAATGCCCTTTTAATCAAAAATGGCCAGATGATTTAGGAAAATTTTGTAGGACCTGTAGGATGGATAAAATACCTTTAGATAAGGGAATATTAAGTTAGAAAATGACAAGGAATGATAAAATGAAATTTCTAGGAATTTTGATAAATATTAGGAAAGAATTCAATTTAAGGCTATTATGGACATTAGAAAATTGTATAGAAAAGATTGTCATAATCTTTAGAATTTTCCCTTAATTATGTAATGAATGGATTTCTTAAATGAGTTAGGATTGTAATTTAAACAATAAAAGCCACAAGGACCAATAGGAAGTGAGATAAAAGCCAATTAGGACAAATAAAGTTTAAGATGTCCTAAACTATAAGCTTTTTACATGAAATGAATTAAGACAAAATTTTCTATAAAACCACCAAGCTTTCAACGTGGGAAGAGGAGGAAGAATGTGGAAATTAGACACTTGGAAGGTGAGAAATTAATGGCCAATAGGATTAAGAATGGTGGAAAGAAATGAAAATGACTTAAGATTATTTGAAAACATGTAAACTTCCTTGCATTCTTGGCTCCCACGGTTTTTGCAAGACAAAATCAAGCCTCCACATGCTATGATTCAAACGTGCACAAGGGAGAAAGCAAAGTGAAGAATTTTCAAGAATAAGGACACTTGGAGCATGGATGTAAGCTAGCCAATAAAAATTTACCAAGTGGAAAGGTAGTTATAAATGCTTAAGAGATATTGAAGCAAATTTTATTTTGTTCTCTTTGACAGAACACGTGAACATTTCTAAGCATTATATCAAAGATCCAACGGTCAAAATATTAGATATATGAGATAGGAGTATACCCTTAAAATTTCAAAGAGATCCAACGGTTAACGAATCCAAACTCGCTATTTTACTAAAACGGGTTTAAAGAAAAAAAAAAAAAAAGAGAAGTACAAAATTCTCTAAAAACATAGCATTCTATATAAGAAAAGAAGACAGAAATGAATTGCTCTCCAAGCTATGAGAATCCACGTGAGAAAGAGAGGAAGATGTGGAATAATCAAGAAACTAAACACTTGGAGGGAGGAGAATTATTAGCCAATGAAAATAAGACTAGTAGAAAGCTAAATCATCATGACTTTGGATGATATTTTTCATTCTCCCACAAGCTTGTCTAATAAGGCAAAGGAGACTTTCCCAATAAGCCTAGGATTCACGTGCCAAGAAGGAAGAAGGAAGAAGAGATGGGAAGACTCTTGAAGAAGGCCACTTGGATGGATGAAAATCACTAGCCAATCAAGACTTAGCCACTTGGAAAGTAAGGTATAATTGCCTAGGAGATTTTTTGTAGCAACATCACTATATAAAGGGTAGGATGAACGAAATTTGGGCTGTCCCTAAAGGGTATTCAACGTGCAATATCCCCTCCAAAGCCTCCCCATCTCATTCCTTTACAATTTCACCTTTCACCTAAAACAAACCAAAGGCTTACATGCTTAGAAACCTCACGTGAAAGCCAAGAACCCTAGGAGCAAGGGTCATTCTAAAAGGAGTTCATGTGCAAAACTATACCCCAACACACTTCCCTTCTATTACCTTTCAATTCCATTTCCACACAAAGAAGAATAAAAGCCACAAACCTTAAGGAAGTCCACGTGAAGCACTAGGGAAATCTAGGAGCAAAAGCTATCCAATTCTAAGGGAGAAAATAAGGTATGGGGAAGTCTTTTGATGAACAAAGTTTAAATATTAGCTTTATTAAGATTAATATTTGTTCTTGTGTAGATATAAACCTTGTTCATTAGGTGTTTGTAGAAATAACTCAAGGGTATCAAACTTTGCTACATGAATGATTATATGACTAAAATATATTGATTCTAGTTTTATAAATAATTAGGGAATAAATACCTTAAATTTAACTTAATCAATGAACTTTCAAGTAACTAACACCTACTTATCCTATACTTATTTAGAGAAGAGTAATGGTTTAGACTTATAATTTTTAATGAACTATCTTTGCTACAAGTGTATGTTGGCCGAAATTATACCATGGTCCCTTGGAATTGTATATTTATTTTATTGTTCTCATTAGGCTAGAATCATGTTTATTATATAAAATTCTATTAGAAATAATAAAATAGATATAATTTTCCTTTAAGAACTTCATTAAAAACAAGCTTTTTATCATGTGAGACAATATAAAGATTAATGTTAAACAAAGCTTTCTTTAAAAGATTTTAGGAAATAAAGTTTGTTTATCATGTATTGCTTGATGATCAATGAATTGTGAAGAACTTTAAGTGTTGTATGAATTATGATGCATAAGCAATGAGTTGAATGGTGTATTATGTTAATGATTAAAAAGTTGTATGATTTAATAAGTGATGAAGATGTAAGACTTCTTTTTAAGAAAGTTGTGAAGTTGAACCATGGCTATGTGCTTAGGTGTTGTATAAAGCTTTATGTGTTGGTTGGAAAAGCTTTATGTGTGGATTAAATAAGCATAAGCCATGAGTTGTTGAAGATGTTGAAATTGTATGAGATGAAAGGTGAAGAATAATAATAATAAAAAGAATCATTCATGCATCTTCATATGCATATGCCTGGCGGGGGCTAGACCGTGTTGTTGTTGTTGTTGTCAAATAGCTGAATTGAGACGAGCGTTCTATGAACTGGGGGATAATGCCAGTGGGGAGACCACCTACCCATGATGATCACATGTAGAGTGGGTGTTCATCCTATTGCAACACTGCCATATCCCGACTCGATCGATCTAATTCCATGTTGAGCTATCTTGACTGTGGCCACTGTTGATGATTTAAAAACCTGAGATCTCAGTCATGCATCATATAAAAAGATGAGCACACATTCTATACATTACATGATGAGTATGTGGAATATCTGTTGATAAGTAAAACGTATGACTTAATTAGTGTGATTGTGTAGATGAGGAGATGTAACCTGTGGAAAAATCCTTTGTGTTGTTATTTTATAAATATCTACGTATGTATTTTGTTAAGTATGTTTTATTTAAATTTTGTTTGTCATAAGACTTACCCTATTTTGTGTCTGTGGTTGACACCTGTGATGACCCCAATTTATTTGGGCGAGCAGAGAAACAGTAAAGCAGTGATTGACTATGAAGTGAAGAGGATGAAGATGTATTGATGAATTGTATTAGATTTAGATTGGTTGTATTCTATGCTGGCATGAATTTGGAATGTATAATGAAATATACCTTGGACTGTATTGCTGGACTGTGCTTTATTCTCATAATTAATACCGTGGAGAGAGCGTATTCGTTTATGATATGGACGACTGGGAGGACTTGCAAGCAAAGCGAAAAAATTTTCATGGAATTATAACAAAGAGAATTCTAATATAAAGAGGAAACGAAATTTTACCTAAAATCAACCAAACACGAGAGAGTAAAAACGAGGCGTTACAATACTTCTCTTTTTTCTATAAAAAAGAAAAACTATTTGTAATTTTTACTATTGAATAAGAGCACACAATTAGCATGTAAAGTATCAAACCATAGAGGAACGGTCCAATGGACATCACTGGCCTGCAAATGTCATTTAGTATATGGGTTTCAGTTTCTACTTTATGTCTATTTAGAGAGATGACCCACCCATGTATACTATACCAATTTCTAGGATAAGACAAGGAATATTTCTATGATCTATGTAATATAAAATAAAATGGAACGTATACATATAATTTATGAAACTTTTATTCCAATGGATTTTGATATCGTATTATTTAATTAAAAATTATAAAATAATATAATAATTAGAATAAGTTTATATTATATTATTTTATAATTTTTAATATAATATAAATGGGTGAATATCTAAGAGAAATAATAATTTTTAATATTATAAAGTTGTGTATATTGGGAAATATAAAAGGGTGAATATCTGATAGATTTAAACCAATGGATCTTAAGCAACCACATAAGTAAATTTGGCACCTTATTTTAACCAAGAATCTTAAGGCTTAAGTTTGTGGGTCTTATATTCACTTATATGGTGCTCAATATTCTCATTCCTATCCGATGTGAGACTTCACATCACACTTGTACCCCAATAGGCATGAAGTTATAATAAGAGATATCACTTTATCTTAGAATGGATTGACACGATGAGAGAAGAATTAGTTGGGTGCTAAATAAGAAACCCCATGTACTTTCTAGTTACACACAAAAAAAAGCATTATTATTTATTTGATCCTTCACCTCTCTATCATATGGATCGCTTTTAGTGGTCCTTTTTTGGCATTAATGCACATAATATAATAATTATTATTATTTGAAATCAGTCTCGTGTGCAAGTTTATATCTCAGTGGTAACTGAAAATAAACATGGGCATAGTTCCTCGTTGGGTGAAACATGGCACTTGGAACACGTATGGGAGTAAAGCTTGCCAACTTGTCAAAGAATTTGCAAGTGGAGAAAAGGGTTAGCTTACCTCCTACAATGTAAGCCCAATTGGATATTCAAATTTTTAATTTCCAAATTTTTGGCTTATGTTGGAAATTTGAAGGCGTCGTTGTGTGGTCCATGTTGCAAGCCAAACCTCGCCTAGTGTGATAAGATTATTTTGTTGTTGGAAGCATCATGTGCAGTGAAAGATAATTTACACTATCAATATATAATTGTAAAACAATACAAGTTTTGGACTTTTATTTCAATGAGTGGTATATTTTCTTATTAAGTTTTGGAATAAAATTGGTACTCTTTAGTTTTATGCATCTGGGGATGGCAATTTATGTTATGAGAATCAATCATAGTAACCTTACTAAGAATGAATTAATTAATGTTTAAATCTTGCCTCTACTTGTCTACCATGACCCTTATCCTCAACCACATTACTAGAGCTCTATCTAGATCTCTACTATGGTGCTTTAGATTTAAATACTACATATGATTGTTTATCACTTTGAAGGTGTCTGGTTAACAAGTACTTATAAGTTCAACATTGTTGTTGTGGGTGTTAGTGATGGTGGATTATCCAACGAGCATGAAGTTCTAGAAGCACTCCATGAATTGAAGGTTCCAATGACAATGTCCAAATCAAGCTTCTACAAAAAGAGATGACCAAGAGAATCAAGGCTGGACTATTTAACAAAGGGCAAGGATGGAGGAAGACACAAGGAGCTTTCGAGCACCTTGAAGATTGTAGGAGAGCTCGTTTAGCGCGAATATCGCGCTTAGCACAATTCCTTTCGTATCTTTCATAATTTTCCTAATTTTTGTAATTTTCGTATTGTCGTAATTTAGTAATTTCTTATTTGTGTAATGGGCCTCAATGTGGATTAAATAGGCCCAAACTATGCGTTTTTAGGTTTTATTAGAGGCTTAACTCTATAAGTACTCAGACATTGCTAGTTTTGAATAACTTTTGATTGAATAAAATTAAGCATTTGCTTGAATTGAGAGTTTAGCCTCTTATTGGTTCTTGGCTGAACCCAAATTGATTCTTATCAATGAAGCTTTCCTTTGTGGCAAATCCTCCTCAACTTATCGTTCCAATAAGGATCGTAGCATTATTCATTATCATCTTCTTTATCTTCCCTACCTTTTATCTTTATGTTCTAATATCTATCATTGGTATCTTGAAATTGGCATCTGGAAATGATCCAATCCAAGCATTCATGTCTTGGTTGTCATCAGTTAGTGAAATTTTTCTAAGTATAGGGATCAAAAGAAACTGCATATGATTGGTTACCACTTTGAAGGTGTCAGGTTAGCGAGTATATTAATTATAAGTTCAACATTGGTGTTGGAGGTGTTAGTGAATTTTTGTAAGTACAAGGATCGAAAGAAACAAAAGAAGATAATACTGAAGTTATGTTAAGACGACAATCGAAAAATACAATGAATGGATTGGGTTTGATGGATGATCGAAAACATGAAGACTTAAAAGATGGAAACTACATTAGAAGATGGTTTGTTGAAGTTAGATGTTCCTCGAAGATATGAAGAGAAAGATCATCGAAGGCATGTTGTTTCGATCAAAAGAGCGAAAGCAGTACTAACGATTTTCTAATAAAAAGCATGAAGACATAGGTGACAGAATATGAGATAACTTGTTCAAATTAGATAGTACACTTGTATAGATTTTGTAATTTGACTTTTGGGTCTAAATAGGTGATAAATAGGCACGCTGGTAGACATTTTTCCTTGGTTGGGAAGATCACAAAAATCTCTACATCAACACGCCACACAAGAAAAATGGCTACCGGTTACCAGGACAACATGTATGTTCGAACGCATTTCTTAATGTAATTTACTAATCATGCAATTTCTTTCTTTGATTGATTTACATTTCATGCAATCTTTTGTTCTTACATTTCTTCTCCAAATTTTATACTTTTTCCAATCTCAATTTCTTATTTGAACTTAAATTTAATTATTTCTTGTTCTTTAACTTTTCTGCAATTTTCATTTCATTTCATTGTGTACTTTACTTTGAATTTACATTTTGAAAGCACTTTACATTTCTGTCACTTTATCTTTGATTGCATTTCAATTCGATTTACTTTCAAAGCAATCTACTATGAAAGTCATTTTCTTTCCTTGCATTTTAACTTTGTTTACCATTCAAATTTATATAGTTTTTACTTGTTTTGAAAATATATTTATTACAAAGACTATAGACTCATGCACAAACTACTTTTATAACTATACTCAAAAGAAGTATATTTATGACATAATCTAAGTATTTCTTGATTACTAAAAAAAACCTTTAGTTACAAAGATTAATCATCAAAATGAATATTTTCAAACATGATACAACAATACATGGTTATGTTAGAATCTTATATGCATTTGATTTATCTCATAATTCCTTTAGTTGAAAGTTATATCAATTGCTAGTTTGAATAAAAAGAACTTACAATTACAATTTTGTCACACTAAATAAAATAATTGTTTGTGATTGATAAGAATCAAGTGTGGAAATAATGACAAATTACATTTCGATCACTTAACGAATTTTCACCATAAACAAATTAGTACGTCCAGTGGGAGTGGGATAGTGTTGCCATTTTCACCAAATAAACTAGTTTAAAGGAAGACAGTTTATAAGACTAAGTGGTAGAACTCTAATTACCAGTCAAAGTCATAATTCTAATAAATCACCTGCTACTCAAACAATGAATAACAACAATTACAACAATGAAGATTCGAGTACGACAGTGGCGTTAGTAAGTATTGCAACAACAACAGCCTCTTTAACGAATCTATCGAATGCCACAACTTCGATACTAAGCTCAAATTCTACAACTTGATTTCCTATTTCATATGCTACGACATTAGCCTCGATGTTGAATGTTGCAAGCACAGTTGCAATGCCACTCTACTCACACGTTGATGTAATTACGAGCACAAGAGGCTAGAGAACATTCTTCCATTCCAATCAATGCCCACGTTGGGTGCAGGACCTTCATATCAAGGAGGCCTTCTGACTAACAATAACAATAATGGCACTCCTATCAATGTGAGGTATTGATGCAGGCTAAATACGACAAGCGTACCGCTTTGTCAAGTAGTAACTCGGTAAGTCCGAGGTCGAATTCCACAGGGAACTTGCTTGTACACAGAGTTAATATATTCCTAATTTTAAGCGAACAAGAATTGAATTTGACATTTTCTACCTAATTGCGAAAATGTAAAGTGCGATGTAAGTAAAGATAGTTGAGCAGGGGCACAATAAAGAGATAGAAACACACACTTGGGTTGAAATGTCGGTTGATGCGGAAGATGGTCACGTGTTGGAGTTCAATGAACCGAAATTACCCTTGATGTAATATTAAAGATATTTCTCTATTCAACGATTAAATTCGCTCACCCTCATCTACTAATGTGTTCTATCCTTGATTCCTCAAGCCCTAGAACCCTAAATCACTTGATTTCACTTCTGATCCCTCAGCTAGCTACATCAAATAATTTGCATTAAGAGTAAAGATGATTCGTAACCTAGGCTAAAGAACATCACTCCATCCCTGAACATGACATCATTTAGAAGTGTTTTTCAGTTCTAAGGAAACAACCATTTCCCAATGCATTGAAACCCTATAACAAAGCATGCATATGGGAGATCAAACCACACACATGAATAAGCTCAGAAAAACACAATGATACCAAAATAGCATTAAATAAATAGTTAGGATCATTACATCAAGAGTGTTTGGTCATTGGAACCCCAACAATGGATGGTTAGCTTCCCATTTCCATGAGAGAGCTTACAAATATGGAGGAAAAGAAGAAGAGTGGAAGGGGAAGGAAGAAAATGGAGGAAGAGAACCCCAAAATGAGTGGGATCCTCCATCCTCTTGTGCCCTAGCTCAGCCCCAGCCTCCTTGGGTCTCCATGAGACAACCTTGAGAGCCCCCTTTTCATGCTCTAATTTCTCTTTTATAGTGGCCCAGAATCATGGTGCTCGCTAAGTGGGCAAAAGGTCGCGCTGGGTGAGCAACTTTAGACCCCTAATTCTCCTCTTCTTTCGTTGCAGTGAAATATCTACAAAAACACAACCAACACCTCATGAATTAACTAAACTTAGCATCTACTGGACACAAGCTCGAAGAAAGCTAATTCTCATTTTATTTACAAAAAGAAGCATTAAAATAGGAAAAGAATAGATAAATTGCTAAGTAAATTAATATATGGTTTTACATATACATACTAGTTATCAAACTCCCCCAAACTTAAAGCTTTACTTGTCCTCAAGCAAAAGTAAGTGAATGCTAGCTAAGTTAGATCCATGGCATTGTCAAGAATGAAACAAATTTATACAACTGAGAATTGCAACTTTTCAAAACATTTAAACATCCGAAACTTCAGTTTGCACAAGTCATAGTTCCATGAAGAATCAATCAAGCATACACTTAAGTGAAAGGAGTTAGCAAGATTGACAAATATCAGGGAGATTAACTCATGCTTCATTCCTCACAAGGCTAGTATTTTTCTCATGCGCACATGTGTTTCGGTTATATAACCTTCATTTAATACAATTGAAATTACCAATCTCAGATTTGCAATTCATTTCATTCAATACAATCATACATACAAAAATTGGATCACAAGGACTTGTTTTGCTTGTAATGAGGCTGGGCTATCAAGAAATCATTGTTTTTCTCGAAATACAACAACTAAGTACTAGAGAGCATTAACATTCTTCCTTGTTTTCCAGCTTATTTTGTTTGCCATAACAACAACACACAGAGTTATTTAGCCTTAGTCTTGATTCTTTCTTTTCTTTCTCTTTTTTTTTAATCATCCAAGGTATTTTATTTATCTTCTGTGTACTTGTTGTTTTACTTCCCTGTAATAACATCACTCAAATACACTCCCCCAAACATGGGGCAAATTGGACTTGATCCATCAAAATAATGCTTTCCTAACCTAAGGTAAGGTAGACATGTTCAATGACTTTTCAGCTCAAGGTTTAAGAATCAATTATCGTATTAGGCTCAAAGAGGTGCAAGAGGTTTAACATTAAATCACGACAGGGTTGGCTTTTGGCCAAGTGGCTACATTTAAATTCAAGAAGGCCTTGATCATATCCACATCATGCACGCATTCAAGTAGTTCAAAATTTATGCAAATCCAGAAAGTTCAATCAATCGTTCTCTCAGAGATAATAGGTACACAACTCACACGGTATTACGAAGCCTAAAGTTTTTCTTCGCAAGGATTTCTGTCATGCAAGCTAACAAATTCATTCATGCGCATACAATTCACGAAACCAACATTTAATCACAATGTGCGCTCACTTCTGAATCGAATTTAAAATCAAACAAACGCAACTCTCATCGTGCAAAAATGCTTCATCAGACATGCCTCCAAAATTGTGTTACCCAAAAAGAATCTATCAAAAAGAACTATCTATCATGCATAATTAATATCTAAAGTGTAATAATAAAGTAAAGAAAGCATAAATACAGAAAGCATAAAACTTTAAAATTGTCTTGTTAAAATATGGCCTCAATCCTGTGAGGGCCATGGGTCCCATGCTCCTGTGTTGCTATGATGTCTGCCACATAGTCATCATCTACACCAATGGCTGTGTCCTCATCAGCAACTCCTGATCCAGCAACTCCACCACCCCGCCCCCCCAAAAGAGGAAGGCCTGTCCCCAGGCCAAGCAACTCTGGCGAGGAAATCCTCAGACGTCATCACTGGTTGCTGGAGAAAAAGATGATGGAGGCTCTGCATGATGAGGTACTGGCCATGGTGGAGGCTCGAAAGCATCAGCATCAGCTGGTTTGGTGGAATGGAAGAAGGAAGGTGTGGGGACGTAGGCTAACTGGGAGCAGCATCATCAGCTGGGGCCTCGGCATCTGCAAGTGGGGCTTCCTGGGCTCTAGCTCTCCAAGTCCCTGGAAAGGATATAGAAGTGTCAGCCTGGAGCCAACAGTTCTTCTTGATGTAAGCAACACTGATGGCCGGGCTCAGGGACTCGAAGGCGAGCGTGTCAGAATGAACTCTTTGCGCTTCGCAAAGAGCGGTGATAAGTGTCGGGAAGCCAAGCCGGCTAGAACTGGACTGGGCCATCTGTATGATTTGTGTGATAAGTGCCTGGCTCTAGAGTCACTCGCCGCTTCGGGAGAATGTTCCTGAGATGAACATTCTCACGGTACCTCAGCAATGCCACTCATGATGTAAAACGCTCAGAATCCCAAGCACCATGGATGGTGTCGAGATCCTAGCGAGGCTGGGAGGCGGACCCTCGTCGTTTCCTAGAAGCCATTTGCAAAAAAGAAAATTAAAAAGAATATAAACAACAAGAATTAGAAAAGAAAACAAAATTAACAAAGAAAAATTAAAACTGCATAGATGGGTCGCGCTTAGCGGGAAAATGCGCGCTTAACGCCCTAATAAGCGTTTGTCGTGTCGCTTCAAAACAATTAAACTATGCTAATTCTGTAGCACAGAATTAACCTAGGTCGACTCAAAGTCACTATCAATATGGTTCTATCTTCAATTCACTACTAACAGTAAAGGGGATTTTTGTCGAACAGTTTGCAGGCGCGAAGTAAAAATTGCAAAAACACAAACTCCGATTAAAGATCAACGCAGAAACTAACAAAATTGATAACAATTAATATAAAACAGATTAAAGAGCATCAATCCAATTCACCAAACCAAGCTATTCGAATCATCATCGTTCTCAGAAATTTATCCTATTGTGAAAGTTCATTCAATTTCATTAGAAGCGGTTCAATCCAATTAACCCCTAAATTAATTGAAATCACAACCCTAATTGAAATATCATCCAATTAATCTGTGATTTATATTCGAAATTAGGAAATGAATCCATAACCTAATCTGCTTTCAATCCTAAACGCATTCATAATCATGAAAATAGAATAGCAATTGAAGAAGAAAGTGAACATTCACACAGAATTCGAAATATCAAACCAGAACTCAAATTCTTCTCTTGCTTGGGTTGGATCCTTGGATTGATTGATTATTTAACCTTCCATGATCATCATCAATGAAAGCCCCATGAAATAAGTGCACAAAAATGGAAGAAGGAAAAACAAAAATGAAGAACAAGGAAGAACAGTTGAGAGAAAATAAGAGAAACGATTTTGAATCTAAAAACTTAAAAAGAGAAATGTAAAACTCTTTTTTTTTTGCAAAATGAAATGTAAAGTATTAATTCCTCCTAATGTCACTAATATATAATGACTAAGTCTGAAGAAAAGAATGGGCCATGAACAACCCATCAATTCTAATTATTTATGCTATTTACACCAATAAAAGTCCAACTCGCAACCCAAAATACAAGTGTAGTGGTTCTGACTTCAAAGCCTTAAATGACCCTCCAAATGGCAGAATTGGCCTCGGCTTATTTCTGGCAAACTTGTAGATCTTTTCGTTATATTTCCAAGGACTACAAGAACGCTCAATTCGAAGTTTCGTAGAGCTCTGTAGGTCCTGTACAAGGAAGATACGTCAAGTGAGCATAAAATCCAAAAATACGCAACAATTAGCTATTAAGCCCACTAACTTGCCTAAGACAAAAACTGAATTAGAATGGGAAAATAAAAGTCCAAGAGAAGTCAAATAAGCTAAGAATGATAGAAAAATATTTAACTAAAGGCACTTCATCAAAATACCCCACACTTAAACATTTGCACTTCTAAGCAAAACTAAAAGAAAGACTACGAAAATTTCAAACTAAAGTAAATCAAAAATTTAAAAGAAAAGTATGAACAAGGTGCACATATTTTTCAATGAATCATAACAATGCACAAAAATGAGAAAGATGAAAGACAGAAGAATGATATTACGATAACAAAAAATCCATGAAAACATGATCACAAAGTGCAATGTGAGAAAGTAGTCAAGTTTAGAATTAAGAATGTACCAAGGTGATAGAAATCTCTCAAAGGGCAACACTCAACCTCATATAATGTGTATGGATTGTGTTTACACTCAAACACCACATGTAACTAGCACATCCAAGTATTGACAAGACTCTAATTCATTCAACTTGAAATACACATGCATCA
>CM023958.1:21366563-21400973 GCA_013407115.1 Glycine latifolia | reverse complement strand
AAAAAAAACATAAGCACCCTAAAACTTATTCATCAAAATCATTAAGGACAAGCCTAGCCTCTATGTTTTCCAGTCTAGATTTCATCTCTTCCATAGATGAATTTGTCTCAGCTCTGTGCTCATGATGAAGAGACAATAAAGCATCCATCTTTTGAATCATGAGAGATTCAAAAGGACTGTATGATGGTTGAGCAGAGCCTTCAGCCTCTTCTTCATCTTCTTCACCTTCCTCTTCAGCACCAACAGGAGGAATTTGTTGCCCAGCCATCTGCCATCCATATGGGGTCTTAACCATTCCAAGCTTGGTAAGATGTTTCTCCTTAATGAGGCTATTGCTGGAATTTGTGTGGTCAACAACCTCATTAGTTACATCTACCTTGAAGTAGTCAATAAATCTGGAAATTAGGACAGCATATGGAAATGGGTAATTCATCAATCTTTTGGACTTGAGCATAATTTCCTCAATTATGAGAATCCAGTTCATTTGAATACCATTCTTCAAACCATACACAATCTGAATATCATCATCTGTGGCTTGTGCATGATTAGTGTACCTAGGAGTCAAAATATAGGTGATGATGTAGTGAAGAAGTCTGTCTTCATGAGTCATGGGACCAGTGCTAAGCCTCATTTGAGGGTCAAGAAGCATCCCTCTATAAGTGTCTATCCTATTATACCCACCAGCCTCCTCTTCAAATTTCCTTTCACCTTCAAAGGAAATGCCAACCACCTTTTGCCAAACTTCAGGATTGATTTCCATGGCCACTCCATTCACTTGAGACAGGATAGTCCCATCCATGGAAAATTTGGAGCAGGTGTAAAACACATTTACTAACTCAGGGTAGAAGCTACCCTTCATCTCAACAAATTTTTTCAAACCTTGATTTTCAAGTATAGCAGGGAACTAAAAACCTTTATTAGTGAACCAGGCAAGGTCAAGATGTTTGGGTGGACATATCAGTTTGGTGGCATTAAACTGAAGGTAGGTCATTTTCTCACACTCACTGGGAAACCAATGGTCTAACCTATTCTCTGCAGGGTTAGAGGTTTAAGCACTTTTTATCTTAGAGGTTTTGGTTCTTTTGGGAGCAGACATAATGAATTGTTTGGGGAAAAGGATATCTGAACAGTATTATAAGATCAGAAGAAGAAAAAACAGCAAGGCTAAGATTGCAGAAGGAGAATGGTGTGAATATTTCCTTCACCATAGGCTGTATTTATCGAAGATTTTGGGCTCTAAATTTGAAATTTGAAATGAATGACAGTTAATACGAATTAAACCACTAAATTTAAAGCACGGAAGATTCAAAATTTGAATTTGGTGGCAGTTGGGCAATTACAATTTCCAAGAAAATCTTGCAGATTTTGCAGTAACTCCATGAATAATCAATTATATGCTTGTGTAATTGATTAATTCGTAAGCACAAACAGTTCATGCAGAGCTTGTAATCGATTAATTCAAAGGCATAATCGATTAAGTCAGTGAGTGTAGTTTAGGAATATGAGGTGTAATCGATTACATAATCTTGGTAATCGATTATTATGAAGCCCGGATTATAATGGAGCTCAGCTAACAGTGGAGCTCGGCTGGTTCATAAGAACCCTAAAGCCCAGATGAGTTAGGAACCCAGCCCGGATTGTCTTTAATGGTATTAAGCAAGAGAACCCGACAATGAATTTATGAGTCTGACATGATGTTAGACTTTTGGCAAGCGTACCAATTGTCGTTGTAAGTTACAAAATTTATAAAAGTTCGTCTCCATAAGGACTTGTGCTACTCAGTTTATCCAAATAAAACTTAACAGTTTAATAGTTATGTACAATGAGTATGGTCGAAGTTTTGATGGTTTTATGGAAATAACGAAAAATTACGAAAGATTACGGAAGCTAATAAAACGATTTTAATTAACTAAAGAAAAGCGTAGGATTTGGATTTCATCATTCTTACCGCGGTATCCAATTAATATTACCATGTATAAATCATTTTCTATTATTATTGATGCACACATAAATTAACCTCGAATCGATCCCTCGCAATCGAGTTCTAAGGATATTTACTTAATATTGATCCCTCGCATACGAAGTAAATAACCCAACATTACAATCATAATCACGTGCTATTTGCAATCTAAACGTTATGCTCTATTCCTAGCAACGTAACGTAAAGAGTAAAATTATTCAGTTCAAATTCTAAGAGTACTTCCCAGTTAAACTCAGAATCCAATTTCATGAAATTAGTGATCAAGTAGAATCAAGCATTAAGAACGGAATAAAATTACCAATAATAAATAGAAAAGACTTATGCATAAATAAATATTAAAAGAGATACTTAAAAGTAGAAGATTACATCCAATCCTTAAGAGAAACTAACCAAGCATGGAGAGAACCTCCTTAAGAGAAGAATTGATGAAGGGCCCCATCACCGCTTCTTTCCGGCAGAGTCTCCACACTAAATCTCACTTCTCTCACTTTCCTAACCTACCTAATACTATTATTTAAGAGCCTAAGGCTCAAAACAAACTAAGAAGCCATAGAGGAGGAAGAATGGAATCGAAGAAGTGAATTTGACCTTGGGGGTGCTTGGGTATTTATAGGGGCTGGCCTGGTCGAGTTTGGTCATCCAAGCGACCAATTTCTTCATATTTCACTCACTTGGGCGAGTTAAAGCCCAACTTAGACGTCCACTTGGCCACTTGAAGGCCCAATTGCAGGAGCTGCTCGCTTAGGCAAGTTAAAGGTACCTTCTGGAACATGTTTTTGGGCCTTGATGGATATTGGGCTTGTTTTGCTTGCTGCACCTCCTAGGTTTGCTTTATGATCCATTTTTCCTTGCTCTAAGTGTACGAAAGCTTCGGAAGTCCACGAAATCTATCAAAATACAAAGCATGATTGGATTAATCTTCCAAAATATAAAAACTACATTCATACAAGTAATAAATATAATTTAACTAGGTTCAGGGCAAGTTTATAAGCAAAAGTTATTGAAACATGAATTTAACTGAATTAGGGCACTTATCACATGACCTGATACCGGGTTATTTATGACATGAAATATAAACCATTTTTGTCCTTATGTAATCGATTAATTCGATAGTGTAATCGATTATTCCAGTGAACTTCATTTTCTGGGAATATTTTCTTATGAAGAATAATAGATTATACTACTAATGTAATCGATTATATAAGCACAAACTTCATTCTAAAAGGCTTGTTAAGTCCATTTAATCGATTAATCCATGCCTTAATTGATTATAATAGTGAAATTATGAGTATGAACAACAATTATGTAGGAAAGTTAGAATTTGTAAAGCTTGAAATGAATGTACAATAAATGACACAATTTCATGTAGATGAGCATATAAACATCATGCTAACACACATTAGATTCATCTAAAATTCCTAGCATATTTCTAAGTGTGCAGAATCTATCTCTATCCAAAGGTTTAGTGAAAATATCAGCTAATTGGTAGTTGGTTTCAACAAACTCAATTTTGATGTTACCCTTTTGGATATGATCTCTGATAAAATGATGTCTGATCTCAATGTGTTTGGTCCTTGAGTGCATGATAGGATTCTTGGATATGTTGATTGCGCTAGTGTTATCACACAGCAATGGTGTCTCCTGTATATTAACACCAAAATCTTGAAGTTGTTGCTTCAACCAAAGACTTTGTGCACAACAACTTCCAGCAGAAATATATTTAGCTTCAGCAGTGGCTAAGGCAACACATGATTGCTTCTTGTAGTGCCAAGAAATCAAAGAGCTTCCTAACAAGTGGCATGTTCCACTGGTACTCTTTCTATCCAATTTGCACCCTGCAAAGTCAGAATCAGAATATCCAATCAAGCTGATAGATGTACCTTTTGGATACCAAAGTCCTACTCTTGTTGTAGACTTGAGATATTTGAGGATCCTTTTGACTGCAGTTAGATAATATTCTTTGGGATTTGCTTGATATCTAGCACACAAGCAAACACTTAACATAATATCAGGTCTACTAGCAGTTAAGTATAATAAGGATCCAATCATTCCCCTGTATTTGGACTCATCAACACTTTTTCCTTTGTCATCTGAATCAAGATAGGTAGATGTTGTCATTGGTGTTGCAACATCCTTGCAATTTTCCATTTCAAACTTCTTGATCATCTCTAAACAGTTGATATGATCCCCAATAGGATTAGAAATTAGGATCATACTAGGAATGGAATTTCACACCCAGAATTCAGCCAACAACACGTCCTGTTAAGAATAGAGCATATCTCACACTACAGAACTCGGATTCAAGCGTTATCAAAACGAGGTGAAAGATCGCTTTCTGAACTATGATTTTGGGTCAAGAAACACTGGAAACGGATACATATATCGTGCGTTTTGGTATGAAGTTAACGAAGACAGAAACTGGAAAATTTGCGGGTTTGGAAAACGAATCAAGATTTGGAAGGCGCCACAATCAGAGATTGATAAGCCTAAGAACGCCACAAGGATTAACACCCTTGATAAGTTCTGAGATTCTCAAAAAGAACCCTAGAGAAATTAGCCTCTAACCAAAAGGTTATCTTTGTATTATCAAAATTCTGCCTCCAACAAGCTATGATGTTCCCTTATATAGTGGGCATCATCCATCTAGGTTTTAACCTAATGGGCTTACAAACAAATGTAAATAGACAAATCAATAATCCAGCCCAATAAGCCTTATAACAAAATTTTATCTAAATATGAGGAAATAAAATTAAGTGCTGAATTGGCCAAGTAAAATAAAGCCTTCATGCATATCCATTGAGGCTTATTCTTCAAATTGAATTAAGTGTATCATTTTGGGCTCTTCTTCCTTTACACTTGGGCTTGTCTCAAGTAAAGTGGTCACCATGAGATTTAGAGCCTCTTTAGCCTTTTTAGCTTTTGATCTTGTCATTGGACCTCCAAGACCTTGTATGTCCTCCAAGTTTGTTGCCTTGGTCATGCCCCCTCCTATGTCCTCATCAACAGTACTTGGCTTGACTAAGGAAAGTTCCATTCTTTAATTGCTTGACTTGTAATCCTAGAAAGAATGTAAGCTCCCCCATCATTGACATCTCAAATTCACTCTGCATTGATACTGAAAATTCTTTGCACATAGATTGATTAGTTGAACCAAATATAATGTCATCCACATAAATTTGAACCAGCAATATATCGTTTCCTTTTCTCTTGATGAACAAGGTTTTGTCAACTTGTCCTCGTATGAAAGATTGTTCAAGCAAAAATTTGCTTAATCTTTCATACCAAGACCTTGGTGCTTGTTTCAAATCATATAAAGCTTTTCTTAATTTGAAAACATGGTTAGGATGTTTAAAATCAATAAATCCAAGGGGCTGGTCTACATATATTTCTTCTTCAATGTAGCCATTTAAAAATGCACTTTTGACATCCATTTGAAACAATTTGAAATTCATCAAACATGCATAAGCAAGTAACAACCTAATGGCTTCTAATCTAGCTACTGGAGCATAAGTTTCATCATAGTCTATGTCTTCCTCTTGGTTGTAACCTTTAGCAACCAATCTAGCCTTGTTCCTTACTATGATGCCATTTTCATCCAACTTGTTTTGAAAAACCCATTTTGTGCCAATAGGTTTATGAGTTGATGGTCTAGGGACTAACTCCCAAACTTCATTTCTTTTAAATTGGTTTAACTAATCATGCACAGCCATTAACCAATGTTCATCCAGCAGAGCTTGATCAATACTTTTTGGTTCAATCTTTGAAATAAAAGCCATGGTACAACAAAGATTTCTTAAAGAGGATCTAGTAGAAAATCCCTGGGATACTTCCCCAATTACGTTGTCAAGGGAAAGATTTTTAGTTGTTCTCCACTCCTTGTGCTTTTGTTCAGCAGTTGACTGTTCCATTACATCATTTGGTTCAGCTTTTTATTTTTCATTCAGATCATTAAGTTGCAGAAATTCTTCCTTTTGTCATGCATCAACATCATACTCCAAATTCTCTTTGGAAGGGTTAGACTCATCACATATGACATGGACAGATTCCTCAACACACAATGTTTTTTTTTATTGAAAATCCTATAAGCTTTACTTTGCAAAGAGTAACCAAGAAAAATTGCTTCATCAGCTTTAGAATCAAATTTGCCAAGAGAATCTTTACCATTGTTTAAAACAAAACACCTGCAGCCAAATGCTCTAAGATGAGATATGTTTGGTTTCCTTCCTTTGTATAGTTCATAAGGGGTTTTCTTCAAAATAGGCCTTATGAGAATCCTATTCAAAGTATAACAAACAGTACTTACAGCATCAGCCCAAAAGTGCTTAGGCAATTTTGTTTCATTTAGAAGAGTTCTTGCACCATCCTCAAGTGATCTGTTTTTCCTCTCCACAACACCATTTTGTTGCGGTGTTCTTGGAGCTGAAAAATTATGATTAATTCCAGATTCTTCACAAAATTTTTGAAAGTATTCATTTTGGAATTCTCCACCATGATCACTTCTAATTGAAACAATATTGAAAGCTTTTTCATTTTGATTTATCTTGGCCAATTTTCTAAAAGCTGCGAATGCATCACTCTTGGATCTTATGAATAAAGTCCATGTGTATCTTGAGTAATCATCTACAATGACAAGTCCATAGAAATTACCTCCCAAGCTCATGGTTCTTGAAGGACCAAATAAATCCATATGAAGCAACTCAAGAGGTCTAGAGGTAGAAACAACATTTTTGCTTTGAAAATAATTCTTTGTTTGTTTCCCTCTTTGATAAGCTTCACATATTTTATCTTTCTTAAACTTAAGCTTAGGTAATCCTATGACCAAATCCTTTTTCACAAGCTTGTTCATATGATGCATATTTATATGACTTGCCCTTCTATGCCATAACCATGTTTCATTAGTTTTACTTACAAGACAGTTAGTGTTATGAATGAATGCATGGTCAATGGACAAAACATAAATGTTACCCTTTCTTTTACCAACATGGATAACTTCACCACTTGGACTGTCACAAATCAAACAGCAATTGTTGTTGAAGGAAACTTTGAACCCTTTGTCACATAGTTGGCTTATGCTTAGGAGATTATGTTTCAAGCCATCAACATACTAGACATTTTTTATCATTGTTTTGAGGTTGTCTCCTATGTTTCCTTCTCTAATTATCTTTCCTTTGTTGTTATCCCCATAGGTGACAAATCCTCCATCTTTAAGTATAACATTTGTAAGCATGGATATGTCTCATGTCATGTGCCTAGAGCAGCCACTATCAAGATACCATAGTGATGATTTTGCTCTTAGACATACCTGCAAAATTCAAATCAAGTGATAAGGAAAGGTACCTAATTGAGGTTGGGTCCAAAGGGATTAGCTATTTTCTTTTTCTTTTGCACCCATACACATTCTCCATTAGGCACATAATATTTCCTAGCATAACATTTAAAAGATGTATGTCCTTTCTTCATGCAATAGTTACAAGTTACAGTTCTTGATGATCTTTCAATGTAAGCATTTTGATTAAACTTTGTTATAAAAACTCTTTCGATTCTTCTGTTTTGGTGGTACAAATTTGGTTTTTCCACTATATTTTGAACCATGTTTGTATCCCAAATCAGAAGTATCTCCAGCATATTTTTCCACACTTAACATTTCAGCCAAGTTGCACTTTCCTCTATAAAGCCTTTTCAAAAGATCAACCAAATAGTTATTTTTTGAAAGTAGTAGCATATACTTTTCTCCTTGGCTTCTTTTGAAAGCATCAAACTCATCTTGTAACAATCTGCATTTTTCTGCCTTAGAAGAAGAAGAATGACATATACAACCATTTGCCTTCTAACTTGAAAGAAATTTTTCATTCTCTTCTTTCAACTTACAAAGTTCACTTTGCATTTCTACAAGTTTGGTGATATGCCATCTTAGATCTCCTTTCAGCTTATTATTTGCTTTTGCTAGCTTTTGAGCCTCATCATGCATTTCATGAAAAGCATCAACAATGTTATCATATTCTGAATTTACCTCAGATTCAGCACTGGAGAATCCTTCATCATCACTCAAGGTTGAACTAAAGCATACATTGCTTCTTCTTCATTCTCACTCCTTGATTCAGAACTTGTTGATTCATTATCTTCCCATGCAATGTAGGCTTTCTTTGGCTTTCCTTCCTTTTTTATCTTCCTCTCACCTTGTTGCTTCTTCAAGAATATTGGACATTCAGATTTGATGTGTCCTAGTTTTCCACATTCAAAACACGTAAAGTTGGTAGAGGTGTTGTTGTTGCTATCTTTGTCATTTCTCTTGTTGAACTTTGTGAACTTTCTGTTTTTGTTCCTTCTCATGAATTTGTTGAACTTTTTGACAATTAGATTCATGTTGTCACCTTCATCTTCTTCACTTGAGTCTTCTTCTATTTCAACCTTAGATGATGCAGCTTTCAAAGCTATGCTTTTGTGCTTCTTTTCTGCATCTTCTGCATTGGTTAGTTATGACATTTCAAGTTCATACTCAAGAAGCTTACCAAATAGTGCAGCCATGGACATCTTAGACAAATCTTTGGATTCCTTGATTGCTGTAACTTTTGGTTGCCATGGTCTTGTGAGTCATTTTAGAATTTTGATGTTCAATTCTTCAGCATCAAAAGTCTTTCCAAGACCAAGAAGATGATTGACAATGTGAGTGAATCTTGTTTGCAGCTGTGAAATGTTTTCAGTATTGCTCATCTTGAACATTTCATATTCATGAATCAAGGCATGATTCCTTGATCTCTTTACTTCATCCGTTCCTTCATGAGTTACCTCCAACATTTCCCACATCTCTTTTGCACTTCTGCATCTTACAGTTCTAAAAAATTCATCAGAAGACAAAGCAGATGTAATCATGTTTTTAGCTTTAAAATCATATTGCACAACTCTTTTTTCAGCTTCTGTCATTTCATCCCATTCTTTGGGAATCAACTTATTATCAACAGTTTTCATAGGAACCAAATGACCTTTTTCAATAACATTCCATGCACCGGGATCATTGGATTGAATAAAGATCTGCATACGATTTTTCCAAAAACTAAAATGCTCACCCTCAAACATTGGTGGACGATTAAGAGAAGCTCCCTCTCTAAAAGTTATTTGAGTATTATTCATTTTCTTTAAAAAAATATTGAATAACTTTCAAGAATCAGCTCTTGATACCAATTGAAAACAATGAATAAACTGCAAATAAACCAAGAGGGAGGGGTGAATTGGTTTAAATCTGATATTTAAAATTTTTCTAAAACAAATTGCGGAATTAAACTTTTGGATCGTATCACTTGTTCACCTTTTGGAAATCCAGAAATCCTTCTTCACCCAAGAACAAACCTTGAGATACATGTAATAACAGAAATTGTTTCTTTGAAGATAATGTTTGATTTCACAAAGATAGGTAATGAAATATACAGAATCCTAAACAAGAGACAAGCCAATTTATACTGGTTCACCTTTCAACCATGGAGGCTACATCCAGTTACTTCCAACCAACACTAGGTTAGAGTTTTCACTATATCAAAGAATCTTTACAAGTAGTTTTACTATGATCACCTTTATCCACACTAGATAAAGAAACAAACATCTAAAGCCTATAGACATCAAATGATCAAGAACCAGAGAACCCTACTCTGCTCTTACCTCTAGAGAACCCTACTCTAGAAAATCACTTTAAAGAATCAAAGATATATCAACAGAATTTTTAATAAAAAAAAAAACTCTAAAGAAAGATTCAAGAGATACAACCTATGTTCCTTCAAATGAATGAATGAATGATGTTACCAATCAATCAGGTTGAATGCAAATCAAAGCCTAGAATAAGAACTCTTGAAATCTCTTCTTTTCTTTAACAACTCATCTCAAAGATTTTACTCTCTTGATCTCATGATAGATTTTTCACTCTTAGAACAAATCAGTATTTTTGGCTTTGGAAAAAGCTTGCTAATATTTTTGTGTTTCAAACAAATGCTTAAGTATATTAGAACAATTCTCTCTAAGTCTATTTATAAAGACAATATAAGCAAAGCTGTTATAAAACAGATTTAACTGACAATAATCGATTAAAACGACAAGATAATCGATTATTTAATCATATGTAATCGATTAAATTATCACATAATCAAAACAAGTACAAAGCCTAGGGAGAAATGGGGAAATGAAACATTATCCATAGGAATTTTGAATAATACCTTAACATTTATAAGGAAGCATATGGATCATAGCAATCATGACAGGGTACAAATGTAATCATAACAGATAACTATCGATTTGAACCCATTAGAGCAAACAACTATTAATAGCTTTAGATTACTGGTAGATCAAATGACTTGAATAAGGGATGCAATGGCCATCCCTCAAGCAATATAGCACTTAGGGGCACCACCAAGGATCAAAACAATGTAAGATTACCTCAAGGAAAAGAAGACAATGGGGGTCCAATACTAGTAAGTGGAAACCAAAATGCATATTTATTATTGCAATTGCAAAGGCTTCATGATAATGCAATGATAGTAGGACATGGGGGACAACCCAATAATAACTTAAATTGGCAACCCAATAAGAACTTGAATTGGCAGCCAAATAATAATTTGAATTGGAAGCCCAATAATTGGCAATTTGACAATAATATGAATGGGCAGCCAAATAATCAACAATATCCCCAATATCTAAACCAAGTAACCGAACAAGTACTAAATCGACATGGTTTCGAGATGAGATATATGAATTAACCTTATTTTGTGTCATCTTTTCTTGATGCTATATTGCATACTGAATTGGCTATGAGGCTATAAAGTCCAAAAATTCTCCAAATATTTAGGCGAAATTGGAGAATTAACAATAGAACATGTAGCTAGATTCCAAATGGAATGTGGTGATACAATAACAAATGAATATTTGAAGCTGAAATATTTCCCCAGTTCTCTTACTAAGAATGCTTTCACATGGTTTAAAACATTACCACCTGATTTGATTTACAATTGGCAATTTTTGGTGGATTTAATTGTGTCACTTAACTCCTCAAACACCTATAATGTCTCACACTGAAATTGGCTACTGGTTTAGAAAGTCATAGTGTATGTATTCATTCTCACCTTTAATGAATTCATGTCTCTTTACTTTACTACATCTTTCTAAACCATTTACCTTTTTTAATCTCCATTTCTTCTCGAAACTTTTACTTTTTAAATCTCTATTTATGGTTACTATTGAAATTACCATCAAAGAATAATAATTATCAAAATTAACTTTTTAATCAAAAACACTATCATAAAATCTACTTACAAATCGTTATACAATACTACTATAATTATCTATGAATATCTTTATTGAAATTACTATTATTATATGCATTAAGTATTAGACAATTCTTTGATAAGTTGAAAAATATGGACTTGCTTGTTTGATTAAAAAGAACTTACAATCGAGAATGGATTCTATGTTTCATCTTTAAACATTTATTTGTTAATAGAATCATTTGAGAAAATAAACAGTTTGTTATAAAAATATATTCCTTTCGAGGAGTAAGTGTAATTCTCACAATTAATAAATTGGCACATCTAGTAGGAAAAGTTTGCCAAAAAAACTCGATCTTAAGAACAAGTCTTAATGAGAATTTTATGTTGTTAAGAAGTAGTAGTAGAATGACAACAAATAGTCAAAGAAACTGTAGTAATAATAACAACAACAACAACAATAATAATAATAATGTTGCAAACACTTCTACTAATAGCAGTGGCAGCAATGAGCAAAATCAAACAAATCCACCTTCCAAGGCAAGTAATGAAATGGTAATAGGTGTAACGACCTACCTCATCACTACTATATCACAACTCTAAAAGTGTAATTTTCAAATTTTAAATGAAAACTCCATTAATTTGATTATGAAATTGAGAATAATTTTTTTTGCAATAATACACTCATCAAACAGTGCAAAAATACGTAAATAAATACATATGTATGTATATTTTAAACCATTACATGTCAGAACATAATTTAGTTTTTACATAAATCTAAGCCTGGGATTTGCATGCCCGATCAAAAAGAATCAAGGAACCAACTAAGAAAGAATTGATAACAGAATACAACTCTCTCTCACAATAAATTTCAACATTATCATGTCGGCTTGGCGACTCCAACAAGAGAAGCTCCCTCCAACATCACCTACTGCTGCTCATCTGCTCCCACGAACGAACATTCGTGATCATCACAAGTACCAACCACACAGTACAAAATTGTAAGGGTGGGTCTATTATAAAAGATCAACATGCATCAACATACACTCAACAACTAGTCATCAACTTTTTCCATAATTCACATCAATTATGCTCAGAATAATGATGCACCTGACTCAACTCTCAAATGCAATGTGGTACCATTCGTCAAGAAATAGCCTAAGCGTGCCCACATGACACTCTTACTTAGGAAAAGGATGCAGTAGTTCATCAAGGTCACCCTATCATGCACAGACCACTCCCCCCAAGTGATCAGCCAGAGTCACCAAAGAGTTCCAAACTGAGTGACATGCCCCCAAGTACCCACATTTTTATCCTCATGAAAAACCATAGGTACTTACTGACACCATTTATACTATTTCCATGCAATTATCAATTATGAAACATGGGCTCATTAATGCATTGACCGTGGATAGTTAAAAATTCTAAGCAATCATTTTCCCTCTCTAAGGATGCTTAAAATTCTTAAACCAATCATCTTCCCTCCCAGGTATATCCAATAAGTCATTGTACCCCCCATGTACATACACATCATACATCCATCACAAAAACATCATCAACATCAACATCATCTCTCATCATGTCATCATCAACATCAACATCATCTCATGTCAATATTATCAACATAATTTCATTTTAATATCATCAACATCACAAGCAATCGCATTCCACATATATACATATAACACATGCTTGGATTCAAATTTCTTAAGTCTTCAAACAACACAAATCTCATACATTCACAATCCATAATACCACAAGACTGATATTTTAGGAAAATTATAAATTAAAGATGAGGACTATAATATACAAAACAAACTTTTATGCCCATTTAAAATTTAATAAAGAAGTAAATAGGATAACAAATTATAAAATTTTGGATAGAGTCTCCTGTAATTAAGACTTTTCCCAGAAAATCTAATCATTACAACAACAACATCATTCACAATTTCATTCATCAATAACGAATATATCACATCCTTGACCCCAACTATGGTATCAAAAGTTGTAGACAAACAATAAACTCCCTTCACCTATCTATACCCCTTTTTTAACTCATTGTAGCGTAGTTTTGAGATCTCTCAGGTTCACGTTCTTTGGTCCACCCACAGAGCTCTATATCAAAGATAATTTAGTATAGATTTTGAAGACAAGGTTAATATTAACATTCAGGGTCAAATACCCACTCAAATTTAAAAGGGGCTAAAATGGTGTTTTAAGAGTCCACATCAAAAAGACGTAATTTTGAAATTCCAATCACACCAATGGGGTTCAACAAAGGTCACAACAATGAAATCAATATTATAAAAAAAGTCAACTTTTACAACGTCTCATATTCAAATGTCTTTCAAAGGAAGTGTAAAAACATCCAACAACGGTACCCAAATCACAAAAGATACTAAGATAGGTTCAAACTATCTAGCAGAAGGCATAGAAAATATCATTACCACAAAGAAACCGTGAAGGGAGAATTGGAGGCTTCGTTTTCTATCGAATCCTCAAGTTGAGTTTTGAATATTCCACTCAGATTAAAGTGTTTCTCATTGTGCGGTGGTTCGACGGCAAGCAACGACGGCTCGTGGCGATCACCGATGGTCGTGGGTGGTGGAAGAGAAGGGTTATGACTTTGGGTGAAGGTTTAGAGAGAGAGAGGTGAAAAACACATTTTTCGGTACTGATGGACGTATTTATAGATTTCACATTTCGTCTTGCTTAGCACAATTTTCTCTCTGTCTAGAATTTCGCTAAGCGCACTAGTTGCGCTAAGCAGGACATAAAAACTTGTTATTTTGAAAATCTGAATGGTCAAATCGTGAATAGTGTGTTGTAAACTTACTGTCAAAATTTGAAGGCGATCCAATGGTTAACGAGCCCAAGATCATAGTTTTACCAAAATAGGTTTTGGGTAAAACTTGAAATCACACATTTCAAACATAGATCAAACAAACTTCACATAACCTAACATCCACACCAAGCAGTTGCACAAGGATAATTTACACAATACTTCAACTAATCTAAACTAATCAAATAATCAAATAACACAAGAAATACATCAAACATATATTTTCAGTTATCAAAATTTCAAGGTGTTACAATGGGTGTTAGTAATGAAAAAAAAATCTCATAAATATAAGTGGCAAAGACGCGATGTGTCACAAGTCTAGACAAATGTTGTCAAAACTTCCTTGCCACAAAATAATGTAATGTCAACTACAACCACCCCACCATTTTCTACTATAAGACCATAGGGTATGCCACCATTGTCTAACGAAATGAATATGCCACAATTGATTCTACCTATGCCTCAAAGTCAAAATACAATACCACGTATTGTAATTAGTAGGTGAACCAACATGCTTTTAGAACTTGGGGGCAACAACCATTCTTATGATGCTGATTGTAGCGACCAGCCTCGTCGCTACTGTATCACTAACTCTTAATTACTCTGATAACAGATTTTAATGAAAATCCTTTATAATTGATTATGAAAATGGTAGTAAGTTTTTTACAAATAAATATTCATCAACATGAAGCAAATACATGGATAAAAAGTGCATTTAAACATCGCAATTCATTCACATGTACAAACATAATTTAGTTGTATTTACAAGTATCCACATCTGAAATGTACAAGTTCTTCAAAAGAAAACAAAAGACTAATCTACGAAAGAGTTGACTATCAAAACACAACTCTTTTCAGTAATCTAATCCATCGTCACCACGACGACTCGGCGGCTCCAACCAAAAAGAGATCTTCCTCCAAGTTACCTAATGCTATCTGTCTACTCATACGAACGAAGGTTCGCGATCATCACAGGTACCAATCCACATGGTACAAACAAAGTAAAGGTGAGTTTATCATGTAAAAACAACAAGTAATAGATAACAGTAGTTAGATAAGGCAATCCAAAACATCACAACACCCTATCATTTTATCATGCAACAAACAAGGACAGTCATCCAAATACATTCCATAGTCAACCTATAATGCTTAGAATGATGCATCCTCCTAACTCAACTCTCAGCATGCAATGTGGTACCATCCCGAAAATAGTCCAACACAGGGAGATGATGCAGCAGGATGTCAAGGTCATTCTGTCGTGCACAGGCTGCTCCCTCCTACTGGTGATCAGCCATGGGTCTCAGTAAAGAAGTTCCAAACAGTTGTGCCCCCCAGTACCTCCGTACTCTGCAACCAATCATCCTATTTCCGTAAAACAAATGAAGTATGTCACGTGGGTATCATCAATGCATGACCTGGCCAAGAATAAATCCTTCCTCGCAAGGGTAACCCTCAATGCACCCCCCATGTACAAACCTACCACCCCAACATGGGCTCACCGATGCAATGACCTTGGCTAGGAACAAATCCTTCCTCGCAAGGGTAACCAACCGATCATTGCACCATCTGGTATATACATAGCATACAACCACAACATCATCAATGTTATAACCTCATATACCAACCTTCATTATTCCAACTTTATCATATACAATCATTACTTACACATCAATCGTAAACACAACATAAACTAGTGAGCCGAGATGGCCCACTAACTAGGCAGTACTAATGAAAAAGAATAAACTGAGCCTGGCAACACTGGCCCGACAGCTCTAAAGAAAGAAATGAGCTCAGCAGCTCTAAAGAGAAGAAACGAGCTCGGGAAAGGAACCCAGTCGTTCTAAAGAAAAGAAAACGAGTTCAACATCTCTAAAGAGAAAACGAGCCCGGGAAAGGAACCCGGTTGTTCTAAAGAAAAGGAGAGAAGCTCAACATCTCTAAAGAGAAGAAATGAGCCTGGGAAAGGAACCTAGTCGTTCTAAAGAAAAGGAGACGAGCTCAACATCTCTAAAGAGAAGAAACGAGTCCGGGAAAGAAACCCGGTCATTCTAAAGAAAAGGAAACGAGCTCAACATCTCTAAAGAGAATAAATAAGCCCGGGAAAGAAACCTGGTCACTCTAAGGAAGGGAAAACGAGCTCAACAGCTCTAAAGAGAAGGAAAGAGCCTGGGAAAGGAACCCAGTCATTCTAAAGAAAAGGAAACGAGCTCAACATCTCTAAAAAGAAGAAACGAGCCAGGGAAAGGAACTCGGTCGTTCTAAAGAAAAGAGACGAGTTCAACATCTCTAAAGAGAAGAAATGAGCTCGGGAAAGGAACCCGGTCATTCTAAAGAAAAAGAAAAGAGCTCAACATCTCTAAAGAGAATAAACGAGCCTGGTAGCACTAACCCAGTAGCCTTCACTTCCACAAACACACCGTTAAAAAGGTGTTTTGGGAGTTCACAGCAATAGACATCAACTTCACGACAGGGGATTCTTACAAGATCAATATCTTCACACTAAAACACCATCAATCATAATAACATTTCGCATATCATTCATTAAAAGACATAGATTTTCTTGAAAATCAGCACACAACAGGGACATGCAATTATCTTCATAGTTGGACTCCCTGGCCCCCAACTATGGTATCTAAAACTGATTATCAACATAATAAGCTCCCCTTACCTAACTAGGAGTGCTTCTATTACAGTCTAGCGATGTTATAACAATATCCTTTGAAGCGTGAGCTTGTCCAAACACAACGCTCTCAAGGAAGCCAAGAAAAGAAAGGTTGGGACTCCGTTCTCGTTCGAACTTTAAGAAAGGTTTTCGAAGACTTCTACTCCAGTCACAAGGTTCCTCTTGGCGTAGGGTTCCGTGGCAAGCTACGATGGTCCTTGGTGGTTCAGAGTGGTTGAAGGCAGTGGTTTTAGGGTGTGGAAAGTTAGAGAGAAAAGGGAGAGAAAAAGAAGAAAGAACACGCTTCCGTTGTGCCACTCTGATACTTATATATAGATGACTTGACAAGCTCACTTAGCGTGTACATACAACAACCACAGACCAAACAAAGTTGACTTAACCTAACATTCACCAAACACTCATACCAAGACAAAAGCCTAACAAAACAGCAAATTATGACGTAAATTAAACAATCAAGCAAATAACACACATCAAACATCTATTTCAGAAACTCAAAATTTCAGGGTGTTACACTGACTAATTAAGAAATATGAGAGTTCTTATCGAAGATAGGATAACAGGAGATAGCAGCATGGTCTCCACAAGTGTTTCTAACGAAACATTAGAAGTTTTTAGATAACAAATAGACCATAGTAATCATAAGATGATTAACACTTTGGAAAATCAAATGACCTCAATTTTAAATCCTTTGTTGAGATTTACCAATGAAAGTTATCAACAGATGAATGGTATCCTAACTCGAATAGAAGATGCTTTGGCCATTTCTAGAAACCAACCTTGGATTAGACATATAATTTAGGAAATACCAGTGCAAGAAAGACCTAATAATAATAATAATAATAATTTTGAAAATTAAGTTAACGTCCCAACATGGTTAGTGAATGATAGAGAACAACCAAACCCTGTTTTGGTGAATAGAAATCAAAATGCAAATGCAGTTCTGGTTAACATGCAGTGAAATTAGGTACTTTGAGGACAAAATGGCGCAATTCAAAATTCTCATATTAATCAAATGATTAAAAAAAACCTAGAATATGTATGGTTTTGAAATAGGAAATGCACAACCACATTATTTTGTTTTTGTCTTCCTTGATTATATTTTACAATCTGAGTTGCTCAAGGGTTATAATGTGCCTAAATTTTCTAAATTTGTGGGTGACTTAGAAGAGTCTACTGTAGAACATTTAGCATGTTTTCAAATAGAATGTGGTGATTTAGCCATTTACAAATTTCTTAAAATGAAATATTTTCCTAGTTCTTTAACAAAAATGTTTTTACTTGGTTCACCATATTACCACCGAATTCGATATATACTTGAACATAACTCGAAAGGGTGTTCCATGAACATTTCTTTAGAGGAGAGACTAAGGTTGGTCTCATAGATTTGGTAACTACTAAATGTTTCAATAGTGAAACAATTGAAGATTATTTAAATCGATTTCGACAAATGAAGTCTCGATGTTACACTCAAATTCTTGAACATGAATTATTTAGAAGGGCTGTTGCAGGTTTAGATTTTTCAATTTGAAAGAAATAAGTAAACCAACAAGTTAGAGAGATGGCACAACTAGCAAATAGAGTAAGAATAATAGAGCAAATAATGAGAAGGAAAGAAACAAAATATTTGATAAAAGTAGAAGGGAGAAAATAACACATGTTGAAGCATATAGAGATATCTATAAAGTATTAAGATTTAGATGTTAATCAAGAAGAATACAAAATATGTGCGGCAGAATTACAACCTGGATCTCCTTCTACTTGTCAAATGTTAAAACTGGAGGAAAAATTGAAATTTCCTAATTCAAAATATAGTTTCGATGTTACTAAGGCAGAAAAAATATTTGATGTATTATTGAAAGATAAACAAATTGCCCTTAGTGATGATCATAAAATTCCTTCTTTTGAAAAAAGAAAAGGAAAAGGATATTGCAAATTCCATAATTTTTTTGGACATTGGACTAATAGTTGTTTATGTTTCAGAGATATGGTCCAAAAAGCAATTGATGAAGGAAAATTGATATTCGAAGAGAAACCAATGAAGATGGATATTGATCCCCACATCCAAGCTAACTATATCAAACCCATGCAAATCATGATGATGAGATTTTTTTATAGGAATGTCAAGGGTGAGTACTCTTTTATCTAAAGAGGAGGTCAATCAGATTGCCTTGGAAGAATTCCTAAAAGAAAAGGAATCAATTTCCCCATCTGCAGGGGAAACATTGGTTGAATTTCTATTAAAGAAATAGAAGGCTGAAAAAGAGGTAATGTTGTGTCCTCGCTACAATGTTTAACAAGTCGGTTGCTAAGGCTTTCGAAGCTTTAGAGATTTGAAAGAGTTTTCAAAAATTCACGAAATTGATATTAAAGAAAAGAAGAAACAAAATATAAAGATGATTGTGAGTCAAGTCCAGAGTCCTTATAGCATTTCCCAGAGGAAGTCTTATGTTTCTTATGCAAATGTTCCACCAAACAATTGGTTTCGACAGGGAAATGAGGGGTCCAGTTCTCGTTTCAAAGCATTCTAAGTGATTTGGCACTTTGAAGAAGAGGAACTGAAAATACAATGAATACCTAATCTAATAAACCAAGAGGGGGGGTGAATTGGTTTATGACCAATTTTAAAAATTTTCCTTGAAAATCAAAAGCTCAGCGGAAGTTTTAATTCAGATCGTATCTTAAAACAAAACAATTTTAGCAACCAGTTTATCTTCTCCAATCAATTGACTCTTTTACTTAATCAAAGTGTGAATTGATATACAAAACAATATCACAAGCAACCAAATGAAATGCAAATCAAATATTAAATGCACACAATCTATACTGGTTCACCTCCAACCACTGAGGCTACATCCAGTTTACCTTCTAATCCAAACCAGATTAGAGTTCCACTAACAGATCAATATTCTTTACAAGCAAACAACAAGGTCTCTTTCACCCACCCTAGGCAAAATTTTAAATCAACCCTTTAGATTTATCTAAAGACCTAGAATCTGAGAACCCTACTCAGTTCTATCCACTAGAAACCCTATCTAGTACAGCTTTAAAGAAATCAAATCTGTTACATGAAAAGATTCAACTCAAACTAAAGAAAACAAATGAAATATCACAAAGAATAATACTTGGAGTTCAAGAAGGATATCACCTTAAACCTTTTGCAGCAGAAAAGGAATTACACGAAATTTAAAACCTGTGATGATGAATGTAATGCAGTCTTGAATGATCTTGCAACTGATTAATGCATGAATGATCACTAAGCAACTCCTTCTTTTACTCAAGCTTCATGATTCTAACATATATGAACAACCCAATTGAAAACAGCTCTTTTGACACTTTGAGAACTCAGAGAATGTTAACACACTTGCATGAATGAAGGCTCTCGAAAATGATAATCTGTTCTTGTGAATTAATGCATGTCTATTTATAAAAAAAAACAGACTTAACAGACAGTAATCGATTATTTTGCATATGTAATCGATTATTTTAACTTGTAGTAATCGATTAATTCGTGTATTTAATCGATTAAAATGTTCATGGACTTTCTGGAAAACTTGCAAGAACAAAGTAATCGATTATTCTACCTTGTAATCGATTACGTCAGACTTAATGTTAGATTTACAAGCACAGGTAATCGATTATTTAGTGATTTAATCGATTACGCCAGAATTGTTCATATTACAATGCAGGACATTTAATCGATTACAAATATTTGGTAATCGATTAAACCAGTTCATAGGCTTTAACAGTATTATGCAGATGCCTTATGTAATCGATTATATGCCTTATGTAATCGTATTTCAGTGAGAAAACATTTTATGCAAGATTCAAGCTTATCAATGTATTTCTACATGCATGTGTATACTTAAGTGATTCTAATCCTAAGAATGAATGCATGCATGTATGTTTTATTTAATAGCTGCAAAGGATTATTAGATCATACCCTTAATGAACCAAACCTTAAACAAAAATGAAAATTACAAATGCCATCAAATGATTAGACATTAATCAAATATCAAAACACTTCTTGTCTTCTTCTGATTCTTCAAACACTTGAAGCTAACAGGAACTATTGAAGGTTCCAAGAAAGGATACTATGAATACTAGAATCCTTTGCGGGTGAATATGAAAATGTCAAAAACCCAGTGGAGGAGGCATTAGAGATTAAAGAGGGATGTTATATTGGAGATGCAAGAAAATAATGGTTAGAGCTTCAGTTTTCAACAGAATAATCGAAGGTCTACCCCCAAGTTTTGAAAAGAAAATATTAAGGAAGGAACAAGAAGATAAGGAAATGATAACTTACAATTTTGAATATGGTTTTGAGGATTCCCTAGAGGTCATTTGTAGAGTATTTTTTATATTACCGCAGGTATGATAGAGATTATCAAAATAGGAACATACTGAGCGATTATGCTAGAGAAGATTATTTCGATGATCCTTCTCTAAGCCAAAGGCCGTTTGGGTTACTCAGGTTTCCTGTTTTACTCCTAATTGGAATACTGCAGTCGATCCTCTTACTGATGACATGAGGTGTCACATGAAGCCACTTTTATGTCAATTCTCGAAATATTAAGTTATTAACTTCTACTCATTATCCACAAGCAAATGGTCAAGTCGAAGCTATAAATAAGATTTTGATAAGCTTGATTAAGAAACAAGTTGGCCAAAAACCCAAGAGTTGGCGTAAAAGTTTGGATCAAGTTCTTTAGGCTTATCGAAATTCACCAAGAGGGGCCCCTGGTATTATTCCTTTTAAATTGGTTTATGGGCATAAAATGGATTTTCCTATAAAAATAAATCTGAATTTGATTTGAATTCAAAGATAGGATGAAATCCCTGTTTAAGATTATTAGGATATGATTTATGACGAGTTGAATACCTTGGACGAAGAACATTTAATTGCTCTAGAAAACATTATTCTTCAAAAAGAAAAAGTTGCTAAACATTATAATGAAAAGGTCAGGAAAAAATCTTTTTGAATTGGAGACTTAGTATGGAAAGTTATATTACAAATGGATAAGAAATCCAAAGTTCTTGGTAAATGATCACCTAACTAGGATGGACCATATGTTATCGAAAAGATTTTTTTGGTAAAAGCTTTTGTGATTTCAGAAGTAAATGTAGACAATTATACTGATTTGATAAATGAAAAGTATTTAAAAACATATAGACCAACAATAACTTAAATAAACATTCCCACCACGTAGAAAGTTAAAGTGCAATTTGTTCTCCAGGACATTTAATGATGTGCAACGCTTCAATTAGGTATGATATTATAGTAACATCTAAATATTTGCTACAAAAATACTATGTTCTCGAAAAGTAATATTCGAACACACTATTTTTAGGGGGCATCTGTTATCTCTATTATGTAAAATTTGTCCAAGTAATGGAACTTATATATGGTTTCGATGAAATTGTTTTGAGAAAGATAGAAGAGAACATTCGAAAGTGATTAATATATGAAACAAGATTCGAGAAGTTGAATGCACTATCAAAGCATTTCATTTAGATATAGATTCATGTTTCGACAACTTTATCAAAACATGCATGGAATTTAAAGGCGCCCATTAGTTGAAGCGGTTACAAAGAAGTTACACAAAGATATCAAATAACATTAAATCTATATATTTAGGACTATTGTTATACACGTGTTGAAATCATAGAATTCAACCATTAGAATTAGACGTCTATAAATAAGACTGCTCACTACCAATTTTCGATGGATTGAATCACATCACTTAACTCCTCAAACACCGACAACGTGTCACATCGAAATTGGCTATTGGTTCATAAGGTTATCATGTATGTATTCATTTTCACTTTTTATGAATTCATCTCTCTTTACTTTATTGCATCTTTCAAAACCCTTTACTTTTTATAATCTTCATTTCTTCTCAAAACTTTTACTTTTTCAATCTTTATTTTTTGTTACTATTGAAATTACCATCAAAGTATAACAATTGTTGAAATTAACCTTTTTAATCGAAAACACTATCATAAAATCTACTTTCAAAGTATCTTATAAATGGTTATACGATACTAGTATAATTATCTATGAATATTTTTATTGAAATTACTATTAATATATATATATATATATATATATATATATATATATAACAATTCTATGATAAGTTGAAAATTATGAACATTTTTGTTTGATTAAAAAAAACTTACAATCAAAAATGAATTTTACGTCTCATCAATAGTTATTTGTCAATAGAACATTTAGTAAAACTTACTAAATTATAAAAACATATTCCTTTTCGAGGAAGAAGTGCAATTTTCACTATTAACACCCATATAAGATTAAAACAGAGGTTTAACAAATAATGTTATATAAGTATGTTTTGTTTTAAATAGTTTATTTTTTTATATTTATTATTATTTTAATTTTTATATTATAATCTATGCTCATTTAAAAAAATAAAAAGTAAAAAAAAAACTTGGCTCAAAATAAACGTCCAACAAACTAAACAAAAAAGATAAAAAGAAAATAAAAACACTTAAAAACGCCACTCCTCAGATACGTGAAAGCAAAACGCGTGTTCGCAGAAACAAAGAATCACATCGCAACGCATCACAGGCCCCTTTCAACGAATCACATGGCAGAACCGTCCTCCACCGCCGCCACCATTGCCACCGCTGATCCTCCGGCTCCGGCGACCAAAAGCTGGGCCGACGAAGCGGACGAAGAAACCACCGCCTCCACCGCCGAGGCAGAAACCTCCTCCGTTAACCTGGAAGCGTTAACCATCGACGACAAAGAAAATAACTCTTCAAAACTCTTGGACGACCCCGACGATTCTAATATTCAAGCGGTGCGTTTCGCTCGCAATATCACACACTCTTTGTTTTATTATTATTTAGGGTTTTGAATTGAGCACATCCTGCAATATAATATTTCTCTCTTTGATCGGTTAGGGTTTTGAATTGAATGTTAGTTTTGAATTGAGTTCAGGTTAGCAATATCATGTTTCTCTCTTTGATTGGTTAGGGTTTTGAATTGTGTTCAGGTTACTTCTGGCGACACGCCGTACACTTCGGCATCGAGGTTCGAGGACCTGAGCCTCTCGCCAGAGCTTTTGAAGGGGCTCTATGTCGAGATGAAGTTTGAGAAGCCGAGCAAGATCCAGGCTATCAGTTTGCCGATGATCCTGAGCCCGCCCAATCGGGACCTGATTGCGCAGGCGCACAATGGCTCTGGCAAGACGACGTGCTTCGTGCTTGGGATGCTCAGCCGTGTTGATCCGAAGGTGCAGGCTCCGCAGGCGCTCTGCATCTGCCCCACCCGGGAGCTGGCCATTCAGAACATCGAGGTGCTTCGCAGGATGGGGAAGTACACCAGGATTGCATCCGAGTGCCTTGTTCCGTTGGACCGGGATGCAGTCCATGTATCGAAAAGGGCACCTATTATGGCACAGGTGGTGATTGGGACCCCAGGGACAGTGAAGAAGTTCATTAGCTTCAAGAAACTTGGGACCACAAGGTTGAAGATTCTTGTTTTCGATGAGGCTGATCAAATGCTTGCTGAGGTAATTCTATTGGGTATATACTTGTTGAACTTTAGTGTGATTTATTGGAGGATAGGTTAGTTTAGAATGGAATAGATTACAATTTAATTAAATTGGAAATTGTGATTATGCTAGTAGTTGTAGTAATTACTAATTAGTAAACCACATGTGTTGACAACTTATTTGTGAGTTTAATGTTGATACACAGCGTAATACTGTCAACTAGGTAGAAATCACGCTAGACATGACTTTTAAAGTGACTTAGTAATTTTACATATCTTAGTAATTTTTAGTTAAGTTAGTAATCTTACCATACATGACAATTCATGATTGGATATCCTTTACCTTATCATTCTTCCTAGACTTATTAGTCATTACTGCATTTTATTGGAGAATTAGCCAGTAACACTGCTAATGTTTCACAATGGAATTTACATGTAATTGTGTTGTAGGTAAGTTGCCATTCTTCCTGTTGTGATGGATAGTAGTAGTGAATCACTTTTCTTGACAATTTATTCATTTCTGGCTTGTAAATACACATGCCAGAGATCAAGCATGACACGGTTTTAGGTTCAGGGAATGCTGGTGTGGTCATGTGTATTTGTCTTGTTTTTTAAATAGGGTTTGGCTGGTAAATATGCTGTGTCTTGATTGTTATGAATTGTGCTGTTGCAGGATGGATTTAGAGATGATTCCCTGAGGATAATGAAAGATATAGAAAAAGAGAATTCTAAGTGTCAGGTTTGTTGAATTCTCTCTCACATAGTGGTGCTTGCATGCATCATGATGTCTCCATCTGCCCAAGAAATTCTTATATAGATTTGGTCTTCACACTGACATGAAAGTATTTTTCGTTAAGTGTCCATTTGTTTTAGATTTTGGTAGAATTGGTTTTGATTTGTTGAACATGATCGAGATGTGTGCCCAAATTAAGCTCACCCATAGATTTTACATTGTGTGCTGCGGTGTGTAAAGTTAATTTTTGTAGTAAACCAAATGGACCCTAAATAACTGCATGAATATCTTTTTAGCCTTCTCAACTTGTGTAGTAAATTTCTGCATCCATAGTGACTGATGATAGCATGTTAATGCTAACATACATACAGAGACATGATGTGTAATTTACAGTCACCCATGCTTCAACCTGTCTTTTCATTAGCTCATGCAAAATTGTACTTACCCTGAGTTCTTCTGGAACTCGTGAAAGATACAATGTAAAGCCATCCATATTCATCTTATAAGAAGAGAAAACAGTCTAAGGAAATATATCTTGTTCACTCAAACAATATTGCATAGACATTAATGTATTGCTACAAGTAAACTTGAATTTGCATGGAGGGTAAATATAATTTATATAACTGTTCCTAGTTACACTTATTGGTGCTACAGAACCACTGCATCTGCATTGGAATAAACCTTTTAGCTTTTTACCTAGATTGCTTGCTATATATGTGATTCAAATGTTTCTCTCACTTTTATGCTCTAGTTAAATTTCAAGTTTCATTTTTATCTGAGAAAACTTTGATTGGCCTGTATGTCTCCAGGTTCTTTTGTTTTCTGCTACATTTAATGACACCGTCAAGAATTTCGTTTCAAGGACAGTCAGGATGGATCATAATAAACTCTTTGTAAAGAAAGAAGAACTATCTTTAGATGCAGTGAAGCAATATAAAGTGTATTGTCCTGATGAACTTGCTAAGATTGATGTGGTAAAAGATTACATATTTGAAATAGGAGAGAATGTGGGGCAAACAATTATATTTGTGCGCTCAAAAATTACTGCAAGATTAACACATGAAGCACTTGTTAAGTTGGGCTATGAGGTTACATCTATACAAGGTTCTCTTAGTAATGAAGAGAGAGACAAAGTTGTCAAGGAGTTCAAAGATGGTTTGACCCAAGTTCTTATATCAACAGATATTCTTGCTCGTGGCTTTGATCAGCAACAGGTACTGAATTGGTTCTCCTCTCTCTTCCACTCTTCTCATTCTGTGTATTTCCTCATTTGCTTTTCAATGTGATGACATCCTAAGAATGCATATTTATTCAGGTTAATTTGGTCATCAATTATGATCTTCCAAAGAAATACGGTGTACGTGATGAGCCAGATTATGAAGTGTATTTGCACAGGGTTGGCAGAGCTGGGCGTTTTGGGCGCAAGGGTAATTTTTTTTGCTTTATCCTTTTATTCTAAAGAAAGTAATTCATAATTCTTTCTTCATTAAATTATGAATGATATTTACAGCAATGATACAAAATAGTGAAGTTATTTTTTTCCATTTGTTTCACAGGGGCTGTATTTAACCTGATATGTGGTGAATTGGATGAAAGGCTCATGTCGAAGATTGAGAACCATTTTGGCACTCGTGTAACTGAGGTATGCTACTTGATGGATATTGGATCGTGATGCATAACATTTGATTCTGCAAATTTGGATTTTGCCTTGTTATTGTTTGGAAAGAGTTGTGAAGATATTCATCTACATAACATTATTTTTTGTTAATGTGCAGGTGCGAGCACAAAGTGTTGAAGAATATAAAGCTGCTCTCAAGGAAGCCGGTTTACTGCAATGATGTGAATCTGCACAAGTTAAAGGATGTTGATAACTTGTGTTTCTCCTCAATGTGCCAAGGATTTTGGCCATATCTATGAATGCTTTAATTATTCTACACGGACACATGCGGATCCTGGTTTAAATTTTGGGGATGGAGAGTTCTAGTTCAGTCTGTGTTTTTAATGCTATTGCTGTAGCTGTGTGTAATTTAGAATTTTTCTGTTCAGCAATTTGTGTTGAGACTCAAATATTCTCGGTATAATTTATATACAAACAGCTTGGTGCATAAATGGTGTGTAAGCTTACAAAAAGATGTTATGATGTACAATTATTATTATAAAAACAATCGTCCTCTTTTTGTTTTATAAGTTTGTCACACATCTCAAGATCATAACTTTTTGTCCATAGCAGGGACTCTCCCCCCGTCCCCCCTTCCAAATTCTGTGGCGGATTGAAAACTGAAATAATTAATTGTAAGTTTTTGGCTTTACAAATGTGAAATTGCGGTTTTAAAGAGAACATATAAAATATGATTTTTTTTATTTATTTATGAGTTTTAAGTGAAAGGAGTATTTAAATGATTTGATGGATTTGGGAAAAAATTTAAAAGTTTCAAGTTTTAGATAGAGGAAAACTAATGAAATGATTGTAGAGAAGTGTTGACAAATAGTAGAGTATTTTTAAGAAAATATATTGAGAAAATTTCTAATTGAAGAGGTTAATTAAATAGGAAATAAAAATCACAATTTGTGATTAAAAATCTAAATTACCATATTTATTAATAACCTTTTTTAAAACGCTTTTTTATTGGCTAAAATTGATTAAAAATCACAATTTGTTATTTACCGGCTCCACATTTTATCAATGCATTTCTCTCCCAATTAATGGAGTGTGTATTGTTGTTTGCACTTTTCTAGTACTATATTTACTCGCTGAATAGAGTAAAATTGACTTGGGATTTTTTTAACCACCCTTCTCTCCCATACTTTCATATACCCACTCCTTAATCTCTTCGTTTGAATCTTTGATGAAGATCCTCACTGAGAGAGTACATGTTCACCACCGCTGCCCAGCGGGAAATTGTTCGTGACATGAAGGAGAAGCTTCCTTATGTTGCCTTGGATTATGAGTAAGAACTCGAGACTGCAAAGAGCAGTTTTTCAGTAGAGAAAAACCACGAGCTTCCTGATGGGCAAGTTATCACCATTGGAGCTGAGAGATTCCGTTGCCCTGAAGTTCTTTTCCAGCCCTCTATGATTGGAATGGAAGCTGCTGGAATTCAAGAGACCACCTACAACTCCATCATGAAGTGTGATGTGGATATTAGGAAGGATCTGTATGGTAACATTGTTCTTAGTGGTGACTCAACTATGTTCCCTGGTATTGCTGACCGTATGAGCAAGGAAATCACTGCACTTGCTCCTAGCAGCATGAAGATTAAGGTTGTGGCTCCGCCAGAGAGAAAGTATAGTGTCTGGATTGGAGGATCAATCCTTGCATCCCTCAGCACCTTCCAGCAGGTGATTGTTTTGTTTATTGCAAATTTTCTCTTCCAAACGCGTGCCAATTAATTGAACTCTAAAACATGTTTTGGTTTTGCAGATGTGGATATCAAAGGGTGAATATGATGAGTCTGGTCCATCCGTTGTCCACAAGAAGTGCTTCTAGGTCCAAAAGAAATGCCTTAATGGTATGTTATGTTTTTGCTATGGTTGCTTTTTCGGTGTCTGTGTCATGTCATGCGAACTATGTTGTCATGGATAAGAGGTGGGATAGGATTGGAGAGTATATTCGGAGCTTGATGTATCATATGTTGTGTGGCATCCCTCTGGATGTGGCGGGCACAGAATTGTTGAGAAGCATTTTTCACCTTGGAATTCATCTCTGTCTTCGTAAGTAGGTTGTCTGTAGCAAATTGTGATGCTTATTTTTCTTTTTGTACCCTTTTTCAGAGTTCACATTTTTTTACCCTTTGGAACATTAATGTGAATGTCTATAGCTATCGAGACTTTTTATATAAGATTGTCAATTCGCACTCATAAATTGTCAAATTTTAGCTTATTCATGAATCACATGTCCAATAAGTTGAGTGTGCTATTGGCATGCTGACACTTACAATATGTAATGGTGAGGGTACCTCCACAATCCCAGATTTATAAGGAGTACCAAGCTCTAAAGCAGGCGGTAAGATCTTTATCGTTGGAGTATTTTGGTTTCGCTATTTGTTAACCAAGTATCCAACAGATTGTAGTCAAATCCGATAAGTGCATTTTATCCCTAAATGTTCCATTTAGGTGTTTTAATCAGTGTCGAGTCCAAGTGACGAGACATCTGAAATGTCATTTCATCAACTGGTATATCCGCTTCAGATGCATTTAATGATTTCACGCATTTTCAAGAAAGGCACAATGATTGCAACCTTTGAATTTCTAAACTTTGATAGGACAACCAAAGGTTGCGTCTCTCCCCAATCGTTGATTTGTGGCTTTGGGAAGGGATTTATTGATCCGACGGGTGTGTCCCTTTGATCACCAGAAGCTTCAATAACACTATAAAAGGTGGAAAATTCCTTCCTACTCTATTGTTTCTTTTCTGGCCATCCCTTTTATCTCTGGTCATTTATCTCCAGTCCCCTTTCTTTTCTCTAGCGTCATTTCAATTTCATTTCTTCATCATTTAGGTATTTTGTCATCAACCTTCCTCTTTTTTCATGTCTTTTTTGAAAATGATATGAATACTTCACACTTAACCAAGAGGGGGGGGTGAATTGGTTAACCTTGGTATATTAAAAATTTCTTTAATAAAAAACAGAGTTTCTAGGATCTTTATCACTTTTCAAAACCAAGAAATCTTATTCAATCAAGTAGCTCAGCCCCAAGGAATCCAATGAATCAAAACTGACTTTGTTGGTCAAGCAACTGAATCAATAGCAATTAAAATGAAGAGGATAGAGATTGAGAATCAATACAAACAATTTATACTAGTTCACTTCAAAACCATGAAGCTACATCCAGTTTCTTCCAACCAACACTAGGTTAGAGTTCCACTATTATAATTTTCAGTTCTTACAATCAATTACAATGTCTCCCTTTATCAACCCTAGATAAAATGCAGAAATCTAAAACCCTATTAGATTCTAAGAGACAAGATCCTGAGAACACTACTCAGTTCTTCCACCTAGAGAACCCCTTCTCTAGTTACAAGCAAGAACCCAATTACAATAGCCAAAATTACAAAGAAAATACAAAACGAAAATTACAATCAGATTAAGGAGAGAAACAACCTGATGATCCAAAATATGCAATGCAGAATGGAGTTACCAACTCAGGTTGAATGATTAAAAGACACTAAGCACAACTTTCCTTAATCTTGAAATGGTTTCAAGGTCCAAGAATGACTTAAACACACATGATCAATGCACAATGGAGCAAGACACAATTAAACCCTTAGAAAACACTTTAGAATGCTCACAAGACTGTTTAAGCTCAGAAAATACGTATGGGTAATGTTCCTCAAAGTTATCAAAGCAGCTGAGCATCAATCCTATTTATAACAGCTTTTCATAACTGCCTGTAATCGATTAAATCACCAATTTAATTGATTAAAATGCTTAAGTAATCGATTAAGTCACCACTTTAATCGATTAAAGTGTTCATGAAATTTCTGGGTTTGAGCAACGAGCAAATTAATCGATTAATACGACTGTAATCGATTATTCCAGTAGAACTGCATTTTATAAAAGCTTGTGTAATCGATTACGAGAAATGGTAATCAATTATTGCAGTGCAACATGTTTTTCTTGATGCATTATATAATCGATTACAATTCCTGGTAATCGATTATTCCAGTGCAACAAGTTTTTCTTAAAACGTTGTGTAATCGATTACCAGTATTCGTAATCGATTATTTCAGTATAACCATGTTTTCTAAAAGGCTTATGTAATCAATTACTTCACTTGGTAATCGATTAAAGTGTTCATGAAAGCTTTTCCATTTTTGAAAACGAAGCAAATAATCGATTATTAAGTTAAGTAATCGATTATTACAGTGCACTTTGCATTTTTCCAAAAACAATTGAATCAGTTTTGAAACCTTAGTAAAATCGTTAAAGCCTTGTGATTTTTATGAAACTAATTAAGTTAATTATGGATTAAATGAATGCAATGCACTTGGATCACCAAAATTGCTTTTCTTTTACACATTTCATACTAAATTATCTTCAAGGCAGCCATTGCATGTTGAAAGCTCAAAACCAATGCTTGAATCAAAGTTCCTTTGCATTCTTTAAGTAGCTCCCCCTGAATCCAACATTTTTCTGGGGAGAGTTTTGCTCGCTTCGATGGTGGCAAGTGTTGAATATAGGGGGAGCTGGAAGAACACCAAAGCAAGGATGAAGATGTTGCTTTAGAGTTTTAGTTTCTTACATGTCAATCAAATTGAAGACATTTGTAAATTGTCTAGTTGTTCAAGAAGATTGTCTTGTGATCCTTGCATTGCATGAGCATAATCATATACATGCATTCATGACTTAAGAAAAGCACACAAGGTTACATGATTGCATTTGAAAAGGAATTCTTATGGCTTAAAGTTTTGAAAAATCAGAATATGCACTGTCTTAATTGATTACATGCAATAAGTAATCGATTACCAACTTGTGTTATTTCTGGAAAAGCCATGAAGAACATTTTAATCGATTACTAGCAAATCGTAATCGATTACATAGTACAAATTGAGAAACATGCCTGACTATCTTAATTGATTACCACTCATTGTAATCGATTACCCAGGCTTAGTACAAAATATAGCATGACTGCCTTAATCGATTACCATTCTTTTGTAATCGATTACCAAGGCTTATTTCATAAACTGTGCCTGACTGCTTTAATCAATTGCATCATGGTTTAATCAATTACATTGTTCATGAAAACTTTCCAGATTGTCTCAAGAACATTTTAATCGATTACCTGGTATATTATTTAATTACATTTGTTAAAATAATCGATTACCATGTCATTTTAATCGATTACATACTGTTATATCAGTTTTCTATTTTAAGACATTGGGTCTGTGCTTTTGGAGATAGAACTTACAATCTAAGTTTACGAATACCCAATACTTTCTGAGCTTTCATATGTCCAAGAAATAGTTTTTCTGAGTGATACATTTCTTGTTTGAGATTAAAAGATTACATGCTTCAATAATGATGATGTGTTAAGACAAGATCTTAAAAAGAACTTCAAGAGAGTTGATTCTGTGCTTAATCATTCATGAAACCTGGAAGTGATTGGTAATATTCATTCATTCATTCATTTACTATGGATCACAGGTTGTATTTCTCTTGAACCTTTCTAGATAATTGTTTTGTCTGTTTTAAATTGTTGTCAAGCTAAGATCAAATTGTTTTCTTTCAAGCTTTCTAGAGTAGTGTTCTTTACGGGTAAAGAACTGAGTAAGGTTCTCAAGTTCTGTGTGATTTGATTTCTAATAGGGTGTTAGAATTCTGATTCTTTATCTAGGGTTGATAAAGAAGATCCTTGTAATTTCTTGTAAAAGAACATATTTGATTTAGTAGAACTCTAATATAGTTTTGATTAGAAGACACTAGATGTAGCTTCTCTTTTGAGGGGTGAACTAGTATAAATCTTGTGTTAAACTTGTTTCTATATCTTGTAATCTGTATCTAACTTGTCTTGTGGTTTATATTTTTCAAGATCAACAGAAAAGAAGATGAAAAGTTTCTGAAATTGTGTAAGGTGAAGGGGTGAAGTCTTGATTGATTAAAATTGTAGTTTTTACCAAGCAAATTAGTGTGATATGATCTAAATTCCGCTATGTATTGTAAAAAGTTTTAAAAGTCTGAGGTTTAAAACAATTCACCCCCCTCTTGGTTTAGTGTTTGTGTTCATCCTTGTTTTCAATTGGTATCAAGAGTTGGTTCTTGAAAGTTAATCAAGATCACTATTCTTTTCAAGAAAATGAATACTACACAGATAACCTTCAAGGAGGGTGCCTCCCTCAATCGTCCTCCGATGTTTGAAGGAGAGCATTTCAGTTTTTGGAAAAATCGTATGTAGATTTTTATTCAATCAAACGACCCTGGAGCTTGGAATGTAATTGAGAAAGGTCCTTTGATCCCTACAAAAACTGTTGATAATGAAAGAATTCCCAAGGAGTGGGATGAGATGACCGATGCAGAAAAAAAAGTTGTACAATATGATTTTAAAGCTAAAAACATCATCACATCTGCTCTTTCTTCTGACGAATTCTTTAGAACTGTTAGGTATAAAAGTGAAAAGGAAATGTGAGAGATGTTGGAAGTAACTCATGAAAGAATAGATGAAGTGAGATGATCAAGGAAACATGCTTTGATTCATGAATATGAAATGTTCAAGATGAGCAATACATAAAACATTTTTCAGCTGCAAACAAGATTCACTCACATTGTCAACCACCTTCTTGGTCTTTGGAATATTTTGATGATGAAGAATTGAACATCAAAATATTGAAGTGTCTCACAAGACCATGGCAATCAAAAGTTACAGCAATCAAGGAATCAAAAGATTTGTGCAAGATGTCCATGGCTGCACTTTTTGGTAAGCTTCTTGAGTATGAACTTGAAATGTCACAACTAACACATGCAGAGGATGCAGAGAAGAAACACAAGAGTATAGCCTTAAAAACTGCATCAACTCATGTGGAAAAGGAAGAAGACTCAAGTGAAGATGAAAGTGATGAACATATGAATCTAATAGTGAAGAAATTCAACAAGTTCATGAGAAGAAACAAGAACAAAAAGCTGTCAAAGTTCAACAAGAAAAATGACAGCAACAACAACAATAACAATATCTCTAACTTCACTTGCTTCAAATGTGGTAAACCCGACCACATTAAATCTGAATGTCCAATATTTTTGAAGAAGCAACAAGGTGAAAGGAAGACAAAGAAAGAAGGGAAGCCAAAGAAGGCATACATAGCATGGGAAGACAATGATTCAACAACCTCCGAATCAACAAGTGAAAATGAAGAAGCAAATGTTTGTTTCACATCGACAATAAGTGATGATGAAGAATTTTCAAGTGCGGAATCTGAGGTAAATTCTTAGTATGATAATATTGTTGATGCTTTCCATGAGATGCATGAAGAGGCCCAAAAACTTGCACAAACCAATAGTAGGCTGAAAAGTAATCTCAAATTTCATGTTACCAAAATTACTGAATTGCAATTTGAACTTTGCAATTTGAAAGAAGCAAATGAAAAGCTTGTTTCAAGTTACAAAGCTAATGGATGTGTATGTGCCTCATCATCTTCAAATGTTGATAAATGCAAGCTTTTACAAAAAGAATTTGATGATTACAAGAAGAGTCAAGGTGAAAAATATATGTTTTTACTTTCAGAAAATTCTTACTTGGTTGATCTTTTGAAAAGACTCTATAGAGGAAAATGTAGTTTGAATCAAATGCTTAGTGTTCAAAAATATGCTGGAGATACTTCTGGTTTGGGTTACAAACATGGATCAAAACCTTTTGGAAAAATAAAGTTTGTACCACCAAAACAGAAAAATCAAAGAGACTTTTCAAAAACTAAGTATCAT
>CM023958.1:21330113-21352633 GCA_013407115.1 Glycine latifolia | reverse complement strand
CTTGCTCCATTATTCACAAGACCCAATCCTATTATAGTCCGACCACCGATTGAGGCTAACAAGTTTGATATCAATCCATCATTAATTACTTTGGTGGAAAGAAGTCAATTTGGTGGAGAGGACGATGAAGATCCACACAATTTCATTGACAGATTTTTGTGGATCTGCGATACAATCAGACACCAGGGCGTATCAGATGATACTGTGAGGTTAAGACTATTTCCCTTTGCTATTAAGGGAAGAGCACTTCGTTGGTTAGACAGACAAACTCCCAACAGCATCAGTACGTGGGAAGACTTGGTTACCAAAATTTTCTCTCAATATTTTTCTATGGAGAAATATAACAGGTTGGTGAATGAGACCACCAATTTCACCCAGAACGAGAGAGAAAGTTTATGTGCAGCTTGGAATAGGTTCCAAGAATTGATCAGGAAGTGTCCACAGTATGACATGACTGTGGGAAGGAAAGTATGTATATTCTTTAATGGGATGACTCCAGAATCAAGACTTATAGTGAATGTAGCAGCTGGAGGTTCGATTAGATCAAAGACAGCTACTCAAACATATGAATTAATTGATTCACTGGCTCGCAATGAAAATGAGAGCATCAAAGTTCAACCAAAGAGGGAAGTTATCCAACTAGGAAGCAGTGATGCAATGCTGGCTGAACAAAAGCTTCTATCACAGCAATTAGCAAGATTGAATGAGAAAATTGATAGGATGCAAGGTTCAGCAGCCCAAGCTTCAACTATTAGATCACAACTACTTACTTATGAATACTGCCAGGGAGAGCATGAATCCAATGAGTGTCCTACTTTAGTAGGAGATGATCCAGTGCAAGTTAATGGAGTATGGTACGATCAGAGAAATCATTCCAACTTCTAGAGGAATTCGAATTATGCTCCAGGTAATAATAATTTCCAAAGAAGAATTCAGGGAGGAGGTTTGGATTACAAATCCAACAATTACTTGCAGCCTCCACCTATTCCACCTAAGGAGCCATCAGACTAGAGAAGGCTATGTTGCGGCTATCCAAGACTACCACCGAGCATATTCAGGTTACTAATTCTTTCATTAAGGAGACTAATGCTTTCATTAGTGAGACCCGAGCTCATCACAAGAATCAAGATGCTTCTATCAGAAATCTTGAAAATCAAATTGGTCAGTTGGCTAAGCAATTGACTGAGAGGTCTCAAGGACAATTCCCTAGTGACACTGTTGTCAACCCAAGGGAACAAGCAAATGCAGTCACAACAAGAAGTGAACTTGTCACCAAATCTCTAGAAAAGCCTGATGTGATTCAAAGAGAAGTTGAAGAAAAGACCACTACAGTTCCTGATGAACAGGTAGTTAAAGCGCCTTCAAGTCAGCCAGAGAAAAAACCGATGGACTTCTCTCATTTTGAGAAACCACCATATCCTATGAGGCTAAAGCAACAAGCTCAGAGGCAACAGTATGCAAAATTTCTAGATATGTTTAAAAATATTACATATTAACATTCCATTTATTGAAGCTTTAGCTAATATGCCTAACTATGCAAAGTTTATGAAAGAATTATTGTCTAGGAAGCATAAATTGCAGGAATGCGAGACGATAGCACTTACTGAAGAGTGCAGCGCGATTATCCAAAGGAAGCTTCCACCGAAGAGGAAGGATCCAGGGAGCTTTAACATTCCTATTGCTATAGGTAATGTTGATGTGGGAAGAGCATTATGTGATCTGGGAGCTAGCATAAACCTGATGTCGTTATCCCTATGCAAGTCATTGGGAATTTCCGAGTTAAAGCCCACCAGAGTTTCATTACAGCTTGCAGATCGCTTGTTGAGGAAGCCAACCGGAGTAATTGAAGATGTTTTGGTAAAAGCTGATAAATTTATTTTTCCTGCAGACTTTATTGTTTTAGACATGGAAGGTGAGAGTGAAATACCTTTGTTATTAGGTAGATCATTTTTAGCTACTGCTAGGGCATTAATTGATGTAGAGCAAGGAAAATTAGAGCTTAGAATGGATAATGAATCTGTTGTTTTTAATATTTTTGATGTGATGAAACATCCTACTGACAAACATGATTGTTTTAGATTGGATATTTTAGATACATTAATTCATACAGATAAAACAGATGATCAAAAGTTGGAAGAGGATCTTGAAGTATTAGGTACAGATGAAGTACAAGAGGAAGTGGAGATAATTATGGAAGTGTTAGAAAAAAAAGAAGTTGACACAGTGAAGGAAACACCAAAGATGGAGCTTAAGGAATTACCCAACAATTTGAAGTATGCATTTTTGGGAGAGAATGAGACATTTCCAGTCATCATCAACAAAGAGTTGAAGTTAGAAGAAGAAGAGAAGCTGTTAAAGGTTCTTAAAGAGCACAAGACTACAATTGGGTGGTCCATATCTGACTTAAAAGGAATTAATCCTTCTTTCTGTACCCACAAGATTTTGATGGAGGATGACGTGAAGCCTGTGAGACAGCCTCAAAGGAGATTGAATCCTACCATGAAAGAAGTGGTAAGGAAGGAAGTGGTTAAGTTATTAGATGCAGGGATGATTTATCCTATATCTGACACTGCATGGGTGAGTCCTGTTCAAACAGTCCCTAAGAAAGGTGGGATGACCGTAATTCAAAATAACAACAATGAATTGATTCCCACTAGAACTATCACGGGATGGAGGATGTGTGTAGACTACAGGAGACTCAATGATGCTACCAGGAAGGACCATTTTCCGCTTCCATTCATTGATCAGATGCTAGAAAGGTTAGCTAGACATGCGTACTATTGTTTTCTAGATGGATATTCCGGCTATAACCAAATTCCAGTGGCATCTGAGGATCAAGAAAAGACTACTTTCACATGCCCATTTGGAGTCTTCGCATACAGGAGAATGCCATTTGGCCTCTGCAATGCACCAACGACATTTCAAAGGTGTATGCTTTCTATTTTTTCTGATATGGTAGAAAAATGCTTAGAGGATTTTATGGATGATTTTTCTGTTTTTGGATATAGTTTTGAAGCATGTCTAATTAATTTATCTAGAGTTTTGAAAAGGTGTCAAGAAACAAACCTTGTTTTGAATTGGGAAAAATGTCATTTTATGGTTCGTGAAGGTATTGTTTTAGGCCACAAAATTTCTAAAAAAGGAATAGAAGTTGATAAGGCTAAATTGATGTTGATTGAAAAACTTTCTCCTCCAGTTAATGCTACTGGGGTGAAGAGTTTTTTAGGTCACCCAGGTTTTTATAGGAGGTTCATTAAAGATTTTTCTAAAATTGTCAAACCTCTTAGTCAACTTTTAACTAAAGAGAGAGTAACTTTAATTTTGATGAAGTTTGCCTTAATGCCTTTAATGTATTAAAAGAAAAACTTACTACTGCACCTATTTTAACATCACCTGATTGGAATTTACCTTTTGAATTAATGTGTGATGCAAGTGCATATGCCATTGGTGCTGTTCTTGGTCAACGGAAAAATAAGTTATTGCATGTCATATATTATGCTAGTAAGGTTTTGAATGAGGCACAGGTTAACTATGCAACTACTGAAAAAGATATGCTAGCTGTAGTTTATGCTTTAGATAAATTTAGATCCTATTTGATAGGTTCTAAAGTTATTATTTACACTGACCATGCTGCTCTCAAGTATTTGATGACTAAACAGGATGCAAAACCAAGATTGTTGCATTGGATGCTCTTGTTTCAGGAATTTGACTTGGAAATCAAGGACAAGATTGGAGTAGAAAACAAAGTAGCTGATCATCTTTCAAGGATTCAGGAGAAGGAGTTACAGGATGGACCAGAAATGGTTATTAATGAATCTTTTCTTGATGAGAAAGTGATGATGGTAATTGATATGGGTCCTTGGTTTGCCGATATGGCTAACTTTAAATCTGTAGGTGTTTTACCTGGAGGTCTTAACTGGCAGCAGAAGAAAAGATTCCTTCATGATGCAAAGAGGTATGTATGGAATAACCCTTTTCTTTATGTTAGATGCACTGATGGTGTTATTCGCAGATGTGTAGCTAGCCCAGAAGTGCCAAAAATTCTTTGACATTGCCATTCTTCAGATTATGGAGGGCATTTTGGAGGAAATAGGACAACGCAAAAGGTATTGCAATGTGGATATTATTGGCCTACGCTTTTCAAAGATGCAAGAAACTATGTAGAAAAATGTGATAGTTGTCAGGGAACCGGTAATATATCTCGGAGAGATGAGAGGCAATAACATATTAGAGGTGGAGTTGTTTGATGTGTGGGGAATTGACTTCATGGGACCATTTCCCAAGTCACATTCTAACCAATATATCTTAGTGGCAGTAGATTACATTTCTAAGTGGGTAGAAGCAATTGCTTTACCTATTAACGATGCAAAGGTAGTTGTCTCATTCTTAAGGAAGAATATATTCACTCGCTTTGGAGTACCAAGAGCAATCATAAGTGATGGAGGTGCCCATTTTTGCAACAAACAATTCTCAAATTTGCTTGCAAAATATGGAGTTACCCATAGAGTGGCTACACCCTATCATCCGCAGACTAGTGGACAAGTTAAAATTTCCAACCGAGAATTAAAGTGAATTTTGGAGAAGACTGTTGGAAGTTCTAGGAAAGATTGGGCAAAGAAGCTCGATGATGCACTTTGGGCATACAGAACAGCTTTCAAGACCCCAATAGGTATGTCGCCATTCCAGATGTTATATGTTAAGTCTTGTCACCTTCCTGTTGAATTAGAACACAAGGCTATGTGGGCCACTAAGTTTCTTAACTTTGAAATTTCTACAGCTAATGATAAGATATTATTGCAATTGAATGAGCTTGATGAGTTCAGGTTAAATGCTTATGAGAATGCTAGATTATATAAGGAAAAGACAAAGAAGTGGCATGACAACAAGATCCGCCCGAAAGAATTCGAGCCTGGACAACATGTATTGCTTTATAATTCTCATTTAAGATTGTTTCCAGGAAAACTGAAGTCCCAATGGTCTGGTCCGTTCATTGTATGTGAAGTTTATCCATATGGAACGATTGGGATTTCTCCATTGGATAGTTATCATTCTTTCAAGGTAAATGGATGTCGATTGAAGCATTATTATGGAGGTAAAGTGCAAAGACACACTATTTCTATTCCACTGAATTCACCTGAGGATTAAAAGGTTTGATGCGTCAAGCTAAATGACGTTAAATAAAGCGCTACTTGGAAGGCAATCCAAGCAATTTCATTGTTTTAGTTGTTTTGTTTTTGAATTATTAATTAAGTTTTAGTTAGTTAAGTAAATGTTTGGTTTGAAATTAAATTTGTACATTCTTAATTGGTATATTATTAATTTCAGTTTAGTTAATTTTTGAAGTTTTAGATAAAAAGTAGTTTTAAATTTGAAAAAAAAAAAAAGCAAAGTCAGGGTCTGGCGCTGATCGCGCCATTAACACTGGACAGCCACGCGAGTGGCGTGGTAATGGCGCCATTCGTGCCATTCATACTGGATTGCAGCGCGATTCGCGTGGGAGTGGCGTGATTCGCGTGAGAACTCGAAACTGCTTTTTAAAATTTTTAAAAAAAATAATTGAACCCTAAGTGATAACTTCCTATCTTCAGCAGCCACGACCCTCGGAAGTTCCATTCAGGGAGGTTTCAAACCTTTGAATTGCAAGAAACTGCCTCAACATTTATAACCACAATAACTCTTCTTATTCTAAAAGTCTATAAATACAAGGCAATATTTACCTTATTCATATCCCAGTGAGTTCTAATTCTGAGCAAGCATTTGAAAGTTCCACCTTTGTTTTTATTTAAGTCCTTTCTTTTTAGAAGCACATTGTGACTTTCTTTCAAATTCTTGAGTTGTTCAAATGGCAAAGGATAAGGTATGCATTCTTTTTCTTAATCTTTGTATTGTATATTTTTTTAATGTTTAGATTAGAAAGCATGTGGTTAGGAGTATTATTGAGACTGATTGATAGAAGTTAAGGCAAGGACGTGATGAATATTCCTGAATATCCAGGTTTTGTAGCCCACGCGACTCGCGTGAGGGCTGGCGCCAATCGCGCCACCTGGTATTTATCAGTTTCTCTGTTATGCAGCCCACGCGAATCGTGCGGGACTGGCGCCATCCGCGCCAGCTGCAGATTCATGAATTATTATTTTTATAGTAAAAGGGTTAAAGGATTGTTTAATTCTTTGATGATTACTCTAATTTATGCATGGATTGGAATAGAATAAGAAGCATGTTTAGGCATGAACAATTTTTGAGTTAATTGAGCAAATGCTATTTATTTTGAATGAGTAGATTAGAGTTGTGTCTGAGACTTAACACAATTGGAATTCAAAACCTAAGTGGGAAATAAAATCTGGGAATGGTAGTCAATTATTTCTAGAATTTTATTTTCCAATTAAGGATTTTATTTCCCAATTGCAATAATGAGTGGATGCTTAGTATACCTTCTGAATTTATAAACGAATCATATAGAACCAAATAAATCTGGGAATTATTGTGAAGGATTTATTTGGAGATTAATTGTTAAACGCTTGTTCAACTTATATATGATGATTTTATATGATGCTAATCTCTGTTGTTAATCTGAAATTAAGATATATTTGAGATATGATTGCAAGCAATCTGGGAATTCATTGCATATAGTTATGAAAATTTTCTGAGTTTCAGGGTAAACAAGTAGAGAAAGAAAAGAGGAAGGGTGCTGCATCTAGCAGCAAAAGAGCAAGGACCACTGACTTCGATGAGACCAGATTTAGAACAATAGAATGTCAGCAGAGGTACGAGAACTGGTATGCTCCGAAGAAGGTCATTCCGGAGAAGATGATAGACTGGGAATCTTTTCCTGAGGATTCACCAATTCTGGCAGTAATCAACAGGAGAGATTGGAAGACTTTGGTTAGTTTTCCTGAACCAAGTTCGAGTGCTATTTTAAAGGAGTTCTTGGCCAACGTTAACAGAGAAAATGTAGACAAGGACAAAGTTAGTTGGGTTAGAGGAGTAGAAGTTCCATTTAATCATGAGACTATTGAAGAATTTTTAGACACTGCATATTATCCATTTCAATCTTGTGCCTTCAGGAGCAATTTCTATAAGATGCAGCCTATCAGCAGTAAAAATGTTTTTAGAGATGACATACCTCAAATTGCAGATGAGATAAGAAGAGGCATTACAGGGCTGTATACTGCATGGAAGGCCAAGTCTGGAATGGACTATGTACCTGAGAAGTTAAGGAAGCAAGACTTGACTGGGGAGGCAGAATTTTGGCACCAGTTCAACAATCACACCATTATTCCATCAACTAATCTCACTGATGTGAATGTTGAGAGGGCAATCCTTCTATATGTGCTGCTAGGCGATGATAATTTGGATATTGCCAGTATCCTGTCTGATAGGATATTGCACATGATACATGATGGTAGCAGTAAGTCCCTCCTTGCTCATTCTTCACTGATTTCTCATCTTTGTATGAAAGCAAGTTTAGAGATTCCTGATGAGGAACCCATGGATGTCAAAACTGCATCCGTCATGACACACAAGACATATCTGGCTGCAGTAGAGACTCAGTGGCAGGAGCAGTTGATTAGAGCCTCAAAATTATCACCTGAGGAGATTGCTGAGAGGAGTCCTCGTGCGAACATTCCTCAACCTGAAGTTAGAGCAGTGCCACCACCACGAGCATCTTCTTCTACTGCTACTAGAGAGCTACTTCATGAACTGATTTATGAGGATTCTCAAAGCTACTTGCAGATTCAATCTGAATTGAGATCTCAAAACAGACTGTTGGAGCATCAAAACAAGATGATGGAGGACTTGTTCAGACACTTTTCCATTGAGTTCACTCCCTACTAGCCACATGATTCAGCAACACCACGAGTTTCTCCTGAACCTTCACAGCCATCAGCTGCTGCTGATGATACTATGGAGGATTAGGAGTAACATTGCAGTTTAAAGGACAATATTTTATTTGCTTTATGTTTAATGGTTCTGTACTTTATTTTCAGTTTGTTTGGCACAATTTGGTTTGATTTTAAATAATTTTTAAGTTGGACATGGTTGAATTTGCTTAATTTGGTTTTAACTAAATAATTCTGTTGGATGGATGTTATGCATAAAGATAATTTTTTTTATGCAGTTATGTGTTTTCCCTTGAATAGAAACGTGATTTTTGGGGACAACAATGTTTAAAATCAGGGAATGGGGAACGCATTTTGCATTATTTTGAAAAATCATAATTGATATCTGACAGAATTTAGAGAATTTAGATGATTGAGAAATTAAACTTCTTAGATTACATAGAATTAATCAGAAATTAATAAGAAAAGAAATTTGGATGAGATGATGTTAGAGATTAAGTTTAGAAATTAGTTTGATAATTAGTTAGGAATTCTCTTTAGAAGTAGATGAATAAAATGCTAGAGCTGTGAATAATTTTCAGATTATTGAATAGCCAATATAGTGATAAAGTAGAATTAATGATGATTGTTTTGGAATTATGTATGAGATAGGTAGAGTATAGAATTGCATATTACTTGATTAGAATTATGTTAGTTTTTTGTGATTGAAGTACATTGTGAAAAGAATAGATGCTTGATAGGAAATCAAATGGACTTAGCTTGATACCATAGCTTGTGAGGATTGAGCCTATACAGTATATTTTCTTTTCAGAGTGACCTCATTGTGAATAATACTCTAGAACTTGACTTGTTTCTCTACAATAATTGCAGGGTTGATATGATAAAGGCAGTTTATTCTTTAAGCTAGAGCCAAATGACCTTACCTTAATAATTTTCCATTGTTAAACCTCTTTGAGCTTATGCCTTTTCTATTCATTCACCTGAAACTTAAAACTTATCCTTAACCATCTTAATTGAGATTGGAAGAAGGAGAGTTAGAATCAAGTCTACTAGATATGAAAAAATATAGAAAGATGAATGTCCATAGAAAAGGGAAAGAAGAAAGATGTTACCCAAGAAGACAATTCTTGTTTGAGGCTGAAGTATCAACAGAACAGATCTAAGAAAAAAATCAATTCTAGTGAAAAGTCCAGTTGGGAAGTAACAAGTCTGAAATACCAGCTGGTGGATCTAAATATATTTTCTCATTTTTTCTGTTACAGTTTGTTGAAAAAGGAAAAATAAGAGAAAAGAGAAGATAGAAGAAATAAAGAAAAAGGCAAGATCATATGAATGAAGATAGGCAAAAGAATAAGAGTGGTAGACTAGCTAAGCAGACTTGAATAATTCTAACAAAATCCAATCTCAATGATTAGCTACTATCCAAATTATTCCTACCTGAAGCCAGGCCAAGTTACAACCTTGAAAAGACCTTTTGATTAACTCTGCATTTATTCATGTTTCTTATTTTCAGGAATTTGAGAATATAGTCAAGCTTATGGTAGTATTATAGCTTTGGAGGAATTGAGAGATTATATTCTACCCTAAACACTTGAGTGAAGAGGGAATTATATCTCTTGGTGAGGGTATCCAATTTATGATCTTATATTGATGGACTTGAAAAGTATTTTTGTTTTCACATGGAATTCAATTACATTTACCAAAGTAGTTCTAAGGTTGTGTATGTGATGATATGCTTGACTGTTGAATATGAGTTCCACTACAATTAAGTTTTATTTTATTTTATTGCTAGGGACATCAATATCTAAATCTGGGAATTATTTGATATGCTGTTAGCATATAGTTTTTAGGATAGTTTTATTAGGAAAATAGGAAGAATATAGTGAATAAATGTTAGAATAAGTGTAAAATTCATTAGTTTTATGTTTATCATTAATTCTATGCTATTTTGATGTTTAGGATCAAGAAAAGCAAGAAAAGAAGCAACATAAAGAGCCAACAGAGTCTGAGATCTCGCACTAACCACGCCAGAACCACGCTAATCGCGCCAGAAGCACTGGAGGTTCACGCCAGTCGCGCCAGTCACAGGATTTCTGAATTAGCTTAAAGATAACATAAGAATGATGGGTTTTGAGGGTTTTATGACCTAGGTATAAATATAACATTAATAGGATGCATTAGAGGCATCAATAGATACTGAAAAACATAGCAAAGAAGGAAAGATAAAAAGAATAAGGATTCAAGGCCAAGAAGAAGAAAGAAGAACAAGAAGGAGACAAGATTGAGGGGTTTATGACTCTGCATATCTTAGTTTCTTTCTCTTCTCCTTTCTTTACATTGTAATAGGATAGACATTATTATGTCTGGCTAATTCCTTTGTAATTATGGTTTAGCCAAAAGCCAATGTGAACTCTGTGTTTCTTGAATTGAGTTTAATAAAGTTTCTTATAATTATTTTACTCTACTTTATTCTTCCATTATTATATCTAATTAGACTTGATCAATCTATTAGGTTACTTAGGGCTATAATTCACAATAGGAATATTGGAGTTTTAGTTTCTGAATGCATTAGAGTGACAGTTGTGATATTACCTAGGGATAGGGATAAAGGACTGCAGATTCTTATTATGCTAGCTTCATGCTTAATCTAAAGGGAATTACTAAGGGATTAGGATTCTTAAATTAGGTTAAAGGGTTAAATGACCGAGGAATCAGGGTGTAACTATATTAGAAAAGCACACATCTGAATAATTACATTAAATAGAGTTAAATTATCAATTCAATTACATAGAGTGAATTGTGGTGATTGTGCTTTACCATAATTATTCTTAAGTCTTGATTAACATTTAAATTACATTGTTTTTAATCTTCTTTTGTTTACAATAATTAAATCCAAACCACAATTCAATTCTCTCAACAATTTCATTCCAATATTAAGAATCATAAATTACAATTGATATTAGTGTCTCAATCCTCGTGGAGACGATACTTTCTTATCACTTTATTACTTGGAACGATCGGTGCACTTGCTGTGTCGCAACATAACACTCAAGAACTAGCTCTGATACCAATTAAAAATAGTATGAACAACACACAAGAACCAAGAGGGGGGTGAATTGGTTAACCTTGCTCTTTTAAAAACTTTAAACAATCAGAGTAATTAAGATCGTATCACAAATAAATCAAAAATGCTCCAACCAATCAAACACCTCAGCCCAAGAATGCAATCACAAAAAACTTTTACTTGTTGAATAAGAAATGTAGCACCAAAGAATGACAGATTATAACAGCAAGAAAAGATTAGAAAGAAGTAGTCAACACAAGGATTTATACTGGTTCACTTCTCACCCTTGAGAAGTTACATCCAATTCTTCCAACCACAAAGGTTAGAGTTTCACTAATAACAAATTGTTCTTACAAGCTTTTTACACAATTACTCTTAATCAGACCTAGACTAAGAACGAGACTTCTAACAATTTAGAATCTATGTGATCAAGACATAGATATCACCTACCTTTACTCTTACCCCTAGAAACACCTATCCTAGTAAAGCTTTAAGAAATCCTATATTATTAATACATAAAATGATGTATGGTTGAACCCATTAGCCATGAATTTCCCAAATCTACCTTGCATTGAAACCAACTTCAAGCTTTTCTCAAGGACACAAAGCTATCTAGTTTTCACAAAAATGTATGGTTGTTTGTGAGTTTTAAATTCAGCAATAGAAGGTGGAAGAAAGTAAGGGATGAAGGTGGTTGGCACCATGGAAAAGCTTTCCAATAAGCCTAGGAAGAATCGTCACAATAGCATGAAGCCATTGATAAGAAACAAGAGGTTCTTGCATAAGAAATTGAGAGAAACTCTCAACAATTTTCAGAATTGTATTCAATGACATCAAAGTTGTTTACAACAGTTTTTGGGACAACTTATAGACCTTTAGCTTGCAATAGACCTCCATCACCAAAGCTCACCAAAGGAAGTGCTTCAAGCTCCCCTTCTAGACCTTTAGCTTGCAATGGACCTCCATCACAAAAGAAACTCAAAAGAATTCACAATAGAGTGTAAAGAAAGAAACCACCTGTGATCCAGTAATTGATATATGCAAATGATTTACCAAACTTGAATTAAAAGGTGGAAGAAGTTACTTCAGAACTTTCTTTCTACAACTTCTTTTTAAAAGTTGCCTAAGAAGAAACCCTCATTTGAAATCTTTGAATCTTGAGAATTCGTAGGACTTAACAGAGTTTAGCACTTGAAATCTTTTCTTGCTTCAAAAAGCTAATGAAAGTACTTTGTAATTTCGTTATTTTTTTCAAAATAGCCAACAACTATTTATAGAAATCAATTTGTAACTGTCAGTAATTGATTAAAACCATTATGTAATTGATTGTTAACAAGTTTAATCAATTAAAGTGTTCTTGAGATTTTTGGAAAAGATTTATGAACAAAGCAATCGATTAATTAGCAATGTAATCGATTATCACAACTAGTGTTAGTTTCAAATACGTGCCAAGTAATCGATTACCACAATATCATAATCGATTATCACAGGAAGACTTTTATGTGACTTTGTGAAGTGTAATCGATTACCATACTATTGTAATCGATTAAAGTATTCTTGAAAGCTTGAGTAATAGATTACCACACGTTGGTAATCGATTAAAGCAGAGAAAATTTGTTTTTCCAAAAACTTAACTATTGAACACTTTGGCTTTATGCAATCATGAAAACTTTGTTTCAGAAAAGCTTTTTCACAAGACTTGAAATTATGAATGAAAAAATCATGTATGAGCTTTATGCAATGCATCATAGGAAGTTTCATCTCAAACACAAATTACAACTACCAATCAAATTGATTTGGCATGTAAAAAGCCTAAATACTTTGTAGACTTTGAGACTCAACTTCTTTATCCTCTTGAGCTCCCCCTGACTCTAACAGAAGGGTGTGAGAAAATTGTATTTTAGTTGGTTGTAGTTGTGGGAATTTAAGAGCAAAAATTAAATAAAACAAAGGGTGAATTTTGTAAAAGGTCAACAAAGTGAGTTGCTTCTCCTCTAAGGCTATAACTTGTAGGAAAATTTTTATCTCCATTAATTGGAGTTTCCTAGTTAAAAAGAGAAAAATACAAATAGGTTGTGAGTCCCACATGCTCATATGGGTCCTACAACACTTTTTTGTCTTTCTCTCTCCAATTTTTAAATATCAATTATTGTAAAGATTCCAAACCCATAACTTCTCATGGTCAAATAAGTAAGAAAAGGAGATAAATCTGATTGGAAATAATACACATGTACTTGCAAGCTATCAATGTCAATTTTTCGATAAAATTGGTTCACATATTAAATTTGAATTTGGACCCAAAATTAAATACCGACAAGAAACAAATTTTAAATGGTTAAAAATATTATGACACATATAATTTTTGCTCTTACACTGATAAAATAATAGTTTGTGTACTGAAAAATAGTACACAAATACTATAGAGAAATATATGTTGGATTTATCGAAATATCCAAAATTTATGAAATCAAAATTTCATAATTTCAAATATTTATTGAGGATAATGCAATGAAATGAGACTATCTCAAAGTTTGTGCCTTAATCAAAATTCAAATATTTATAGTGTTAAATGGTCTTAGATAAAAAAAAAAATTAAGATTCTCTACTCCCATCTCAAAGTTTGTGCCTTAACCGAAATTTAGGATGCAATAAAACTTTATCATCAAATCAGAAATACACAAAATATATGCACCATATGAAATTAATGAAAACCAAATTTAATTAATTATAATTAAATTCTTTATTACTTTGATTGTCCATTAATTATCTCCGTGTATTTTTTTTTACATCATTAGATGATTTTTATACTACATTTCTATAAATTTTGTTTACAGAAATTCATGTAGACGCTAGTGTATATTTATAATTATTTATTCATATGAAATTTAATTTAATTTATCTTTTAAATTATTCAAACACTTATTCACCAATTAATAAATAAACAAGTCTTGCATACTTTGGTTAACCCCCTAATTACATCCTTAGAAACATTTAGCCATAATTTAATGAGAAATAAATCTTCAATGGTGATGAACCACTCTTTTTTGTGTTTTATGAGAAAATTTAAAATTCTTTAATCTAAAATTCATTATTTGGATGTTTCTTTTATGAAGAATTCAAATTTTTGAAATTTTAAAATAGAATTTTAAACAACTAAAAATATGGAATTTTAATTTCCTTCTAAAATGTGAGAAATTGAAATTTTATCCTTCTATAGACGCTCAAATACGCTCTGACACGCCATGCTCTGACAACTTCCATTCGAACGCGCCACCCTTAGCTCCACTGGACACCCGCTGTTGAGGTTGATGAGGCAACTGGTGGTGCTACACCAACCCCTAGTGCCATCCTTGGCAACGATGAACATCAGAAGGTTGTAACTGTCGACCAAACTCACATCGTAGAAGTCCAACCCGTTGGCACTGTTGAGAGTGAAATCCGCCAATTTCGCCGGAGGTTCGGTGCCGCCAATGCACTATACTTTGTCGGAGCCACAATCTGTGGTGGCACAAGAGAATTTTCTGTTAGAGTATTGGCCGCAGAGGGTCTGTGCCCAAAGCTGACCCGGCCAAGACTTCAAGATTTTTACGTTCTTTGATTTGCCACTCTTGAGGGTGAATCCGATGGTAGGAAGCGACGATGAGGTGGCGTCGGACAGTAATCCTGGCCATATTGTGTGGCGGCATATGTTCACAATCTTGAACGATGTTGAAAATTCAATTTCTTTATCAAAAAATAAAATTTTGAAAATGAAAAAATTTAATTTCTTTATCCAAACACAGAATTTTGAAAATTAAAGAATTTCAATCGAAGCATTTGAAATTCTTAGAATTTAAAATTGCCTCATCTAAACACACTCTAAGAGTAAAGTCAAGTGTGGGTACAAAGATTTGCCACAATACTTAATTGCCAAGTTATGTCCATCCCTTTTGTATATCTGAGTATGCCAGTGGGTAAAAATTACAACAAGAGAGAGACTTGGAAGCCGACGTTAGATAAATTCAAGAGGAAGCTAAACACTTATCATTTGGGGGGAAGAGTGTGCCTTGTAAATTCCGCACTTTCATCTTTACCCTTATTTTTTTTTTGTCTTTTTTCAGAGTACCGATAAAGGTGGCAAAGGAAATCACTAGCCTACAGCGCAATTTCCTTTGGGGTGCCAAGGGGGAGGAGAGAAAACTATGTTGCGTGAGCTGCGAATTGATATGTAGACCGAAGGAGGAAGGGGGGTTAGCCATCAAGGAAGCAAACAAGTTTAATAAAGCATTGCTTGCAAAATGGATGTGGCGGTTCCTAACAAAGAAGGAATCATTATGGGTAAGAATTATTGAGCAAAGAGCTGGCTCTAATGAGAATCTTCTGCAAGACCATTCCTCTTCCAAATGGAGGTCAGATATATGCAAGTATGTGAACAAGGTGAGACACATGGTTGGTTCTGGAGAAATGTAAAAAGAGAGGTTGGGAGAGGTGATGAAACTATCTTGTGGAAGGATGTATGGGTAGGTAACCAACCTTTGTGTGATAAGTATCCTAGACTCTTTGTCAATTATGTGCAACAAGATATAGTTGTAAATGAATTAGAAGGAATATGGTGTTGGAACATATCTTGGTATAGGCTGTTTTTTGTATGGGAAAAAGGAAATGTTGGATTCATTGATGAGGGAGATTGCAGACACAATACCGAAACAAACAAGGAATCATGGAAATGGTTAGGTGAATGTTTCACTGTGAGGAGTGCTTAGAGCATTTTTAGTGTAAGATCTTGAGTAAGGATCTTGAGTTCAAAATCTGATTTTCACTAAATCTCCCAATAAATGAAGTGCACAGATCTCTAACATGGAGTATTGATTCTTGTAGAAGAACCCTTAAGATTTACACAGTATTAAAAAATGAATAATTTTTTTTCCTCTCTTTCTCTAAGATCTCAAAATAAAATCTACCACTAAAGAAAAAAAGGGAGAGATCTTGAGATATCTTCAATCCTATGTGACATTATGAGATCTACCAAAAAGTGGTCTAAGATCCCAATTTAGAATCTACCACTAATAATGCTCTTACAGAATGGTATTGGACTCTATTGATCTTGATGGTTCTTTGTTTTTCAAATACTTGTGGTCTATTTCCATACCGTCCAAGATGGCAGCTCTAGCTTGGAGATTGGCACTCAACAAAATTCCAATGAAGGACAATCTGCTGCGCGAAGGAGTTCTGTTGCATAATAATGACAGCTGTAACACCCCAATATTTTATATTTATATATAGGTTTGAGGAAATACTTTAGGACGATTAGAAATTATAATACACTATCTAGTAAGATTTTTAAAATTTTAAACACACATTATGAAATAAAGTTTAATTCAAGTTATTCAAATTATTAGAAAATTGTGTGAGAAGGATGAAAATAATTTCAAGAGTTTTTTTTTTCTAAATATAGGCTAAAAAGATTTATTTATTAAGGTAGTTTAGTAATTTTACAAATTGAATTAACAAGAAAAACAGGATTTTGCTTCTCTAAAGGAAAATAAGTGTAGTCTTAATTCTTGAAGCAAGATTGGCTGTGTGACCAAGGAATAAAGGTATGGGAAAAATCAAGAATTAATAGAAAGATAGAAATATTTTATGAGTACATGTGCAAAGAAAATCACTAGAATACAAGATATCCAAATACAAAGCAAACAAAAAACAAATCTTGTTGGAACCTAAGGAGTTTGCTACGGTCAAGAGGAAGAAAAAGCAATGGCAGCCCTTGCATCATGGAAGTACACGTGAATTTGAGCTAAGAATGGAAGGGGGGGCTAATTCAAATGAAGAAAAGGAGTAGCCAATAAAAAGCAAGCAAGTGGAAAGCTAGAAAAAATTATTGAAGACAAAGGGAATAATCCATAAATGCTAGATAAGGATAAAATTCCCTCATAAATGTTAAAAAAAATCTATTTGGATTCATCCAAAAGCCACATGACCGTGCAATTATAGGCAAGAATGTGTGGACCAAAGGATTCAAGTTGTCAACCAATAAGAATAAGGCAATGATTGGACCATGCTATATAAGGAAATGAAGGAAGTAAAGTTTGGGTCAGCCAAGGAAACATCTGTACAAGCTTTCCATATCACTCCATTTGCTTTTGTTTTTAGCTTAATTGAATTCCAACACCTAGCCACAACCGTATCCACCTTATACTATCACTTTCATAAGACAAAACCTTTCAAAAAGCCAAGGGAGTCCACGTGAAACTAGGAGTAAGGAGGCAAACTTGTTCAATTTCAGCCACCATTTGAGGTATGGGGGAGTCTTGCTAAACAAAGTTTGAGTATTAACTTACTCCTAATCAACTTCTAATCAAAGCTAACTAACTACTTGAGTTAAGAAAAATTTAAGGAAGGGTGAAGAAAATTAAAGAATATTAAATCACTTAATGTTTCATTGTTTAAATAATATAGTTTCATCAATTTAGTTTAACCTCTAAAACTTCTAGGATTAAAGCTATGTTTAATGTATATTTTATTCCTTGACTGTATTTTCAAATTTAAATACCTACTGTGGGTTAATTTATTTGTATTTGGAAAATTCTGTAATCAAATATTGTTATAGGTAAATTTCCTTAGTTACCGAAAAAAAATAAATCTGTATGCTGTTGATGTAGTTAAATAAAGTTGTAAGCTGATTGACTTAAAATAAAGCTGTATGCTGTTGACGTAGTTAAATAAATCTGTATGATGTTGATGTAGTTAAATAAAGTTGTAAGCTGATTAACGTAATTGATGCTGTATGAATGTTGTTGCTGTATTTAAATTGTTGTATATCACTTGTGGATGTAAGCTGTATTATATGCTGTTTGTAACTGTAGTGTATGTGGAGGTCTATTCTAATTAAAATATGATCATCTTTTGATCTGTTGATATTCGAGTATCCAATTGATAGTGTTTATTTCATGTGTTGAGGAAAATATTTATGAGTAATAAAAATAACATACACAAAACTTATGAAGAGATTCAATTCTTGAATAAAGTTAATGTGACGTATGATGATTGATGATGTGGATGATGAAAAATGAATTTAGAGATATATCTGTGATGAGGTTGAGTTGAGATGAAAGTGATGAGAAAAAAAAAGAACAATTAAAAGATGTAAAATGAATCATTTATGCATTTTCATGTGCATCTACCCGGTGGGGTAGAATTTGAGACGATGAACCTCATGAAGGGGTGTGTCAGATAACTAAACTGAGTCCATACGTGTTTAAACTTGGGGGTAGTTGAGACAGTGAGGACCACAACACCATGATGATCACATGAGTGGAGGTGATAATCCTACACGCCACTGGGCTACCCTGACCGGATGGATAAGTTCGTTCCACTAAGGTGAGGGTGGGGTTATCTGACTGTGGCCACAATTATTGAGACGTTGAGAACCTGAGATCTCAGTCATGCATCATATAATAAGATGAGCATGCATTTTCTTACATTTCATAACAAGCATGTGTGAAGAAAAGATAATATACATGTGTGATGTAAAAGATGATAATTAAATCTTAGTAACATTTTGACAAATTCTCGGTATTATTATATAACTATTTACGTATATTTATTATGTCTGTTTATATTTAAATTTTGTTTATCATGACTTACCCTATTTTGTGTCTGGTGGTTGACACCTATGATGACCCCAAAACTTCTTGGGCGAGCAGAGGAACAATGATATAAATGCTGCACAAGAAGATGTGATGAAGATTTTGTGATGATTCTCTGCTTGTTGATGATCTCTACTTTGATCTGTATTCTGGACTGTTTATGTATTGGACTGTTAATTTGTAATAAGGGACTGTATGGTATGAATATGTGAACATCATGAATTACGTCATTTAAATAACGTGTAAACTTTCATAATTTCTAAAATCATTTTCAAACTCAATTAAAACTAATATGGGCCTTCATTCTTCTTTTAAAAAAAAAAAAACCCGTAACGAATAAAATAAATATGGAGTAAAGCGAAGTAGAAGCGGTCGTTTCAACAGCATCTGCGTTTTCTGTCACCAATCAAAAGAAAATGTTCAGCATTCGTTCTTTAGCTATAACTATTCCTCAAGAATCTGGACAAAATGTTATGAGTGGCTAGGGGTACAATTGGCTATGCCAAATCATGTTGAAGCACACTTCTGACAGCATGGAGGCTTCGTACAAGGGGATGTGGTGGGCCACTTTGTTTGTAATTATATGATCCATTTGGCTACTTAGAAATGATATCATATTTCAACAATGCACAATTTGACATGGAGAAGGTGGTGGACTTAATAAAAATAAGATCTTGGCAGTGCTGTAGAGCAAGAATGGAATTGTCACCAACTTCATCTTATGATTGGTCATTGTTCCTTAATGTGGTTATGAAATCGGTTCGGATCTAGTACTCCTAGGATGCTGAATACTAGCTTTATATAGCAGTGGGAAAGGTGAACAGACAAGCATCATAACTGAAACAGCTTATACATATGTCACTTACTCTGCATGAGCTGAGGTTTGATGGAAGGCAATGGGTATACTATTTTGGTCAGCTAAGTATAATCCTTGTAACATTAGTGGATCAATCCATTATGTATCGTGGCTTTTTGGCTTTCTTTCTTGTTCTTTTCCTCGTATTGTGTGATCTTAATATATGAGGTTTTATTTGGCTGATAAAAAAAAAGAGAAGAATGAATGTGTAAAAAAAATGTTACTCATATTTATATACAACAGATTTTACTGTTTGAAATTGAATGTTATTTTTATAAATCATTAGTTCAAGTGATTCTAGGGTTTGTCTTTTTTAATAAAGTCTTGAATGAAAAAAAATATTATTAAAATAAAAGATCTCATTAAAAATGGTCAATTTGATTATCTGATAAAAAAAATTTCACACCAATATTATGGTGACAAAAAAAACACTCTAATTTTTCTTTCAATTACTATGTAGAATATTATTAATGCTGATGTTCTATGTGTTATAAATATAGTTATTGTATTTATAATAAATATTAAACAAATCATATCAAATATTTTTTAATTATATACAAATATGTATAATATTAAATGTATAACATTTAAAATTTTATCTAATAATAAAAGTGATTTTTTTATTTGTCAATAATTAAAAATAACAATTAAAGTATTATTCCTAGTTGGAAAAGAAAAAAGGAGGTTCGCCCTCCAACTACGATCTACAGAAGTGAATTGTTGACCAAATAAATACAAAGATGCTAGTACATCATATGCAATTTTTCTGTACTCGTTAGTTAGACTTAACACTAAAAAGAATTTGTTCCATTCATTCAGAGTTTCACACATTCGTTAGTACATCTCATGAGTTTTCATTTTTCTCTTATTATTATAATAATTTTTTTTAAAATATGTCCTAACACAAGATAAAGTTATGTCTAAGATAATTTGTTGGTCATAGATTCGAATCTGAAAACAGTCTCTTTACATATATAAAAATAAAAATAAAATTACATACAATATTCTTCTTTCTTATCTTTACATAATGATGAGTCTCTTCGACAATGGATGACACTAGTTTTATGATAATAATTTTTTTCTGTTCTTTTCAATAATACTATATGTAAGAAGATAATTTATATATCATTGTTATTTCTGTAAATCGAACCAAAGCTTTTAAAATATAAATGCATGGTCACCTATGGTCATCTACTAAATTATTTTGAAATCTAAACTAAAATTAGAGTAAACAAAACATGAAATAAAGGCATGGTCATCGAATTTGAATTTCCTTCAATTAACTTTTCTATGCGTTCATGCATACATGCATGCAGTTAATAACTCAGAATTTTCAGATAAAAATCAAGTGATTATAAGTCGTACTATTGTTTAGCTCAATAAGACAAAAAAAATATAAATTGTCCAATTTTTATTTAATAGTTACAATGCACTAACTGCCAATACTACAGTAAATTCGATCCCGGTCCCATTCATGCATAAACGTCCTCGATCCCTTGTAATAAACTCCACACATAAAGCCTTAACATCTACACAACTATCATTAATTTCCACATGTGGATCCGGCAGTGGCACCATGACTAGTGGCTATTGCTTCACGTATATTTAGAAAATAAGGAAATAAGAGCATTGATGGCATTTAAGAATACCAGTGACAAGGAACCATTATTGAAATTACTAGGAATGTTTTTTCTCTTCGAAAAACTTCTTTATAGCACAAAAATTTAGGAACCTCTTATTAGTGACTCAAGGATATTATTAATCACTTCATCTCAAAATAATGGTCATCATAAATTATTTTATACAAATAAAAATGATAATAAATATAAATAAAAAAATAATTTATAAAATTAATCTTATATTATTATTAATCAATTTATAGATTTTTTTTATTTATTATTAATATTATGAGAGATATACATGAAATAAAAACTAATATTACATTCAAAATTAAAATAAAACTTTTTTGAAATAATGTTTTTTTGTCACACGATTATAATGAGATGAAAGGAGTAATTAATTGTACTAAGGTTTATGATAAAATATAATAATATTATTAAATGTTTAAATTTTTATAAAATATTCTTATTTTTAATTCTTTAATTAACGTCTTAAATTGTCTAAAAAAATATCCTAAATAAACTCCTGTTAATCCATACTCGCGTCGCCTCCCACGTTGCAGTATTGTCACTTTTATCATCTTCGTTGCCTTTGCCTTGCAAATTGCCCTAATCGCATCATTACATCCCAATATGCTTTGTGCTTATATCTCACATACCTAATTACCTACCGTCCCCTCCAACTGCACTTACATCCTTCTCAAATACCTTTATTTCACACCCTCTATTTCGTGATCAGAATCAAGAATATGTTGAATATATATATGTTATATATATTAATATTAATATGTTCACATACAAGCCCAATAGGTTATTGTATGGTTATATGGGCCCATATGGACTGGAGCCCAATAGCTTATTATAATATTAGGATTTTTCCTACGCTGGAGGTAACACTGTTGAGCATTCCAAATTCTGATACCTCTTGGTGTAATACTTCAAGCACCCAACACTAAACCTTTCTCTCTCTCAAACCCCTTTACCTCCAACAATCTTGAAGTATTAGCTTCGTGTATCGGATTTGAGTGAGTAAGGTGTTGTTTCGAAGATCTCATCGAGAGGAACTCAAGGGTGTGATCACTTTCATGTTTCGACGGAAGGATTGACCGAGATCTGAGATTGAAATTGTGCAGCCGCAACTTTTGAGGCTAGATCCTGGAAATTTCAGCCACTTTCACGAGTTGAAACCTTGTGGGTTTTGTTCTACTCTTCGAGACGATCGTTTTGAGTGGTCGTGGGCGTAAAACGGAGGTCAGACGAAGGATATATAGCCGTTTGAAGTTTCTGTAGTTTTCCGACGAAGTTTCCGGTGACTAGTTCGTCTTCTCCGGCGGACTGGTTCATCTTCTCTGGCGACTGGTTCGTCTTCTCCGGCGAACTCTTCGGCGACTGGTTTGTCTTCTCTGGTGAACTTTTCCGCGCGACCAGCGACTTTTCGGCGAATTTTCAGCAAGTTTCCGGCGACCTAAAATCATTGTTCCTAAGGTTTTTGGGCGTTCCGGATCCATTTTT
>CM023958.1:21293667-21320113 GCA_013407115.1 Glycine latifolia | reverse complement strand
TTAAATTTTCGCATTTCTAATTCTGCAATTCAGCCCGAATTTCTTATTTACATAAGTCTCATTTTACTTAACCTTTTTCAGTGTTTCTTGTGTCTAAATTGCATTTCAGAATGTCCTCTTTCACCTCGTTTTGGAATCGCGCCAATCCGAGTTCTACAAGTTGAGAAACGTCCAAAAGTTAACAATACGATTCTGGTTCAATTTGTGAGCGAATTCCAACCTAGAATTGGTCCGAAATTGAATCAAGGCAGGGGATTCACATCAATGTTACCCTTTCTTTTACCTACATGGATAACCTCACCAGATTGACCATCACATATCAAACAGCAATTGTCATTGAAGGAAACCTTGAATCCTTTATCACATAGTTAGCTTATGCTTAGGAGATTGTGCTTCAAACCTTCCACATAGTGAACATTTCTGATCTTAGTTTTAAAGTTGTCTCCTATATTTCCTTCTCCAATTATCTTTTTCCTTTGTTGTTGTCACCATAAGTGACAATTCCTCCATCTTTTAGAGTCAAATTTGCAAGCATGGATTTGTCACCCTTCATGTGTCTAGAGCATCCACTGTCTAAGTACCATAATCATGATTTAGCTCTAAGACACACCTGCAACAATCAAATTAAGTGGCAAAGAAAGGTACCTAATTAAGGTTGGGTTCATAAGGGTTAGCTATTTTGCTCTTTTTCTTTGGAACCCAAATGCAGTCTCCATTAGGCACATAGAACCTTCTAGCATAGCACTTATGAGATGTATGACCTTTCTTCATGCAGTAATTGCAAGTTACAGATTTTGATGCTCTTTCAAAATAAGTCATTTGGTTATGCTTTGTTTTTTAAAAGCCTATTTGATTCATCTGGTTTGGACGTACAAACTTGGTCTTTCCAAAAGGTTTTGTTCTATGTTTGTAACCCAATCCAGATGTATCTCCAGCATATTTTTGTACACTTAGCATTTAATCTAAATTGTATTTTTCTCTATAAAGCAGTTTCAAAAGATCAACTAAGTAAGAATTTTCTAAAAGCAATAACATATATTTTTCAGATTGACTCCTTTTGAAATCATGAAACTCTTTTTGTAAAGCTTGGCATTTATCTACATTTGATGAAATAGAGGCGCACACACACCCATTATCTTTGTAGCTTGAAACAAGTTTTTCATTCTCTTCTTTCAAGTTACAAAGTTCAGGTTGCATTGCTGCAAGTTTGGTGACATGTCATCTAAGGTTACCTTTTAGCCTATTGTTGGATTTTGCAAGTTTTTGAGCCTCTTCGTGCATTTCATGAAAAGCATAAACAATTTAATCAAATTCAGGATTTAGTTCTAATTCAGCACTTGAGAATTCTTCATCTTCACTAATTGTGGAAGTGAGGTATACATTAGCTTCTTCATTCTCACTTGATGATTCAGAAGTTGTTGAGGCATTGTCTTCCCATTCTATGTAGGCTTTCTTTGGCTTTCCTTCTTTCTTTGCCTTCTTTTCACCTAACTACTTCTTCAAGAATATAGGACATTCAGATTTAATGTGGCCTTGCTTAACACATTCAAAGTAGTTGTAGTTGGTGTGGTTGTTGTTGTCATTTCTTTTGTTGAACTTTGAGAACTTTCTATTCTTTTTGTTCTTCATGAACTTGCTGAATCTTTTGACTATTAGGTTCAAGTGTTCATCACCTTCATCTTCACTTGAGTCTTCTTCTTTTTCCACACTGGAGGATGCCATGGTCTTGTTAGACATCTTTGAAAGATTTTTTTACTCCTTGATTGTTGTCACCTTTGGTTGCCATGGTCTTGTTAGACACTTCAAGATCTTGATGTTTAACTCTTCAGCATCAAATATCTTTCCAAGGCCAAGAAGATGATTTACAATGTGAGTGAACTTGTTTGGAGCTGAGATATGTTTTCTGTTGTGTTCATCTTGAACATATCATAGTCATGAATCATGACTTCCAAGACATGGATGCTTGGCTAGGATCGTTTCTGGATTGCAAACTTCAAGACTCCATGAATTGTGGGTTAAAACTCAAATAGAAAAATGGAGAAGATTAAGGAATGATTGGGAATGACGCCATGATCCACAAACGGAACGATAAGTCAGAGGAGGATTCATCACAAAGGAAAGCTTCCTTGATAAGAATCAATTTGGTTTCAATCAAGAACTAACAAGAGGCTAAGCTCTCAATTCAAGCAAATGCTTAATTTCTATTAATCAAAAGGTGCCAAAAAATGGCAGAGTCTGAGTATTTATATGGCTAGGCCTCTAATAAACACCTACAAACGTAATTTTAGGCCCATTTGCGGAAATATCAAGGTCCAATACAAAATAACATAAATACATAGACACACTACACACATCCCGGACAGCTCGGACATCTTGGCAAAGCACATACAGTCTACGCACATTCCGGACAACTCAAACAAGCTCGCACAGCTCAGACATCTTGGCTAAGCACCTCTTGTCTAAGCACATCCTGGACAACTCGGACAAGCTCGAACATCCCGGACAGCTTGTACATCTTAACTAAGCACATCTAGGCTACTCACATACCAACTATGCACAACCCCGCTAAGCACAACCCAACTATGCATATCCCGGCTAAGCGCAGCCCAGCATCCCAACTATCGTCCTTGTATAGATAGCACATGGTTATTAAAGCATCCCGGCTACAACAACCCGACATCCCAGCACTAGCTTGTGTAATTGATTACAGAAACATTGTAATCGATTAAAACAGACAGCGCATGTTTATTACAACAGACAAGCCTTTTAATGTGACCTTGAAGGGCTTGGGTTCTAGCTGTTGTCATGGGTCCTTCAAAGCTCACCAAAGGAAGTGCTTCAAGTTTTCCTTCTAGACCTTTGGCTTGATCCTTAGATAGTCCTCTATCATCCCCTCCTTCTTGAAAAGAATCCGTCGTGCATTCAAAACACCTACATCACAAGAAGAAAGATCAGCGACATTAAAACTAGAACTCAGCGCATACTCACTTGGTAAGTCAATCTTGTAGGCATTGTCATTAATCATCTCAAGGACCTTGAAAGGTCCATCACCCCTAGGTTGAAGTTTAGATTTCCTTTGGGAAGGAAACCTATCCTTCCTTAGATGTAACCAAACCCAATCACCCGGTTCAAATATCATAGCCTTTTTCCCTTTGTTGGCATGTCGTGCATATTGCTTCATCTTCTTCTCAATTTGATTCTGCACCTTCTCATGGAGATCCTTAACAAAAGTGGCTCTAGAAAGCTCATCCTTGCTCAAAATAGAAGAATCAATAGGTAAAAGAATTAAATCAAGAGGAGATAAAGGATTAAAACCATAAACAACCTCAAAAGGAGAAAAAGAAGTGGTAGAATTGGTTACCCTATTATAAACAAATTCAACATGGGGTAACCATTTTTCCCAATTTTCAAATTACCTTTGATGAAACACCTTAGGAGTTGTGAAAGTATTCGATTGACTACCTCGATTTATCCATCAGTTTGAGGATGACACGTGGTGGAGAAAAGAAGCTTGGTTCCAAGTTTTTCCAAACAAGGTTTTCAAAAAATGACTCAAAAACTTGGAATCCCTATCCAACACAATGCTCCTAGGTAATCCATGAAGACACACTATTTCTTTGAAGAAAAGATCGCCACATGACAAACATCGTCCATCTTGTGACATGGAATGAAATGTGTCATCTTGGAAAACCTATCAACAACCACAAACATAGAATCCTTGTCTCTCTTGGACCTTGGAAGGCCAAGTACAAAATCCATGGAAATATCAGTCCAAGGTGAGGTAGGAATTGGCAATGGAGTATATAAACCATGATGCATGACTTTGGACTTGGCCTTATGACACACAATACAATTAGAACAATATTTGATGACATCATGTTTCATTTTAGGCCAAAAGAAATGTTCATACAAAATGTTTAAAGTCTTTTCAACCCCAAAGTGTCCCATTAACCCCCCTTTATGAGCTTCACAAATTATGAGTTCACACAAAGAACTTTGAGGCAAACACAATCTGTTATTTTTAAACAAGTATCCGTCATGCCTAAAGAACCCTTGGTGAGACCCCTTTCCACACAACTCAAACAATTTAGAGAAATCATGGTCTTGAGCATACAAGTCCTTTATGTGATCAAATCCAAACATCTTGGTTTCAAGCATGGAGATTAAAGCATATCTCCCAGAAAGTGCATCGGCCACAATGTTAACCTTGCCTTGCTTGTGTTTAATCACATAAGGAAATTGTTCCAAGAACTCTACCCATTTGGCATGCCTCTTATTAAGCTTTCCTTGGTTTTTCAAATGTTTGAGTGACTCATGGTCACTATGAATCACAAACTCCTTAGGAAGAAGATAGTGTTGCAAAGCTCTAATAAGTGCATAGAGTTCCTAGTCATAGGTGGAATACTTCAAAATAGCACCCTTAAGTTTTTCACTAAAATAAGCAATTGGGTGACCTTCTTGTAACAAAACAACACCTATCCCAACATTGGATGCATCACATTCAATTTCAAAAGATTTAGAAAAATTTGGTAGAGCAAGAATGGGTGCATTTGTCAACTTCTACTTCAATTCATTGAAGACATTCTCTTGTTCACTCTTCCACTTAAATACCACATTTTTCTTAACAATGTCATTCAAAGGAGATGCTATGGTGCTAAACTCTTTGAAAAATCTCCTATAAAAACTAGCCAACCCATGAAAACTCCTCACATTAGTCACATTTATGGGTGTTGGCCAATCTCTAATGGCCTTAATTTTCTCATCATCCACTTGGACTCCCTTAGCACTCACAACAAAACCTAAAAACACTACTTGATTGGTGCAAAATATGCATTTATCTCTATTAGCAAACAAGTTTTCAGGTCTAAGCACTTCCAAGACACTCCTAACATGATAAAAGTGGTCATCCATTGTTAAACAATAAATCAAGATATCATCAAAATAAACAACCACAAATTTTCCAATAAAGTGTCTCAAAACATGGTTCATGAGTCCCATGAAAGTTCTTGGTGCATTGGTTAAGCCAAAAGGCATGACCAACCACTCATAAAGTTCAAACTTAGTTTTGAAAGTGGTTTTTCATTCATCACCTTCTCTCATTCTAATTTGATGGTAACCACTTTTCAAATCTATTTTGGAGAAAACACAAGAATCATGAAGTCCATCCAACATATCATCAAGTCTAGGGATAGGATGTCTAAACCTCATGGTGATGTTGTTGATGGGCCTACAATCCGTGCACATCCTTCATTTGTCATCTTTCTTAGGGACTAGGATGACCGACATTGCACATGGGCTCAAGCTTTCCCTCACCCATCCTTTTTGCATCAATCCTTCAACTTGCTTTTGAATCTCCTTGGTCTCTTTCGGACTACTCCTATAGGCCACCCTATTAGGAAGTGAAGTCCCGGGACAAGATCAATTTGATGCTCAATTCATCTTAAAGGAGGCAAGCCATGGGGTATGTCTTGTGGAAAGACATCCTCAAACTCCTTTAAAAGTGTATCAAAACCTTGAGGCAACTCAAGAGCACTAGAAGAAAAGCACATATAATTAGGAATGAGTAAATACATTTGTTGCCTAGCTAGCATCACTCTTTTAACCTCCTTAGGTTTGATGAATAAACTTTCTTTTATCTCTAATTTTTTAAACTCTTTTTGTCTCTCTTCTTTTGTTCTCTCTTGTTACTCTTTTTGCCATCTTTTTCTTTTTGGCTTTTCTCTCTCAAAGGACTCTTTTCTTCTTTGATTTTCTTTTCTTTTTCTCTCTTCAATCTCATTTTTATTCGATCCTCACACACCTCACTTGGAGACAAAGGTGAGAGTACTACCTTTTTACCTTTATGAAGGAAAGGGTATCGATTTGGTGACCCCATTGTGTACCACATCTCTATCATATTGCCAAGGTCTACCAAGCAACACATGGCCGGCTTCCATGGGAACCATATCACAAAGCACAATGGAAAATGTAAGCAACACTTGCTTATCCACCACCAACTCACCATTGTCACTCAACCATTGCAATTTTTAAGGTTTAGGGTGAGGCGCCATTTTTAAACCAAGCATCTCCACTAGTCTAGTGCTTGCAACATTGGTGCAACTTCCTCTATCAATGATTAGAGAACAAACCTTTCCACTCATCAAACATCTAGAATGGAAAATGTTTTTCTCTTTGTGTATCATCCCTATCTTTGCACAAACTTCCCATGAGGCATCTTACCATTAAAAGATCTCCCTCCTCCAGTTTAAGAAAACAATCATCCTCACCTTCACTAGAGGAACTATGAGAACTCCTAGATGATTCACTATCCACCTTCTCATTCTCCAATACAATCATGGTCCTCTTGTTAGGGCATTGGGATGCAATATGACCCTTACCCAAACACTTAAAGCATTTAACTGAACTAGATTTATTGAAAGTAGTTTGAGTAGGAGGAGTACAATTACCTCTTGAAGACTTCTGTTCAATATATGTTTGGAAGAATAACCCTCCTTCTTGGAAGTGTCCTTATCCTTCTAAGATGAATGACCATATGAAGACTTCTTGTAGGCTTGCTTTCTCTTCAATTGTTGCTCCACTTTCATAGCCCTATGTATAAGTTCATCCATGGTGTTGTAGGTTTGAAGTTCTACAATATCTTGAATGTCCCTATTTAAGCCATTCAAAAATCTAGCCATTGTAGCCTCATTAGTCTCCTCAATGTTTGCTCTTACCAAAGAAATCTCCATCTCCTTGTAATAATCATCAACACATCTATTTCCTTGATAGAGCCTTTGTAATTTGTTATGCAAATCCCTTATGTATTGAGGTGGGACAAATCTCTCCCTCATGATTCCTTTCATTATCAACCATGTGTCCGGCCTATGTCTCCTCAATCTTCCTCTTTCCATTTGTACTTGAATCCACCAAGCCATGGCATACCCCTCAAATTCTAAACTATCCAACTTCATTTTCTTTTCTTCCCTAAAATTGTGACAATAAAAAATTTGGTCGACTTTAATCTCCCAATCAAGGTAAGCCTCCGAATCATTAGCACCTAGAAACTTAGGAAGTTTGAATTTCACATCTTCCATTCCATCCCTATTCCTCCTAGGCCTACGCCTTCTACCATCATCACTTCCTTGAGAAGAATGAAGTGACCTATAATGTCTCCTTCTCTCCATGTCCTCCATTCTTCCACTCAAATCTTGAGTACTTCTTTATATCTCATCAAAACGTTCATCCATCCTTCTTTCAACATTTCTTTGCAACCTATCCATTTGCTTAGCCAATGAAGTCATTAGCATAGCGGTTCTAGGTGAAGGTGGATCACTATCGCCATCGGACACCATTGCTACAAGAAAAAGGTGAGTAAAACGAAACAATAATGGACCTTACCACTCACTAAGTGTTTACACTCGTCAACACTCATGTTTCACACTTGGAAGACTTTTTCTATAAGGTTCACTCTTGTCGTTTTCCACTCTCTAACTCTTCTTCAACTCTTGAAAGAAACCAAAGATTCCAAATCAATGGATATCCAAAGTGAAAGATGAAACAAATCCAAACTCAACTTAAGAGGTCAAGGAAGAAAGAAAAACTCTAAGACAAAACCTTGAAAATTTAGAAGACAAGCAATAATAATAGCTCAACAAGAAAACACAACTCAAAAGGAATGTTAAAATAGACAATTATGAAGATAAAATAAATATTGAATAAATATAAACCATTGTAATTATGCAAAAAGATAGTGCTATTAAGCAAAAATAAACACACACTAAGAGAGAGGGCTTTTAAAATAAAATTTGGCTATCAACTTTTTTTTTTATACTTGGGTCCTCATATTTTTTGATATTTTCATTTTGACCCCAATATACTTTTTAATAATTGCCTTTTTGGTCCTTCGTAATTTCTCTTTTAGGACCCAAACTTTTGATATTTGCACAAACGTCCCAAAACTCTCTAGACAGAAATTTATGAAACAACTCAGAAAATTTCCAACAGTGTTATGAGTTTCATGAAGAACAACCCATATTCAAAACAACTCTGAATTCAACAAAACGAAAGGGAAAATGAAGGCAATTGCAAGCTAAACTCAAAATCAGACAAGAAACACACAAAGAATAGCAAACAAGCAAGAATCATGAATTTTCAGTTTTCATTTTCCGAAAAAAAATGAAAATGCAAAATAACATAGATAGAAATCTTTAAGAAATGCTTTCCGGAATCAAGCTCTGATACCACATAATGACTTCCAAGACATTGATGCTTGGCTAGGATCGTTTCCAGATTGCAAACTTCAAGAAGCCATGAATTGTGGGTTAAAACTCAAATAGAAAAATGGAGAAGATTAAGGAATGATTAGGAATGACGCCACGATCCACAAACGGAACGATAAGTTGGAGGAGAATTCACCACAAAGGAAAGCTTCCTTGATAAGAATCAATTTGGTTTCAATCAAGAACTAACAAGAGGCTAAGCTCTCAATTCAAGCAAATGCTTAATTTCTATTAATCAAAAGGTGCCCAAAAATGACAAAGTCTGAGTATTTATATGGCTAGGCCTCTAATAAACACCTACAAACGTAATTTTAGGCCTATTTGCAGAAATATCAAGGTCCAATACAAAATAACATAAATACATAGACGCACTACACACATCCCGGACAGCTCAGACATCTTGGCTAAGCACATCCAGTCTACGCACATTACGGACATCTCGAACAGCTCGTACATCTTGGCTAAACACCTCTTGTCTAAGCACATCCCGGGCAACTCGGACAAGCTCGAACATCTTGGACAGCTCGTACATTTTAACTAAGCACATCTAGGTTACTCATATACCAGCTATGCACATCCCAACTATGCATATTCCAGCTATGCACATCCCGGCTAAGCACAACCCGGTTATGCACATCCCAGCTAAGCATAGCCCGGCATCCCAGCTATCGTCCTTGTAGAGACAGCACATGGTTATTACGCATCCCAACTACAGTAACCCGGCATCTCAGCTACCGCCCTTGTAGAGACAGCACGTGGTTATTACGCATCCCAGCACTAGCTTGTGTAATCGATTACAGAAACATTGTAATTGCTTAAAACAGACAAGCCTTTTAATGTGATCTTGAAGGGCTTGGGTTCTAGCTCTTGTCATGGGTCATTCGAAGCTCACCAAAGGAAGTGCTTCATGCTCTCCTTCTAGACCTTTGGCTTGATCCTTAGATAGTCCTCTATCAATGAATCAAGGCATACTTCCTTGATCTTCTGACTTCATTTGTCCCTTCATGAGTGATTTCCAATATCTCCCACATCTCCTTTGCGCTTTTACACCTAACAGTTCTAAAGAATTCATCAGATGAAAGTCCAGAAGTAATCATGTTCTTAGCTTTAAAATCATATTGCACTATTCTCTTTTCTACATTTGTTGTCTCATCCCATTCTTTGGGAATCATTTCATTATCAACAATTTTTATTGGAATCAAAGGACCTTTTTTTATTGCATTCCATGCACCAAGGTCATTTGATTGAATGAATATCTACATTTTGTTTTTCCAAAAACTGAAATAATCTCCTTCAAACATCGGATGACGATTGAGGGAGGCACCCTCCTTGAAGGTACTTTGTGTAGTATTCATTTTCTTTAGAAAGATAGTGATCTTGAATAACACTCAAGAACCTACTCTTGATACCAATTGAAAACAGTATGAACACACATAATAACTAAGAGGGGGTGAATTGGTTTAAACTTGGTTTTTTTAAAATCTTTAAAACAATCAGAGTATGAAGAATCGTATCACAAAAACACCCTTTGAAATCTTTCAGTCAATCAAGTACCAACCTTTAAAGAAAACAATAGCTGAAAGTATATTTTTGTTAATCTTGAAAAGATTATCCAAATGAATGACAATCAATGACAGCAAGAAGAGATAAAGAGAAAGTATTCAACACCAAGAAATATATTAGTTCACTCCTCAACTTGAGAAGCTACATCCAGTTTCTTCCAACCAACTTGGTTAGAGTTTCACTATTCACAAAATTCTTTTCTTACAAGCTTATAGCAATCACCCTTAATCAACCCTAGATTAAGATTAGAAATCTAACACCCTTAGACTCCTAGTGATCAAGACATAGAGAAGCCCCTCTCTACTCTTCCCTCTAGAGAAACCTACTCTAGACAAGCCTTAAGAAATCTTTTGTAATAGTAACAAACAAACTGAAATTCTAAAACGAATTACAAACAAAGTTTAATGGAGAGAGATAACCTCATGATCCAATGTATATGAATGCATATGATTTACCAATCTTGATCTAGGTTGAATGAAAACAAGTTTCAGAGCAAACTCTCCAAAAACTTCTTTAGAATCTTTCAATGTAACAAGAAGATTTAGAATTTGTGGGACAAGAGCTCAGTGACTCAAAGTATCTCTTCTCAATTTAGAAAGCTTTTGAAAATCTATGAAATTTTGTTGTGTAATGTTCTGTCCATTTCAAAAGACTCAACAACTTTCTATAGAAAACTGTTGTAATTGAATATAATCGATTAATTACATATTTAATCAATTAAAGTGTTCTTGAGCTTTCTGGAAAAGATATATGAGCAAAGTAATCGATTAACACAGGTAGTCTTGTTTCAAAAACGTTCTAAGTAATCGATTACTGTTAAATGGTAATCTTTAACACAAGAGGACTTGTTCTATGTTTGTAAAGTGTAATCGATTACATAATAGCTATAAATCGATTAATTTGTTCTTCATGGCTCAAGTAATAGATTACCATATTCTGGTAATCGATTAAGGCAGTGCGAAAGAGTTTTTCCAAAACTTAAACCATGAGCACTTGGCTTTTTATGCAATCATAAAAACATAAAGCTTTTTCACAAACCATGTGCTTTTATGAAAACCATGAATGCAAGCCAATGAATGATGTTTATGCAATGCAATGAATCATAGGATGAAACTCTTATTCATCTAAAGATTATATATGCCTTCAATTGAATGACATGTAAAAGCTAAAACATTTCCAAGACTAAGAGTTTCAGCATCTTGATCCTCTTCAAGCTCCCCCTGTATAACGACCATAACTTTTGACTCGAATGTCCGATTGAGGCCCACTATATATTGTGATGATCGAAATTGAACAAGGAGCCCCCTAGAAAATTCAACCAGCCATTAATTTTGACTCGGGTGTCCGATTAGGGCCCATAATATATCGTGACGTTCGAAATTGAACAAGGCAGCCCCTGGAAAAATCTAACGGCCATAATTTTTTATTCAGATTTCCAATTGAGACCAACAATACATCGAGACACTCAAAATTTAACAAGGAAGCCCCCGACAAATCAAAACTATCATAACTTTTGACTCGAATGTCTGTTTGAGACCAATAATATATTGTCCCTCTTGAAATTGAACATGGTGGCCCCTTGCAAATTCAACCGGCCATAACTTTCGACTCGGATATCTGATCAGAGCCCATAATAGATAATGACGCTTGAAATTGAACAACGAAGCCCCTGACAAATTCAAACGGCCATAATTTTTTACTCGAATTTCCAATTGGAGCTTATAGTATATAATGAAGCTTGAAATTGAACAAGGAAGCCCTCGGCAAATTCAAACGGCCAGAACTTTTGACTCGGATGTGTGATCAAGGCCAATAACATATTGTGACGCTCAAAATTTAACATGGAAACCCCTGGAAAATTCAAACGACCATAACTTTAAACTCAGATTTTGATCGAAGCCCAAAATATATCATCACGCTCGAAATTTAACAAGGAAGCCCCTGACAAAGTCAAACGATCATAACTTTTGACTCAAATGTCTAATGGAGGTGATTAATATATTGTTACATTTGAAATTTAACAAGGAAGCCTATGGCAAATTCTAACGGCCGTAACTTCTGACTTGGATGTCAGTTGTGGTCCATAATATATCGTGACACTTCAAATTGAACAAGGAAGACCCTAGCAAATTCAAATGACCATAACTTTTGACTCGAATGTCCGATTGAGACACATAAAATATCTTGAGGATCAAAACTAAACAAGGAAGTCTCTGGCATATTCAACCGGCCATAACTTTTTACTCAGATGTCAGATTAAGGCCCATAATATATCATCACGCTCAAAATTGAACAAAAGGGGCCTTAGCAAATTTAAACAGCCAATACTTTTGACACTGATGTCAGATTGGTGACCATAATGTATCATCACTCTCAAAATTGAACAAGGAGGCATCTAGCAAATTCAACCGGCCATAACTATTGACTCAAATGTTCAATTGGGGCCCATAATATATCGTGAAATTCAAAATTGAACAAGGAAACCCCTAGCAAATTCAAACGGTCATAACTTTTGACTTGAATGTCAAATTGAGGCCCATAATATATGGTTGCGTTCAAAATTGAACTTGCACCCCTGGCAAATTCAAGCTACCATAACTTTTGACTCGGATATTCGATTGAGCCCAATAATATATCGAGATACTCAAGTTGAACAAGGATACCCTGACAATTCAATCGACCATAACTTTTGACTCGGATGTCCGATCATGGCCCATCATAATATATCGTGATGTTCGAAATTGAAAAAGGAAATCCCTAGCAAATTCAAACGGCCATGATTTTTTACTTGGATGTCCAATTGAGGCCAATAATATATTGAGACACTCAAAAATTTACAAGGAGGCTCCTTTAAAATTCAAATGACTATAACTTTTGACTCGAATGTGCGATTGAGGCGCATAATATATCATGACGATAGAAATTGAACAAGGAGGCCCCTAGCAAATTCAAACGGCCATAACAATTTACTCGGATAAATTAAGGCCCATAATATGTCATCATGTTCAAAATTGAATAGGAGGCCACTCAAATGTCAAATTGAGGCCAATAATATATCGAAACACTCAAAATTGAATAAGGAGGCTCCTCAAAAATTCAAACGACTAGACCTTTTGACTCAAATGTCCGATTGAGGCGCATAATTTATCGTGAAGATCGAAATTGAACAAGGAGGCCCTGGCAAATTCAAACGGCCATAACATTTTACTCAGATGTTAGATTGAGGCCCAGAATATATCGTCATGTTTGAAATTGAATAGGAGGCCACTCAGACGTCAATTGAGGCCAATAATATATTGAAATACTCAAATTTAACAAGGAAGCCCCTGGCAAATTCAAACGACCATAACTTTTGACTCGAATGTTTGATTGAGCCTATAATATATTGTGACGATCGAAATTGAACAAAGAGGCTCTAGCAAATTGAAACTGCCATAAATTTTACTCGGATGTCAGATTAAGGCCCATAATATATCGTCATGCTCAAAATTGAAGAAGGAGACACCTGGAAAATTCAAGCAGCTATAACTTTTGACTCGGATGTAAGATTGAGGTCCATAATATATCATGACGCTCAAAATTGAACAAGGAACCCCTTAGCAATTTCAACCGACCATAACTTTGACTCAGATGTCCGATCGGGGACCATAATAGATCGTGATGCTCGAAATTTAACCAGGAAACCCCTGACAACTTCAAATGGTTATAAATTTTGACTCAGATGTCCAATTAAGGCCAATAATATATTGAGTAACTCGAAATTTAACAAGAAAGCCCCTTGCAAATTCAAACAACCATAACTTTTGACTCTGATGTTTGATCAGGGCCCATAATATACCATGATGATTGAAATTGAACAAGGAAGCCCAGGAAAATTCAAATGACCATAACTTTGACTCGGATGTCCGATCGGGTCCCATAATATATGGTGACACTTGAAATTTAACAAGGAAACCCTTGGAAAATTGAAACGGCCATAACTTTTGACTCAGGTGTCCGATCAAGGCCCATAATATACCGTGACGATTGACATTGAACAAAGAGGCGCCTAGCAAATTCAATAGGCCATAACTTTTGACTCGGATATCTGATAAAGGCTCATAATATATCGTGACATTTGAATTTGAACAAGGAAACACTTGAAAAATTCAGATGGCCATAACTTTTGACTCAGATTTCTAATTGAGACCAATAATATATCAAGACACTCTAAATTTAACAAGGAAGCCCCGGACAAATTCAACGACCATAACTTTTGACTCGAATTTTCGATCAGAGCCCATAATGTATGGTCACGCTCCAAATTGAACAAGGTGGCCACAGGCAAATTCAACCGGCCATAACTTTTGACTCAGATATCCGATCGGAGCCATAATATGTAATGACACTCGAAATTGGACAATGAAGCCCCTCACAAATTAAAACGACCATAATTTTTTACTCTGATTTCTGATCGAATCCCATAATATATAATGACGCTCGAAATTAGACAAGGAAGCCCTTGGCAAATTCAAACACCATAATTTTTTACTCGGATGTCCAATTGAGGCCAATAATAAGACACTCAAAATTTAACAATGAAGCCCCTAGCAAAATTCAAACGGCCATAACTTTTGACTCAAATGTCCGACTGAAGCACATAATATATCCTAACAATAGAAATTGAACAAGGATGCCCTGACAAATTCAAACAGCCATAAATTTTTACTAAGATGTTAGATTGAGGCCCATAATAAATCGTCACATTTAATATTTAACAATGAGGCCTCTGGCAAATTCAACCATCCATAACTTTTGACTCGAATATCAGATTGAGGCCCAAAATATATCATGACCTTCAAATTGAAGAAGGAGGCCCATGTAAAATTCAATCGGCCTTACTTTTGACTAGGATGTCCGATCGAAGCCCATAATATATAGTAATGCTCGAAATTGCACAACGAAGCCCCTGGAAAATTCAAATGGTCATAATTTTTTACTCAAAATTACGATCGTAGCCCATAATATATAATGATGATTGAAATTAAACAAGGAAGCCCTTGACAAATTTAAACGACCATAAGTTTTAACTCAAATGTCCAATTAAGGCCAATAATTTATTGAGACACTCAAAAATTAACATGGAAGCCCCTGGCAAATCAAATGACCGTAACTTTTGACTCGAATGTCCATTTGGAGCCCATAATATATAGTAAGGCTCAAAATTGAACAATGAAGCCACTGGAAAATTGAAATGGCCATAATTTTTTACCCAAAATTCTGATCGAAATTAAACAAGGAATCTCCAGCAAATTTAAATGACCATAAGTTTTGATTCGAATGTCCAATTGAGGCCAACAATATATCGAGACACTCGAAAATTAACAAGGAAGCTCCTGGCAAATCAAACAACTGTAACTTTTGACTCGAATCTCCGATTGAGCCCATAATATATTGTGACGATCAAAATTAAACAAGGAGGCTCTAGCAAATTCAAACGACAATAATTTTTACTCAAATGTCAACAACAAAGCCCCTGACAAATTCAAACAGCCATACTTTTTACTAGGAATTACGATCGATTCCCATAATATATAATGACGATCAAAATTGAACAAGGAAGCACCTGGCAAATTCAAACGACCATAAGTTTTGACTCGAATGTCCAATTGAGACAATAATATATCAGGACACTCAAAATTTGACAACGAATCCTCTAGAAAATTAAAATGGCCGTAACTTTTGACTAGCATGTTCGATCGTTGCCCATAATTTATCTTGACGTTCAAAATTGAAAATCAAAGCCCCTGGAAAATTGAAACAGCTACAATATTTTACACAAAATTTCGATCGGAGCCCAATGATAGAGAACTATCCAAACAGCATGAAGTTTTAGAAGCACTCCATGAATTGAAGTGTCTAGTGACGAGGTCTAAAACCAAGCTTCTACAAGAAGAGATGACCAAGAGAATCATGGTTGGACTATTTAACAAGGACAAGGATAGAGGAATACACAAGGAGATAAATTGGAGCACCTTGAAGATTGTAGGAGACCTCACTTAGTGCGAATATCGCACTTAGCGCAATTCCTTTCGTAGCTTTCGTAATTTTCGTATTGTCGTAATTTAGTAATTTCTTATTTGTGTAATGGGCCTCAATATGGACTTAAATAGGCTCAAACTATGCATTTTTAGGTTTTATTAGAGGCTTAACACTATAAGTACTCAGACAATGCTAGTTTTGAATAACTTTTGATTGAATAAAATTAAGCATTTGCTTGAATTGAGAGCTTAGCCTCTTCTTGGTTCTTGGCTGAACCCAAATTGATTCTTATCAAGAAAGCTTTCCTTTATGGAAAATTCTCCTCAACTTATCATTCCAATACGGATTGTGGCATTATTCATTATCATCTTCTTTATCTTTCCCACCTTTTATCTGTAAGTTCTACTATTTATCATTAGTATCTTGACATTGGCCTATGGAAACGATCCAATCCAAGCATTCATGTGGTAATCAGAGCTAGAATCCAGAGAGCAATTTTCATTTTCTTTATTTAATTTTTTTCTTTAAAAAAATGAAAAAAAATATTCAGATTTGAATATCTTATCTTTTTGTTGAATTATCGTATATTATGCTCTCTTTTTTAATTATCCTATCTTATGCTATCTTTTTGTTGAATTATCCTATCCTTTTGTCTTCAAAAGATATTCAAAAGTTTCTGGTACCAAAAGGAAAAATACGAAGGATTTCAAAGCAAATATTCAAAAAATATTTTGGGGTCAAAATGAAAAAATCAAAAAATATGAGGACCCAAATATTAAAAAAAAGTTATAGTCCAAATTTTACAGCTCCTTTTGGTGTTTGTATTCTTATTATTACTTTCTAGTATTTTCTTTTTGCATAATTGCAGTCGTTTATATTTAGCCATATTTTTTTTCCTATTTGTCTTGTTTGGCATTCCTTTTGAGTTATACTTTTTTTTTTTTTAGTTTTTATTGTTTGTCTTCTAAATTTCCAAGGTTTTGTCTTAGAGTTTTCTTTCTTTGACCTCTTAAGTTGAGTTTGGATTTGTTTCATCTTTCACTTTGGTTACTCCTTGAATTGAAATCTTTGGTTGATTTCAAGGGCTGAAGAAGAGTTAGTAAGTGGAAAAAGACAAGAGTGAACATTATGGAAAAAGTCTTACAAGTGTGAAACACGAGTGTTGAAGAGTGTAAACACTTAGTGAGTGGTAAGGTCCAATATTTTATTTGTTTTACTAACATTTTTTTGTAGCAATGGTGTCTGAAAGTGATAGTGATCCCCCTTCCCCTAGAACCGCTAAGTTAATGGCTTCATTGGCTAAGCAAATGGATACGTTCCAAAGAAATGTTGAAAGGAGGATGGGAGACAAATTTGATGAGATACAAAGAAGCACTCAAGAGTTGAGTGGGAGAATGCAAGACATGGAGAGAAGGAGACATCATAGGTCACCTCATTCTTCTAAGAGGAATAGGGATGGCATGGACGATGTGAAGGTCAAACTGCCAAGTTCCTAGGTACTTATGACCCGGAGGCTTACCTTGATTGGGAGATGAAAGTCGACCAAGTTTTCGATTGTCACAATTTTAGTGAACAAAATAAAATGAAGTTGGCTAGCTTAGAATTTGAGGGATATGCCATAGCGTGGTGGAATAAATTGCAAATGGAGAGAGAAAGATTGAGAAGACATTGACCAAACACATGGTTGATAATGAAAGGAATCATGAGGGATAGATTTGTCCCACCTCAATATATAAGGGATTTGCATAACAATTTACAAAACTCTATCAAGGAAGTAAAAGTGTTGATGATTATTACAAGGAGATGGAGATTTCTTTGATGAGAGCAAACATTGAAGAGACTAATGAGGCTACAATGGCTAGATTTTTGAATGGTTTGAATGGGGACATTCAAGATGTTGTAGAGCTTCAAAGCTACAATACCCTGGATGAACTTATACATAGGGTTATAAAAATGGAGTAACAATTGAAGAGAAAACAAGCCTACAAGAAGTCTTCATATGGTTATTCATCTTGGAAGGATAAGGACACTTCCAAGAAGAAGGGTTCTTCTTCACAACATATTGAAAGGAAGTCTTCAATAGGTAATCCTACTTCTCCTACTCAACTCCCTTCCAATAAATCTAGTTCAATTAAATGTTTTAAGTGCTTGGGTAAGGGTCATATTGCATCCCAATGTCCAAATAAAAGGACCATGATTGTGTTGGAGAATGGAGATGAAAATTGATATGATCCCCAATAGGATTAGAAATTAGGATCATACTAGGAATGGAATTTCACACCCAGAATTCAGCCAACAACACGTCCTGTTAAGAATAGAGCATATCTCACGCTACAGAACTCGGATTCAAGCGTTATCAAAACGAGGTGAAAGATCGCTTTCTGAACTACGATTTTGGGTCAAGAAACACTGGAAACGGATACATATATCGTGCGTTTTGGTATGAAGTTAACGAAGACAGAAACTGGAAAATTTGCGGGTTTGGAAAACGAATCAAGATTTGGAAGGCGCCACAATCAGAGATTGATAAGCCTAAGAACGCCACAAGGATTAACACCCTTGATAAGTTCTGAGATTAGCCTCTAACCAAAAGGTTATCTTTGTATTATCAAAATTCTGCCTCCAACAAGCTATGATGTTCCCTTATATAGTGGGCATCATCCATCTAGGTTTTAACCTAATGGGCTTACAAACAAATGTAAATAGACAAATCAATAATCCAGCCCAATAAGCCTTATAACAAAATTTTATCTAAATATGAGGAAATAAAATTAAGTGCTGAATTGGCCAAGTAAAATAAAGCCTTCATGCATATCCATTGAGGCTTATTCTTCAAATTGAATTAAGTGTATCATTTTGGGCTCTTCTTCCTTTACACTTGGGCTTGTCTCAAGTAAAGTGGTCACCATGAGATTTAGAGCCTCTTTAGCCTTTTTAGCTTTTGATCTTGTCATTGGACCTCCAAGACCTTGTATGTCCTCCAAGTTTGTTGCCTTGGTCATGCCCCCTCCTATGTCCTCATCAAAAATACAATGAATACACTGCAAATGAACCAAGAGGGGGTGAATTGGTTCAAACTGGATATTTAAAAAACTTTCTGAAACAATTTGTGGAATTAAAACTTAGGACCGTATCACAAGTTCACATTTTTCAAATACAGAAATCTTTCTTCACCCAAGAACAACCTTAGTTATGAAAGCAATGACAGAAAATTGTTTATTTGATAATAATGCTTGATTTCACAAAGACATGTAATGAAACATACAGAAATCTAAACAGAACACAAAGATGTTGTTTAAACTTAGATCAAAACAGTATTTTGGGCACTTTTGAAAGCTTAGAAACTTTTTGGTTAGTCACTCTCCTTCAGAGTAAATTGTTCAATGTCTATTTATAAGAAAAAGACTACCAAGCTTTATATAAAACAAAATTAACTGATAATAATCGATTAATCTGCTAGTGGAATCGATTAAATTGCCATAAGTAATCGATTAAAGTAACTAGATAATCAATTAAACTGTTCATCAGCTTTCTGGAAATGGTTTCATGAACATAATAATCGATTAAACTAGAACAACATCATGATAAACGAATTAAGATAATCGATTAAACCAGTGATGCAAGGTTTTTCATAAAAGACTGTGTAATCGATTAAACTGTTCTTCAAGGTTTTTCCAGAATAGTTTGAATGTCTTTAATCGATTAAAGCAGTAAGATTTGCTTTTTAAAGAACTTTAGCCTTTGAGAACTTAACTTCTTGTAAATCCATTTAATTTCTTTGAAACTTAAAAACCATGTATGCATGATCATGAAAATGCACATACTAATGAAAGATCACAAGGCATTTAACTTGAACCACTTAAACAAATTACATATGCCTTCAAAATGATTGGGCATGTAAAAAGGTAAAACAAAATCAAGTCTTCAACCTTGGTTCACTTCCTCTTGCAACTTCCTTTAAACTCAACAATCTCCCCCTTTTTGGCTTTGAGCATGCCAAATCAATTTTCCATTTGCCTATTCTTTTGATTGCTTTAGAGGGATGAATGATTCCTGAAATCTAAGTCAGCTTTTGCAAGATCAAGCATAAGCATCCATCATTTAAAAACATGTTCCCCCTCACTTGGGTGGATTCTCTCCCAGTTAAAAGCATTCATGCAATACATGTTACATACCATTTTCTCCCCCTATATCATACAATATTTCAATCATTACTCCCCCTAAATTACAAATATTTCTCCCCCTATTTTGATAGAGGGTTATCTAAGGATCAAGCCAAAGGTTTAGAAGGAGAGCTTGAAGCACTTCCTTTGGTGAGCTTTGAAGGACCCATGACAAGAGCTAGAACCCAAGCCATTCAAGATCAAGTCAAAAGTCTTGTCTGTTGTAATAAGCAAGTGCTGTTTCTATTAATCGATTACACAAGCTAGTGCTGGGATGCCGGGTTGTCGGGTTGCTGAATCCGGGATGTAAAATAACCACGTGCCGGGTTGTTGAAGCCGGGGTGCGTAATAAACAAGTGTTATCTCTATAAGAATGATAGCTGGAATGACGATATGTGCATAGCCAGGGTGTGCATAGCTTGTTGAGCTGTCCGGGATGCGCTTAGACGAGATGCTTATGCAAGATGTCTGAGCTTGTCCAGGATGCGCTTAGACAAGAGGCGCTTAGCCAAGATGTCTGAACTTGTCTGAGCTTGCCCGGGTTGTCGGGTTGTGCTTATCCGAGCTGTCTGGGATGTGCGAGCTTGACCGGGATGCTCGAGTTTGTCTGAGTTGACCGGGATGTTCGAGCTTGTCTGAGCTGTCCAGAATGCCTGAATGTCCGGGATGCGTCTATGTATTTCTGTTATTGATGTCCGGGATGCCGGGATGCGTCTATGTATTTCTGTTATTTTGTATTGGACCTTAATATTTTTCGCAAATGGGCCTAAAATTACGTGTATAGGTGTTTATTAGAGGCCTGGCCATATAAATATTGATACTTTACCATTTTTGGTAACTTTTGATTAATAGAAATTGAGCATTGGCTTGAATTGAGAGCTTAGCCTCTTGTTGGTTCTTGATTGAAACCAAATTGATTCTTATCAAGGAAGCTTTCCTTTGTGGTGAATCCTCCTCTGACTTATCATTCCTTTGTGGACTATGGCGTCATTCCTTAACCTTCTCCATTTTTATATTTGAATTTCAAACCCATTTCCTTGGAGTCTTGAAGATTGCAATCCGGAAATGATCCTAACCAAGCATTCCGGAAAGCATTTTGTTAAGATTGCTACCTATGTTATTTTGCATTTTCATTTTTTTTTTCCGGAAAATGAAAATTGAAAATCATGTTTCTTGCTTGTTTGTTGTTCTTTGTGTGTTTCTTGTATGATTTTTTAGTTTAGCTTGCAATTGCCTTCATTTCCCCTTTCGTTTTTTGTTCGTCATGTTCTTTGTGTTCATGAAACTCATAGCACAGCTGGAAATTTTCTGAGTTTGATTCATAAAATTCTGCCTAGAGAGTTTTGGGGTGTTTGTGCAAATATCAAAAGTTTTGAGTCCTAAAAGAGAAATTACGAAGGACCAAAAGGAAATTATTAAAAAGTGTATTGGGGTCAAAATGAAAATATCAAAAAATATGAGGACCCAAGTATAAAAATAAAAAAAAAGTTGACAGCCAAATTTAAAATTAATAGCCCTCCTCTCTCTTAGTGTGTGCTTTTGATTGTTTTATAGCACTATCTTTTTGCATAATTACAATGGTTTATGTTCAGTCAATATATCTTTATCTTCATAATTGTCTTCTTTAACATTCCTTTTGAGTTATGCTCTTCTTGTTGAGCTTTTATTGCTTGTCTTCTAAATTTTCCAAGGTTTTGTCTTAGAGTTTTTCTTTCTTCCTTGACCTCTTAAGTTGAGTTTGGATTTGTTTCATCTTTCACATTGGATATTCTTTGAATTGGAATCTTTGGTTGCTTTCAAGAGTTGAAGAAGAGTTAGAGTGTGGAAAAAAACAAGAGTGAACCTTATAGAAAAAGTCTTGCAAGTGTGAAACACGAGTGTTGAAGAGTGTAAACACTTAGTGAGTAGTAAGATCCATTATTGTTTTTGTTTTACTAACCTTTTCTTGTAGCAATGGTGTCTGATGTTGATAGTGATCCACCTTCACCAAGAACCGCTATGCTAATGACTTCATTGGCTAAGCAAATGGATAGGTTGCAAAGAAATGTTGAAAGAAGGATGGACGAACGTTTTGATGAAATACAAAGAAGCACTCAAGAGTTTAGTGGAAGAATGGAGGACATGAAGAGAAGGAGACATCATAGGTCACCTCATTCTTCTCAAGGGAGTGATGATGGATATGATGATGGTAGAAGGCATAGGCCTAAGAGGAATAGGGATGGAATGGAAGATGTGAAATGCAAACTTCCTAAATTTCTAGGTACTAATGATCCGGAAGCTTACCTTGATTGGGAAATTAAAGTCGACCAAATTTTTGATTGTCACAATTTAAGTGAAGAGAAGAAAATGAAGTTGACTAGTTTAGAATTTGAAAGGTATGCCATGGCTTGGTGGACTCAAGAACAAATGGAAAGAGGAAGATTGAGGAGACATAGACTGGACACATGGTTGATAATGAAAGGTATCATGAGGGAGAGATTTGTCCCACCTCAATACATAAGGGATTTGCATAACAAAATTACAAAGGCTTTATCAAGAAAATAGATGTGTTGATGACTATTACAAGGAGATGGAGATTTTTCTTTGGTAAGAGCAAACATTGAGGAGACTAATGAGGCTACAATGGCTAGATTTTTGAATGACTTGAATAGGGACATTCAAGATGTTGTAGAACTTCAAACCTACAACACCATGGATGAACTTATACATAGGGCTATGAAAGTGGAGCAACAATTGAAGAGAAAGCAAGCTTACAAGAAGTCCTCTTATGGTCATTCATCTTGGAAGGATAAGGATACTTCCAAGAAGGATGGTTCTTCTTCCAAACATATTGAAATGAAGTCTTCAAGAGGTAATCCTACTTCTCCTACTCAAACTCTTTCCAAAAAATCTAGTTCAATTAAATGTTTTAAATGTTTGGGTAAGGGTCATATTGCATCCCAATGTCCAAATAAAAGGACCATGATTGTGTTGGAAAATGGAGAGGTGGATAGTGAGTCCTCTAAGAGTTCTCATAGTTCCTCTAGTGAAGGTGAGGATGATTGTTTTCTTAAACCGGAAGAGGGAGATCTTTTAATGGTAAGACGCCTCATGGGAAGCTTCTGCAAAGATAGAGATGACACACAAAGAGAAAACATTTTCCATTCTAGATGCTTGGTGAGTGGGAAGGTTTGTTCTCTAATCATTGATGGAGGAAGTTGCACCAATGTTGTAAGCACTAGGCTAGTGGAGATGCTTGGTTTAAAAACCGCCCCTCATCCTAAACCTTATAAATTGCAATGGTTGAGTGACAATGGTGAGTTGGTGGTGGATAAGCAAGTGTTGCTTACATTCTCCATTGGCAAATATGTGGATGAAGTGCTTTGTGATATGGTTCCCTTGGAAGCCGACCATGTGTTGCTTGGTAGACCTTGGCAATATGATAGAGATGTGGTGCACAATGGGGTCACCAATCGATACTCTTTCCTTCATAAAGGTAAAACGGTAGTACTCTAACCTTTATCTCCAAGTGAGGTGTGTGAGGATCAAATAAAAATGAGATTGAAAAAAGAAAATCAAAGAAGAAAAGAGTCCTTTGAGAGAGAAAAGCCAAAAAGAAAAAGATGGCAAAAATAGAGAACAAAAAAAAAGTGACAAAAAGAGTGAAAAAAATTAGAAATAAAAGAAAGTTTGTTCATCAAACCTAAGGAGGTTAAAAGAGTGATGCTAGCTAGACTACAAATTTATTTACTCATTCCCAATTATATGTGCTTGTCTTCTAGTGCCCTTGAGTTGCCTCAAGGTTTTGATACACTTTTAAAGGAGTTTGAGGATGTCTTCCCACAAGACATACCCCATGGCTTACCTCCTTTAAGAGGAATTGAGCATCAAATTGATCTTGTTCCGGGAGCTTCACTTCCTAATAGGGCGGCCTATAGGAGTAATCTGGAAGAGACCAAGGAGATTCAAAAGCAAGTTGAAGGGTTGATGCAAAAAGGATGGGTGAGGGAAAGCTTGAGCCCATGTGCAATCCCGGTCATCCTAGTCCCTAAGAAAGATGACAAATGGAGGATGTGCACGGATTGTAGACCCATCAACAACATCACCGTGAGGTATAGACATCCTATCCCTAGACTTGATGATATGTTGGATGAAAGAAGGTGATGAATGAGAGAAGGTGATGAATGGAAAACCGCTTTCAAAACAAAATTTGGACTTTATGAGTGGTTGGTCATGCCTTTTGGCTTAACCAATGCACCAAACACTTTCATGCGACTCATGAACCATGTTTTGAGACACTTTATTGGGAAATTTGTGGTTGTTTACTTTGATGATATCTTGATTTATAGTTTAACAATGGATGACCACTTTGACCATGTTAGGAGTGTCTTGGAAGTGCTTAGACATGAAAATTTGTTTGCTAATAGGGATAAATGCACATTTTGCACCAATCAAGTAGTGTTTTTAGGTTTTGTTGTGAGTGCTAAGGGAGTCCAAGTGGATGATGAGAAAATTAAAGCTATTAGAGATTGGCCAACACTCAAAAATGCGAGTGATGTGAGAAATTTTCATGGGTTGACTAGTTTTTATAGGAGATTTGTCAAAGAGTTTAGCACCATAGCATCTCCTTTGAATGACATTGTTAAGAAAAATGTGGTATTTAAGTGGGAGAGTGAACAAGAAAATGCCTTCAATGAATTGAAGGAGAAGTTGACAAATGCACCCATTCTTGCCTTACCAAATTTTTCTAAATCTTTTGAAATTGAATGTGATGCATCCAATGTTGGCATAGGGGCTGTTTTGTTACAAGAAGGTCACCCATTTGCTTACTTTAGTGAAAAACTTAAGGGTGCTATCTTGAATTATTCTACCTATTACAAGGAATTTTATGCACTTATTAGAGCTTTGCAAACTTGGCAACATTATCTCTTTCCTAAGGAGTTTGTGATTCATAGTGACCATGAGTCACTCAAACATTTGAAAAACCAAGGAAAGCTTAATAACAGGCATGCCAAATGGGTAGAGTTCTTGGAACAATTTCTTTATGTGATTAAACACAAGCCAGGGAAAGTTAATGTTGTGGCTGATGCACTTTCAAGGAGATATACTTTAATCTCCATGCTTGAAACCAAGATGTTTTGGGTTTGATCACATAAAAGACTTGTGAGCTCAAGACCATGACTTCTCTAAATTGTTTGAGTTGTGTGAAAAAGGAGCCCACCAAGGATTCTTTAGGCATGACGGATACTTGTTTAAAGATAAAAGATTGTGTTAGCCTCAAAGTTCTTTGTGTGAACTCATTATTTGTGAAGCTCATAAAGGGGGGTTAATGGGACACTTTGGGGTTGAAAAGACTTTAAACATTTTGCATGAACATTTCTTTTGGCCTAAAATGAAACATGATGTCATCAAATATTGTTCTAATTGTATTGTGTGTCATAAGGCTAAGTCCAAAGTCATGCATCATGGTTTATATACTCCTTTGCCAATTCCTATCTCACCTTAGACCGATATTTCCATGGATTTTGTACTTGGCCTTCCAAGGTCCAAGAGAGGCAAGGATTCTATTTTTGTGGTTGTTGATAGGTTTTCCAAGATGACACATTTCATTCCATGTCACAAGGTAGATGATGCTTGTTATGTGGCGGATCTTTTCTTCAAAGAAGTAGTGCGTCTTCATGGATTACCTAGGAGTATTGTGTCGGATAGGGATTCCAAGTTTTTGAGTCATTTTTGGAAAACCTTGTGGGGAAAACTTGGAATGAAGCTTCTTTTCTCCACCACATGCCATCCTCAAACGAATGGACAAACCGAGGTAGTCAACCGAACACTTTCACAACTCCTAAGGTGTGTCATCAAAGGTAATTTGAAAACTTGGGAAGAATGGTTACCCCATGTTGAATTTGCTTATAATAGGGTAACCAATTCTACCACTTCTTTTTCTCCTTTTGAGGTTGTTTACGGTTTTAATCCTTTATCTCCTCTTGATTTAATTTCTTTACCTGATGATTCTTCTATTTTGAGCAAGGATAGGCTTTCTAGAGCCACTTTTGTTAAGGATCTCCATGAGAAGGTGTAGAATCAAATTGAGAAGAAAATGGAGCAATATGCACGACATGCCAACAAAGGGAAAAAGGCTATGGTATTTGAACCTGGTGATTGGGTTTGGTTACATCTAAGGAAAGATAGGTTTCCTTTCCAAAGGAAATCAAAACTTCAACCTTGGGGTGATGGACCTTTCAAAGTCCTTGAGAGGATTAATGACAATGCCTGTGATTGACTTACCAAGTAAGTATGGGGTGAGTTCTAGTTTTAATGTCGCTGATCTTTCTCCTTGTGATGGACTCCAAAATTGAATCAAGTCCTGTTTGCCCTGATCTTCCTTGCAATGGAACTCAATCTTCAATTCACTTCAAAACAGAGCATGTAACCCTTCCCTAGAATGGGGCTGTTTATGTTTTT
>CM023958.1:21250442-21268667 GCA_013407115.1 Glycine latifolia | reverse complement strand
GAGCCCATAATATATAATGACACTCGAAATTGAACAAGGAAGCCCCTGGCAAACTGAAACGACCATAACATGACTCGAATGTCCAATTGAGGCCAGTAATATACTGAGACGCTCAAAATTTCAAAAAGAAATCCTTTGCCAAACTCAAATGGCCATAACTTTTGACTAGAATGTCTGATCATGGCCCACAATATATCTAGCAAATTCAATCGACCATAAATTTTGACTTGGATGTCCGATCGGAGCCCATAATATATAGAAGGCTCAAAATTGAACAACGAAGCCCCTAGAAAATTCAAGCAGCCATAATTTTTTACCCAAAATTTCGATCTGAGCCCATAATATATAATGACGATCGAAACTAAACAAGGAATCCCCGAAAAATTTCAACGACCATAAGTTTTGACAAAAATGTCCAATTAAAGCCAATAATATATCAAGACACTCGAAAATTAACAAGGAAGCACCTGGCAAATAAAAAAATCATAACTTTGGACTCGAATCTCCGATTGAGCCCACAAAGGAAAGCTTCCTTGATAAGAATCAATTTGGTTTCAATCAAGAACCAACAAGAGGCACTCAAAATTTCAAAAAGAAATGCTCTGCCAAATTCAAATGGTCATAACTTTTGACTAGAATGTCCGATCATGGCCCACAATATATTTAGCAAATTCAACCGATCATAAATTGTCTGTTGTAATAAGCAAGTGTTGTCTGTATTAATCGATTACAACGTATCTGTAATCGATTACACAAGCAAATCCTGTCTGTTTTAATCGATTACAACGTATCTGTAATCGATTACACAAGCATTTCTGTCAGTTTTAATCGATTACAACGTTGCTATAATCGATTACACAGTACTAAAACACTTTGTTTTAATCGATTATTTTCATTTAAAATGGTAGTGCTTCTATAGATTTTTTTTTATTTTTGTAATGGGCTTTGATATTTCCGCAAATTGGCCTAACTTACGTTTTTAGGTGTTTATTAGAGGCCTAGCCATATAAATACTCAGACTTTGCTATTTTTGGTTAACTTTGATGAATAGAAATTGAGCATTTGCTTGAATTGAGAGCTTAGCCTCTTGTGGTTCTTGATTGAAATCAAATTGATTCTTATCAAGGAAGCTTTCCTTTGTGGCGAATCCTCCTCTGACTTATCATTCCTTTGTGGACTGTGGTGTCATTCCTAATCATTCCTTAATCTTCTCCATTTTTTATTTTTGAATTTCAAACCCATTTCCATGGAGTCTTGAAGATTGCAATTCAGAAATGATCCTAACCAAGCATTCATGTCTTGGAAGTCATAAAAAAGGGAAGCCCCTGGCAAACTGAAATAACCATTTTTGACTCGAATGTCCAATTGAGGCCAATAATATATTGAGACACTCAAAATTTCAAAAAGAAATTATTTTCCAAATTCAAATGGCCATAATTTTTACTAGAATGTCCGACTGTGGCCCGCAATATATCTAGCAAATTCAACCGACCATAACTTTTGACTCGGATGTCCGACCGGAGACCATAATATATATAATAAGGCTCAAAATTGAACAACGGAACCCTTGGCAAATTCAAGCAGTCATAATTTTTAACTCAAAATTTTGATTGGAGTCCATAATGTATAATGACGATTGAAATTGAACAAGGAATCCCCAGCAAATTTCAACGACCTTAAGTTTTGACTTGAATGTCCAATTGAAGCCAATAATATATAGACCCTAGAAAATTAACAAGGAAGCCCCTGGCAAATCAAACAATCGAAACTTTTTACTCAAATCTCTGATTGAGCCTATAATATATTGTGACGATCAAAATTGAACAAGAAGGCTCTAGAAAATTTAAACGACAATAATTTTTTACTCAAATGTCAACAACGAAGCCCCTAGCAAATTCAAACGGCCATAATTTTTTACTCAGAATTACGATCGTAGCCCATAATATATAATGACAATAGAAATTGAACAAGAAAGCCCCTGGCAAATTCAAACGACCATAAGTTTTGACTCGAATGTCCAATTGAGGCCAATAATATATCGAGACACTCAAAAATTAACTTGGAAGCCCCTGTGATAGAGAACTATCCAAGGATCATGAAGTTCTTGAAGCACTCCATGAATTGAAGGGTCCAATGACAAGGTCCAAAGCCAAGCTTCGTCAAGAAGAGATGACCAAGAGAATCATGGTTGGACTAGTTAACAAGGGAAAGAATGAAGACACTAGGACCTGAATTGGAGCACCTTGAAGATTATGCGTGAGCTCGCATAGCATGCGTTGCTCGCTCAGCGCGATGCCTTGGCTTGCTCAGCGCATCTGTCACGCTCAGCCCAATTCCTTTAATTAGGCTTAGCCGCTTGTCACACTTAGTCCAATTCCTTGGCAGAGGGATTTTTAGGCTCAGCGCACAATCGCTCGCTCAGCGGCCACCTCTGCGAGGACTTTTATAATTGTGTTTATTTTTGTAATAGGCTTTAATATTACCAAAAATAGGCCTAAACTTACGATTTTAGGAGTTTATTAGAGGGTTAGCTCTATAAGTACTTAGTTATTTGCTATTTTTGAACAACTTTGATTAACGAAATTAAGCATTTGCTTGAATTGAGAGCTGAGCATCTTGTTGGTTCTTGACTGAAACCAATTTGATTCTTATCAAGGAAGCTTTCCTTTGTGGCGAATCCTCCTCCGACTTATCATTTCGTTATGGATTGTGGCATCATTCATCGTCATTTCTTAATCTTCTCCATTTTTCTGTTTAAGTTTCAAACAACAAATCATGGAGTCTTGAAGTTTGCAATCCAAAAATGATGCAATCCAAGAATTCATGTCTTGGTAGTCATCACCTTGTCAAATCAAAATGACCATAAATTTTGACTCGAATGTTCGATTGAGCCCATAATATATCGTGACGTTCAAAATTGAAAACTGAAGCCTCTGGCAAATTCAAATGGCAATAATGTTTCACTCAAAATTTTGATTGAAGCCCATAATATATAATGACACTCGAAATGACCATAACTTTTGACTCGAATGTCCAATTTAGGCAAATAATATATTGGGACATTCAAAATTTCAAAAAGAAATCCTCTGACAAATTGAAATGACCATAACTTTTGACTTGGATGTCTGATTGAAGCCCTTAATATATATAGTAACTCTCAAAATTGAAAAGCGAAGCCCCTGGAAAATTCAAACGGCCATAAGTTTTGACTCAAAGGTCGAATTGAGGCCAATAATATATCGAGATACACAAAATTTCACAAGGAATCCTCTGGCAAAATTCAAATGGCCATAACTTTTGACAAGCATGTCTGATCGTGTCCCATAATCAATCGTGACGTTCGAAATTGAACAAGAAAGCCCCTGGCAAATTAAAACGACCATAAGTTTTGACACGTATGTCCAATTGAGTCCAATAATATATCGAGACACTCGAAAATTAACAAGGAAGCCCCTGGCAAATTCAAACGGCTATAATTTTTTACTTGAAATTATGATCGTAGCCCATAATACATAATGACGATCAAAATTGAACAAGGAAGCCCCTGGCAAATTTAAACGACCATAAGTTTTTACTCGAATATCAAATTTATGCCAAAATATATTGAGACACTCAAAATTTCACAAGAAATCCTTTGGCAAATTCAAATGGCCATAACTTTTGACTTGCATGTTCGATCGTGGCCATAATATATCGTGTCGTTCGAAATTTAAAATCGAAGCCCCTGGCAAATTCAAAAAGCCATAATTTTTTACTCAAAATTTCGATCAAAGCCTATAATATATAATGACACACATAAGTGAACAAGGAAGTCCTGGGCAAACTGAAACGGTGATAACTTTTGGCTTGAATGTCCAATTGAGGCCAATAATATATCGAAATACTCAAAATTTCACAAGGAACCCTCTAGCAAATTCAAATGGCCATAAGTTTTGACAAGCATGTCCGATCGTGGCATATAATATATTATGACGTTCCAAATTTAAAATCGAAGCCCCTGGCAAATTCAAAAGGCCATAATTTTTTACTCAAAATTTCGATTGGAGCCTATAATATATAATGACACAGAAGTGAACAAGGAAGCTCCTGGAAAACTGAAACGACCATAACTTTTGGCTCGAATGTCCAATTGAGGCCAATAATATATCGAGATACTCAAAATTTCACAAGGAACCCCCTAGCAAATTCAAATGGCCATAAGTTTTGACAAGCATGTCCGATCGTGCCCTATAATATATCGTGACGTTCAAAATTGAAAACCGAAGCCCCTAGCAAATTCAAAAAGCCATAAATTTTTACTCGAATTTTTGATCGAAGCCCATAATATATATAATGACACTTGAAATTGAACAAGGAAGCCTCTGGCAAACTGAAACGACCATAACTTTTGACTCAGTGTCCAGTAGAGGCCAATAATATATCGAGACACTCAAAATTTCACAAGAAATCCTCTGGCAAATTCAATTGGCCATAACTTTTGACTAGCATGTCCGGTCGTAGCCCACAATATATCGTGAGATTTGAAATTGAACAACGACACCCCTAGCAAATTTAAACGGCCATAACTTTTGATTCGGATGTCTGATCAAAACCCATAATATAGAGTAACGGTTGAAATTGAACAACGAAGCCCCTGGAAAATTCAAACGACCATAAGTTTTTACTCGAAACTTCGATTGGAGCCCATATTATATAATGACGATAGAATTTTAACAAGGAAGCCCCTAACAAATTCAAACGCCCATAACTTTTGACTTGGATTTCCAATTGAGACCATTAGTACATTGATGAGGACATCAAAGGTCAACTTGACATCAAAGACCAACCCCAAGACCAAGACCCAATACAAGGTATAGGAGGACCCATGACAAGAGCAAGAGCTAAAAAGACCCAAGAAGCTTTGCAACATATAATGGTTAATCTAAGGGCAACCCAATTGCATGAGGGAACCCAAAATCTAGAGGGCTGCATGAGTGGACTTTACTAGTCACATTTATTGCTTGCTTGGAGTGATAATAAAAGCAATTATTGACATAGGCCTTTAATAAAAAAATAATAATAATGAAGTGCTTGTAGCTGGTTTTGAGACCTAGACCTCAAGCTTAGTTATGCCTCACTTAACCACTAAGGCATTTTAGTTATTCTTACAATGTTGAGATTTTAATTTTCTTTTATTTTCTACTAGATGCATGAGAACTAATTTGTATAAATCAATTCTGAAGTGAATAGAGAAGGGACTTTTGCTATTGGATTTTATCATTAGCTTGAGAATTGTCTCTGCTAGGGATCTTCCTTGAACCATTTTGATCTTATCAAGAATTGTTCAATTCTTGTGGCGATCGTCAAGGCTTATCAGACATCAATTGTTTGTGGTGCCTATCTGCTTCTTCCCTTGCACATTTCTTGTTTCCTTGTTTAAATTTCTGCATTTCTAATTCTGTAATTCAGCCTGAATTTCTTATTTACATGAGTCTCATGTTACTTATCCTTTTTCGGTGTTTTGTGTCTAAATTGCATTTCAGAACGTCCTCTTTCACATCGTTTTGGAATCGTGCCAATCCAAGTTCTACAAGCCGAGAAACGCCTAAAAGTTAACAATATGATTCTGGTTCAATTGGTGAGCGAATTCCAACCTAGAATTGGTCCAAAATTGAATCAAGGCAGGGGGATTCACATCATACATCGAGACATCCAAATTTCCCAAGGAATCCTCTGGCAAATTGAAACGATCATAACGTTTGACTCGGATTTCCAATGGAGACCAACTATGCATCGAGACACTAGAAATTTAACAAGGAAGCCCCCGGCAAATTCAAACTGTCATAACTTTTTACTCGAATGTCCGTTTGAGAGCCATAATATATTGTCACACTCGAAATTGAACAAGGTAGCTCCTTGCAAATTCATACCTTCGATCCTTTATCACAAAGTTGGCTTATACTTAGAAGATTATGCTTTAGGCTTTCGTCATAAAGCACATTTCTGATTTTTGTTTTGAAGTTGTCACCAATATTTCCTTCTCTTATTATTTTTCCAGTATTGTTGTCTCCATAGGTGACAAATCCTCCATCCTTTAAAGTTAGATTGGTGAGCATGGATTTATCACTTGTCATGTGTCTAGAGCATCCACTGTCCAAGTACCACAATGATGCTTTAACTCTTAGACACACTTGCAACAATCAAATCAAGTAGCAAAGAAAGGTAACCCAATTAAGGTTGGGTCCATAGGGGTTAACTATTTTTCTCTTTTCATAGGAACCCATATGCATTCATATGCATTCTCCATTAGGCACATAGAACATCCTAGCATAACACTTGTGAGATGTGTGACCCTTCTTCATACATTAATGACATGTTACAGATTTTGATCCTCTTTCAAAATGAGTCTTTTTAGTATGCTTTGTTTTTGAAGGCCTTTTTCTATTCATCTATTTTGGGGGTACAAACTTGGTGTTTTGAAAAGTTTTTGTTTGATATTTGTAACCCAATCCAGATGTATCACTAACATACTTTTGCACACTTAACATTTGATTCAAACTACATTTCCCTCAATAGAGATTTTTTTTAAGAGATCTACCAAGTATGAGTTTTTAGTTCGTAAAGTTGTGCATTTTTCAAGATGACTCTTTGAATTCATCAAACTCTTTTTGCAAATCTTTGTTTTCATTGACTTTTGAAGAAGAAGAGGCGCACACACACACACACACCCATTCGCTTTGTAGCTTGAAACAAGTTTCTCATTTTCTTCTTTCAAGTTACAAAGTTTAGCTTGTATTGAAGCTAGTTTTGTGGTATGCCATCTAAGGTTACCTTTGAGTTTATTGTTGGAGATTGCAAGATTTTGAGCTTCCTTATGCATTTCATTGAAAGCATTAACTAGTTGATCAAGTTCAGGATTTACTTGTGATTCATAACTTGAGTCATCTTCATCAATTGTTGAAGTTAGGCAAACATTTGCTTCTTCATTTTCACTTGAAGATTCAGAAGTTGTTGATGCATTTTCTTCCCATGCAATGTAAGCTCTCTTTGATTTCCCGTCTTTCTTTGCTTTCTTTTCACCTAACTACTTCTTCAAATATATTGGACATTCAGATTTGATGTGGCCTTCTTTACCACATTCAAAGTAGTTGTAGTTGCTGTTGCATTCTTTTTGTTGAACTTGGTGAACTTTTTGTTCTTGTTTTTCTTCATGAATTTGCCAAACCTTTTGACAATTATGTTCAAATTCTCATCAACTTCAGCTCCACTTGAATCATCATCTTTCTCAACATTTGAGGATGCAGCTTTCAAGGCTATGATTTTCTATTTTTGTTTGCATCTTCTGCATATGTTAGTTGAGACATTTCTAATTCATATTTAAGTAACTTACCGAAAAGTGCAGCCATAAACATCTTTGATAGATCTTTAGATTCTTTGATCTCTGTCACTTTTGGTTGGCATGGTCTTTTTAAACATTTCAAGATCTTCATGTTGAGTTCCTCTACATCAAATGCTTTGCCAAGACCAAGTAGATGATTGACGATGTGTGTGAATCTAGTTTGGAGTTGAGAGATGTTTTCTGTTGTGTTCATCTTGAACATCTCATACTCATGGATCAAGGCATGTTTCTTGATCTTCTAACTTCATCTGTCATTTCATCCCATTCTTTGGGAATCTTTTCATTATCAACAATTTTGGTAGGTATCAAAGGACCTTTTTCTATTGCATTCCATGCGAGCGCATCATTTGATTGAATGAAAATCTGCATTCTATTTTTCCAAAAGTTGAAGTGTTCTCCCTCAAACATCGGAGGACGATTGAGGGAGGCACCCTCCTTGAAGGTAATTTGTGTGGTATTCATTTTCTTTTAAATAAAGTAGTGATCTTGAGTAACACACAAGAACTTGCTCTTGATACCAATTGAAAACAGTATGAACAACACACAAGAACCAAGAGGGGTGGATGAATGGTTGTTCTTGGCCAATTAAAATTTCTTAAACAATCAGAGTTAAAAAGATTGTATCACAAAATAATCCAAGAACACTTTCAACCAATCCAACACTAGTCTTTAAACAATGCAACCAAAAAGTTACATCAACGAATGACAATTATAACCACAAGAAAAGATAAAGATGAAGCAGTAATTACCAAGATTTATATTGGTACACTTCTCAACCTAGAGAAGCTACATCAAATTCTTCTAACCAACTAGTTAGAGTTTCACTATTAACAATCTATTTCTTACAAGTTCATACAATCACTCTCAATCAAACTTAGATCAAGAAAAAGAAATCTAACTCACTTAGACTCTTAGTGATCACAAGACATAGAGAAAACCCTTCTCTACTTTTCCCTCTAGAAACACCTATTCTAGACAAGATTTAAGAAAGACTATTGCTATAGTTACACAAACATAAATTCTAAAAAGAAATTACAAACAAGTTGTATGGAGAGAAATCACCTGATGATCCACTGCAGATGAATGCAAAAGATTATCAAACTGGAATAAAGGTTGAAAGAAAACTATTTCAGAACTTTCTCTCCAAAATCTTCTTTAGAAACTTTGACCCAAAAAGAAATTCTCTCAAGGAATCTTGAAACTTGAGGATTTGAGGGACTAACACAGAATAGCACTTTGTATCTTTTCTCTCGTCAAAAAGCTTATGAAAATCCTTTGATATTTCGTGGTGTGTGTTTTTTAAAACAGACTTCATCTATTTATAGAAAACTGTTTTAACTGTCAGTAACCGATTAATTCACTCGTGTAATCGATTAAAGTGTTCTTGAGCTTTTTGGAAAAAGACTTATGAACAATGTAATGGATTATCATAGGAAGTCTTTGCTTAAAAATGTTGCCAAGTAATCGATTACCACCATGCCATAATCAATTATCACAGGAAGTCCATTCTGTGATTTTGTGATGTGTAATTGATTACCATAATCTTTTAATCGATTAAAGTGTTCTTAAATCTCAAGTAATAGATTACCACTTGCTGACAATGGATTAAACTAGTGAGAAAATATTTTTCCAAAACTTAAATATGGAACACTTGGCTTTTTATGCAATCATGAAAACTCTATGTTTCAGAAAAACTTCTTCACAAAACTTATGCTTTTATGAAAACATGAATGAGCTTTAGGAAGTCTCATCTTAGACATACACAAATTACAACTACCAATCAACTAAATTGGCATGTAAAAAGCCTAAACACATTACTGCCTAAGAGACTCAACTTCTTGATTCTCTTAAGCTCCCCCTGACTCTAACAGGAAATTCAAACGACCATAATTTTTTACTCAAATGTCCAATTGAGGCCAATAATATATCGAGACACTCAAAATTTCATAAGGAATCCTTTGAAAATTCAAATGACCATAACTTTTGATTTAGATGTCCAATTGAGACCAATAATATATCGAGACACTCAAAATTTCACAAGGAATCATCTGGTAAATGGCCATAACTTTTGACTAGCATGTCCGACCATGGCCCATAATACATAATATATCTTGAGGCCCACAATATTCAGCTGGCCCTAACTTTTGACTCATGTCAGATTGAGGCCCACAATATACAATGACGCTCGAAATTGAAGAATGAGCCCCATGGAAAATTCAACCGGCCATAACTTTTGACTCGAATGTTTGATTGTGGCCCATAATATATTGTGACGTTCAAAATTTCACAAGGAATCCTCTGGCAAATTCAAACGGCCATAACTTTTGACTAGCATGTCCAATCGTTGCCTATATAATATCGTAATGTTTGAAATTGAATGAGGACGCCCCTGAAAAATTCAAACGACCATAAATTTTGACTCGGATGTCCGATTTGGCCTCATAATATATCCTGACGTTCAAAATTGTACAAGAAGACTCCTGGCAAATTCAAACAGCCATAACTTTGAAACCAATATGAGTAGCACACAAACCAAGAGGGGGTGAATTGGTTCTTTTTGCCCCTTTAAAATATTGCTTTAAAAATCAGAGTTTAACGGATCATATCACAAATCAAACTTAGAATGCCTTTGATCAATCAACCTCCAACCTTTATGAAATGCAGTTACAACAAGATTGCTTCTATTGATTATGAAAGAATTGAACCCATGAATGACAATCAATAACCCAGTGAAAAGATTAGAGAAGAAGAAAAATGACACATAATTTATACTGGTTCACTTCTCAATCCAAGAGAAGCTACATCCAGTTTCCTAACCAACAAGCTAGGATCTAATTGTATGGAATATGTTCTTACAACTTTTACAATCATTCTTAATCAATCCCAGACTAAGAACAAGGGATCTTACACCTATACACCCTTTGTGATCAAGACAAAGAAACAAACCTTCTCTAATCTCCCTCTAGAAAACCTATTATAGAAAAACTCTAAGAAGCTATTGCACAAGTTACATACACATAATTTCTTAAGAAATACAACAATGTAACAAGGAGAGATACAACCTGGGATCCAATGCAAATTTATGCAGATGATTAAAGAATCTTAAACCAAGGGTTGAATAGAAACTTCAAAACAATCTCTCCAAAAATTTCTCTTTAACAAGTGTCCAAAAGGAAATCCTCACAAGATTTCAAGATGTTGAAACAAAGGATTTGTAGTCATATACTGAAATGTAGTTAGTAACTTTTCTCTCAAAAGAAATGAGTTTCAAAATTCATTATTTAAGTGCAAACAAGTAGCAACTATTTATAGAAAAAATAGTTGTAACTGTCAATAATTGATTAAATCACTTAAGTAATCGATTAAAGTGTTCTTCAGGCTTTCTGGAAAAATTGGTGAGCAATGTAATCGATTATCACAGGAAGCTCTAATCCAAATAGGGCCCAAGTAATTGATTACCACAGTGTTGCAATCGATTATAACAGGAGCTTCATTTTGATTAAATATGCTACGTTTTCAAGTAATCGATTATCACTTGGTTGTAATCGATTAAACCACAGTGTCCCATTAATCCCCATTTATGAGCTTCACAAATCATGAGTTCACGCAAAGAACTTTGAGGTAAACACAATCTTTTATTTTTAAACAAGTATTCGTCATACCTAACGAAGCCTTGGTGAGACCCCTTTTCACACAACTCAAACAATTTAGAGAAGTTATGGTGATGAGGACATCAACGGCCAACCCCAAGACCAAGAGCCAATACAAGGCATAGGAGGGCCCATGACAAGAGCAAGAGCTAAAAAGAGCCAAGAAGCTTTGCAACATATAATAGTTAATCTGAGAGCATTCCAATTGCATGAGGGGACCCAACATCTAGAGGGCTGCATGAGTGGGTTACTAGTCACATGTATTGCTTGCTTGGAGTGATAATAAAAAGCAATTATTGACTTACGCATTTAATAAAAAAAATAATAGTAATAAAGTGCTTGTTAGCTGGTTTTGAGACCTGGACCTCAAGCTTAGTTATGCCTCACTTAACCACTAAGGCATTTTTGTTATTCTTACAATGTTGAAATTTTATTTTTCTTTTATTTTCTTACCAAATGCATGAGAACTAATTTGTATAAATCAATTCTGAAGTGAATAGAGAAGGGGGGGGACTTTTCTGTTAGATTTTATCATTAGCTTGAGAATTGTCTCTGCTAAGGTTCTTCCTTGAACCATTTGATCTTATCAAGAATTGATCAATTCTTGTGGCGATCCTCAAGGCTTATCAAGCATCAATTGTTTGTGGCGCCTATCTGCTTCCTTTGCACATTTCATGTTTCCTTGTTTAAATTTTCGCATTACTAATTCTGCAATTCAGCCCGAATTTATTGTTTACATAATTCTTGTTTTACTTATCCTTTTTCATTTTTTTTCTGTGACTAAATTGCATTTTAGAACATCCTCTTTCATGTTGTTTTGGAATCGTTCCAATCGGAGTTCTATAGGCCGAGAATTGCATAAAAGTTAACAATACGATTCTAGCTCAATTGGTGTGCAAATTCCAACCTAGAATTGGTCCAAAATTGAATCAAGGCAGGGAGATTCACGACACATGGTCTTGAGAATACAAGTCCTTTATGAGATCAAATCCAAAATCTTGGTTTCAAGCATGGAGATTAAGGCATATCTCCGTGAAAGTGCATCGGCCACAACATTAGCCTTGCATTGCTTGTGTTTAATCACATAAGGAAATTGTTCCAAGAACTCTACCCATTTGGCATACCTCTTACTAAGCTTTCATTAGCTCTTCAAATGTTTGAGTAACTCATGGTCACTATGAATCACAAACTCCTTAGGAAGGAGATAGTGTTGCCAAGTTTGCAAAGCTCTAATAAGTGCATAGATTTCTTTGTCATAGGTGGAATAATTCAAAATAGCACCCTTAAGTTTTTCACTAAAATAAGAAATTGGGTGATCTTCTTGTAACAAAACAGCACATATGCCAAAATTGGATGCATCACATTCAATTTCAAAAGATTTTGAAAAATTTGGAAGAGCAAGAATGGGTGCATTTGTCAACTTTTCTTTCAATTCACTGAAGGCGTGCTCTTGTTCACTTTCCCACTTAAATACCACATTTTTCTTAACAATGACATTCAATGGGGATGCTATGGTGCTAAATTCTTTACAACAATCATCCTTTATCAAACTTCATTAGGGTTTTTTCGCTGCGAGTTTGTCTAGGGTTTTTGTGGGAACTGAACTGACGCAGGGTTTTGGCTGGCTGACATTGCTCTGCTCTCATTTAGTTGCCCAAAAAAACCTTAGCTGACAGCTTAAAAAAAATCTTGAAAGAAATCAGCCGAAAAAATTTAGTCGATGTCGGCCAAAACATTTAACTGGTCGAGGTCCCCCAAAACCATCATCAGACAACGTCAACCGAACAGTTACAATTCGGTAATGGAAAACAAATTAGGGTTTTTCTTTGTGTGGATTTGGCTAGGGTTTTTGTGGGAACTGAATTGAGACTAGGTTTTTGCTGACATTTCCATACTCTCATATAGTCATCCAAAAGAATCCTTAGCCGACAGTGCAAAAAAAAATTTCACCGAAATTGTTCGAAAATTTTTTTAACCAACATCGGCCGAAAAATATAACCGGTCGAGGTCTCTTAAAAAGCATCATCGAACAACGTCTACCGAAATTTTCCAAATCCATAATGGAACAAAACTAGGGTTTATTTTTAATGCGAGTTCGACTAGGTTTTTTCTTTAAACTAAACTAACACTGGGTTTTGGCCGACATTGTCCTGCTCTCATATAGTCGCCCAAAAACAAACTTAGCTGACAACGCCAAAAAAAATTCTTCACCAAAATTGGCTGATAAAAATCTTAGCCGACGTCGGCCGAAAAATATGACCGGTCGAGGTCTCCCAAAAAGCATCATTGGACAACTTCGACCGAACAGTTCCAAATTGACAATGGAAAAAAAAAACTAGGGTTTTTTCCTGTGTGAGTTCGTCTAGGTTTTTGTGGGAACTGAACTGAGCTGGGTTTTTGTCGACATTGCCATGCTCTCATATAGTCACCCAAAAACAACTTTAGCCGACAGCGCCAAAAAAAATCTTGACCGAAATTGGCCAAAAAAAAATTTAGCCCACGTCAGCCAAAAAATATGCCCAGTCGAGGTCTCCCAAAAAGCATCATTGGACAACTTCGATCGAACAGTTCCAAACCAATAATGGAAAAAAAAAAACTAGAGTTTATTTTTCGTGCGAGTTCGACTAGGTTTTTTCTTTAAACTAAACTAACGCTGAGTTTTGGTCGACATTGTCCTGCTCTCATATAGTTGCCCAAAAAAAAACTTAGCTGACAGCACACAAAAAAATCATCATCGAAATTTGCCAAAAAATATGACTGGTCAAGGTCTCCCAAAATGCATCACCGGACAACGTCGACCGAACAGTTCCAAACCAATAATGGAAAAAAAATTAGGGTTTTCTTTGTGTGGGTTTGGCTAGGGTTTTTGTGGGAACTGAACTTAGACTAGGTTTTTGCTGACATTTCCATACTCTCATATAGTCGCCCAAAAAAACCCTTAGCTGACAGCACCAAAAAAAAAACATTCACTAAAATTGGCCGGAAAAAATTTTAACCGACATCAGCCAAAAAATATGACCGGTCGAGGTCTCCCAAAAAGCATCATCGAACAATGTCGACCGAAATTTTCCAAATCCATAATGGAACAAAACTAGGGTTTATTTTTCATGCGAGTTCGACTAGGTTTTTTCTTTAAACTAAACTAACGTTGGGTTTTGGCTGACATTGTCCTGCTCTCATATAGTTTCCCAAAAACAAACTTAGTTGACAGCGCCAAAAAAAATTCTTCACCAAAATTGGCTGACAAAAATCTTAGCCGACATCGGCCGAAAAATATGATCGGTCGAGGTCTCCCAAAAAGCATCATTGGACAACTTCGACCGAACAGTTCCAAACCGACAATGGAAAGAAAAACTAGGGTTTTTTTATGTGCGAGTTCGTCTAGGTTTTTGTGGGAACTGAACTGAGGCTGGGTTTTTGCCGACATTGCCAAGCTCTCATATAGTCCCCCAAAAACAACCTTAGCTGATAGCGCCAAAAATAAATCTTAACCGAAATTGGACAACCAAAAACTTAGCTGACATGGCCGAAAATATGACCGGTCAAGGTCTCCTAAAAAGCATCATCAGACAACGTCGACCAAACAATTCCAAACCGATAATGGAAAAAAAATTAGGGTTTTTCTTTGTGTGGGTTCGGCTAGGGTTTTGCTGTGAACTGAACTGAGACTAGGTTTTCTGTGACATTTCCATACTCTCATTTAGTCGCCCAAAAACAACCTTAGCCTACAACGCCAAAAAAAAATATTCACAAAATTGTGCGAAAAAAATTTTAACCGACATCGGCAAAAAAATATGACCGGTCAAGGTCTCCCAAAAAGCATCATCGAACAACGTCGGTCGAAAATTTCCAAATCCATAATGGAAGAAAACTAGGGTTTATTTTTCATGCGAGTTCGACTAGGTTTTTTCTTTAAATTAAACTAACGCTGGGTTTTGGCCGACATTGTCTTGCTCTCATATAGTCGCCCAAAAACAAACTTAGCCGACAGCGCCAAAAAAACATCATCACTGAAATTGGCCGAAAAATATGACCGATTGAGGTCTCCCAAAAAGCATCATCGAAAAACTTCCAACAAACAGTTCCAAACCGACAATGGAAAAAAACTAAGGTTCTTTTTCGTGCGAGTTCGTCTAGGGTTTTTGTGGGAACTAAACTGACTATGGGTTTTGGCCGACATTGCCCTGCTCTCATTTAGTCGCCCAAAAACTACATTAGCTGACAGTGGCAAAAAAAATCTTGAAAGAAATTGGCTAAAAATAATTTAGCCGACGTTGGCCAAAGAAATTGACTAGTCGAGGTCTCCCAAAATCCATCATTGGACAACGTTGACCGAACAGTTCCAAACCGATAATGAAAAAAAACTAGGGTTTTTGTGGGAATGGAACTGAGGCTGGGTTTTTGCCGACATTGCCATGCTCTAATTCAGTCGGCAAAAAACAACCTTAGCCGACACGGCCAAAAAAAAATATTCACCGAAATTGACCACAAAAATTTTAGCCAACAGCGGTCAAAATTTTAACCTACAGTTCCAAATCGATAATGGAAAAAAAAAAACATGGGTTTTTCTTTGTGTGTGTTTGGCTAGGGTTTTTGTGGCAATTGAACTTAGGCTAGGTTTTTGCCTACATTGCCATGCTCTCATATAGTTGCCCAAAAACAACCTTAGCTGATACCACCAAAAAAGAATCTTGACCGAAGTTGGCCGAAAAAAATTTTAGCCAACAGCGGCCAAAAAATATGATTGGTTGAAGTCTTCCAAAGAGCATCATCGAACAACGTCGACCAAAAATTTTCAAACCATTCAAAAAGCTAGCCATTATAGCCTCATTAGTCTCTTCAATGTTTGCTATCATCAAAGAAATTTCCATCTCCTTGTAATAATCATCAACAGTTTTATTTCCTTGATAGAGTTTTTGTAATTTGTTATGCAAATCCCTTATATATTGAGGTGGGACAAATCTATCCCTCATGATTCCTTTCATTATCAACCATGTGTCCAGTCGATGTCTTCTCAAATTTTCTCTCTCCATTTGCACTTGATTCCACCATGCCATGCCATTTGCACATCTACCATCTTCATAGCCATCATCACTCCCTTGAAAAGAATGAGGTGAGCTATGATGCCTCCTTCTCTCTATGTCTTGCATTCTCCCACTCAACTCTTGAGTGCTTCTCTGTATCTCATCAAATCTGTCTCCCATCCTCCTTTCAACATTTCTTTGAAAATTATCCATTTGCTTAGCCAATGAAGCCATTAGCTTAGCGGTTCTAGGGGAAGGTGGATCATTATCACTTTCGGACACCATACAAGAAAATGTTAGTAAAATAAATAAAATATTAAACTTTTACCACTCACTAAGTGTTTACACTCTTCAACACTCATGTTTCACACTTATAAGACTTTTATATAAGGTTCACTCTTGTCTTTTTCCACTCACTAACTCTTCTTCAGCCTTTGAAATCAACCAAAGATTTCAATTCAAGGAGTAACAAAAGTGAAAGATGAAACAAATCCAAACTCAACTTAAGAGGTCAAAGAAAGAAAACTCTAAGACAAATCCTTGAAAATTTAGAAGACAAACAATAAAAGCTAAAAAAAAGGAAGTATAACTTAAAAGGAATGACAAACAAGACAAATAGGAAAACAAAAAAATATGGCTAAGTATAAACCATAGCAATTATGCAAAAAAAAATAAAATACTAGAAAGTAATAATCAGAATACACCATAAGGAGCTGTAAATTTGGTACTAGAAACAAACTTAGCCGATAACGGCAAAAAAAATCATCATCAAAATTGGTCAAAAAATATGACTGGTCGAGGTCTCCCAAAAAGCATCATCGGACAATGTCGAACGAACAGTTTAAAACCGATAATGGAAAAAAGTAGGAATTTTTTCCGTGCAAGTTCGTCTAAGGTTTTTGTGGGAACTGAACTGGGCTGGGTTTTTGCCGACATTGCCATGATCTCATATAGTTGCCCAAAAAATTCCTTAGCCAACAGCGCCAAAAGAAAGTATTCACCGAAATAGGCCAACAAAATTTTAGCCGACGTCGGCTGAAAAATATTGCCGGTCGAGGTCTCCCAAAACCATCATCGGATAACGTCGAACGAACAGTTCTAAACCGGTAATGGAAAAAAAACTAGGGTTTTTGTTTGTGTGTGTTCGACTAGGGTTTTTGTGGGAACTGAATTGAGGCTGGGTTTTTGTCGACATTACCATGCTCTCATAAAGTCGCCCAAAAAAAACCTCGGCCGATAGTGCAAAAAAAAATATTCACTAAAATTGGCCGAAAAAAATGATAACAGACGTCGGTCGAAAAATATAGTCGGTCGAGGTCTCCCAAAAAGCATCATCGAACAGTTCCAAACCGATAATGGAAAAAAACTAGCGTTTTTTATCCTTGCAAGTTCGTTTAGGGTTTTTGTGGGAATTGAACTGACGCAGGGTTTTTGACGACATTACCTTGCACTCATTTAGTTGCCCAAAAACATCCTTAGCCGATAGCGCCAAAAAATAATCTTGGAAGGCCAACAAAAAATTTAGCATACGTCGACCAAAAAATTTGCCCAGTCGAGGTCTCCCAAAAACAGTCATCGGACAACGTCGACCGAACAGTTGCCATCCGATCATGCAAAAAAAAAACTAGGGTTTTTCTTTGTGTGTTCGAATAGGTTTTTGTGGGAATGGAACTGAGGCTGGGTTTTTGCCGACATTGCCATGCTCTCATTTAGTCAGCCAAAACCAACCTTAGCCGACAGCGCCAAAAAAAAAATATTCACCGAAATTGGCCGACAAAAATTTCAGCCGATGACGGCCAAAAAATACGACAGGTCAAAGTCTTCATAAGAGAATCACCGAACAACGTCGACCGAACAGTTCCAAATAGATAATGGAAAAAAATTAGGGTTTTTCTTTGTGTGTGTTTGGCTAGGGTTTTTTGTGGGAGCCAAACTGAGGCTGGATTTTTGCCGACATTACCATGCTCTCAATTAGACTTGCTGATGAGGACCTAGGAGGGGACATGACCAAAGCAACAAACTTGGAGGACATACAAGGTCTTGGAGGCCCAATGACAAGATCAAAAGCTAAAAAGGCTAAAGAGGCTCTAAATCTCATGGTGACCACTTTACTTGAGACAAGCCCGAGTCTAAAGGAAGAAGAGCCCAAAATGATACACTTAATCCAATTTGA
>CM023958.1:21206210-21238415 GCA_013407115.1 Glycine latifolia | reverse complement strand
TTAGTGTATCATTTTGGGCTCTTCTTCCTTTACACTTGGGCTTGTCTCAAGTAAAGTGGTCACCATGAGATTTAGAGCCTCTTTAGCCTTTTTAGCTTTTGATCTTGTCATTGGACCTCCAAGACCTTGTATGTCCTCCAAGTTTGTTGCCTTGGTCATGCCCCCTCCTATGTCCTCATCAATCGGTCCTTCAAAACTCACCAAAGAAGTGCTTCAAGCTCTCCTTTCAGACCTTTAGCTTGACATTGACCTCCATCAGAGGGTTGTAATGTATCGTGATGCTTCACATTAAATAATGAAAGTTTTGCCAAATTCAAATAGTCGTAACTTTTAACTCGGATGTCCAATTGAGGGTCGTAATGTATCGTGAAGCTTCACATTGAACAATGAACACTCTGCCAAATTCAAACCGCCATAACTTTTGACTCGAATGTCCGATTGAGGTCGGTAATATTTCGTTATGCTTGTAATTGAAAAATGAACTCTGCCAAATTCAAACGGCCATAAATTTTGACCAGAGTAACCGATTGAGGCCTGTAATATAATGCGACGCTGATAATTGAACAAGGAACACACTTCCAAGTTCAAACGGTCATAATATTTGACTCAGATGTCCGATTGAGGGTCATAATGTAACATGAAGCTTGACATTGATCAATCAACACTCTGCCAAATTCAAACGGCCATATCTTTGGACTTGGATGTCCGATTTAAGCCCGTAATATATCGTGACGCTTGAAATTGAATAAGGAACACTCTGTCAAATTCAAACAGTATAACAATTTACTTTGATTTTTGATTGAGGGTTGTAATGTATCGTGACGCTTCACATTGAACAAGGAATACTCTGCCAAATTCAAAGGGCCATAACTTTTGACTCGGTTGTCTGATTAAGGGTTGTAATGTATCGTGACGCTTCACATTGAACAAGGAACACTCTGCCAAATTCAAACGGCCATAACTTTTGACTCGATTGTCCGACTGAGGGTTGTAATGTATCGTGATGCTTCACATTAAACAATAAAAACTCTACCAAATTCAAAATACCATAACTTTTGACTCGGATGTCCGATTGAGGGTCATAATGTATCGTGACGCTTCACATTGAATAATGAACACTCTGCCAATTTCAAATGGCCATAACTTTTGACTCGTATGTTCGATCTAGAGTCGTAATGTATCGTGACGCTTCACTTTGAACAAGGAACACTCTGCAAAATTCAAACGGCCATAACTTTTGACTCGGATGTCCGATTGAGGGTTGTAATGTATTGTGATGCTTCACATTGAACAATGAACCCTCTGCCAAATTCAAACGGCTATAACTTTTGACTCAGATGTTCGATTGAGGGTCGTAATGTATTGTGATGCTTCACATTGAACCAAGAACACTCTGCCAAATTCAAACCGCCATAACTTTTGACTCGGATGTCCGATTGAGGGTCATAATGTATTGTGACTCTTCACATTAAACAATAAACACTTTGCCAAATTCAAACGGCCATAAGTTTTGACTCGGATTTTCGATTGAGGCCGGTAATATATCGTGACCCTTGCAATTGAAAAATAACACTCTCCCAAATTAAAACGACCATAACTTCTTACCCAAATGTCCAATTGAGGCCCGTAATATATTGTGACGTTGATAATATAAGAAGGAAAACACTACTAAATTCAAACGGTCGTAACAATTGACTCGGATTTATGATTGAGGGTTGTAATGTATCGTGACGCTTCACATTAAACAATAAACACTTTACCAAATTCAAACTGCCATTACTTTTGACTCGGATGTTCAATTGAGGGTTGTAATGAATCGTGACGGTTCACATTAAACAATAAACACTTTGCCAAATTCAAACGGCCATAAACTCGGATGTCTGATTGACGGTCGTAATGTATCGTGACACTTCACATTAAACAATAAACACTTTGCCAAATTCAAATTGTCATAACTTTTGACTCGGATGTCTGATTGAGGGTTGTAATGTATTGCGACGCTGATAATTGAAGAAGGAAAATACTGCCAAATTCAAATGGTCATAACAATTGACTCAGATGTCTAATTGAGGGTTGTAATGTATCGTGATGCTTCACATTGGATGTCCGTTTGAATTTGGAAGAGTGTTCCTTATTCAATTGCAAGCGTACATTATATTACGGGCCTCAATCAGACATCCGATTCAAAAGTTATGGTCGTTTGAATTTGCCAGAGTGTTCCTTGTTCAATTTCAAGCGTCACAATATATTACGGGCCTCAATCGGACATTCGGGTCAAAATTTATGGCTGATTTGAATTTGGCAAAGTGTTTCTTGTTTAATGTCAAGCGTCACGATACATTATGACCCTCGGACATCCAAGTCAAAAGTTATGGTCGTTTGAATTTGGCAGTGTGTTCCTTGTTCAATTATCAGCATCGCAATATATTACGGGCCACAATTGGACATTCATTTCAAAAGTTATGGCTGTTTGGATTTGGCAGAGTGTTGCTTGTTAAATTGCAAGTGTCACGATATATTACAGGCCTAAATCAGACATTTGTATTAAAGGTTATGCCCGTTTGATTTTGGCAAAGTATGCCATGTTCAATTTCAAGTGTCATGATATATTACAGGCCTCAATCGGATATTCGAGTCGAAAGTTATGGCCGTTTGAATTTGGCAGATGTTCCGTGTTCAATTATCAGCATCGCAATATATTACAGGCCTTAATTGGACATTCAGGTCAAAAGTTATGGCTGTTTGAATTCAGCATAGTGTTCCTTGTTAACTTTCAAGTGTCACGATATATTACGAGCCTTAATCGGACATCCGAGTTTAAATTGATGACCATTTGAATTTGGCAGAGTTTTCCTTATTCAATTGCAAGGGTCACGATATGTTATGGGTCTCAATCGGATATCCAAGTCAAAAGTTATGGCCGTTTAAATTTTGCAAAGTGTTCCTTGTTCAATTGCAAGTGTTAAGATATATTACGGGCCTCAATTGGACATCCTAGTCAAAAGTTATGGTCGTTTGAATTTTACTGAGTTTTATTTGTTTAATTTCAAGCGTCACGATATATTACGGCCTTAATCGAACATCCGAGTCAAAAGTTATGGCCATTTGAATTTGGCAGAGTTTTCCTTGTTCAATGTGAAGAGTTATGATACATTACGACCCTCAATCGGACTTCCGAGACAAAAGTTGTGGTTGTTTGAATTTGGCAAAGTGATCCTTGTTCTATTTCAAGTGTCACAATATATTATGGGCCTCAATCGAATATCCGAGTCAAAAGTTATGACTGTTTGAATTTGTCAGAGTGTTCCATTTTTAATTGGAGCATCACGATAATTATGACCCTCAATCGAACATTCGAGTCAAAAGTTATGACTGTTTGAATTTCGCAGTGTGTTCCTTGTTCAATTATTAGCGTCGCAATACATTACGGGCCTTAATCAGATAATCGTGTCAAAAGTTATGGCCGTTTGAATTTGGCAGAGTGTTCCTTGTTCTATTTCAAGTGTCACGATATATTATGGGTCTCAATTATATATCTGAGTTTAAAGTGATGACCGTTTGAATTTGACAGAGTGTTCCTTGTTCAATTGTAAGCGTCATGATATATTATGGGCTTTAATCGGACATCCGAGTTAGAAGTTATAACTGTTTGAATTTGCCAAAGTGTTCATTTTTCAATGTGGAGCATCATGATATATTATGACCCTCAATCGGACATTCGAGTCAAATGTTATGAAAATTTCAAAATTCATAATGGAAGAAAACTAGGGTTTATTTTTTGTGCGAGTTCGATTAGGTTTTTTCTTTAAACTAAACTAACGCTGGGTTGTGGCCGACATTGTCTTGCTTTCATATAGTTGCCAAAAACAAACTTAGCCGACAGCGCAAAAAATAAATCATTACCGAAAAATATGACCGGTCGAGGTCTCCCAAAAAGCATCATCGGACAACGTCGAACGAACACTTCCAAATCGATAATGGAAAAAAAAGTAGGGTTTTTTTTTGTGCGTGTTCGTCTAGGGTTTTTGTGGGAACTAAACTGAGGTTGGGTTTTTGTCGACAGTGCCAAAAAAAATCTTGGCCAAAGTTGGCCGAAAAAAATATTAGCCAACGGCAGCCAAAAAATATGAATGGTCGAAGTCTTCCAAAGAGCATTATCGAACAACATCGACCCAAAATTTCCAAATCCATAATGGAAGAAAACTAGGTTTATTTTTCGTGCAAGTTCGTCTAGGTTTTCTCTTTAAACTGAACTAACATTGGGTTCTTGCCAACATTGTCCTGCTCTCATATAGTCGCCAAAAAACAAACTTAGCTGACAACGCCAAAAAAGATCATCACCCAAAATTGGCCAACAAAAATCTTAGCCAAAATCAGTCAAAAAATATGATCGGTCGAGGTCTCCCAAAAAGCATCATTGGATAACTTCGACCGAACATTTCCAAACTGATAATGGAAAAAAATTAGGGGTTTTTTTTCAGTGCGAGTTCCTCTAGGGTTTTTTTCGAATTGAAGTGATGCTGGGTTTTGCCTGACATTGCCCTACTCTCATTTAATCGCTCAGAAACAACATTAGTTGACAACATCAAAATAATTTTTTTACCGAAATTGGCTGGAAAAAATTTAGCCGATGTCGACAAAAAATTACGTCTGGTTGAGGTCTCTCAAAACAATCATCGGACCACGTCGAACAAACACTTCCACACCTTAGGATTTTTGTGGGAATTGAACTGAGGCAAGGTTTTTGCTGACATTTTCCTGCTCTCATATAGTCACCAAAAAAAACTTAGCCGACAGTGCAAAAAATAAATCAACACGGAAATTGGGCAAAAAATATGACCGGTCGAGGTGTCCCAAAAAGCATCATCGGACAAAGTCGAACGAACAGTTCCAAATCGATAATGGAAAAAAAATTTAGGGTTTTTTCTAGTGCAAGTTCGTTTAGGGTTTTTGTGGGAACTGAATTGAGGCTGGGTTTTTTCCAACATTTCTATGCTTTCATTCAGTCGCCTAAAAACAACCTTGGCTGACAATGCCAAAAAAAAATCTTCACCGAAATTGGCCGACAAAAATCTTAGTCGACAGTAGCCGAAAAATATGACTAGTCAAGGTCTCGCAAAAAGCATCATTGGACAACGTCGAACGAATAGTTCCAAACCGATAATGGAAAAAAAAGTATGTTTTTTGTTTGTGCGAGTTTGTCTAGGGTTTTTGTGGGAACTGAACTGAGGCTGGGTTTTTGCCGACTTTGCCATGCTCTCATTTAGTCGCCCAAAAACAACCTTGGTCGACAGTACCAAAAAAAATCTTGACCGAAGTTGGCCGACAAAAATTTTAGCCAACGATAGCCAAAAAATATGAATGGTCGAAATCTTCCAAAGAGCAATATCAAACAACGTTGACCTAAAATTTCCAAATCCATAATGGAAGAAAACTAGGGTTTATTTTTCGTGCTAGTTCGTCTAGGTTTTCCCTTTAAACTAAACTAATGCTGTGTTCTAGCCGACATTTTCCTTCTCTCATATAGTCGCCCAAAAATAAACTTAGCCGACAGCGCAAAAAAAATATCACCGAAATTGGCCAACAAAAATCTTAGCCGACATCAGCCGAAAAATATGACCAGTCGAGGTCTTCCAAAACCATCATCGAACAACTTCCACCGAATAGTTCCAAACCGAAAATGAAAAATAAATTAAGGTTTTTTTATGTGCGAGTTCGTCTAAGGTTTTTGTGGGAACTGAACTGAGGCTGTGTTTTTGCCGACATTGCCATGATATCATTTAGTGGCACAAAAAAAAACTTAGCCGACAGTGCCAAAAAAATCATCACCGAAATAAGCCGAAAAATAGGACTGGTCGAGGTGTCCCAAAAAACATCATCCGGAAAATGTCCAACGAACAGTTCCAAACCGATAATGGAAAAAAAAAAGTAGGGTTTTTTTTCCGTGCAAGTTCTTCTAGGATTTTTGTGGGAACTGAACTGAGTCTGGGTTTTTGCCGACATTGCCATGCTCTCATTTAGTCGCCCAAAAACAACCTTGGCCAACAGCACCAAAAAAAAAATCTTGATGGAAGTTGGCCGAAAAAAATATTAGCCAACGACGGCCAAAACTAAAAATGGTCGAAGTCTTCCAAAGAGCATCATCAAACATCGTCGACCGAAAATTTCCAAATCCATAATGGAAGAAAACAAGGGTTTATTTTTTGTGCAAGTTCGACTAGGGTTTTTGTGGGAACTGAACTAAGGTTGGGGTCAGGTCGACATTGTTCTGCTCTCATATAGTCGCCAAAAAAAAAAAAACTTAGCCAACAGCGCCAAAACAAAATCTTCACCGAAATTGGCCGACAAAAACTTAGCCGACGTCGGCCAAAAAAAAATGACCGATTGAGGTCTCCCAAAAAACATCATCGAAAAACTTCAACCGAACAGTTCCAAACTGATAATGGAAAAAAAATTAGGTTTTTTTTTGTGTGTGAGTTCGTCTACGATTTTTGTTCGAACTGAACTGACGTTGGGTTTTAGCCGACATTGCCCTGCTCTCATATAGTCGCCCAAAACCAATCTTGGTCGACAGCGCAAAAAAATCACTGAAATTAGCTGAAAAGTATGACAGGTCGAGGTGTCGCAAAAAGCATCATCGGACAACGTCGAACGAACAATTCGAAACTGATAATGGAAAAAACACTAGGGTTTTTGTTTGTGTGTTCGGCTATGGTTTTTGTGGGAACTAAACTGAGGCTAGGTTTTTGCCGACATTGTCATGCTCTCATTTAGTCTCCTAAAAAAAACCTTAGTTGACAGTGCCAAAAAAAAAAATTCACCGAAATTGGGTGAAAAAAAATTTAGCTGATGTTGGCCATAAAATATGACCGGTCGAGGTCTCCCAAAAAGCATCATCGGGCAACATTGAAGGAACAGTTCCAAACTGATAATGGAAAAAAACTAGGGTGTTTTTTTGTGTGTTCAACTAGGGTTTTTATGGGAACTGAACTGAGGCTGGGTTTTTGCCGACATTATACTGCTCTCATATAGTCGCCCAAAGAAAACCTTGGCTGACAGCGCCAAAAAATGATCTTCACCGTAATTGGCCGACAAAAAATCTTAGCTGAAGTCAGGAGAAAAATATGACCGGTCGAGGTCTCCCAAAGCACATCATCAGACAACTTCGATCGAACAGTTCGTAACCCATAATGAAAAAAAAAATTAGGGTTTTTTTCCCTGGGAGTAAATCTAGGGTTTTTGTTCGAACTGAACTGATGCTGGGTTGTGGCCGACACTGCCATGCTCTCATTTAGTCGCTCAAAAACAACCTTAGTCGACAGCGTGAAAAAATAATAATCTTGACCAAAATTGGCCGAAAAAGATTTAGCCGAGGTCGGCCAAAAATTATAATTGGTCGAGGTCTCCCAAAACCATCATCGGACAATGTCAAACGAATAGTTCCAGACCAATAATGAAAAAAACTATGGTTTTTGTTTGTGTGTGTTCAACTAGGGTTTTTTCTAGGAACTGAACTGAGGCTTGGTTTTTGCCGACATTGCCAAGCTCTCATTTAGTCGCCGAAAAACAACTTAGCCAACAACACCAATTTTTTTTTAACCGATGTCGGCCAAAAATTAAGACCGGTTGAGGTCTTCCAAAACCATCATCGGATAACGTCGAACAAACAGTTCCAGACCGATAATGAAAAAAAAAACTAGCATTTTTGTTTGTGTATGTTCGACTAGGGTTTTTGTGGGAACTGAACTGAGTCTGGGTTTTTGCTGACACTGCCATGCTCTCATTTAGTTGCCGAAAAACAACCTTGGCCAACAGTGCCAAAAAAAATCTTGACCACTGTCGGCCAAAAATTATGACCGGTCGAGGTCTTCCAAAACCATCATCGGACAACATCAAACGAACAATTCCAGACCGATAATGAAAAAAAAACTAGCGTTTTTGTTGTGTATGTTGGCTAGGGTTTTTGTGAGAACTGAACTGAGTCTAGGTTTTTGCTGACATTGCCATGCTCTCATTTAGTCGCCCAAAAACAACCTTGGCCAACAACGCCAAAAAAAGAATCTTGACCGCTGTCGGCCAAAAATTATGACCAGTCGAGGTCTTCCAAAACCATCATCGGACAACGTCGAACGAACAGTTCCAGACTGATAATGAAAAAAAAACTAGCAATTTTGTTTGTGTATGTTCGGCTAGGGTGTTTGTGGGGACTTAACTTAGTCTAGATTTTGGCTGACATTGCCATGCTCTCATTTAGTCGCCCAAAAACAAACTTAGTCGACAACGCCAAAAAAAATCATCAGCGAAATTGGCCAAAAAATATGACTGGTCGAGGTCTCCCAAAAAGCATCATCAGACAACTTCGATCGAACAGTTCCAAACCGATAATGGAAAAAAATAGGGTTTTATTTGCAGGCAAGTTCCTGTACGGTGTTTTTTCGAACTAAACTGACACTAGGTTTTGGCCGACATTGCCCTGCTCTCATTTAGTCACCCAGAAATAACCTTAATCAATAGTGTAAAAAAAATCTTGACCGATAATTGCCCTGCTCTCATTTAGTCCCCAAAACCATCATTAGACAACGTCAAACGAACAGTTCAAGATCGATAATGAAAAAAAACTAGGGTTTTTGTTTGTGTGTGTTCGGCTAGGGTTTTTGTGGGAACTGAACTGAGGCTGGGTTTTGCCGACACTGCCATGCTCTCATTTATACGCCGAAAAACAACTTAGCCGACAACGCCACAAAAAATTTTAACCGACGTCGGCAAAAAATTATGACCGTACGAGGTCTACCAAAACTATCATCGGACATCGTTGAACGAACATGTTCAGACCAATAATGAAAAAAAACTAGGGTTTTTGTTTTGTGTGTTCGACTCGGGTTTTTGTGGGAACTAAACTGAGGATGGGTTTTTGCTGACATTGCCATGCTCTCATTTAGTCAGCTAAAAACAATCTAAGCCGACAGTGCCAAAAAAAATCTTGACCGAAGTTGGCCAAAAAAATATTAGCCAACGGCACGCAGAAAATACGAATGGTCTAAGTCTTCTAAAGAGAATCATCGAACAACATCAACCAAAAATTTCTAAATCAATAATGTAAGAAAACAAGGGTTTATTTTTCGTGCGAGTTCGACTAGGTTTTCTTTTTAAACTAGACTAACGCTGGGTTTTGGCCGACATTGTCCTGCTCTCATATAGTCACCCAAAAACAAACTTAGCCGACAACAAAAATAAAATCATCATTGAAATTCTCCGACAAAAATCTTATCTGGCATCGGCCAAAAAATATGACTTGTCGAGGTCTCCCAAAAAGCATCATAGGACAACTTCGACCGAACAGTTCCAAACTGATAATGGAAAAAAAAATTAGGCTTTTTTTCCATGCGAGTTTGGCTAGGTTTTTGTGGGAACTGAACTGAGGCTGGTTTTTGCCGACATTGCCATGCTCATTTAGTCGCCCAAAAACAACCTTAGCCAAAAATGTCAAAAAAATCATCACCGAAATTGGCCGAAAGATATGACCGGTCGAGGTGTCCCAAAAAGCATCATCGGACAACGTCGAGCGAACAATTCCAAACCGATAATGGAAAAAAAACTAGGGTTTTTTTCCGTGCTAGTTTGTCTAGGGTTTTTGTGGGAACTGAACGGAGGCTGGTTTTTTTCAACACTGCCATGCTCTCATATAGTCGCCCAAAAACAAACTTAGCCGACAACGCCAAATTCAAACAGGCATCACTTTAGACTCGGTTTTCCGATTGACGGCAGTAATGTATCGTGACGCTTCACATTGAACAATGAAAACTCTGCCATATTCAAACGGCCATAACTTTTGACTCGAATGTCCAATTGAGGGTCATAATGTATTGTGACCCTTCACATTGAACAATGAACACTCTGCCAAATTCAAACGGCCATAGCTTTTGACTCGATTGTCTGACTGAGGGTTGTAATGTATCGTGACGCTTCACATTAAACAATAAAAACTCTACCAAATTCAAACGACCATAACTTTTGACTCGGATGTCCGATTGAGGGTCATAATGTATCGTGACGCTTCACATTGAACAATGAACACTCTGCCAAATTCAAATGGCCATAACTTTTGACTCAGATGTTCAATCGAGAGTCGTAATGTATCGTGTGCTTCACTTTGAACAAGGAACACTCTGCAAAATTCAAACGGCCATAACTTTTGACTCGAATGTCCGATTAAGGGTTGTAATGTATCATGATGCTTCACATTGAACAATGAACCGTCTGCCAAATTTAAACGACTGTAACTTTTAACTCGAATGTCTGATTGAGGGTTGTAATATATCGTGACCCTTGAAATTGAATAAGGAACACTCTGCCAAATTCAAATGACCATAACTTTTGACTCGGGTGTCCAATTGACGCAATAATATATCGTGACCCTTGGAATTGAACAAGGAAGAATCTGCCAAATTCAAAGGGCCATAATTTTTTACCTGAATGTCTGCTTGAGGTCCTAAATAAATTGCAACGCTGATAATTGAACAAGAAACACACTGCCAAAATTCAAATGGCCATAACTTTTCACTTGGATGTCCGATTGAGGCCCATAAGATATCGTGACCCTTGAAATTGAATATGGAACACTTTGCCAAATTCAAACGGTCATAACTTTTGACCCGAATGTCCGATTTAGGCCCGTAATAAATTATGATGCTCATACTTGAACAAGGAACACGCTGCCAAATTAAACATGTCATAACAATTGACTCGGATGTCCGATTGAGGGTCGTAATCTATTGTGACACTTCACATTTAACAAGGAACACTCCGCCAAATTCAAACGGCCATAACTTTCCACTTGGATGTTCGATTGAGGCCTGTAATATAACGTGACCCTTGAAATTAAACAAAGAACACTGCTAAATTCAAGCGGCCATAAATTTTGACCTGAGTGTCCGATTGAGGTCCGCAATATATTGCAAAGCTGATAACTGAATAAGGAACACACTGCCAAATTCAAACGGTCATAATATTTGACATGGATGTTCAATTTAAGCCCGTAATATGTAATTACGCTTGAAATTGAACAACGAACCCTCTCCCAAATTCAAACGGCCATAACTTGTGAATCGGATGTTCGGTTGAGGGTTGAAATTTAACGTGACGCTTGACATTGAACAATGAATACTCTGTCAAATTCAAATGGCCATAACTTGTGGCCCGTTATATATCGTGATGCTTGAAAATGAACAAGGAACACTCTGCTAAATTGAAACAGCCATATGTTTTGACCCAAATGTCCAATTGAAGCCTGTAATATATTGCGATTCTGATAATTGGACAAGGAACACACTGTTAAATTGAAACAGTCATAACATTTAACTCGAATGTCCGATTGAGGCCCGTAATAAATCGTGACCCTTGAAATTAAACAAGGAACACTTTGCTGAATTCAAACGGCCATAAATTTTGACCCGAGTGTCTGATTGAGGCACCTAATATATTGTGATGCTGATAATTGAACCAGGAACACACTGCCAAATTCAAACGGCCATAACTTTTGACTTGGATGTTCAATTTAGGCCCGTAATATATCGTGACGCTTGAAAATTAACAGGGAACACTCTGCCAAATTCGAATGACCATAACTTTTGACTCGGATGTCCGATTGAGGCCGGTAATATATCGTGACCCTTGCAATTGAACAAGGACCCTCAATCAGACATCCGAGTAAAATATTATGACCGTTTGAATTTGGCAGTGCGTTCCTAGTTTAATTATCAGCGTCGCAATATATTACGGGCCTCAATCGGACACTCGGGTCAAAATTTATGATCGTTTGAATTCAGCAGAGTGTTCCTTGTTTAATTTCAAGAGTCACGATATATTACGGGGCTCAATCGAACATTCGAGTTAAAATTTATGACAGTTTGAATTTGCAGTGTGTTCCTTGTCCAATTCTCAGCGTCGTAATATATTACGAGCTTCAATCGGACATTCGGGTCAAAAGTTATGGCTCTTTGAATCAAGCATAGTGTTACTTGTTCAATTTCAAGTGGCACAATAGATTGGGATCCTCAATCAGAAATTCAAGTTTAAAGTGATGACCGTTTGAATGTGGCAGAGTGTTCATTGTTCAATTTCAAGCATCACGATATATAATGGGCCTTAATCGGACATCCAAGTCATAAGCTACGGCGATTTGAATTTGCCATAGTGTTCCTTGTTCAATGTGAAGCGTCACGTTACATTATGACCCTCAATTGGACATCCGAGTCAAATATTATGACTGTTTAAATTTGGCAATGTGTTCATTATTCAATTATCAGTGTCGCAATATATTACGGGCCTCAATCGGACATTCGGGTCAAAAGTTATGGCTATTTGGATTTGGCAGAGTGTTCCTGGTTAAGTAGCAGGTGTCACGATATATTACGGGCCTCAATTGAAAATCCGTGTTAAAAGTTATGGCTGTTTGAATTTGGCAGATGTTCCTCGTTCTATTTCAAGTATCATGATATATTATAGAGCCTCAAATTGGATATCCGAGTTTAAAGTGAGGCCGTTTTTGGCAGAGTATTCTTTGTTCAATTTCCAACGTCACATTATATACGGGACTCAATCGGACATCCAATTTAAAAGTGATGGCCGTTTGAATTTGGCAGAGTGTTCCTTGTTCAATGTGAAGCGTCATGATACATCATAACCCTCGAATATCCGAGTCAAAAGTTATGACCATTTGAATTTGGCAGTGTGTTCCTTGTTCAATTATTAGTGTCGCAATATATTATGGGCCTCAATCGGACATTCGTGTCAAAAGTTATGGTCGTTTGAATTTGGCAGAGTGTTCCTTGTTATATTGCAAGTGTCACGATATATTATGACCCTTAACTGGATATTCGAGTCAATTGTTATGACCGTTTGAATTTGCCAGAGTGTACCTTGTTCAATTTCAAGTGTCACAATAGATTACGGGCTTGAATCGGATATCCGAATTTAAAGTGATGACCGTTGAAATTTGGCAGATTGTTCCTTGTCCAATTTCAAGCATCACGGTATATTACGGGCAATCTTCTTTGCGCTCTTTGACCTACCATAGATCCTTAGTGGTGGACTGATTGACCTCAAGCCCTTTCGTCAAAGACTCTTTTAGTGCAATGAGAGAGGTACTTTCAAAAAGTAAGTGGTAGGTTGTTCTCGTCAAGCAATAAGGCGACAATCCAATCCTGAGCTTCATCAATAGGCGTCCAATCCTAGGAAAAAAGTAGGGTAGAATCGCCGAGTCGTCTAGCCTAGTAAAAAGAAATAGCCCCGGCCTCAACTCCACAATCACAATCATTTGTAAAGTAAAAAAGGGTGGTTTGCTGGCTTGCTCGTGCAATCTATGATAAATTTGTTCATTCAATGTTTTATTTTATCTGTTTGACTCAGAAGGAGGAGAAGATGAAGCTATAAATAAAAAAATTGGGAGAGTTCGATCACTGTGGAACAAATCAAGAAAAGAACCTACTTTTTATTTTTTTCCTATACAATAGAAGAAAGTTTGGATATTGATAGAATATTTTTCATTTAGTTTAGTTTTAATTTTGATTTATAAGATTTTCCATTAAAAAAGGAGTCTTTATGTCACGTTACAGAGGACTCATTTCAAAAAAATACGCAGTCTAGGGGCTTTACCAGGACTAACTAGTAAAAGGACAACAGTCAAAAGTAAACTTAGAAATCAATCACGCTCCAGTAAAAAATCTCAATATTGTATTCTTTAGAAGAAAAACAAAAATTGCATTTTCATTATGGTCTTATAGAACGACAATTGCTTAAATATGTTCGTATCGTTGGAAAAGCTAAAGGATCAACTGGTCAGGTTTTATTACAACTACTTGAAATGCGCTTGGATAACATACTTTTTCGGTTGGGTATGGCTGCGACTATTCCTCAAGCCCGCCAATTAATTAGCCATAGACATGTTTTAGTTAATGGTCATATAGTAGATATACCAAGTTATCGTTGCAAACCTCAAGATATTATTACAGTGAAGGATGAACAAAAATCGAAAGCCTCAACCGGACATCCAAGTCAATAGTTATGGCCATTTGGATTTGGCAGAGTGTTCATTGTTCATGTGAAGCGTCACGATACATGATGACCCTCAATCGGACATTCAGGTCAAAAGTTATGGCTGGTTGAATTTGGCAGTTTCAATTGTCACGATATATTACGAGCCTCAATTGTATATCCGAGTTTAAAGTGATGACCGTTTGAATTTGGCAGAGTGTTCCTTGTTCAATATCAAGTGTCACAGTATATTACAGGCCTCAATCGGACATCCAAGTCAAAAGTGATGGTCGTTTGAATTTGGCAGAGTGTTCCTTGTTCAATGTGAAGCGTCACGATCCATTATGGCCATCGGACATCCGAGTCAAAAGTTATGACAGTTTGAATTTGGCAGTGTGTTCCTTGTTCAATTATCAGCATCGCAATATATTACGCACCTCAATCGAACATTCAGGTCAAAAGTTATGGTCGTTTGAATTTGGCAGAGTGTTCCTTGTAGCGTCCCGCCTCGTGGCTACTGTATCACTAGCTCTTAAACACGACAAAACTTGTTTTGATAGAAGATTCCTTTAATTTGATTATGAAAATGACACTAAAATTTTTCTCCTCGAGCACATATATTCAATACCATGAATGCAAAGTACAAATACACGAGTATGTAAAACATAGTACATACAAATCCATATGAAAAGTATAATTTAGTTGTAATTACAACTATCCATGTCTGAATGTATAAGTTTTTCAAAAGAACAAAAGACCCAACACGAAAAACCATCAAAACGCAACTATTGTCCAGGATCTGATCCATCGTTATCCCGGTAACTCGGTGGCTCCAACCAAAATGATACCTCCCTCCAATTCACCTAGTGCTGCCCGTCTACTCACACGAACACGTTTCATGATCATCACAGGTACCAATCCATACGATACAACAAAGCAAAGGTGAGTTTATCATGTAAAACAACAAGCAACAGATATCATCAGTTACGGAAGGCAATCCAAACATCACAATATCACCACCATATCCAAGCATTTCATCACGCAACCCACATAAACAGTCATCTAAAAGCATTCCACAAAGACAACTTATAATGCCTAGCATGATGCATGTTCCTGACTCATCTCTCAGCATGCAATGTGGTACCATCCCGGAAATAGTCCATCCCTTTGGTCAGATGATGCAGTAGCTTGTCAGGATCACTCTGTCATGCACAGGCCGCTCCCCCCAGTAGTGATCAGCCCTGGGTGTCAGAAGAAGTTCCCAACAGATGTGGTCCCCCAGTATCCCAGTACACTACAACCAATCATCCTATTTCCATCATGCAAATGTAGGATGTCACATTGGCACCATCAATGCATGACTTGACCAATTCCTTCCTCACAAGGGTGACCTGTCATCCCATGTGCATACATACCGCCCCAATCACGGGCTGCCTCAACATGGGCTCATCGATGCACTGACCGTGGTCCTGCAAGGTTATCCACCTGGTCCCGGCATCTCACATGTCTATACATAGCTTATCACCATGACACCATCAATGTATGACCCAATCCAGGAACAAACCCTTCCCGACTGGGTAACTCTTCATACACCCCCGTGGGTATCTATGTATATGCACCCGTATTCAATAACCATGGTCACCCTCAATGCATGACCCAGTCCAAGAACAAATCCTTCCCGGCTGGGGTACCTCTTCATGCACCCTCCCATGGTATCAATGCATAAATCATCATCTCATAAGCCAACCTTTAATATTCCAACATTATCATGCATATTCATTACACGTCAATAGTACACAACATAGACTAGGAAGCCGATGTGAAGTATTGGATATCCGGGTTGGCACCTAGATACTACACGATTACGTGGTAAGAACCCGAACCAGGTCGGACAAAGGCGGACAAGGGCGGACAAGGTCGAACAAGGTAGGTTTTCTCAAAGAAATGACACAAGTTCAAACCCGAGAAGGAAACCCGGTAGCCCTCTCAAGAAGGGAAACGAGCTCATCCGAGTAAGGAAATTCGGTAGCTCTCTCAAAGAAAGGAAACGAGCTCATCCGAGTAAGGAAACCCGGTAGCTCTCTTTCAAAGAAAGGAAATGAGCTCATCTAAGTAAGGAAACCCGGTAGCTCTCTCTCAAAGAAAGGACTTAAGCTCAGTAGCTCTAGAGACAACCCTGGGTAAGGAACCCGGAATATTGACATCCGCCAGCAAGGACTAAGAGCTACATCCTGTATATTTGTATATAGTATGTAATGAGCTCAGTCCAGCATGCCCAACCTGGTATCCGACACCTCCACAAGCACTACTAGAAGGTGTTTTGGGAGTTTACAACATCAGTATATCGACTCCACACGCCTGCACAGAGGGTTCTTACAACATCAACTTTCCCACGAGAACACCATCAAACTCTTCACACCAGAACATCACAAACATAAACATATCATGCCCATTCGTCACAAGGCATAGTTTTTCTGGAAAAACAACACACAACAAACAATAGGGACATGCAGATAGCTTCATAGTTGGACTCCCTAGCCCCCAACTATGGTATCTAAGACTGTTATTAGCATAATAAACCCTCCCTTACCTAACCTGGAGTCCTTTTTGCACAACCCAGCGATGCTATAACGCGATCTTCTTAAACAGAAGCTTGCCCGAACGCAGCGTCCTTGCGAAAGCCGAGAAGAAGAGGGTCGGATTCCATTCTCTTCAAACTTTATGAAGAGCGGTCTAAAGCTTCCACTCCGATCACGAGGTTCCTCTTGACGTAGGGGTCCCATGGCAGCTACGGTGGTCCTTAGGGGTTGAAGGCGACACAGAGGGGTTGAGAAGGAGTGGTTTCTGGGTGTGGGTAAGCTTGAGAAAGAGAGGAGGAAAAAGGCGCAAGGAAGAAGAGAAAGAAAAGCACGCTTCCACTGCGTACATATATATGGCTGACATGACATGTCCACTTTACGTGCACGGTCAACAACCACAGACCAGCAGAGTTGACTTAACACATCCATCATCAAACATGCATACCAAGGCAGAACAGTAACAAACAGGAATTACCAAAATAAATCAAATAATCAAGCAACATAACACAGCAATTAGAAATTCTAGGGTGTTACATTCCTTGTTCTATTTCAATTGTCACGATATATTATGAGCCTCAATTGGATATCTGAGTTTAAAGTGATGGCCATTTGAATTTGGTAGAGTGTTCCTTGTTCAATATCAAGCGTCACGGTATATTACAGGCCTCAATCGGACATGCAAGTTAAAAGTTATGGCCGTTTGAATTTGGTAGAGTATTCCTTGTTCAATTTCAACAGTCACGATAGAGTACGGGACTCAATCGGATATCCGAGTTTAAAGTAATGATAGTTGGAATTTGGCAGATTGTTCCTTGTTCAATTTCAAGTGTCACGGTATACTACGGGCCTCAAGCGTACATCTAAGTCAAAAGTTATGGCCATTTGAATTTGGTAGAGTGTTCCTTGTTCATCAATGTGGAGCATCACGATTTAGTATGACCCTCAATCAGATATTTGAGTCAAATGTTATGAAGTTTGAATTTGGCAGTGTGTTCCTTGTTCAATTATCAGCGTCGCAATATATTAAGGGCCTCAATTGGACATTCGAGTCAAAAGTTATGGCCGTTTGAATTTGGAAGAGTGTTCCTTATTCAATTGCAAGCGTACATTATATTACGGGCCTCAATCGGACATCCAATTCAAAAGTTATGGTCGTTTGAATTTGACAGAGTGTTGCTTGTTCAATTTTAAGCGTCACCATATATTATGGGCCTCAATTGGACATCCAAGTCAAAAGTTATGGTCGTTTGACTTTGGCAATGTGTTCCTTGTGAAATAGCAGTGTCATGATATCTTACGGTCCTCAATCGGACATTCGGGTCAAAAGTTATGGCTGGTTTGAATTTGGCAGAGTGTTCCTTGTTCTATTCAAGTGTCGCGATATATTACGTGCCTCAATTAAATATCCGAGTTTAAACTGATGGCCGGTTGAATTTGCCAGAGTGTTCCCTGTTCAATGGGAAGCCTAGCGATATATTATGACCCCCAATCGGAAATCTGAGTCAAATGTTACGATCATTTGAATTTGGCAGTTTGTTCCTTGTTCAATTATTTGTGTCGCAATATATTACGAGCCTCAATCGGACATTCGGGTCAAAATTTATGGCCCTTTGAATTTGGCAGAGTGTTCCTTGTTAAATAGCAGTCGTCACGATATACTATGGGCCTCAATCAGAAATCCACGCTAAAAGTTATTACGTGTTCCTGTTTGAATTTGGAAAAGTGTTCCTTGTTCTATTCAAGTGTCACGATATATTACGAGCCTCAATCGGACATCCAAGTCAAAAGTTATGGCCGTTTGAATTTGGCAGAATGCTCCTGTTCAATGTCAAGTGTCATGATACATTATGACCCTTGGACATCCAAGTCAAAGGTTATGGCCGTTTGAATTTGGCAGTGTGTTCTGTGTTCAATTATCAGCATCGCAATATATTACGGGCCACAATCGGACATTCGTTTCAAAAGTTATGGCCGTTTGAATTTGGTAGAGTGTTGCTTGTTAAATTGCAAGTGTCACGATATATTACAGGCCTCAATCAGACATCCGTGTTAAAGGTTATGCCTGTTTGAATTTGGCAGAGTGTTCCTTGTTCAATTTCAAGTGTCACGATATATTAGGGCCTCAATCGAATTTCTGAGTTTAAAGTGATGACCGTTTGAATTTGGCAGGGTGTTCCTTGTTCAATTTCAAGTGTCATGATATGTTAGGGCCTTAATCGGATATCCGAGTTTAAAGTGATGACTATTTGAATTTGGCAGTGTTCCTTGTCAAATTGCAAGCATCGCAATATATTACGGGCCTCAATCGGACATCCGAGTCAAAAGTTATGAATGTTTGAATTTGCCAGAGTGTTCCTTTTTCAATGTGGAGCATCACGATATATTATGACCCTCAATCGGACATTCGAGTTCAAAGTTACGAAAATTTCAAAATTCATAATGGAAGAAAACTAGGGTTTATTTTTCGTGCGAGTTCGACTTGGTTTTTTCCTTAAACTAAACTAACATTGGGTTGTGGCCAATATTGTCCTGCTTTCATATAGTTGTCAAAAACAAACTTAGCCGACAGCTCCAAAAATAAATCATCACCAGAAAATATGATCGGTCGAGGTCTCCCAAAAAGCATCATCGGAGATCATCGAACGAACAGTTCCAAATCGATAATGGAAAAAAAAGTAGGTTTTTTTTCCGTGCGAGTTCGTCTAGGATTTTTGTGGGAACTGAGCTGAGGCTAGGTTTTTGCCGACATTGCCATGCTCTCATTTAATTGCCAAAAAACCACCTTGGCTGATAGCGCAAAAACAAACTCTTGACCAAACTTGGCCGAAAAACATATTAGCCAACGGCGGCCAAAAAATATGAATGTTCAAAGTCTTCCAAAGAGCAATATCGAACAACGTCGACCGAATATTTCCAAATCCATAATCGAAGAAAACTAGGTTTATTTTTCGTGCGAGTTCGTCTAGGTTTTCTCTTTAAACTAAACTAACGCTTGGTTTTGGCCGACATTGTCCTACTCTCATATAGTAGCCCAAAACAAACTTAGCCGACAACGCCAAAAAAATCTTCACCGAAATTGGCCAACAAATATGATCGGTCGAGGTCTCCCAAAAAGCATCATCGGAGAACGTTGAACGAACACTTCCAAACAGATAATGGAAAATAAAGTAGTGTATTTTTCCATGCGAGTTCGTCTAGGGTTTTTGTGGGAACTAAACTGAGGTTGGGTTTTTGCCGACATTGCCATGCTCTTATTTAGTCACCTAAAAACAACCTTGCCCGACAGTGCCAAAAAAAAAATCTTGACCTAAGTTGGCCGAAAAAAGTATTAGCCAACGGTGGCCAAAAACTAAGAATGGTTGAAGTCTTCCAAAGAGCATCATCGAACATCGTCGACTGAAAATATCCAAATCCATAATGGAAGAAAGCAAGGGTTTATTTGTCGTGCGAGTTCGACTAGGCTTTCTCTTTAAAATCAACTAATGCTGTGTTCTTGCCGACATTGTCCTGCTCTCATATAGTTGCCAAAAACAAACTTAGCCGACATCGCCAAAAAAAATCATTACCGAAATTGGCTGAAAAATATGACCGGTCGAGGTCTTCCAAAAAGCATCATCAGACGACTTTGACCGAACAGTTCCAAACTGATAATGGAAAAAATTAGGGTTTTTTCCATGCGAGTTCGTCTAGGGTTTTTGTGGGAACTGAACTGAGGCTGGGTTTTTTCCGACATTGCCATGCTCTCATTTAGTCGCCCAAAAACAACCTTGGCCGACAGTGCCAAAAAAAAATCTTGACTGAAGTTGGCCGCAAAAAGTATTAGCCAACGGCGGCCAAAAACTAAGAATGGTCGAAGTCTTCCAAAGAGCATCATCGAACATCGTCGACCGAAAATTTCCAAATCCATAATGGAAGAAAGCAAGGGTTTATTTGTCGTGCGAGTTCGACTAGTGTTTTTTTGGGAAATGAATTGAGGCCTGATTTTTGCCGACATTGCCATCCTCTAATTTAGTCGCCCAGTAACAAGCTTGGCAGACAGTGCCAAAAAAACTCTTGACCGTAGTTGGTGAACAAAAATTTTAGCCAACGGCGGCCAAAAAATAATATTCACCGAAATTGGCTGAAAAATATTTTAACCGACATCAGCCAAAATTTATGACTAGTCAAGGTCTCCCAAAACCATCATTGGATAATGTCGAACAAACAGTTCCTTACTGATAATGAAAAAAAACTAGGGTTTTTGTTTTTGTGTGTTCGGCTAGGGTTTTTGTGGGAACTAAACTGAGGCTGGATTTTTTCCGATATTAGCATGCTCTCATTTAGTCGCCCAAAAACAACCTTGGTGGACAGTGTCAAAAAAATTTTTAACCGAAGTTGGCGAACAAAAATTTTAGCCAACGGTGGCCAAAAAATAAGAATGGTCGAAGTCTTCCAAAGAGCATCATCGAACATCGTCGATCGAAAATTTCCAAATCTAAAATGGAAGAAAGCAAGGGTTTATTTGTCATGCGAGTTCGACTAGGGTTTCTATGGGGACTAAACTGAGGCCTGGTTTTTGCTGACATTGCCATGCTCTAATTTAGTAGCCCAGTAACAAGCTTAGTCGACAGCGTCAAAAATAAATCTTGACCGAAATTGGCCGAAAAAAATTTAGCTGATGTTGGCCAAAAATTATGACCAATCGAGGTTTCCCAAAACCAACATCGGACTACATCGAACGAACAGTTCCAGACCGATAATGAAAAAAAACTAGGGTTTTTGTTTGTGTGTGTTCAGCTAGGGTTTTTGTGGGAACTGATATAAGGCTGGGGTTTTGCCGACAATGCCATGCTGTCATTTAGTCGCCCAAAAATAACTTAGCCAACAGCGCCAAAAAAAATCTTAACCAACGTTGCCCTAAAAAAATATTAGCCAACGACGGCCAAAAAATAAGAATGGTCGAAGTCTTCCAAAGAGTATCATCGAACATTGTCGACCAAAAATTTTCAAATCCATAATGGAAGAAAACTAGGGTTTATTTTTCGTGCGAGTTTGACTAGCCGACAACGCCAAAACAAAATCTTCATTGAAATTGGTTGACAAAAGCTTAGCTGACGTCAGCCGAAAAATATGACCAATCGAGGTCTCCCAAAAAGCATCATCGCACAACTTCGACCGAATAGTTCCAAACTGATTATGGAAAAAAAATTAGGGTATTTTTCCGTGCGAGTTCGTCTAGGGTTTCCAAAGAGTATCATCGAACATTGTCAATCGAAAATTTTCAAATCCATAATGGAAGAAAACTAGGGTTTATTTTTCGTGTGAGTTCGACTAGCCGACAGCGCCAAAACAAAATCTTCATTGAAATTGGTTGACAAAACCTTAGCCGACGTCGGCCGAAAAATATGACTAATCGAGGTCTCCCAAAAAGCATCATCGGACAACTTCGACCGAATAGTTCCAAACCGATAATGGAAAAAAAATTAGGGTTTTTTTCCGTGTGAGTTCATCTAGGGTTTTTGTTCGAACTGAACTGACGCTAGGTTTTGGCCGACATTGCTCTGCTCTCATTTAGTCGCCCAGAAACAACCTTAGTATACAGCGTCAAAAAAACATCTTGATCGAAAAAATTTAGCCGATGTTGTTTATGACCGGTCGAGGTCTCCCAAAACCATCATTGGACAACATCGAACGAGCAGTTCCAGACCGATAATGAAAAAAAAACTAAGGTTTTTGTTTGTGTGTGTTCGACTAGGGTTTTTGTGGGAACTGAATTGAGGCTGGGTTTTTGTCGACATTGTCCTACTCTCATATAGTTGCCCAAAAACAAACTTAGCTGACAACGCCAAAAATAGGACCGGTCAACGTGTCCCAAAAACATCATCGGACAACGTCGAACGAACAGTTACAACCTATAATGGAAAAAAAAGTAGGGTTTTTTTTCCCTGCGAGTTCTTCTAGGGTTTTTGTGGGAACTATACTGAGGATGGGTTTTTGCCGATATTTCCATGCTCTCATTTAGTCGCCCAGAAAATACCTTAGTATACAGAGTCAAAAAAACATCTTGACCAAAAATATTTTAGCTAATGTCGGCCAAAAATTATGACCGATTGAGGTCTGACAAAACCATCATTGGACAACGTCGAACTAGCAGTTCCAGACCGATAATTACAAAAACTTAGGGGTTTTGTTTGGGCGTGCCCGGCTAGGGTTTTTTAGGGAACTGAATTGAGGCTGGGTTTTTGCCTACATTGTCCTGCTCTCATATAGTCACCCCAAAAAAAACTTAGCCGACAGCGCCAAAACAAAATCCTCACTGAAATTGGCCAACAAAAACTTAGCCGATGTCGACCGAAAAATATAACCGGTCGAGGTCTCCCAAAAAGCATCATCGGACAACTTCGACCGAATAGTTCCAAATTGATAATGGAAAAAAATTAGTGTTATTTTCTGTGCTGACGCTGGGTTTTGGCCGACATTGTTCTGCTCTCATATAGTTGCCCAAAAACAAACTTAGCCGACAGCGCCAAAAATAAATCATCACCGAAATTGGCCGAAAAATAGGACCGGCCGAGGTGTCCCAAAAAACATCATCGAACAACGTCGAACGAAAGTTCCAAACTGATAATAGAAAAAAAAAAAAACTAGGGTTTATTTTTCATGCACGTTTGCCAAGGGTTTTTGTGGGAATTGAACTGGGGCCTGGTTTTTACCGACATTGTCATGCTCTCATTTAGTCGCCCAATAACAACCTTAGTCGACAACGTCAATAAAAAGTCTTGGTCGAAGGTCTCCCAAAACAATCATTGGACAACATCGAACGAACAGTTCCAGACCGATAATGAAAAAAGCTAGGGTTTTTGTTTTTGTGTGTTCGACTAGGGTTTTTGTGGAACTAAACTGAGGCTGGGTTTTTTCCGATATTGGCATGCTCTCATTTAGTCGCCTAAAAACAACCTTGGCTGACAGCGCCAAAAAAAATCTTAACCGAAGTTGGCGAACAAAAATTTTAGCCAACGCGGCCAAAAAATATGAATGGTCAAAATTTTCCAAAGAGCATTATCAAACAACGTCGACCGAAAATTTCCAAATCCATAATGGAAGAAAACTAGGGTTTATTTTTTGTGCGAGTTCGACTAGCCGACAATGCCAAAACAAAATCTTCACCGAAATTGGCCGACAAAACGTTAGCCGATGTCGGCCGAAAAATATGACCGGTCGAGGTCTCCCAAAAAGCATCATCGAAAAACTTCAACTGAACAATTCCAAACTAAAATGGAAAATAAATTGGGTTTTTTTTCGTGGGAGTTTGTCTAGGGTTTTTGTGGGAACTGAACTGAGGTTGGGTTTTTGCCGACATTGCCATGCTCTCATTTAGTCGCCCAAAAACAACATTGGCCGACTGCGCAAAAAACAAAATCTTGACCGAAGTTGGCCTAAAATAATTTTAGCCAACGGCGGCCAAAAAATAAGAATGGTCAAAGTCTTCCAAAGAGCATCATTGACCGAAAATTTTCAAATCAATAATGGAAGAAAACTAGGGTTTATTTTTCGTGTGAGTTCGACTAGGATTTTTGTGGGAACTGAACTAAGGCTGGGTTTTTGCCAACATTGCCATGCTCTCATATAGTCGCCCAAAAACAACCTTAGCTGACAGCACCAAAAAAAAGTATTCACCGAAATTGGCCGACAAATGTTTTAGCTGACGTCAACCGGAAAATGTGGATGGTTGAAATCTTCCAAAGAGCAATATCAAACAATGTCGACCGAAAATTTCCAAATCCATAATTGAAGAAAATTGGGGTTTATTTTTTGTGCGAGTTCGTCTAGGATTTCTCTTTAAACTCAACTAATGCTGGGTTCTAGCCAACATTTTCCTGCTCTCATATAGTCACCCAAAAACAAACTTAGCCGACAGCGCCAAAAAAAAATCTTCACCGAAATTGGCCGACAAAAACGTAGCCGATGTCAGCCGAAAAATATGTCCGGTCGAGGTCTCCCAAAAAGCACCATCGGACAACTTCGACCAAACAGTTCCAAACCGATAATGGAAAAAATTTAGGGTTTTTTTCGTGCAAGTTCGTCTAGGGTTTTTGTGGGAACTGAACTGAGGCTGGGTTTTTGCCGACATGGTCTTGCTCTCATATAGTTTCCCAAAAACAAACATAGCCAACAACACCAAAAATAAATCATCATAGAAATTGGTCAAAAAATAGGACCGGTCGAGCTGTCCCAAAAAACATCATCGAACAACATCGAACGAACAGTTCCAAACCGATAATGGAAAAAAAAAGTGGGGTTTTTTGTGCGTGCGAGTTCTTCTAGGGTTTTTGTGGAAACTAAACTGAGTCTGGGTTTTTGCAAACATTGCCATGCTCTAATTTAGTCGCCCAAAAACAACTTTGGTTGACAACGCCAAAAAAAAAAATCTTGACCGAAGTTGGCTGAAAAAAATATTACCCAACGGCGGCCAAAAAATTTCGAAGTCTTCCAAAAAGCATCGTCGAACATCGTTGACCGAAAATTTCCAAATCCATGATGGAAAAAAACAAGGGTTTATTTTTCGTGAAGTTCGACTATGGTTTTTGTGGGAATTGAATTGAGGCTGGTTCCAGTTGACATTGTCCTGCTCTTATATAGTCGCCCAAAAACAAACTTAGTTGGCAGCGTTAAAAAAAAATCTTCACCAAAATTGGCCGACAAAAACTTAGCCGACGTCAGCCGAAAAATATGACCGATCGAGGTCTCCCAAAACCATCATCGGACAACTTCGACCGAACAGTTCCAGATAGATAATGAAAAAAAACAAGGGTTTTTGTTTGTGTGTGTTCAACTAGGGTTTTTGTGGGAACTGAACTGAGGTCGGGTTTTTGCCGACATTGTCCTACTCTCATATAGTCGCCCAAAACCAACCTTGGCCGACAGCGCCAAAAAAAAATCTTCACCGAAATTGGCCGAAAAATATGACCGGTCGAGGTGTCGCAAAAAGCATCATCGAACAACGTCAACAAACAGTTCCAAACCGATAATGGAAAAAAAACTAGGGTTTTTTTTTTTGTGTGTTCGGCTAGGGTTTTTGTAGGAACTGAACTGAGGCTGCGTTTTTGCTTACATTACCATGCTCTCATTAGTCTCCAAAAAACAACCTTAGCCAACAATGCCAAAAACAAATCTTGACCGAAGTTGGCCAAAACAATATTAGCCGATGTTGGCCATAAAATATGACCGATCGAGGTGATGACTTCCAAGACATGAATGGTTGGCTAGGATCGTTTCTGGATTGCAAACTTCAAGACTCCATGAATTGTGGGTTAACACTCAAATAGAAAAAAATGGAGAAGATTAATGAATGATTAGGAATAATGCCATGATCCACAAACAGAATGATAAGTCGGAGGAGGATTCGCCATAAAGGAAGGCTTCCTTGATAAGATTCAATTTGGTTTCAATCAAGAACCAACAAGAGGCTAAGCTCTCAATTCAAGCAAATGCTTAATTTCTATTAATCAAAAGTTAACCAAAAATGGCAAAATTTGAGTATTTATATGGCTAGGCCTCTAATAAACACCTACAAACATAATTTTAGGCCCATTTGCGGAAATATCAAGGTCCAATACAAAATAACAGAAATACATAGACACACTACGCACATCCCGGACAGCTCGGACAACTTGGCTAAGCACCTCTTGTCTAAGCACATCCTGGACAACTCGGACAAGCTCGAACAGCTCAGACATCTTGGCTAAGCAACTCTTGTCTAAGCACATCCCGGACAACTCAGACAAGCTCGAACATCTTGGACAGCTCGGACAACTTGGCTAAGCACCTCTTGTCTAAGCACATCCCGGACAACTCAGACAAGTTCGAATAGCTCATACATCTTGGCTACTCAAATACCAGCTATGCACAACCCGGCTACGCACATCCCAGCTATGTAGATTTCAGCAATGCACATCCTGACTAAGCACAACCCGTTACGCACATCCCAGCTACGCTCAACCCAACTATGCACATCCCGACTAAGCATAGCCCGGCATCCCAGCTATCGTCCTTATAGAGACAACGCGTGGTTATTATGCATCCCGGCTACCGCAATCTGGCATCCCAGCTACCGCCCTTGTAGAGACAGCACGTGGTTATTACGCATCCCAGCTATAGCAACCCGGCATCCCGACACTAGCTTGTGTAATCGATTACAGAAACATTGTAATCGATTAAAATAGACAAGGCATGTTTATTACAATAGACAAGTCTTTTAATGTGATCTTGAAGGGCTTGGGTTCTAGCTCTTGTCATAGGTCCTTCAAAGCTCACCAAAGGAAGTGCTTCAGGCTCTCCTTCTAGACCTTTGGCTTGATCCTTAGATAGTCCTCTATCATGAGGTCTCCCAAAAAGCATCATCGAACATCGACGACCGAAAATTTCCAAATCCATGATGGGAAAAAAAACAAGGGTTTATTTTTCGTGGAGTTCAACTAGCGTTTTTGTGGGAACTGAACTGAGGCTGGGTTCTGGCCGACATTGTCTTGCTCTCATATAGTCGCCCCAAAACAAACTTAGTCGACAGCGCCAAAAAAAAATCTTCACCAAAATTGGCCGACAAAAACTTAGCCGACGTTGGCCGAAAAATATGATCGGTCGAAGTCTCCCAAAACCATCATCAGACAACTTCGACCGAACAGTTCCAGATAGATAAAGAAAAAAAAACTATGATTTTTGTTTGTGTGTGCTCGGCTAGGGTTTTTGTGGGAACTGAACTGAGGTCGTGTTTTTGCCGACATTGTCCTACTCTCATATAGTCGCCCAAAACCAACCTTGCCTGATAGTGCCAAAAAAAAAAATCATCACTGAAATTGGCCGAAAAATATGACCGGTCGAGGTGTCACAAAAAGCATCATCGGATAACATCGAACGAACAGTTCCAAACCAGTAATGGAAAAAACACTAGGGTTGTTGTTTGTGTGTGTTCGGCTATGGTTTTTGTGGGTTTTTGCCGACATTGTCATGCTCTCATTTAGTCGCCCAAAAAAAAACCTTAGTTGACAGTGCCAAAAAAAAAATATTCATCGAAATTGGCCAAAAAAAATTTTAACCAACGTTGCCTAAAAATTATGATTGGTCGAGGTCTCCCAAAACCATCATCGGACAACGTCGAACGAATAGTTCCAAAACGATAATGGAAAAGAAAAACTAGGATTTTTGTTTGTGTGTGTTCGGCTAGGGTTTTTGCGGGAACGGAACTGAGGCTGGATTTTTACCGACATTGTCCTGCTCTCATATAGTTGCCCAAAAACAAATTTAGCCGACAGTGCCAAAAATAAATCATCACCAAAATTGGCTGAAAAATATGACTGGTCGAGGTGTCACAAAAAGCATCATCGGACAACGTCGAACGAATAGTTCCAAACCGATAATGGGAAAAAATTAGGGTTTTTTCCGTGTCAGTTCGTCTAGGGTTTTTGTGGGAACTGAATAAAGGCTGGGTTTTTGTCGACATTGCCATGCTCTCACATAGTCACCCAAAAACAAACATAGCCGACAATGCCAAAAAAAAATCTTCACTGGAATTGGCTGACAAAAATCTTAGCCGACGTCGACCGAAAAATATGACCGGTCGCGGTCTCCCAAAGAGCATCATCGGACAACTTCGACCGAACAGTTCCAAACCGATAATGGAAAACAAATTAGGTTTTTTTCCAAGGCAAGTTCGTCTACGATTTTTGTTCGAACTGAACTGACGCTAGGTTTTGGCTGGCATTGCCCTGCTCTACATTAGTCGCTCATAAACAACCTTAGTCCACATCGTGAAAAAAAAAATTTGACCAAAATTGGCCGAAAAAAATTTAGCCAAGGACGACCCAAAATTATAATTGGTCGAGGTCTCCCAAAACCATCATCCGACAACATCGAACGAACAGTTCCAGACCAATAATGAAAAAAAACAAGGGTTTTTTTTGTGTGTTCGGCTAGGGTTGTAATGTATCGTGATGCTTCACATTGAACAAGGAACACTGCCAAATTCAAACGACCATCACTTTTGACTCGGATGTCTGATTGAGGGTCGTAATGTATCGTGACGCTTCACATTGAACAAGGAACACTCTGCCAAATTCAAACGGCCATCACTTTTGACTCAGATGTCCGATTGAGGGTCGTAATGTATCGTCATGCTTCACATTGAACAATGAACACTCTGCCAAATTCAAACGACCATAACTTTTGACTCGAATGCCCGATTGAGGCACGTATTATATCGTGACGCTTGAAATTGAACAATGAACACTCTGCCAAATTCAAACAGGCATCACTTTAGACTCGATTGTCCGATTTAGGGTAGTAATGTATCGTGACACTTCACATTGAACAATGAAAACTCTGTCAAATTCAAATGGCCATAACTTTTGACTCAGATGTCCGATTGAGGCCCGTTATATATCGTGACTCTTGAAATTGAACAAGGAACACTTTGCCAAATTCAAACAGTCTTCAGTTTAAACTAGGATATCCGATTGACGCTCGTAATCTATCGTGACACTTGCAAATTAACAAGGAACACTACCAAATTCAAACGGCCATAATTGTTGACTCGGATGTCCGATTGAGGGTCGTAATGTATCGTGACGCTTCACATTGAACAATGAACACTGCCAAATTCAAACGGCCATAACTTTTGACCCGAATATCCAATTGAGGCCGGTAATATATTGTGACGCTTGCAATTGAACAACGAACACTACAAAATTCAAACAGTCATAATATTTGATTTGTATGTCCGATTGAGGCCTGTAATATTTGTGACCCTTGGAATTGAACAAGGAAGAATCTGCCAAATTCAAACGGCCATAACTTTTGACCTGAATGTCTGCTTAAGGCCCTTAATAAATTGCGACACTGATAATTGAACAAGGAACACACTGCCAAATTCAAACAGCCATAACTTTTCAATTGGATGTTCGATTGAGGCCCATAAGATATCGTGACCCTTGAAATTGAATACGGAACACTCTGCCAAATTCAAACAGCCATAACTTTTGGCACGAATGTCCGATTGAGGCCCGTAATTAATTTCGACGCTCATACTTGAACAAGGAACACACTGCCAATTTAAACATGTCATAACAATTGACTCGGTTGTCCGATTGAGGGTCGTAATGTATCGTGACACTTCACATTTAACAAGGAACGCTCTGCCAAATTCAAACAGCCATAACTTTCACTTGGATGTCCGATTGAGGCCTGTAATATATCGTGAGCCTTGAAATTAAACAAGGAACACTTTGCCGAATTCAAACAGCCATAAATTTTGACCTGAGTGTCCGATTGAGGCCCGTAATATATTGCAACACTGATAACTGAACAAGGAACACATTGCCAATTTCAAATGGTCATAATATTTGACATGGATGTCCAATTTAGGCCCGTAATATATAACCACGCTTGAAATTCAACAAGTAACACTCTGTCAAATTCAAACAGCCAAAACTTGTGACTCGGACGTCCGGTCGAGGGTTGTAATTTAACGTGACGTTTGACATTGAACAATGAACACTCTGCCGAATTCAAATGGCCATAACTTTTGACTTGGATGTCCGATTGTGGCCCGTTATATATCGTGAGGCTTGAAATTGAACAAGGAACACTATGCAAAATTCAAAAGGTCATCACTTTAAACTCGGATATCCGATTAGGGCTCGTAATCTATCCTGACACTTGAAATTGAACAAGGAACACTCTGCTAAATTCAAATGGCCTTAACTTGTGACTCGGATGTCCGATTGAGGGTTGTAATTTAACATGACGCTTGACATTGAACAATGAACACTCTGCCGAATTCACATGGCCATAACTTTTAACTCGGATGTCCGATTGATGCCCGTTATATATCGTGACGCTTGAAATTGAACAAGGAACACTATGCAAAGTTCAATCAATCATAACTTTAAACTCGAATATCTGATTAGGGCTCTTAATCTATCCTAACACTTGAAATTGAACATGGAACACTCTGCTAAATTCAAACAGCCATATCTTTTGACCCGAATGTTCGATTGAGCTTCGTAATGTGTTGTGACGCTTCACATTGAACAAGGAATTCTCTGCTAAATTCAAACAACCATAACTTTCGACTCGGTATTCTGATTGAGGGTCGTAATGTATCATGACGCTTCACAATGAACAAGGAATACTCTGCCAAATTCAAACGACCATAACTTTTAACTCAGTTGTCCGATTGAGGGTCGTACTGTATTGTGACACTTCACATTGAATCCTTGAATACTCTGCCAAATTCAAATGACCATAACTTTTGACTCGTTTGTCGGATTGAGGGTAATAATGTATCGTGACGCTTCAAATTTAACAAGGAAGACTCTGTCAAATTCAAACAGTCATAACTTTGGACTCGGTTGTCCGATTAAGGGTCGTCATGTATCGTGACGCTTCACATTGAACAATGAACACCTTGCCAAATTCAAACGACAATAACTTTTAACTCGAATTTCCGATTGAGGGTCGTAATATATCGTGGCGGTTCACAATTAACAATGAACACTATGCCAAATTCAAATGGCCATAACTTATGAGTCAGATGTCTAATTGAGGGTAGTAATGTATCCTCACGCTTCACATTTAACAATGAACACCCTGCCACATTCAAACGGCCATAACTTTTGACTTGAATGTCCATCTGAGCTTCATAATGTGTCGTGACGCTTCACATTGAACAAGCAATTCTCTCCCAAATTCAAACAACCATAACTTTTGACTCGGTATTCCGATTGAGGGTCCTATAGTATCATGACGCTTCACATTAAACAAGGAATACGCTGGCAAATTCAAACGACCATAACTTTTGACTCGGATGTCCAATTGAGCGTCATAATGTATCGTGACGCTTCACATTGAACAAGGTATACGCTGCCAAATTCAAACTGCCATAACTTTTGACTCGGATGTCCGATTGAGCGTCGTAATGTATCGTGATGATTCACATTGAACAAGGAATACTGTACCAAATTCCAACGACCATAAATTTGAACTCGGTTGTTCGATTGAGGTTCATAATGTATCGTGACGCTTCACATTGAATAAGGAATACTCTGCCAAATTCAAACGACCATAACTTTTGACTCCATATTCTGATTGTCGGTCATAATGTATAGTGACGCTTTACATTGAACAAGGAATACTCTGTCTAATCCAAACGGTCATAAATTTGGACTCGGTTGTCCGATATGGGGTCGTAATGTATCGTGACGCTTCGCATTGAACAATGAACACCCTGCCAAATTCAAACGACAATAACTTTTAACTCGGTTGTCCGATTGAGGGTCGTAATGTATCGTGCAAATTTAACAAGGAAGACTCTGTCAAATTCCAATGGTCATAACTTTGGACTCAGTTGTCCGATTGTGGGTTGTAATGTATAGTGACGCTTTACATTGAACAATGAATACTCTGTCTAATTCAAACGGTCATAATTTTTGACTCGGATGTCAGTTTGAGCGTCGTAATGTATAGTGACGCTTTACATTGAACAAGGAATACTTTGTCTAATTCAAAAGGTCATAAATTTGGACTCGATATTCTGATATAGGGTCGTAATGTATCGTGACAG
>CM023958.1:21191529-21206200 GCA_013407115.1 Glycine latifolia | reverse complement strand
TTCACATTGAACAATGAACACTCTGCCAAATTCAAACGACCATAACTTTTGACTCGGTTGTCCGATTGTGGGTTGTAATGTATAGTGACGCTTTACATTGAACAAGGAATACTCTGTCTAATTCCAACGGTCATAACTTTGGACTCAGTTGTCCGATATAGGGTCGTAATGTATCGTGATGCTTCACATTGAACAATGAACACCCTGTCAAATTAAAACGACAATAACTTTTAACTCGGTTGTCCAATTGAGGGTCGTAATATATCGTGACGGTTCACAACTAAAAATGATCACTATGCCAAATTCAAACGACCATAACTTTTGACTCGGTTGTCCGATTGAGGGTCGTAATGTATCGTGACACGTCTCATTGAACAAGGAATACTCTGCCAAATTCAAACGACCATAGCTTTTGACTTGGTTTGTCCGATTTTGGGTCTTAATGTATAGTGACGCTTTACATTGAACAATGAATACTCTGTCTAATTCAAACGGTCATAACTTTGGACTCGGTTGTCTAATATAGGGTCGTAATGTGTCGTGACGCTTCACATTGAACAATGAACACCCTGCCAAATTCAAACGACTATAACTTTTAACTCGGTTGTCCGATTGAGGGTCGTAATGTATCGTGACGGTTCACAACTAACAATGAACACTATGCCAAATTCAAACGGCCATAACTTATGAGTCAGATGTCTAATTGAGGGTAGTAATGTATCATGAAGCTTCACATTGAACAAGGAATAAACTAGCAAATTAAAACGACAATAACTTTTAACTCGGTTGTCCAATTGAGGGTCGTAATATATCGTGACGCTTCACATGGAACAAGGAATTCTCTGCCAAATTCAAACGACCATAACTTTTGACTCGGTATTTCGATTGAGGCTCGTAATGTATCATGACTCTTCACATTGAACAAGGAATAATCAATCAAATTCAAACGACCATAACTTTTGACTCGGTTGTTTGATTGAGGGTCGTAATGTATCGTGACGCTTCACAGTGAATAAGGAATACTCTGCCAAATTCAAACGACCATAACTTTTGACTCGATTGTCTGATTGAGGGTGGTAATGTATATTGATGCTTCAAATTTAACAAGGAAGACTGTCAAATTCAAACGGTCATAACTTTGGACTCGGTTGTCTGATACTGGGTCGTAATGTATCGTGACGCTTCACATTGAACAATGAACACTCTGCCAAATTCAAACGACCATAACTTTTGACTCGGTTGTCCGATTGTGGGTTGTAATGTATAGTGACGCTTTACATTGAACAAGGAATACTCTGTCTAATTCCAACGGTCATAACTTTGGACTCAGTTGTCCGATATAGGGTCGTAATGTATCGTGATGCTTCACATTGAACAATGAACACCCTGTCAAATTAAAACGACAATAACTTTTAACTCGGTTGTCCAATTGAGGGTCGTAATATATCGTGACGGTTCACAACTAAAAATGATCACTATGCCAAATTCAAACGACCATAACTTTTGACTCGGTTGTCCGATTGAGGGTCGTAATGTATCGTGACACGTCTCATTGAACAAGGAATACTCTGCCAAATTCAAACGACCATAGCTTTTGACTTGGTTTGTCCGATTTTGGGTCTTAATGTATAGTGACGCTTTACATTGAACAATGAATACTCTGTCTAATTCAAACGGTCATAACTTTGGACTCGGTTGTCTAATATAGGGTCGTAATGTGTCGTGACGCTTCACATTGAACAATGAACACCCTGCCAAATTCAAACGACTATAACTTTTAACTCGGTTGTCCGATTGAGGGTCGTAATGTATCGTGACGGTTCACAACTAACAATGAACACTATGCCAAATTCAAACGGCCATAACTTATGAGTCAGATGTCTAATTGAGGGTAGTAATGTATCATGAAGCTTCACATTGAACAAGGAATAAACTAGCAAATTAAAACGACAATAACTTTTAACTCGGTTGTCCAATTGAGGGTCGTAATATATCGTGACGCTTCACATGGAACAAGGAATTCTCTGCCAAATTCAAACGACCATAACTTTTGACTCGGTATTTCGATTGAGGCTCGTAATGTATCATGACTCTTCACATTGAACAAGGAATAATCAATCAAATTCAAACGACCATAACTTTTGACTCGGTTGTTTGATTGAGGGTCGTAATGTATCGTGACGCTTCACAGTGAATAAGGAATACTCTGCCAAATTCAAACGACCATAACTTTTGACTCGATTGTCTGATTGAGGGTGGTAATGTATATTGATGCTTCAAATTTAACAAGGAAGACTGTCAAATTCAAACGGTCATAACTTTGGACTCGGTTGTCTGATACTGGGTCGTAATGTATCGTGACGCTTCACATTGAACAATGAACACTCTGCCAAATTTAAACGACAAAAACTTTTAACTCGGATTTCCGATTGAGGGTCGTAATATATGATGACGGTTCACAATTAACAATGAACACTATGCCAAATTCAAACGGCCATAACTTATGAGTCAGATGTCTGATTAAGGGTAGTAATGTATCGTGACTCTTCACATTGAACAAGGAATAATCTGCCAAATTCAAAACAACCAAAACAACTACAAAACAATCTAATACTCAAACATCAAACATTGAACAAGCAAACACCCAATGCACAGAGAAACATAGTAGACTCACAACTCATTGGCCGAAAAGGTTCGACCTGCTCTGATACCACTAATGTAATGACCCACCTCGTCGCTATGATATCACTAACTCTTAATCATGCAAATCTCAATTTTAATAAAAACTCCATTAATTTGATTACGAAAATGATGGGAAATTTTTCGCGATAATACAATTATCATACATATATTACAATTACATAATTAAACACATATGTACATATATATATATATATATATATATATATATATATATATATATATTAAATCAATACATGTCATCCATATGTTAGAACTTCCTTTAGTTTTACATGTATATGCACCTGAAATTACATATTTAACACAGCCAAAGAACTAACTAAGAAAGAGTTGATTAACAAAACACAACTCTTTCTCCAAAAAGAAATCCAACGTCATCATATTGGCTTAACGGCTCCACCCAAAAAGAAGATCTCCCTTCAAGGTCACCTACTGCTGCTCATCTGCTCACACAAACGAAAGTTCGCGATCATCCCAGGTACCAACCACATGGTACAACAAATGCAAGGGTGAGTTTATTATATAAAACCAACAAACATCAAATAGCAGTAATTGGGAAGGAAACAACATTACCCATCACAATCAATAAAAAAAATCCATGATTCCAATACACACTCAATAAACCAATCATCCAATGCATTTCACAACTCAAACATTCATGTATAGAATGATGCATGCACCTGACTCATCATCAGCATGCAATGTGGTATCATATCCCGGAAATAGCCTCTCACAGGAAAAATGATTCACCGCCTATCAGGGCACCCTGTCGTGCACTGGCCATTCCCCCACCCGGTGATCAGCCAACGTCGTAAGGGAATTCCAAACTTGATGACCCCTTAGTACCTGCATTTTCTGCCCACTGAAACCCACAGGTACGCGCGTGCCTTCATTCTATTTCCACACATACAAAGGAAGTATGAAACATGGGCATCATCAATGCATGACCCGGCTAGGAACAAATCCTTCATCGCAAGGGTAACCCGTCATGCACCCCCCATGTACATACGTAACACACCAATGTGGGTTCACCGATGCACTGACCGTGGCTAGGAACAAATCCATCATCGCAAGGGTAACCAACCGGTCATTGCATCCCACGTATACATACACAGCCTACAACCATGGGCACCATCAATGTATGACCTGGCTAGGAACAAATCCTTCCTCGCAAGGGTAACCCATCATACACCCCCCATGGGTATCCATGTATATCCACACACAATGACATTGTTCACATCAACATTATCTCTCATCAATGTCATTACCAACCTCAGCATCGTATCATCTCAATATCATCATCATGCATATCAATATCATCTCATTTGACCATCATCAACTACCTCAATGGCATCTCAATTTCAATATCATCAGCGACATCACAAGCAATCACATTTCACATCTATAGATAATACATATGCCTGAGATTCACATTCCCCAGGTCTTCAGACAACCCAAATTTCATACATTCACAATTCATCATATATCATAAGACTGATATTTTTAGGAAAATTCTAAATTAAAGAGGAGGACTACAATATATAAAACACACTTTTATGCCCATTTAAAAATTAACATCATCAATCATTTCCATGGTATCTCAATTTCACTGTCATCTACAACATTAGAAATAAATACACCGCATCCCATTAGTTAAAAACATCATTTGCTTTGAAAATGAGCACACACAAGTATCATCAACCATTAATCATAAAATCTTCGCATCCCATTAGTTAAAAACTTAGTTTTATTTGAAAACCAACACACAGCAGGGACAGGCAGATATCCTCATAGTTGGACTCCCTGGCCCCAACTATGGTACCAAAACTATAATTAAATAATAAACTCCCCTTACCTATCTATATTTCTCTGTTAGCTCCTTGAAACGTCATTTTGGGATCTCTCAAGTTCACGTACTTTGGCTCAAACGCAGAGCTCTATATACCAAATTGAAGATAATTTAGTATAGATTTCAAAAACAAGGCTAACGTTAGCATTCGGGGTCAAATACCCACTCAAATTTAAAAAGAGGTTAAAATGGTGGTTTGAGAGTCCACATCAAAAGACATCATTTTGAAATTCCGATCACACCAATGTGACCAGGGTTCAACAAGGATCACATAAATGATATCAGTTGATCACATAAATGATATCAGTTTCATAAAAATGAGACTTTTACAACATCTCATTTTCAAAGGAAGTATATAAACAGCCAATACCGGTACCCGAATCACAAGCGATATCCAGAGAGGCTTAAACTAGCTACAAGAAGACAAAAGAAACTAAGATTACCTCAAGGAAACCGAGAAATGAGGATTGGGAGCTCCGTTCTCTACCAAAAATTCGAGAAGAGTTTCGAAGATTCCGCTCCAATTAAAGGGTTCCTCTCCGTGCGGTGGTCTCGTGGCAAGCAACGACGGTCCGTGGTGGTCTCCGGTGGTCTTGGGTGGTGGAGGGTGATGGTGGGAGGTTGTGATGACTACCAAGACATGAATGCTTGGTTTGGATCGTTTCCGGAATTGCAAGCTTCAAGACTCCATGAATGGTGCTTTAAAACTCAAATAGAAAAATGGAGAAGATTAAGGAATGACTAAGAATGACGCCACGATCCACAAATGGAACGATAAGTCAAAGGAGGATTCGCCACAAAGGAAAGCTTCCTTGATAAGAATCAATTTGGTTTCAATCAAGAACCAACAAGAGGCTAAGCTCCCAATTCAAGCAAATGCTTAATTTCTATTAATCAAAGTGTCTTAGAAATATCAATATTTGAGTACTTATAGATTTAAGCCTAAAAATGCATAGTTTGGGCCTATTTTAAGTCCACATTGAGATCCATTACACAAATAAGAAATTACTAAATTACGACATTACGAAAATTATGAAAACTACGAAATTACGAAAGCTACGAAAGGAATTCTGAAGCAAGCTCTCCTACAATATTCAAGGTGCTCCAATTCATCTCCTTGTGTATTCCTCCATCCTTGTCCTTGTTAAATAGTCCAACCATGATTCTCTTGGTCATCTCTTCCTGTAGAAGCTTGGTTTTAGACCTTGTCATGGGTCCTTCAAATCTCACCAAAGGAAGTGCTTCAAGCTCTCCTTCTAGACCTTTGGCTTGGAATGGACCTCCATCATCATGATCCTTAGATAGTCCTCTATCAATCACTATCACTTTCAGACACCATTGCTACAAAAAAATGTTAGTAAAACAAATAAAATATTGGACCTTACCACTCACTAAGTGTTTACACTCTTCAACACTCGTATTTCACACTTGTGAGACTTTTTCTATAATGTTCATTCTTGTCTTTTTTCACTTACTAACTCTTCTTTAGCCCTTGAAATCAACCAAAGATTTCAATTCAAGGAGTAACCAAAGTGAAAGATGAAACAAATCCAAACTCAACTTAAGAGGTTCAAGAAACAAAACTCTAAGACAAAACCTTGGAAATTTAGAAGACAAACAATAAAAGCTAAAGAAAAAGTATAACTCAAAAGGAATGCCAAACAACACAAATAGGAAAAAAAATATGGCTAAATATAAATGATTGCAATTATGCAAAAAGAAAATACTAGAAAGTAATAATAAGAATACAAACACCAAAAGGAGCTGTAAAATTTGGACTATAACTTTTTTTTTAATATTTGGGTCCTCATATTTTTTTGATTTTTTGATTTTGACCCCAAAATATTTTTTGAATATTTGCTCTGAAATCCTTCGTATTTTGCCTTTTGGTACCAGAAACTTTTGAAGACAAAAGGATAGGATAATTCAACAAAAAGATAGCATAAGATAGGATAATTCAAAAAGAGAGGATAATATACAATAATTCAACAAAAATATAAGATATTCAAATCTGAATATTTTTTTCACTTTTTTTAAAGAAAAAAAAATTAAATAAAGAAAACGAAAATTGCTCTCTGGATTCTAGCTCTGATTACCTCATAAATGTTTGGATTGGATCGTTTCCATAGACCAATGTCAAGATACCAATGATAAATAGTAGAACTTACAGATAAAAGGTGGGGAAGATAAAGAAGATGATAGTGAATAATGCCATGATCCGTATTGAAATGATAAGTTAAGGAGAATTTGCCACAAATGACTTGATAAGAATCAATTGGGTTCAGCCAAGAACCAAGAAGAGGCTAAGCTCTCAATTCAAGCAAATGCTTAATTTTATTCAATCAAAAGTTATTCAAAACTAGCATTGTCTGAGTACTTATAGTGTTAAGTCTCTAATAAAACCTAAAAATGCATAGTTTGAGCCTATTTAAGTCCATATTGAGGCCCATTACACAAATAAGAAATTACTAAATTACGACAATACGAAAATTATGAAAGCTATGAAAGGAATTGCGCTAAGTGCGATATTCGCGCTAAGTGAGGTCTCCTACAATCTTCAAGGTGTTCCAATTTATCTCCTTGTATATTCCTCCATCCTTGTCCTTGTTAAATAGTCCAGCCATGATTCTCTTGGTCATCTCTTCTTGTAGAAGCTTGGTTTTAGACCTCGTCATTGGACACTTCAATTCATGGAGTGCTTCTAAAACTTCATGCTGTTTGGATAGTTCTCTATCATTGGGCTCCGATCGAAATTTTGAGTGAAATATTGTAGCCGTTTCACTTTGCCAGGGGCTTCGATTTTCAATTTTGAACGTCAAGATAAATTATGGGCAACGACTGAACATGCTAGTCAAAAGTTACGGCCATTTTAATTTTCTAGAGGATTCGTTGTCAAATTTTGAGTGTCCTGATATATTGTTGCCTTAATTGGACATTCGAGTCAAAACTTATGGTCGTTTGACTTTGCCAGGTGCTTCCTTGTTCAATTTCGATCGTCATTATATATTATGGGATTCGATCGTAATTCCTAGTAAAAAAGTATGGTCGTTTGAATTTGCCAGGGGCTTTGTTGTTGATATTTGAGTAAAAATTTATTGTCGTTTGAATTTTCTAGAGCCTCCTTGTTTAATTTCGATTGTCACAATATATTATGGGCTCAATTGGAGATTTGAGTCAAAAGTTACAGTTGTTTGATTTGTCAGGGGCTTCCTTGTTAATTTTTGAGTGTTTCGATATATTATTGGCCTCAACTGGACATTCGAGTCAAAACTTATGGTCATTTAAATTTGCTGGGGATTCCTTGTTTAATTTCGATGGTCATTATAAATTATGGGCTTCAATCGGAATTTTGGGTAAAAAATTATGGCCATTTCAATTTTGCAGTGGCTTCATTGTTCAATTTTGAGCCTTACTATATATTATGGGCTCCGATCAAACATTTGAGTCAAAAGTTACGGTCGTTTGATTTGCCAGGGGCTTCCATATTAATTTTTGAGTGTCTCAATATATTATTGGCCTTAATTGGACATTCGAGTTAAAAATTATGGTCGTTTGAATTTTTCAAGGGCTTCCTTGTTTAATTTCGATCATCATTATATATTATGGCCTACGATCGTAATTTTGAGTAAAAATTTATGGCCGTTTGAATTTTCCAGGGGCTTCGTTGTGCAATTTCGAGCATTACTATATATTATGGGCTTCGATCGGACATTCGAGTCAAAAGTATGGCCGATTGAATTTTCCATGGGCCTCCTTCTTCAATTTTGAGAGTCATGATATATTTTGGGCCTCAATCTGATATTCGAGTCCAAAGTTATGGATGGTTGAATTTGCCAGGGGCCTCATTGTTAAATATTAAATGGGACGATTTATTATGGGCCTCAATCTACATCTTAGTAAAAATTTATGGCCATTTGAATTTGTCAGGGGCCTCCTTGTTTAGTTTCTATCGTTAGGATACATTATGCGCTTCAATCGGACATTCGAGTCAAAAGTTATGGCCGTTTGAATTTGCTAGGGGCTTCATTGTTAAATTTTTAGTGTCTTATTATTGGCCTCAATTGGACATTCGAGTAAAAAGTTATGGTGTTTGAATTTGCCAAGGGCTTCCTTGTCTAATTTCGAGTGTCATTATATATTATGGGATTCGATTAGAAATCAGAGTAAAAAATTATGGTCGTTTTAATTTGTGAGGGGCTTCATTGTCCAATTTCTAGTGTCATTACATATTATGGCTCCGATCGGATATCTGAGTCAAAAGTTATGGCCGGTTGAATTTGCCTGTGTCCACCTTGTTCAATTTGGAGCGTGACCATACATTATGGGCTCTGATTGAAAATTCGACTCAAAAGTTATGGTCGTTGAATTTGTCTGGGGCTTCCTTGTTAAATTTAGAGTGTCTTGATATATTATTGGTCTCAATTAGAAATCTGAGACAAAAGTTATGGCCGTCTGAATTTTTCAAGTGTTTCCTTGTTCAAATTCAAACGTCACGATATATTATGAGCCTTTATCATACATCCGAGTCAAAAGTTATGACCGATTGAATTTGCTAGGCGCCTCTTTGTTCAATGTCAATTGTCACGATATATTATGGGCCTCGATCAGACACCTGAGTCAAAAGTTATGGTCGTTTCAATTTTCCAAGGGTTTACTTGTTAAATTTCAAGTGTTACCATATATTATGGGACAAGATCGGACATCCGAGTCAAAGTTATTGTCATTTGAATTTTCCTGGGCTTCCTTGTTCAATTTCAATCATCATGGTATATTATGGGCCCTGATCAAACATCAGAGTCAAAAGTTATAGTTGTTTGAATTTGCAAGGGGCTTTCTTGTTAAATTTCAAGTTACTCAATATATTATTGGCCTTAATTGGACATCTAAGTCAAAAGTTATAACCATTTGAAGTTGTCAGGGGTTTCCTGGTTAAATTTCGAGCATCACGGTCTATTATGATCCCCGATCAGACATCTGAGTCAAAGTTATGGTCGGTTGAAATTGCTAAGGGGCTCCTTGTTCAATTTCGAGCGTCATGATATATTACGGACCTCAATCTTACATCTGAGTCAAAAGTTATAGCTGCTTGAATTTTCTAGGTGTCTCCTTGTTCAATTTTGAGCATGACGATATATTATGGGCCTTAATCTGACATCCAAGTAAAATTTATGGTCGTTTCAATTTGCTAGAGCCTCTTTGTTCAATTTCAATTGTCACGATATATTATAGGCTCAATCGAACATTCGAGTCAAAAGTTATGGTCGTTTGAATTTGTCAGAGGCTTCCTTGTTAAATTTTGAGTATTTCGATATATTATTGGCCTCAATTAACGTCTGAGTGGCCTCCTATTCAATTTTGAACATGAAGATATATTGTGGGCCTCAATCTAACATCTGAGTAAAACGTTAAGGCCATTTGAATTTGCCAGGGGCCTCCTTGTTCAATTTTGATCGTCACGATAAATTATGCGCCTCAATCGGACATTTGAGTCAAAAGTTCTAGTCGTTTGAATTTTCAAGGAGCCTCCTTGTTAAATTTTGAGTGTCTCGATATATTATTGGCCTCAATTTGACATTTGAGTGGCCTCCTATTCAATTTTGAACGTGATGACATATTATGGGCCTTAATCTAACATCCGAGTCAAAAGTTACGGCCGTTTGAATTTGGCAGTGTTCATTGTTCAATGTGAAGAGTCATGATACATTACCACCCTCAATCAGACATCCAAGTCCAAAGTTATGACCGTTGGAATTTGGCAGAGTGTTCCTTGTTCAATGTGAAGAGTCACGATACATTACAACCCTCCATCAGAAATCCAAGTCAAAAGTAATGGCCATTTGAATTTTGCAAAGTCTTCCTTGTTCAATGTGAAGCGTCACGATACATTATGACCCTCATGCAGACATCCGAGTCAAAAGTTATGACCGTTTGAATTTGGCAGAGTGTTCCTTGTTCAATGTGAAGCATCACGATACATTACGACCCTCAATCAGACATCCGAGTCAAAAGTTATGGCTGTTTGAATTTGGCAAACTATTCCTTGTTCAATGTGAAGCGTCACGATACATTACGACCCTCAATCAGACATCCAAGTCAACTGTTATGACTGTTGGAATTTGCTAGTGTTTTCATTTGTCAATTGCAAGCGTCACAATAAATTACCAGCCCCAATCGAACATCGGAGTCAAAACTTATGGCCGTTTGAATTTGGCAGAGTGTTCCTTGTTCAATTTCAAGCGTCACGATATATTACGGGCCTAAATCGAACATCCAAGTCAAATGTTATGGCCGTTTGAATTTGGCAATGTTCATTGTTCAATGTGAAGCATCACATACATTATGACCCTCAATCGGGAATGTGAGTCAAAAGTTCTAGCCGTTTGAATTTGGGAGAGTGTTCATTGTTCAATGTGATGCGTCATGATACACTGCGACCCTCAATCGGACATTCGAGTCAAAAGTTATGGCCATTTGAATTTTCCAGAGTATTCCTTGTTTAATGTGAAGCTTCATGATACATTACGACCATCCGAGTCAATTGTGATGACCCTTTGAGTTTGCTAGTGTTTTCATTTTTCAATTGCAAGCGTCACGATAAATTACCGGCCCAAATCAAACATCCGAGTAAAAACTTATGGCCGTTTGAATTTGGCAGAGGGTTCGTTGTTCAATTTCAAGTGTCACGATATATTACTTGCCTAAATCAAACATCCAAGTCAAAAGTAATGGTCATTTGAATTTGGCAGAGCGTTCATTGTTCAATGTAAAGCATCACGATACATTACGACCCTCAATCGGACATTCGAGTCCAAAGTTATGGCCGTTTGAATTTGGCAGAGTGTTTTGTGTTCAATTTCAAGCGTCACGATATATTACTTGCCTAAATCGAACATCCAAGTTAAAAGTTACAGTCATTCAAATTCGGCAGAGTGATCCTTGTTCAATGTGAAGAGTCACAATACATTACAACCCTCAATCAGACATCCGAGTCAATTATTATGACTGTTAGAATTTGGTAGACTGTTCATTGTTGAATTTAAAGTGCCACGATATATTACGACCCTCCATTGGACAACCGACTCAAAAGTTATGGCCGTTTGAATTTGGCAGAGTGTTGATTGTTCAATTTCAAGCATCACGATATATTACTTGCCTAAATCGAACATCCAAGTCAAAAGTTATGGCCGTTTGAATTTGGCAGAGTGTTCATCATTCAATGTGAAGCATCACAATACATTATGACCCTCAATCGGCAATCCAACTCAATTTTTATGACCATTTGAATTTGGCAGAGTAATCAATGTTCAATGTGATGCGTCACGATACATTACAACCCTCAATCGGACATTCGAGTCCAAAGTTATGGCCTTTTGAATTTTGCAGAGTGTTCATTGTTCAACTTCAAGCATCACGATATATTACTTGCCTAAATCGAACATCCAAGTCAAAAGTTATGGCCATACAAATTTGGCAGAGTGTTCGTTGTTTAATGTGAAGAGTCACGATACATTACAACCCTCAATCAGACATCCGAGTCAATTGTTGTGACCGTTTGAATTTGGCAGACTGTTCATTGTTGAATTTAAAGCACCACGATACATTACAACCCTCAATTGAAAATCTGAGTCAAAAGTTATGGCCATTTGAATTTTGCAGAGTGTTCATTGTTTAACCTGAAGCGTCAAGATACATTATGACCCTCAATCGGAGATCCGAGTAAAAAGTTATGGCTGTTTGAATTTGGCACAGTGTTCCATGTTTAATGTGAAGTCTCACGATACATTATGACCCTCAATCAGACATACGAGTCAAATGTTATGACCGTTTTAATTTGGCAGTGTTTTCCTTGTTCAATTATCAGCGTCGCAATATATTACGAGCCTCAATTGGATATTTGGGTCTAAAGTTATGAATGTTTGAATTTGGCAGAGTGTTCATTGTTCTATGTGAAGTGTCACGATACATTACGACCCTCAATCGAACATCTGAGTCCAAAGTTATGGCCGTTGGAATTTGGCAGAGTGTTGATTGTTCAATTTCAAGCATCACGATATATTACTTGCCTAAATCGAACATCCAAGTCAAAAGTTATGGTCGTTTGAATTTGGCAGAGTGTTCCTTGTTCAATTTAAAGCGTCACGATATATTGCGGGCCTAAATCGAACACCCAAGTCAAAAGTTATGGCCGTTTGAATTTGGCAGAGTGTTCATTGTTCAATATGAAGTGTCAGATACATTATGACTCTCAATCGGGAATCCGAGTCAAAAGTTGTAGCCGTTTGAATTTGGCAGAGTGTTCATTGTTTAATGTGAAGCGTCACGATACATTACAACCCTCAATCAAAGATCCGAGTAAAAAGTGATGGCCGTTTGAATTTGACAAAGTGTTCCGTGTTCAATGTAAAGCCTCACGATACATTACGATCGTCAATCAGACATCCGAGTTAAATGTTATGACCATTTGAATTTGGTAGTGTTTTCCTTGTTCAATTATAAGTGTCGCAATATATTACGGGCCTCAATCGGACATTTGGGTCTAAAGTTATGAATGTTTGAATTTGGCAGAGTGTTCATTGTTCAATGTGAAGGGTCACGATACATTACGACCCTCAATCGGAAATCCGAGTCCAAAGTTATGGCCGTTTGAATTTGGCAAAGTGTTCATTGTTCAATTTCAAGCATCACGATATATTAATTGCCTAAATCAAACATCCAAGTCAAAAGTTATGACTGTTTGAATTCGGCAGAGTGTTCATCATTCAATGTGAAGAGTCACGATACATTATGACCCTCAATCGGCAATCTGACTAAATTTGGCAGAGTGTTCCTTGTTCAATTTCAAGTGTCATGATATATTGCGGGCCTAAATCAAACACCCAAGTCAAAAGTTATGGCCGTTTGAATTTGGAAAGTGTTCATTGTTCAATGTGAAGTGTCACGATACATTGTGACCCTCAATCGGGAATCCGACTCAAAAGTTGTAGCCATTTGAATTTGGCAGAGTGCTCATTGTTTAATGTGAAGCATCACGATACATTACAACCCTCAATCGGAGATCCGAGTAAAAAGTTATGGCCGTTTGAATTTGACAAAGTGTTTCGTGTTCAATGTGAAGCCTCACAATACATTACGACCCTCAATCAGACATCCGAGTCAAATGTTATGATCGTTTGAATTTTGTAGTGTTTTCCATATTCAATTATCAGCGTTGCAATATATTACGGACCTCATTCGGACATTTGGGTCTAAAGTTATGAATGTTTGAACTTGGCAGAGTGTTCATTGTTCAATGTGAAGCGTCACGATACATTATGACCCTCAATCGGGAATCTGAGTCAAAAGTTGTAACCGTTTGAATTTGGCAGAGTGTTCTGTGTTCAATGTGAAGTCTCACGATACATTACGACCCTCAATCGGACATCCGAGTCAAATGTTATGACCGTTTGAATTTGGCAGTATTTTCCTTGTTCAATTATCAGTGTCGCAATATATTACAGGCCTAAATCGAACACCCAAGTCAAAAGTTATGGCCGTTTGAATTTGGCAGAGTGTTCATTGTTCAATGTGAAGCGTCACGATACATTATGGCCCTTAATCGGGAATCCGAGTCAAAAGTTGTAGCCCTTAAGTTTGTCACTAAAATAAGCAATTGGGTGACCTTCTTGTAACAAAACAGCACCTAAGCCAACATTGGATGCATCACATTCAATTTCAAAAGATTTAGAAAAATTTGGTAAGGCAAGAATGGGTGCATTTGTCAACTTCTCCTTCAATTCATTGAAGACATTTTCTTGTGCACTCTCTCACTTAGATACCACATTTTTCTTAACAATGTCATTCAAAGGAGACGCTATGGTGCTAAACTCTTTGACAAATCTCCTATAAAAATTAGCCAACCCATGAAAACTTCTCACATCACTCGCATTTTTGGGTGTTGGCCAATCTCTAATAGCTTTAATTTTCTCATCATCCACTTGGACTCCCTTAACACTCACAACAAAACCTAAAAACACTACTTGATTGGTGCAAAATGTGCATTTATCCCTATTAGCAAACAAGTTTTCATATCTAAGAACTTCCAAGACACTCCTAACATGGTCAAAGTGGTCATCCATTGTTAAA
>CM023958.1:21153419-21163572 GCA_013407115.1 Glycine latifolia | reverse complement strand
TTTTTTTATTTTTTTTTTCTATACAATAGAAGAAAGTTCGGATATTGATAGAATTCGTCTAATTCTTCTTTGTAGTATAATACTTTAGTAGATTTTGCTTCATTTATATATAATAGAATATTTTTCATTTAGTTTAGTTTTAATTTTGATTTATAAGATTTTCCATTAAAAAAGGAGTCTTTATGTCACGTTACAGAGGACCTCGTTTCAAAAAATACGCCGTCTAGGGGCTTTACTAGGACTAACTAGTAAAAGGACAACAGTCAAAAGTGAACTTAGAAATCAATCGCGCTCCAGTAAAAAATCTCAATATCGTATTCGTTTAGAAGAAAAACAAAAATTGCGTTTTCATTATGGTCTTATAGAACGACAATTGCTTAAATACGTTCGTATCACTAGAAAGCTAAAGGATCAACTGGTTAGGTTTTATTACAACTACTTGAAATGCGCTTGGATAACATACTTTTTCGGTTGGGTATGGCTGCGACTATTCCTCAAGCCCGCCAATTAATTAACCATAGACATGTTTTAGTTAATGGTCATATAGTAGATATACCAAGTTATCGTTGCAAACCTCAAGATATTATTACAGTGAAGGATGAACAAAAATCGAAAGCCTCAATCGGACATCCAAGTCAATAGTTATGGCCATTTGGATTTGGCAGAGTGTTCATTGTTCATGTGAAGCATCACGATACATGATGACCCTCAATCGTACATCCAAGTCAAATGTTATGATTGTTTGAATTTGACAGTGTGTTCCTTGTTCAATTATCAGCGTTGCAATATATTACGCGCCTCAATCGGACATTCAGGTCAAAAGTTATGGCTGGTTGAATTTGGCAATTTCAATTGTCACGATATATTACAAGCCTCAATTGGATATCTGAGTTTAAAGTGATGACCGTTTGAATTTGGCAGAGTATTCCTTGTTCAATATCAAGTGTCATATTACAGGCCTCAATCGGACATCCAAGTCAAAAGTGATGGTCGTTTGAATTTGGCAGTGTTCCTTGTTCAATGTGAAGCGTCACGATACATTATGACCATCAGACATCAAAGTCAAAAGTTATGACAGTTTGAATTTGGCAGTGTGTTCCTTGTTCAATTATCAGCGTCGCAATATATTACGCACCTTAATCGAACATTCAGGTCAAAAGTTATGGTCGTTTGAATTTGGCAGAGTGTTCCTTGTAGCGTCCCGCCTCGTGGCTACTGTATCACTAGCTCTTAAACACGACAAAACTTGTTTTGATAGAAGATCCCATTAATTTGATTATGAAAATGACAATAAAATTTTTCTACGCGAGCACATATATTCAATACCACGAATGCAAAGTACAAATACACGAGTATGTAAAACATCATAAATACAAATCCATATGAAAAGTATAATTTAGTTGTAATTACAATTATCCATGTCTGAATGTATAAGTTTTTCAAAAGAACAAAAGATCCAACACGAAAAACCATCAAAACGCAACTATTGTCTGAGATCTGATCCATTGTCATCCCGGTAACTCGGCGGCTCCAACCAAAATGATACCTCCCTCCAAGTCACCTAATGCTGCTCGTCTACTCACACGAACATGTTTTGTGATCATCACAGGTACCAACCCACACAATACAACAAAGCAAAGGTGAGTTTATCATGTAAAATAACAAGCAACAGATATCATCAGCTACGGAAGGCAATCCAAACATCACAATATCACCACCATATCCAAGCATTTCATCACGCAACCCACATAAAACAGTCATCTAAAAGCATTCCACAAAGACAACTTATAATGCCTAGCATGATGCATGTTCCTGACTCATCTCTCAGCATGCAATGTGGTACCATCCCGGAAATAGTCCATCCCTATGGTCAGATGATGCAGTAGCTTGTCAGGGTCACTCTGTCGTGCACAGGGCGCTCCCCCCAGTGGTGATCAGCCCTGGGTGTTAGAAGGAGTTCCTAACAGACGTGGCCCCCCAGTATCCCGGTACCCTACAACCAATCATCCTATTTCCGTCGTGCAAATGTAGTATGTCACATGGGCACCATCAATGCATGACTCGGCCAATTCCTTCCTCACAAGGGTGACCTTTCATGCACCCCCCATGTGCATACATACCGCCCCAATCACGAGCCGCCCCAACATGGGCTCATCGATGCACTGACTGTGGTCCCTGCAAGGTTATCCACCCGGTCCCGGTATCTCACGTGTCTATACATAGCTTATCACCATGGCACCATCAATGTATGACCCGGTCCAGGAACAAACCCTTCCCGACTGGGTAACTCTTCATACACCCCCGTGGGTATCTATGTATGTGCACCCGCATTCAATAACCATGGTCACCCTCAATGCATGACGCGGTCCAGGAACAAATCCTTCCCAGCTGAGGTACCTCTCCATGCACCCTCCCATGGTATCAATGCATAAGTCATAATCTCATAAGCCAACCTTTAATATTCCAACATTATCATTCATATTCATTACACGTCAATAGTACACAACATAGACTAGGGTTTTTGTTTGTGTGCTCGACTAGGGTTTTTTTTGGGAAATGAATTGAGGCTGGGTTTTTGCCGACATTGTCTTGCTCTCATATAGTCACCCCCATAAAAAAAACTTAGCCGACAGCGTCAAAACAAAATCTTCACTGAAATTGGCCAACAAAAACTTAGCCGATGTCGGCCGAAAAATATGACCGGTCGAGGTCTCCCAAAAAGCATTATTGGACAACTTCGACCAAACAGTTCCAAACTGATAATGGAAAAAAATTAGTGTTTTTTTTCGTGTGAGTTAGTCTAGGGTTTTTGTTCAAACTGAACTGATGCTGGGTTTTGGCCGACATTGTTTTGCTCTCATATAGTTGCCCAAAAACAAACTTATCTGACAACGCTAAAAATAAATCATCACCGAAATTGGCCGAAAAATAGGACCGGCCGAGGTGTCCCAAAAAAACATCATCGAACAATGTCGATTGAAAGTTCCAAACTGATAATAGAAAAACAAAACTAGGGTTTATTTTTCGTGCACATTCGCCTAGGGTTTTTGTGGGAATTGAACCGAGGCCTGGTTTTTGCCGACATTGCCATGCTCTCATTTAGTCGCCCAATAACAACCTTAGTCGACAACGTCAATAAAAAATCTTAGCCGAAAAAAATTTAGCCGATGTCGACTAAAAATTATGACTGGTCGAGGTCTCCCAAAACCATCAAACATCGAACGAACATTTCCAGACCGATAATGAAAAAAAGCTAGGGTTTTTGTTTTTGTGTGTTCGGCTAGGGTTTTTGTGGGAACTAAACTAAGGCTGGGTTTTTGCCGATATTGGCATGCTCTCATTTAGTCGCCTAAGAACAACCTTGGCTGACAGCGCCAAAAAAAATCTTAACCGAAGTTGGCGGACAAAAATTTTAGCCAACGGCGGCCAAAAAATATGAATGGTCAAAATTTTCCAAAGAGCATTATCAAACAACGTCGACCGAAAATTTCCAAATCCATAATGGAAGAAAACTAGGGTTTATTTTTTGTGCGAGTTCCACTAGCCGACAGTGCCAAAACAAAATCTTCACCGAAATTGGCCGACAAAAGCTTAGCCGATGTCTGCCGAAAAATATGACCGGTCAAGGTCTCCCAAAAAGCATCATCGGAAAACTTCGACTAAACAGTTCCAAACTAAAATGGAAAATAAATTAGGGTTTTTTTCGTGGGAGTTCGTCTAGGGTTTTTGTGGGAACTGAACTGAGGCTGGGTTTTTGCCGACATTGCCATGCTCTCATTTAGTTGCCCAAAAACAACCTTGGCCGACAGCGCCAAAAAAAATCTTGACCGAAGTTGGCCTAAAATAATTTTAGCCAAGGGCAGCCAAAAAATAAGAATGGTCGAAGTCTTCCAAATAGCATCATCGAACAACGTCAACCGAAAATTTTCAAATCAATAATGGAAGAAAACTAGGGTTTATTTTTCGTGCGAGTTCTTCTAGGGTTTTTGTGGGAACTGAACTGAGTCTGGGTTTTTGCAGACATTGCCATGCTCTAATTTAGTCGCCCAAAAACAACCTTGGTCGACAACGCCAAAAAAAATCTTGACCGAAGTTGGAGAAAAAAATATTGGCCAACGGCGGCCAAAAAATAAAATGGTCGAAGTCTTCCAAAAAGCATCATCGAACATCGTAGCCCGAAAGTTTCCAAGTCCATGATCGAAAAAACACAACGGTTTATTTTTCATGGAGTTCGACTAGGGTTTTTGTGGGAACTGAATTGAGGCTGGGTTCCGGTCGACATTGTCCTACTCTTATATAGTCACCCAAAAACAAACTTAGTCGACAGCGTTAAAAAAAAATCTTCACCAAAATTGGCCGACAAAAACTTAGCCGACGTCAGCTGAAAAATATGACCGATCGAGGTCTCCCAAAACCATCATCGGACAACTTTGACCGAACAGATCCATATAGATAATGAAAAAAAACAAGGGTTTTTGTTTGTGTGTGTTCGATTAGGGTTTTTGTGGGAACTGAACTGAGGCCGGGTTTTTGTCGACATTTCCTACTCTCATATAGTCACCCAAAACCAACCTTGGCCGACAGCGCCAAAAAAAATCTTCACCGAAATTGGCCGAAAAATATGACCAGTCGAGGTGTCGCAAAAAGCATCATCGAACAACGTCAAACGAACAGTTCCAAACCGATAATGGAAAAAAAAACTAGGGTTTTTCTTTTTGTGTGTTCAGCTAGGGTTTTTGTAGGAACTGAACTAAGGCTGGGTTTTTGCCGACATTGCCATGCTCTCATTAGTCTCCAAAAAACAACCTTAGCCGACATCGCCAAAAAAAAATCTTGACCGAAGTTGGCCGAAAAAAATATTAGCCGATGTTGGCCATAAAATATGATCGGTCGAGGTGATGACTTCCAAGACATGAATGCTTGGCTAGGATCATTTCCGGATTGCAAACTTCAAGACTCCATGAATTGTGGGTTAAAACTCAAATAAAAAAAATGGAGAAGATTAAGGAATGATTAGGAATGACGCCAAGATCCACAAACATAACGATAAGTTGGAGGAGGATTTGCCACAAAGGAAAGCTTCCTTGATAAGAATCAATTTGGTTTCAATCAAGAACCAACAAGAGGCTAAGCTCTCAATTCAAGAAAATGCTCAATTTCTATTAATTAAAAGTTAACCAAAAATGGAAAAGTCTGAGTATTTATATGGCTAGGCCTCTAATGAACACCTACAAACGTAATTTTAGGCCCATTTGCGGAAATATCAAGGTCCAATACAAAATAATAGAAATACATAGACACTCTACGCACATCCCGGACATCCCAGACATCCCGGACAGCTTGGACAACTTGGCTAAGCACCTCTTGTCTAAGCACATCCTGGACAACTCGGACAAGCTCGAACATCTCGGACATCCCAGACAGCTCAGACAACTTGGCTAAGCACCTATTGTCTAAGCACATCCCGGACAACTCAGACAAGTTCGAACAGCTTAGACATCTTGGCTACTCAAATACCAGCTATGCACAACCCGGCTAAACACATCCTGGCTGGGCACATCCTAGCTATGCATATTCCAGCTAAGCACATCCCGGCTAAGCACAACCCGGTTACGCACATCCCAGCTATGCACATCCCGACTAAGCACGACCTGGTTACGCACATCCTAGCTACGCAACCCAACTATGCACAGCCCGGTATCCCAGCTATCGTCCTTGTAGAGACAGCACGTGGTTATTACGCAGCCCGACTACTGCACCCGGCATCCCAGCTACCACCCTTGTAGAGACAGCACGTGGTTATTACGCATCCCGGCTACAGCAACCCGACATCCTAGCACTAGCTTGTGTAATCGATTATAGAAAAATTGTAATTGATTAAACCAGACAAGGCATGTTTATTACAACAGACAAGTCTTTTAATGTGATCTTGAAGGGCTTGGGTTCTAGCTCTTGTCATAGGTCCTTCAAAGCTCACCAAAGGAAGTGCTTCAAGCTCTCCTAGACCTTTGGCTTGATCCTTAGATAGTCCTCTATCACGAGGTCTCCCAAAAAGCATCATCGAACATCGTAAAACTGAAAATTTCCAAATCCATGATGGAAAAAAAAAGGGTTTATTTTTCGTGGAGTTCAACTAGGGTTTTTGTGGGAACTGAACTGAGGCTAGGTTTTGGCCGACATTGTCCTGCTCTCATATAGTCGCCCAAAAACAAACTTAGTCGACAGCGCCAAAAAAAAAATCTTCACCAAAATTGGCCGACAAAAACTTAGCCGACGTTGGCCGAAAAATATTATCGGTCGAGATCTACCAAAACCATCATCCTACAACTTCGACTGAACAGTTCAAGATAGATAAAGAAAAACAAACTATGGTTTTTGTTTGTGTGTGTTCGGTTAGGGTTTTTGTGGGAACTGAACAGAGGTCGGGTTTTTTCCAACATTGTCCTACTCTCATATAGTCGCCCAAAACCAACCTTGGCTGACAGTGACAAAAAAAATCATCACTGAAATTGGCCGAAAAATATGACCGGTCAAGCTGTAGCAAAAAAGCATCATTGGACAACGTCGAACGAACAGTTCCAAACCAATAATGGAAAAAACACTAGGGTTTTTGTTTGTGTGTTCGGCTATGGTTTTTGTGGGAACTGAATTGAGGCTGGGTTTTTGCCGACATTGTCATGCTCTTATTTAGTCGCCAAAAAAAAAAAACCTTAGTTGACAGTGCCAAAAAAAAATATTCACTGAAATTGGATGAAAAAAATTTTAACCGACGTCGGCCAAAAATTATGATTGGCCAAGGTCTCCCAAAACCATCATCGGACAACGTCGAACGAATAGTTCCAAAACGATAATGAAAAAGAAAAACTAAGGTTTTTGTTTGTGTGTGTTCGGCTAGGGTTTTTGTGCGAATTGAACTGAGGTTGGGTTTTTGCCGACATTGCCTTGCTCTCAAATAGTCGCCCAAAAACAAACTTAGCTGATAGTGCAAAAAAAAATACCGAAATTGGCCGAAAAATTTTTAACCGACTTCGGCCAAAAATTTTGACAGGTCGAGATCTCCCAAACCATCATCGGACAACGTCGAACGAACAGTTCCAGACTGATAATGGAAAAAAAAACTAGGGTTTTTGTTTGTGTGTTCAACTAGGGTTTTTGTAGGAACGGAACTGAGGCAGGGTTTTTGTCGACATTGTCCTGCTCTCATATAGTCGTCCAAAAACAAATTTAGCCGACAGTGCCAAAAATAAATCATCACTGAAATTGGCTGAAAATATGACGGGTCGAGGTGTCGCATCAAGCATCATCAGACAACGTTGAACGAACAGTTCCAAATCAATAATGGAAAAAATTAGGGTTTTTTCAGTGCCAGTTCGTCTAGGGTTTTTTGGGAACTGAATAAAGGCTGGGTTTTTGTCGACACTGCCATGCTCTCACAAAGTCACCCAAAAACAAACATAGCCGACAACGCCAAAAAAAAATCTTCACCGAAATTGGCTGACAAAAATCTTAGCCAACGTCGACCGAAAAATTTGACCGGTCACGGTCTCCCAAAGAGCATCATCGGACAACTTCGACTGAACAGTTCTAAATCGATAACGGAAAACAAATTAGGGTTTTTTTTTCCAGGCAAGTTCATCTACAATTTTTGTTCGAACTGAACTGACGCTGGGTTTTGGCTGACATTGGCCTGCTCTCCATTAGTCGCTCAGAAACAACCTTAGTCCACATCGTGAAAAAAAAAATTTGACCGAAATTGGACGAAAAAAATTTAGCCGAGGACGACCCAAAATTATAACTGGTCAATGTCTCCCAAAACCATCATCCAACAACATCGAACGAATAGTTCCAGACCAATAATGAAAAAAAAACAAGGGTATTTTTTGTGTGTGTTCGGTTAGGGTCGTAATGTATTGTGATGCTTCACATTGAACAAGGAACACTCTGCCAAATTCAAATGGCCATCACTTTTGACTCGAATGTCCAATTGAGGGTCGTAATGTATCGTGACGCTTCACATTGAACAAGGAACACTCTACCAAATTCAAACGGCCATCACTTTTGACTCGGATGTCCGATTGAGGGTTGTAATGTATCGTGACGCTTCACATTGAACAATGAACACTGCCAAATTCAAACGGTCATAACTTTTGACCTAAATGTCCGATTGAGGCCAGTAATATATCGTGACGCTTGCAATTGAACAAGGAACGCACTACAAAATTCAAACAATCATAATATTTGACTTGTATGTTCAATTGAGGGTCGTAATGTATCGTGACGCTTCACATTGAACAATGAACACTCTGCCAAATTCAAACAGCCATAACTTTTGACTCAGATGTTTGATTAAGGCTCGTTATATATCGTGACGCTTGAAATTGAACAAGCAGGACTCTGCCAGATTCAGAGGGTCATAACTTTAAACTCGGATATCCGATTGAGGCTCGTAATCTATCGTGACGCTTCACAATAAACAATGAACACTCTGCCAAATTCAAATGGCCATAACTTTTGACTAGGACGTCCGATTGAGGGTCGTAATGTATCATCATGCTTCACATTGAACAGCAAACACTCTGCCAAATTCAAACGACCATAACTTTTGACTCGAATGTCCGATTAAGGCATGTATTGTATCATGACACTTAAAATTGAACAATGAACACTCTGCCAAATTCAAACAGGCATCACTTTAGACTCGGTTCTCCGATTGATGGTAGTAATGTATCGTGACGCTTCACATTGAACAATGAAAACTCAGCCAAATTCAAACGGCCATAACTTTTGATGACTTCTAAGACATGAATGCTTGGTTAGGATCATTTCCGGATTGCAATCTTCAAGACTCCATGGAAATGGGTTTGAAATTCAAATATAAAAATGGAGAAGATTAAGGAATGATTAGGAATGACACCACAGTCCACAAAGGAATGATAAGTCAGAGGAGGATTCGCTACAAAGGAAAGCTTCCTTGATAAGAATCAATTTGGTTTCAATCAAGAACCAACAAGAGGCTAAGCTCTCAATTCAAGCAAATGCTCAATTTCTATTGATCAAAAGTTCCCAAAAATGGAAAAGTATCAGTATTTATATGGCTAGGCCTCTAATAAACACCTACAGACGTAATTTTAGGCCCATTTGCGGAAAATATTAAGGCCCAATACAAAATAACAGAAATACATAGACGCATCCCGGACATTCCAGCATCCTGGACAGCTCAGACAAGCTCGAACATTCTGGACAGCTCGAACATCTTGGATATGCACATCGTCTAAGTACATCTCGGGACAACTCGGACAAGCTCGAACATCCTGGTCAACTCGGACAAGCTCGAGCATCCCGGTCAAGCTCGAACATCTCAGACAGTTTGGTCATCCCGGACAGCTTGGCTAAGCACATCCAGTCTACGCACATTTCGAACATCCCGGACAAGCTCGGACAGCTTGGCTAAGCATCTCGTCTAAGCGCAACCCCGACAGCTTGACAAGCTATGCACAACCCGGCTATGCACATCCCGTCATTCCAGCTATCATCCTTATAGAGATAACACTTGTTTATTATGCATCCCGGCTTCAGCAACCCGGCACGTGGTTATTATGCAACCCGGATTCAGCAACCCGGCATCCCAGCTACAGCAACCCCGCTATTGTCCTTGAGGAGACTCAGCACTGTCTAATCGATTACAGAAATGTTGTAATCGATTAAAACAAATAGCACATGTTTATTACAACAGACATGACTTTTGATGTGATCTTGAAGGGTTTGGGTTGTAGCTCTTGTCATGGGGCCTTCAAAGTTCACCAAAGGAAGTGCTTCAAGCTCTCCTTCTAGACCTTTGGCTTGGAACAGACCTCCATCATCAAGATCCTTAGATAGTCCTTTATCATCCCCTCCTTCTTGAAAAGAATCCATCCTCGGATTTGTATTCAAAACACCTACATCACAAGAAGAAAGATCAGTGACATTAAAACTAGAACTCACCCCATACTCACTTGGCAAGTCAATCTTGTAGACATTGTCATTAATCCTCTCAAGGATCTTGAAAGGACCAACACCCATAGGTTGGAGTTTAGATATCCTTGGAAAAGGAAACCTATCCGTCCCTATATGTAGCCAAACCCAATCTCCGGGATCAAATACCAATGTCTTTCTC
>CM023958.1:21124200-21150353 GCA_013407115.1 Glycine latifolia | reverse complement strand
GGTCATAATGTATCGTGACGCTTCACATTGAACAAGGAACACTCTGCCAAATTCAAACGGCCATAAATTTTAACGCGGATATCTAATTGAGGCAGGTAATACATCATGACACTTGCAATGGATCAAGGAACACTGCCAAATTCAAAAGGTCCTCACTTTAAACTCGGATATCCAATTAAGGCCTATAATATATCGGGACTCTTGAAATTGAACAAGCAACACTCTGCCAAATTCAAACAGCCATCACTTTTAACTCAAATGTCTGATTGAGGCCCGTAATATGTCGTGACGCTTGCAATTTAACAAGGAACACTCTGCCAAATTCAAACAGCCATAACTTTTTACTCGAATGTCAGATTGAGTCCGTAATATATTGCAATGCTGATAATTGAACAAGGAACACACTGCCGAATTCAAACCGTCATAACAATTGAGTCGGATGTCTGATTACGGCTCGTAATATATTGTGACGATTGCAATTGAACAAGGAACACTGACAAATTCAAAAGCATATCACTTAAAACTCGGATGTCCGATTGATGGCCGTAATATATCGTGTCGCTTGAAATTGAACAAGGAACACTCTGCCAAATTCAAACGGCCATGACTTTTGACTCGGATGTCCTATTGAGGCCTATAATATATCGTGACGCTTGAAATTAAACAAGGAACTCACTGCAAATTTCAAACGGTCATAACTTTTGACTCAAATGTTTGATTGAGGCCCATAATATATCGTGACACTCGCAATTTTACAAGGAACACTCTGCCAAATTCGAACAATCATAACATATGACTTGGATGTTCGATTGAAGCCCGTAATTTATCACAACGCTTGAAAGTGAACAAGGAACACTTTGCCAAATTCAAACGGCCATGACTTTTGACTCGGATATACGATTGAGGCCTGTAATATATCGTGAGTATTGCAATTTAACAAGGAACACTCTGCCAAATTCAAACGGTCATAACTTTTGACTCAGACGTACGATTGAGTCCCATAATATATCGTGACGATTGAAATTTATCAAGGAACACTTTGCTGAATTCCAACGGTCATAACTTTTGACCCGAATGTTCTATTTAGGCCTATAATATATTTCAACTTTGATAATTGAACAAGGAACACACTGCCAACTTCAAACAGTCATAACATGTGACTCCGATTTCTGATTGAAGGTCGTAATGTACCGTAACGCTTCACATTGAACAAGGAACACTCTACCAAATTCAAACGGCCATAACTTTTAACTCGGATGTCTGATTGAGGTCCGTAATATATTGTGTGTCTTGCAATTGACCACTGAACACTCTACAAAATTCAAACGGCCATAACTTTGACTCGGATGTCCAATTGACGCCCGTAATATATCGCGATGCTTGAAATTAAACAAGGAACACTCTGCTGTATTCAAACAGCCATAACTTTTGACCCGAATGTTCGATTAAGGCCCATAATATATTACAATGCTGATAACTTAACAAGGAAGACACTGCCAAATTCTGAGGTCATAACATTTGACTCGGATGTCTGATTGAAGGTCATAATGTATCGTGACGCTTCACATTGAACAAGGAACACTCTGCCAAATTGAAACGACCATAACTATTAACTTGGATATCACATTGAGGTCCACAATATATCATTACACTTTAAATTGAATAAGGAACACTCTCCCGAATTCAAACGACCATAACTTTTGAATCAGATTACGATTGAGGCCCGTAATATATCATGACGCTTGCAATTGAACAAGGAACACTTTGCCAAATTCAAACAGTCATAAGTTTTGACTAGGATGTCCGATTGAGGCCTGTAATACATCATGGCTCTTGCAATTTAACAAAGAACACTCTGCCAAATTCAAACGATCATAACTTTTGACTCAGATGTACGACTGGGGCCCTAATATATCGTGATGAATTAAATGAGGAATACTGTGCTGAATGCAAACGGTCATAAATTTTGACCCGAATGTCTGATTTAGGCCTGTAATATATTTCAACTTTGATAATTGAACAAGGAACACACTACCAAATTGAAACGACAATAATTATTAACTTGGATGTCAGATTGAGGTTCATAATATATCGTGATGCTTAAAATTGAACAAGAAACACTCTACCAAACTCAAATGATCATAACTTTTGACTAGGATGTCCAATTGAGGCCTGTAATATGTTTCGACGCTGATAAATGAAAAGGGAATACAGTGCCAAATTCAAACAGTCATAACATTTGAATTGGATATCCGATTGAGGGTCATAATGTATAGTGATGCTTCACAATTAACAATGCACACTCTGCCATATTCAAACGGCTATAACTTTGGACTCAGATGTCCGATTGAGACCCATAATATGTCATGACGCTTTAAAATGAACAAGGAACACTCTACCCAGTTCCAACAACCATAAATTTTGACTCGGATGTTCGATTGAGACCCATAATATATCATGACGCTTGCTATTGAACAAGGAACACTTTGCCCAATTCAAACAGTCATTAGTTTAAACTCGAATGTCCGATTGAGGCCCGTAATATATCATGATGCTTTAAAATGAACAAGGAACACTCTGCCCAATTCAAACGACCATAACATTTGACTCAGTTGTTTGATTGAGGCCCGTAGTATATTGTGACACTTGCAATTGAACAAGGAACACTAAGCCAAATTCAGACAGTCATCAGCTTAAACTCGAATGTCTGATTGAGGCCCGTAATATATCATGAGGCTTTAAAATGAACAAGGAACACTCTGCCCAATTCAAATGGTCATCACTTTAAATTCGGATATTCGATTGAGGCCCGTAATATATCGTGACACTTGAAATTGAACACAAAACACTCTACCAAATTTAAACAGCCATGACTTTTGACTCAGAAGTCCGATTGAGACCCGTAATTTATCGTGAGGCTTGCAATTGAACAAGGAACACTCTTCAAGATTCAAACAAGCATAACTTTTGACTTGGATGTCCGATTGAGGCCCGTAATATATCATGACACTTGATAATGAAAAGGGAACACTTTGCTAAATTCAAATGGCCATAACTTTTGACCCGAATTTCCAATTGAGGACCTGTAATATATTGCGACGCTAATAATTGAACAAGGAACACTCTGACAAATTCAAACAGTGACAACATTTGACTCAGATGTCCAATTGAGGGTTGTAATGTATCATGACACTTCACATTGAACAAGGAACACTCTGGAAAATTCAAACAACCAATAGTTTTGACTCGGATGTCCGATTGACGCCCATACTATATCATGACGCATGAAATTGAACAAGGAACACTCTACCAAATTCAAACGACCATAACTTTTGACTTGGATGTCCAATTGAGGCCCACAATATATCGTGACACTTGAAAATGAACAAGGATCACTCTGCTGAATTCAAACGGCCAAAATTTTTGACCTGAATGTCCATTGAGGCCCGTAATATATTGCGACGCTGATAATTGAACAAGGAACATACTACCAATTTCAAACGGTGAAAACATTTGACTCGGATGTCCAATTGAGGGTCGTAATGTATCATGACACTTCACATTAAACAAGGAACACTCTGCCAAATTCAAACAGTCATAACTTTTGTCTTGGATGTCCGATTGAGGCCCGTACTGTGATGCTTCACATTTAACAAGGAGCACTTCACAAAATTCAAACGGCCATAACTTGTAACTCGGATGTCTGATTGAGGCCCGTAATATAATGTGTGTCTTGCAATTTAACAAGGAACACTTTGCAAAATTTAAACGGCTATAACTTTTGACTCGGATGTCCGATTGACGCCCGTAATATATCGTGTTGCTTGAAATTGAACAAGGAACACTACCAAATTCAAACGACCATAAATTTTGACTCGGATGTCGGATTGAGGCTCTTCGATATATCGTGACGCTTGCAATTGAACAAGGAACACTCGGCCAAATTCAAATAGCCATAACTTTTGATTTGGATGTCTGATTGAGGCGCGTAACATATTGTGACACTTGAAAATGAACAAGAAACACTCTACTGAATTCAAACGACAATAACTTATGACACAAATGTCCAATTGAGACCCATAATATATTGTGACGTTGATAATTCAACAAGGAACACACTGCCAAATTCAAACAGTGATAACATTTGACTCGGATGTCCGATTGAGGGTCGTAATGTATCATGACGCTTCACATTGAACAAGAGACACACTGCCAAATTCAAACAACCATAACTTTTGACTCGGATGTCTGATTGAGGCCCGTTATATATTATGACACTTGAAATTGAACCAGGACCACTCTGCCAAATTAGGACGACCTTAAATTTTTGACTCGGATGTTGTATTGAGGCCTATAATATATCGTGACGCTTAAATTGAACAAGAAACACTCTGCCAAATTCAAACGACAATAACTTTTGACTCGGATGTCGGATTAAGGCCCTTCATATATCGTGACGCTTGCAATTGAACAAGGAACACTGTGCCAAATTCAAACAGCCATAACTTTTGACTTAGATGTCTGATTGAGGCCCGTAATATATCGTGACACTTGATAATGAAAAGGGAACACTCTCCTGAATTCAAACGGCCATAACTTTTGAATCGAATTTCCAATTGAGGCCTGTAATTTATTACGAGGATGACAATTCAACAAGGAACACACTGTCAAATTCAAACTGTGATAACATTTGACTCAGATGTCCCATTGAGTTTCTTAATGTATCATGACGCTTCACATTGAACACGGAACACTCCGCCAAATTCAACTAGCCCAAACTTTTGACTAGGATGTCCGATTCAGGTTCGTAATATATCATGACTTTTGAAATTGAACCAGGAACACTCTGCCAAATTCAAACGAACTTAAAATTTTTTACTCAAATGTCGTATTGAGGCCCGTAATATATCATGACACTTGAAATTGAACAAGGAACACTCTGCCAAATTCAAACGACCATAACTTTCGACTCAGATGTCGGATTGGGGTCTGTAATATATCGTGATGCTTGAAATTGAACAAGGAACACTCTGCCAAATTCAAACGACCATAACTTTTGACTCGGATGTCGGACTGAGGCCCGTCATATATCGTGACGTTGATAATTGAACAAGGTACACTCTGCCAAATTCAAATGGTGATAACATTTGACTCAGATGTCCAATCGAGGGTCAAAGTGTATCATGACACTTCACATTGAACAAGGAACACTCTGGAAAATTCAAACAGCCATAACTTTTGACTCGAATGTCTGATTGAGGCCCGTACTATATCATGATGCATGAAATTAAACAAGGAACACTCTGCCAAATTCAAACAACCATAACTTTTGACTCAGATGTCGAATTGAAGCCTGTAATATATCATGATTCTTCAAATTGAACAAGGAACACTCTGCCAAATTCAAACGTCATAACTTTTGCCTCGGATGTTGTGTTGAGACCCATCATGTATCGTGACACTCAAAATTGGACAAGGAAGCCTCTGTCAAATTTAAACGACCCTAACTTTTTACTCGGATGTCTTATTGAGCCCCATAATGTATCGTGTGCTCGAAATTGAACAAGGAAGCTGCTACAAAAATCAAATGGTCATAACTTTTGACTCGGATGTCCGATTGATGCCCATCGTGTATCGTGACACTCAAAATTGAACAAGGAAGTTGCCATCAAATTCAAACGACCCTAACTTTTGACTCGGATGTCCTATTGAGGCCCATCATGTATCATGATGCTCGAAATTGAAAAAGGAAGTCGCTGTCAAATTTAAACGACCCTAACTTTTGCTCAGATGTACAATAGAGGCCTATTATATATCTTTACGCTCAAAATTGTACTAGGAAGCCTTTGTAAAATTCAATCGGCGATAAATTTTGACTCGGATGTCTTATTGAGGCCAATAATGTATCATGACACTCCAAATTGAAAAAGGAAGCAGCTGTCAAATTTAAACGACCCTAAGTTTTTGACTCAGATGTCCTATTGAGACCCATAATGTATCGTGATGCTCGAAATTGAATAAGGAAGCGGTTGCCAAATTCATACGGCCATAACTTTTGACTCGCATATGCTATTGTGGCCCATAGTGTATTGTGACACTCGAAATTGAACAAGGAAGCTGCCATCAAATTCAAACGACCCTAACTTTTGACTTGGATGTCCTATTGAGGCCTATCATGTATCGTGACACTCGAAATTGAACAAGGAAGCTGTTGTCAAATTCAAATGATCCTAAGTTTTGACTCGGATGTACTATTGAGGCCCATAATGTATCGTATTCTCGAAATTGAACAAGAAAGCTGTTGTCAAATTCAAATGATCCTAAGTTTTGACTCGGATGTACTATTGAGGCCCATAATGCAACCCTAACTTTTGACTCGAATATACGATAAAGGCCCATTATATATCTTGACACTCGAAATTGCACAAGGAAGCCTCTGTGAAATTAAATAAACTATAACTTTTGACTCAAATGTCCTATTGAGGCCCATAATGTATTGTGATGCTTGAAATTGAAAAAGGAACCAGCTGTCAAATTTAAACGACCCTAACTTTTGACTCGAATGTCCTATTGAGACCCATAATGTATCGTGATGCTCGAAATTGAACACGGAAGTAGTTTCCAAATTCATACGGCCATAACTTTTGACTCGCATATTCTATTGAGGCCCATAATGTATCGTGATGCTCGAAATTGAACAAGGAAGCCGTTGTCAAATTTAAACGACCCTAACTTTTGACTCGAATATCCTATTGAGACCTATATTGTATCCTGATGCTCAAAATTGAACAAGGAAGCCGCTGTCAAATTTAAACGACCTTAAAATTTGACTCGAATATCCTATTGAGGCCTATAATCTATCGTTCGCTTGAAATTGAACATGGAAGCCGCTTACAAAATTTAAACGACCCTAACCTTTGACTCGGATGTCCTATTGAGATCCGTAATATATCGTGACTCTCAAAATTGAACAAGGAAGGCGCTATCAAATGTAAAGGACCCTAACTTTTGATTTGGATGTCCTATTGAGGCCCATAATTTATCCTGCGCTGCCACTGAACAAGGAAGCCACTGTCATATTTAAATGACGCTAAATTTTAACTTGGATGTACGGTAGAGTCCTATTATATCTCTTGACGCTCGAAATTGGACATGGAAGCCTCTTCCAAATTCAATTGGTCATAATTTTTCGCTCGGATGTCCTATTGAGACCCAGAAGGTATCGTGACATTCAAAATTCAACAAGGAAGCCACTATCAAATTTACACGCCCTATCTTTTGACTCGAAAGTCTTATTGAGGCCCATAATGTATCGTGAAACTCGAAATTGAACAAGGAAGCCGCTGTCAAATTTAAACGACCCTAACTTTTGACTTAGATGTCCTATTGAGGCCCATAATGTATCGTGAAGCTCGAAATAGAACAAGGAAACCGCTGTCAAATTTAAACGACCCTAAGTTTTGACTCGGATGTCCTATTGAGATCTACAATGTATTGTGACGCTCGAAATTGAACAAGGAAGCTCTGTCAAATTTAAATGACCCTAACTTATGACTCGGATGTACATTGGAGGCCCATTATATATCTTGATGCTCAAAATTGCACAAGAAAGCCTCTGCCAAAGTCCAACAGCCAGAACTTTTTTCTCGGATGTCCTATTGAGGCCTATAATGTATTGTGATGCTCGAAATTAAACAAGGAAGCCGCTGTAGAATTTAAATGACCCTAACTTTTGACTCAGATGCCCTATTGAGTCCATAATGGATCGTGATGCTCAAAACTGAACAAAGAAGCCACTGTCAAATTTAAACGACCCTAACTTTTGACTCGAATGTCCTATTGAGGCCCATAATGTATCGTGTGCTCCAAAATGAACAAGGCAGCCACTATCACATTTAAACGATCCTCACTTTTGACTCAGATGTACGACAGATGCCCATAATGTATCATGACGCTCAAAATTGAACAAGGAAGCCACTGTCAAATTTAAATGACCCTAACTTATAACTCAGATGTCCTATTGAGACCCATAATGTATCATGACCCTAACTTTTGACTCGAATGTCCTACTGAGGCCCATAATGTATCGTGACGCTCAAAATGAAACAAGGAAGCTGCTGTAAAATTTTTAAACGACCCTAACTTTTGACTCAGATGCCCTATTGAGCCCATAATGTATCGTGATGCTCAAAATTGAACAAGGAAGCCGTTGTAAAATTTAGACGACCCTAACTTTTGGCTTGAATGTCTTATCGAGGCCCATAATGTATCGTGCACTCGAAAATGAACAAGGTAGCCAGCATCACATTTGAACGATCCTCACTTTTGACTTGGATGTATGACAGGGGCCATAATGTATCATGACGCTCAAAATTGATGAAGGAAGCCGCTGTCAAATTTAAATGACCCTAACTTATGACTCAGATATCCTATTGAGACCCATAATGTATCATGACGCTCAAAATTGAACAAGGAAGTCGTTGTAAAATTTAAACGACCCTAACTTTTGACTCGGATGTCCTATTGAGTCCCATAATGTATTGTGCACTCGAAAATGAACAAGGCAGCCACTATCACATTTAAATGACCCTAACTTTTGACTCGGATGTACGGTAGAGGCCCATTATATATCTTGACGCTCGAAATTGCACAAGGAAGCCTCTGCCAAAATCCAACGGCCATAACATTTGACTCGGATATACTATTGAGGCCCATGATGTATCATGATGCTCGAAATTGAACAAGGATACTGTCAAATTTAAACGACCCTAACTTTTTACTCGAATGTACTATTGATGCCCATAATGTATCGTGACACTCCAAATTGAACAAGGAAGCCACTATCAAATTTAAATGACCATAACTTATGACTCGAATGTCCTATTGAGACCCATAATGTATCATGCGCTCCAAAATGAACAAGGCAGCCACTATCACATTTAAACGACCCTCACTTTTGACTGGGATGTATGACAGAGGCTCATAATGTATCATGATGCTCGAAATTGATCAAGGATGCCACTATCAAATTTAAATGACCCTAACTTTTGACTCGGATGTCCTATTGAGACCCATAATGTATCATGACACTTTAAATTGAATAAGGAAGCTGTTGTAAAATTTAAACGACCCTAACTTTTGACTCGGATGTCCTATTGAGACTTATATTGTATCGTGACGCTCGAAATTGAATAAGGAAGCCACTGTCAAATTTAAACGACCCTAAGTTTTGACTCGGATGTACGATAGAGGCCGATAATGTATCGTAACGCTTGAAATTGAATAAGGAAGCTGTTGTCAAATTTTAATGACTCTAACTTTTGACTCAGATATACGATGGAGGCCCATTATATATCTTGACGCTTGAAATTGCACAAGAAAGCCTCTGCCAAAGTCCAACGGCCAGAACTTTTGACTCGGATGTCCTATTAAGGTCCATAATGTATCTTGACGCTCAAAATTAAACAAGGAAGCCGCTGTAATATTTAAACGATCCTAACTTTTGACTCAGATGCCCTATTGGCATCCTCAAGTCTAGGACAATCTGCACTACCAAATGATGAGAGACTTTACAAATCCAATGATATTTTAAAGAATCCTTGTGGAGTCTCTCGGCGGGTCAGTTCAATGCCATTTTTTCTCCAACAGATCCACCCACGACATTAGCGAAGGCATCACCATGCCTACATTCCATGAGGTCCTTACCTTGAATCTCTATACAAGTAGAAGTCGTACTAGTCTTATTGAGATCATCAATGCCCTTCTTGATGATTCAAGACTAGGAATAAGTGATAGAGGACTATCTAAGGATCATGATGATGGAGGTCCATTCCAAGCCAAAGGTCTAGAAGGAGAGCTTGAAGCACTTCCCTTGGTGAGCTTTGAAGGACTCATGACAAGAGCTAGAACCCAAGCCCTTCAAGACCACATCAAAAGTCTTGTCTGTTGTAATAAGCAAGTGTTGTCTATTTTAACATATTACAACATTTCTGTAATACATTACACAAGCAAGTGTTGTCTGTTTTAATCGATTACAACGTTTCTATAATCTATTACACAGTGCTAGAACACACTATTTTAATCGATTACAGGTTGTATTAATCGATTACTTTTGGTTAAAATCGTAGTGCTTCTATATTTTTTTTGTTATTTTTGTAATGGGCTTTGATATTTTCGTAAATAGGCCTAAACTTACTTTTTAGGTGTTTATTAGATGCCTAGCCATATAAATACTCAGACTTTGCCATTTTTGGTTAACTTTGATTAATAGAAATTGAGCATTTTCTATATAGGTGAGACATAAATATGATAAAGATAAAGTTTGCTCTTATTAATCATGAAATAATAAATAGTACAAGGTGTTCAACTAATAAATCAAATTGTCTCTAGGACACCTACATCCTAACAATCTCCCACTTGGCCTAGAGCCAATCAGATCGACGTGTCAAACCTAAAGACTCATAATGACTATCATGCTTTCTCTGAGAGAGACCCTTCGTCAGAGAATCGGCCAAATTATCATCAGTGGGAATGTAGTTCATCTTTATCTCCAGCCTTTCTATAATTTCTCGAATGAGGTGATACTTGCGGAGCACATGCTTGGACCTCCGATGAGATCTAGGTTCCTTGCCCTGGGCTATAGCTCCAGTGTTGTCACGTCACAATACATAAGTATTGGATCAACAATGGAAGGAACCACTCCAAGTTCAAAAATGAACTTCTTGATCCAAACTGCCTCCTTAGCCACTTTTGAAGCTGCTGTGTATTTTGCCTCGGTAGTTGAATCTGTTGTGGTCTCTTGCTTGGAACTCTTCCAACAAATTGTTCCACCATTTAAGGTGTAGACAAAGCCTGACTGAGATTTACAGTCATCTCTGTCACTCTGGAAGCTAGCATCAATGAATCCCTTCACTTTCAGCTTATTACTGTCACCATAGACCAGAAACATATCCTTAGTGATAGAGGACTATCCAAAGAGCATGAATTTCTAGAAGCACTCCATGAATTGAAGGTTCCAATGACTATGTCCAAAACCAAGCTTCTTCAAAAAGAGATAACCAAGAGAATCATGGCTGGACTATTTAACAAGGGCAAGGATGGAGGAAGACACAAGGAGCTTTGGAGCACCTTGAAGATTGTAGGAGAGCTCGCTTAGCTCAATTCCTTTTGTGACTTTCGTAATTTTCCTAATTTTTGTAATTTTTGTAATGTCATAATTTAGTAATTTCTTATTTGTGTAATGACCCTCAATGTCAACTTAAATAGGCCCAAACTATGCATTTTTAGGTTTTATTAGAGACTTAACTCTATAAGTACTTAGACATTGCTAGTTTTGAATAACTTTTGATTGAATAATATTAAGCATTTGCTTGAATTGAGAGCTTAGCCTCTTCTTGTTTCTTGGCTGAACTCAAATTGATTCTTATCAATGAGGCTTTCCTTTGTGGTGAATCCTCCTCAACTTATCGTTCCGACATGGATCGTGGCGTTATTCATACCATATTCTTTATCTTTCCCACCCTTTATCTGTAAGTTATACTATCTATTATTGGTATCTTGAAATTGGCCTCTGGAAATGATCCAATCCAAGCATTCATGCCTTGGTAGTCATCACTTAGTCCTTCTCAGGTACTTCAAGATCGTCTTTACGGCCGTCCAGTGACCCTCTCCAGGATCAGCCAGGTATCAGCTCGTAATGCTCAAAGCATATGAGATGTCTGGTCTTGTACATAGCATGGCATATATGATGGATCCAATTGTTGATGCAGATGGAATCCTCTCCATGCGTTCCCTTTTAGCTGGTGTTTTAGGACACATAGCTTTAGAGAGATGAATGCCATGACTGACAGGAAGAAAACCCCTTTTCAACCCATCCATGCTAAACCTCTTTAGCATTCTATCTATGTACGTGGATTGGGATAATCCTAGCAACCTCATAGATCTATCTCTATAGATCTTAATACCTAGTATATAGGTTGCCTCTCCCATATCCTTCATGGTGAAGTTCTCTGACAACCAAATCTTCGTGGACTGTAACATGGGAATGTCATTTCCAATGAGCAATATGCCATCTACATATAGCACAAGGAAAACAACAGCTCTCCCACTACCCTTCTTGTAGCCACATGGTTCATCTTCATTCTTGATAAAACCGTTGCCCTTAACAACTTCATCAAAACGAAGATTCTAGCTCCTGGAAGCTTGTTTAAGCCCATATATTGACTTCTGAAGTTTGCATACCATATGCTCTTGGCCTTTGGACTCAAAACCTTCAGGTTGTGTCATATACTCTTCCTCCTTCAAGAAACCATTCAAGAAGGCGATATTGACATCCATCTGCCAAACCTTATAATCACGATATGTCGCTATAGCTAGCATAATCCTAATAGACTTGATCATAGTAACAAGCGAGAAGGTCTCCTCAAAGTCAACTCCTTGCCTTTGATGGTAACCCTTCACAACCAACCTAGCTTTATAGGTTTGGATGTTGCCTTCAGCATCAGTCTTCCTCTTGAAGACCCACTTGCACCCAATAGGAACTATTCCCTCAGATGGTGGAACCAAGGTCCATACCTTGTTTTGATGCATCGAATCTATTTAAGACTCCATGGCTTCTAGCCATTCTGAGGAGTCAACATCCTTAACTGCCTCAATGTAGGAAGTAGGCTCGTCATCCTCAACGGTATGCTGATTCTCAATCACAAATCTGTACCTCTTAGGTGGATGATTAGCCCTAGTACTGCTATGGGGCTGGGTGTCTATTGCCTCTAGTTGAGGCATTGCCTGATCAACAGACTTAGGCTCCGCTATCTGTCCTTGTAGGTCTTGAATTTCTTCAAGTTCTACCTTACTCCCACTATCTTCTTGAGAAAGTAGATCCTCCTCAAGAAAAGTAGCATTCTTGGACACAATGACTCTTTGGTCCTCAGATTAGTAAAATTAGTATCCCTTAGTTTCTTTGGGATAGCCTACAAAGTAGCACAAGGTGCTCCTAGCCCCTAACTTTTCAGGTGCTAGGGTCTTGACATAGGCTGGACAGCCCCGTACCTTGAGATAACTCAAGTTGGGCTTCTGACCCCTCCATATTTGATACGGAGTAGTCAGAACAGATTTCGACAGAACCTTATTAAGAAGATGTAGTGCCGTATGTAAGGCGAATCCCCAAAACAATTTTGGGAGCTTCGTACCACTTATCATAGACTGTACCATGTCTAGCAAGGTTCGGTTCCTCCTCTTAGACACACCATTCTGATGTGGTGTGTAAGGAGCCGTCAATTGTGAGAGAATCCCATTCTCTCTTAGATAATTTTGAAACTCCTGACTCAGATATTCGCCACCTCGATCAGATCGAAGTGTCTTAATCATCTTACAAGTTGTTTCTCCACTTCATTCCTAAACTCTTTGAACTTTTCAAAGGCCTCGGATTTGTGTCTCATAAAATACACATATCCGAATTTGGACTTATCATCAGTAAAGGTAATGAAATAAGAGTATCCTCCTCTAGCCTGAGTAGACATGGGTCCACAAACATCAGAATGAATTAGTTCCAATAACTCATTGGCTCTATGACTCGCAAGTTTCTCAACCTTGGTCTTCGTCATTTTACCAACCAAACAAGATTCACAAGGTCCAAAGGATTCAAAATTCGTGGAATCTAGATAACCATCATGATGGAGTCTAGACAGTCTTGTCTCATTAATGTGTCCCAACCTACAATGCCAAAGATAGGATCGATTACCTAATCTTGGCCTTTTAGCTTGAATGCTAAGAATGTCACTATTCGAATCTAAATCCAAAACATACAATCCATTCACCCTAGATGCGCAAGCATAAACAAGATCATTCATAATGATGGAAAACTTGCCATCCTTTATCATAAAGTGAAAACTAGATTGTTCCAAACTAGAAATAGAAATAATGTTTCAGAAAATAGACGGAACATAGAAACAATTATTCAAATGTAAAGAAAGACATGTAGGCAACATAAGATCCACCCAACAGCTAGTGCAGCAACTCTTGCATGTTGTTTGATATTCTGATATAATGGTGTGATTGGTAGCAAGAACATGTAGGCTTAGTCAATCATACATGATGATACCTTGGGCTTGAAATGTGAACCATAATTGGTGTGTTGATGACCGCATTGATTGATAATGAAGCATGAGCATACTTAATATGAATAGGGACATGGTTTACCAAATAAATCTGGGAATTTCTGATTTGTATAAGCGTCCTGTGCCTAATTAAATATTGATTAGGATGCCAGTGCAGAGTCCGATTTTGTGTTAATGACCAGATATGCTTTTATGTGATATCATTGTGTTGAGATTGTAAGGTCTGGTGTACCTATTCATTGGTGAACTGGAATGCATGATGACTGAGTAGGTGTTGGTATAGCTTTGATTAAATTGTGGTTAAGTATATGTGCCTGTTATTGTTGAGTTTGATACAACTCAAATATTGTTTAGCAATTTCACTGTGAATACGCATACCTGTGCTTGGTGAGTGTTAAGTGAGTTAAGGATCGAGTACATGAATGCTATATTACTGTGTACATGCTGATTGGATTATCATCTGATGATTCACTTAATTTGGAATTGATTGACATTGATTGGTTCTCTCTAAGTCCAGATATGCCTACGATCAGTTGGTTATCCTAAATCTAATTTAATTGAACTTATGCCTCTTGAACACTGACTTGAAGAAATTGTAAACATGAACCTTCAGTGTGAATGCTGGTTTAACACCACTTTAGTTGAGATGATTTGATAATCTGGAAATCTTTAAGTCGTTGTTTTCATGCAAGCCATAATAATGTTGAATTTGGGATGTTGGGTTAAATTAGTTGATTGTGTTTTGATGATCTCAACTTAAAATTGGGAATTTGTGATTGATCTGAACTTCCTACGCTCATTCGAATACTGACTTGGAATACTAATTATAAAGCATGAGCTTAGTGAAACTGAAGCATATATTCTGTTGCTTGATATTATTGCTGTGATTAATTGGTTGACATTTGCATTTGGTAATGATTTACATTGTGAACATATTAGTATTTTCCCATACATATAGCTAACATATTGAATCCATTTGCTTGATATTGTCTTTCTGAATTCCATCTAAGCATTATTGACTGTATACAAGTTGAAATGGCTGATTCTAGATTGCCTCCTGAATTATTTGATCTGATTGAATATGTCAGTGACTTGCAGAGACTAAATCTGGGAATTAGCAAATCTAGTACATATTTATAATTGTATCTTGGATATTTCTGATTTTTAGGGCAAACAGATAGTTAAGAGGAAGAGGAAAGCACCTGAGGCCGCTAGTAGCAAGAGGGCCCAGGTTACTCAGTTTGATGAGGCTAGATTCCGCACATTGGAGTGCCAGGAACGGTTTGACTCTTGGTATTTACGCAAGAAGATCATTCCGGAAAAGAAGATCATGTGGGAATCGCTTCCGGAAGACTCTCTGGTCAGAGAGGTTATTACCCGACGAAGATGGGAGCGACTAGTCAGTTTCCTAGAGCCGAGCTCCAGTTCACTACTGAAGGAGTTTCTGGCTAATGTCGACCCAGCGACAGTGGCGGAGAGGCGACTTAGCTAGGCGCGGAGTGATTCACAGGATTCTTTCTGATTTTACTGTTTTTGATTTTCTATTTCTTGTTTTTCATTTTCCATACCATTTACATTACTACAGTACACATTTATATACTTGATACATTCGTGATAATTGATGCATGAATAATTTGATGTGAATGTCTTCTGTATGAATCAATGTTTCGTTTTGGTTGCGATTCTTCAAATAATGATTACGTGAGTGAGCACACGATCCTTGTTTTAGTTGTTGCTGGGGACAGCAATTTTCTAAATCTGGGAATGGGCGCATACGCATTATTTATTTGACGAATCACATTCAAGAGACAAAAGATGTCTAACAGAAAATTTATGTGTTTTGCTAAAATTTATAAGGGTTTAAATTTTTGAATAACGTGTTAGAAGCTTATTTTATATATCTCAGAAGCAAAATTGTGAAGTCAGTGATGAATTAGAAATTTCTATTAGGAAGCTTGAGTGAGATGAAATATGGCGTAGCTTGCATGAAGCATGATTGAAATTATGATTATTTGTATATTGATATTCATGTTGAATTTGAAATGACGCTTGATATGAAGTTAACAGAGGCTAACTTGAGTCCATAACCTGTGAGGATTGAGCCATACAGTACAAAATTCTTTCAGAGAGGCCTCACCTTGGTAAGTACTCTAGAACTTGATTTGTTTCTCTGGATGCATGTATATTCTGATATGATTAAGGCAGTTATTCTTTTAAGCCAGGGCCAAATTGACTCACCTTCAATCTTCCATTGTCAACCCTTTTGAGCCTAAACCTTTTTATTCATACACCTGACAATTGAAACATATTCTTTGACCACCCTACTTGGGATTGGAGGAAGAAAGAATTCGAACCAAGACCATGGAATATGGGAAATAAGGAAAGGAAGGAAAGGTAAGAGGAAAGACAAAGTTACCCAAGAAAACAATTCTGTTTGAAAGTGAAATGCCAACAGAACAGATCTGGCAAAAACCAAATCTAGTGAAGAATTCAGTTGGGAAATAACAAGTCTGAAATACCAGCTGGTGGATCTAAATATATTTTCTTACCATCCCACTTGCTATGTTACAATGTTTTGCAGAAGAAAAATCAGAGAATAAAGAGTGATAGACTGGCTAAGTGAACTTGATTAATTCTAACAAAATCCAATCTCAATTTTAGCCACTATCCAAAACTTTCCTACCCTTAAACCAGGCCAAGTTACAACCTTATAAAGACCTTTTGATCAGTTGTGCATGCATTTGTGTTTCTTATTTTCAGGAACTCGAGAATATGATCAAGCTTATGGTAGTGCTATCACTGTGTTGGATTGAGTGAGTATAATAAACCTTATACACTTGAGTGCTGAGTGAAATACACACATCTTGGTAAGGAAGACTCAAGTGAAACTCTTGCAGTTGATGGAATTGAAAGTGTTATTGAAACTTTGATTGGAAATTGATTATACTTAGCATTGTGATTCTAAGAGTGTTAATTGCGAACTTATGCTTGATTGTTGAAACTTGCTTTCCGAATAAAAACTCTGTTTATTGCTGAGGACAGCAATATATAAATCTGGGAATTATTTGATATGCTTCCAGCATATAGTAGTTTTTAGGATTAATTGATTAATAAGTTGTTTAAGATTGAGTAAATTAGATTAGGATTTGGTAAATTATTATTTAATTGCATATTAATTTAAATTCTTAGTTATTTTGTCATTTAGGAACCAACAAGAGAGGAAAAGAAGCAAAAAAGAGCAAGCTAGTGCTCTCGAACAAGCCACGCTAATCGCGTGGACTCCCGCGCGATCAGCGTCAAAGGGTAAAGATCAAATATTCATTTCGAAGAGCTCACGCTAGTAGCGCCAACCACCACGCCAGTCGTGCCAGATGCTGAAAATCAAACTGCCAACTCGAATTAACCACGCTATTAGTGTGGCCATCCACACGAGTAGCGTGGGACTATCAAAGGATAACCTCTCAGCTCGAACAAGCCACGCCATACTCAAGCCTTCAATTCGAATGGCCCACGCGATCAGCGTGGTACGTCACGCCATTAGCGCCAGAGTTCCAGAACAGCTTAATCAATTCTCACACACCACGCGATCAGCGTGGGACTCCACGCTAGTCGCGCCACAAGCTCGATATTTCCTGAATTAAAAGATTTGACACTGATTTAGCTTGGGGAACAGTTCCTCATTACTGGATTTAAACCTATAACGTATGGGGGATAAAAGGAGACCTCTGGGTCACAAAGAAGCAGCTTTGGCTAGACCCCTTGAAGCTTTTCTGCAAAAGAAGCCATTGAAGAACCTTGGGAGAAGATTGGAAGCATTGAGGAATTGCAGAATAACAACTCTGTGTAATCTTTTCTTTTCCTCTGGTAATTTCTCTCTAGGAACATGTTAGTTATGGAAGTAATACCAGTTCTGAGGATGTTTGGCTAAATTCTTGTATTGTAGTTGAGCCATTAACCTATGAGAACTCCTCTATGTCTTGATTGGTCTTAATAAGAATTACCATTTATTCTGTTCTTCACTGCATTATTCTTAATTGGGACTGGCCATTCTTTTAAGAGGATTAGGGTTAGGATTCATAATAGGGATATTGGGATTCTAGTTTCTGAAATGAGTAAAACAACAATTTATACATTGCCTAGAGATAGGGATGTGTGGTTGCAGTAATTTCAGGATGTGTTTGCTAAATGCTTGGTTTAAGAAGGAATCACTAAGGGATTAGGGTTTTTAATTTCACCAAAGGGTTAAATTACTAAGGGATTAGGATTTAGCTACTCATGTGAGAATACATCAGCTGAGCAATTAGAAGTAACTCAAGTTAATAATCAATCGAAGCATAGAAGGAAGGAATCATAGGGGATTGCGCGTAACCACAATTATCTCTAAACACTGCGGTAAAATCAAATTAATATTCATTTACATTCTTGTTAAATTTCTGTCATTTCATTTACGCTACTTGGATACAACTCCAAAAATTCTCTCAACTTATTATTCGTCTTCCAATTTCTAAGACATTAAGTTGACATAAAATTGCATTAAATCCCTGTGGAGACGATACTTGACTTACTCACTTTATTACTTGAACCGAACGGTACACTTGCCGAGTCCGCAACAAACATACCAGTGGTAGAAGCATCACCATGCTTCCTTTTCCTTAAGGCTTATAACCCACTGAAATTTCGTTAACTGAAAGTATATGTTTTATGTATTTGTTGTGTTATTTGATTGTTAGATAATCTTGGATGAGTTGATTTTTTGTGTAGATCAACCTTGTGAAATTGATTGATATGAATGTTAAGTTATGTCAACTTTGTTTGATTTATGGTTGAGGTGATAGTTTGGCTCATAACCCACTTCAGTAAAACTATCATTCTAGATTCGTTAACCGTTGGACCTTAAAATTTTGATAGTAGCTTCCCAACATATCTCTGCCTCTTTTGACCGTCAGGATCTTCAATATCACAATTTTTGGATGTCGTGCTAAGCGAGCAAATGTCGCGCTGGGCCCAATTCCAAAAATTTCCTGACAAAGAGGAAATTGCGCTGAGCAAACCATTGCGTGCTGAGCAAGACCTGCATGCGCGCTGAGCGAGCAAGTGCGCGCTAAGTGAGCCTATTGGGTTATAAATACACCCAGCAGTGCGCAGAATGTGTTTTTCGTGATTTTCTCTCCCTTTCTCTCTCTAAACTCACCCAAAACCCTAAAACCACCCCTTCCACCACCCTAGACCACCATCAACCACCAAGGGCCACCGTAGCTTGCCATGGAACCCTGACACAGAGAGGAACCTCGTAATCGGAGCGGAATCTTCGAAACATCTCTCAAAGCTTTGGTAGAGGAAAGAGCTTCTAAAAAGGGGTCTCACCAAGGATTCTTTAGGCATGACGAATACTTGTTTAAAAATAAAAGATTGTGTTTGCCTCAAAGTTATTTGTGTGAACTCATGATTTGTGAAGCTCATAAAGGGGGGTTAATGGGACACTTTGGGGTTGAAAAGACTTTAAACATTTTGCATGAACATTTCTTTTGGCCTAAAATGAAACATGATGTCATCAAATATTGTTCTAATTGTATTATGTGTCATAAGGCCAAGTCCAAAGTCATGCATCATGGTTTATATACTCCATTGCCAATTCCTACCTCACATTGGATCGATATTTCCATGCATTTTGTACTTGGTCTTCCAAGGTCCAAGAGAGACAAGGATTCTATTTTTGTGGTTGTTGATAGGTTTTCCAAGATGGCACATTTCATTCCATGTCACAAGGTGGACGATGCTTGTCATGTGGCAGATCTTTTCTTCAAAGAAGTAGTGCATCTTCATGGATTACCTAGGAGCATTGTGTCGGATAGGGATTCCAAGTTTTTGAGTCATTTTTGGAAAACCTTGTGGGGATAACTTTGAACCAAGCTTCTTTTCTCCTCCACGTGTCATCCTCAAACTGATGGACAAACCGAGGTAGTCAATCGAACACTTTCACAACTCCTAAGGTGTTTCATCAAAGGTAATTTGAAAACTTGGGAAGAATGGTTACCCCATGTTGAATTTGCTTACAACAGGGTAACCAAATCTACCACTTCTTTTTCTCCTTTTGAGGTTGTTTATGGTTTTAATCCTTTATCTCCTCTTGATTTAATTCCTTTACCTAATGATTCTTCTATTTTGAGCAAGGATGGGCTTTCTAGAGCCACTTTTGTTAAGGATCTCCATGAGAAGGTGCAGAATCAAATTGAGAAGAAGATGGAGCAATATGCACGACATGCCAACAAAGGAAAAAAGGTTATGGTATTTGAACCGGGTGATTGGGATTGGTTACATCTAAGGAAGGATAGGTTTCCTTCCCAAAGGAAATTGAAACTTCAACCTTGGGGTGATGGACCTTTCAAGGTCCTTGAGAGGATTATTGACAATGCCTACAAGATTGACTTGCCAAGTGAGTATAGGGTGAGTTCTACTTTTAATGTCACTGATCTTTCTTATTCTGATGTAGGTGTTTTGAATGCAAATCCGAGGCCGGATTCTTTTCAAGAAGGAGGGGATGATAGAGGACTATCTAAGGATCAAGCCAAAGGTCTAGAATGAGAGCTTGAAGCACTTCCTCTGGTGAGCTTTGAAGGACCCATGACAAGAGCTAGAACCCAAGCCCTTCAAGATCACATCAAAAGTCTGGTATGTTGTAATAACCATGTGCTATCGCTATAAGGATGGAGATTGTCGAGGAAGCTAGGTTGCTATAGCCGGGATGCTGGGTTGTGTAGCTGGGATGTGCGTAATCGGGTTATGCTTAGCCGGGATGTGCGTAGCTAGGATGTGCATAGCTGGGATGTGCTTAGCCTATAGCCGGAATGTGCGTAGTCAGGATGAGTTTTCTATGTATTTTTGTTATTTTTGTATTGGGCTTTGGTATTTCCACAAATAGGCCTAAACTTACGTTTTTAGGTGTTTATTAGAGGCCTAGTCATATAAATACTCAGACTTTGCCATTTTTGGTTAACTTTTAATTAATAGAAATTAAGCATTTGAATTGAGAGCTTAGCCTCTTGTTGGTTCTTGATTGAAACCAAATTGATTCTTATCAAGGAAGCTTTCCTTGTGGCAAATCCTCCTCCGACTTATCATTCTGTTTGTGGATCGTGGCATCATTCCTAATCATTCCTTAATCTTCTCCATTTTTCTATTTGAGTTTTAACCCACAATTCATGGAGTCTTGAAGTTTGCAATCCGGAAACAATCCTAGCCAAGCATTCATGTCTTGGAAGTCATCAATGACAGGTTACCCTTGCGAGGAAGGATTTGTTCCTAGTCGAGTCATGCATTGATGGTGCCCATGGTTATAATTGTGTGATGTGGATATACATGGATACACATGGGGGTGTATGACGGGTTACCCTTGCGAGGAAGGATTTGTTCCTAGCCAGGTCATACATTGATGATGCCCATGGTTGTAGGCTGTGTATGTACACGTGGGGTGCAGTGATCGGTTGGTTACCCTTGCGAGGATGAATTTGTTCCTAGCCACGGTCAGTGCATCGGTGAGCCCACATTGGTGTGTTATGTATGTGCATGACGGGTTACTCTTGCAAGGAAGGATTTGTTCCTAGTCGGGTCATGCATTCATGATGCCTATGTTTCATACTTCATTTGCATGGATGGAAATAGAATGAAGGCACTCGCGTACTTGTGGGTTTCAGTGGGCTGAGAACGCAAGTACTAAGGGGTCATCAGGTTTGGAATTCCTTAGCGACACTGACTGATCACTGAGGGGGAATGGCTAGTGCACAACAAGGTGGCCCTGATAGGTGATGAATCATTTTTCTTGTGAGAAGCTATTTCTGGGATATGGTACCATATTGCATGTTGATAGATGAGTCAAGTGCATACATCATTCTGTGCATGATTGTTTGAGTTGTGAAATGCATTGGATGATTGGTTTGTTGAGTGAGTATTGGAATAATGGATTTTTTGTTAATGATTGATTGTGGTGAGTAATGTTGTTTCTTTCCAACTGCTGCTATCTGATACTTGTTGTTTATGTATAATAAACTCACCCTTGTTTTTGTTGTACTGTGTGGTTGGTACCTGTGATGATCACGAACCTTTGTTCGTGTGAGTAGATGAGTAGCAGTATGTGACTCTAGAGAAGTATTCTTTTTGGTTGGAGTCGCCAAGCCGACGTGATGACGTTGGATTTCTTTTTTGAGAAAGAGTTGTGTTTTTTGTTAATCAACTTTAGTTTCCTTGACTCTTTTGTTAGATATGTAATTTCAGGTGTATATATATGTAAAAATCAAATGAAGTTCTAACATGAGGATGATATGCACTAATTATATATATATATATATGTGTGTGTGTGTGTGTGTGTGTGTGTGTGTGTGTGTACATATGTATTTAATTATGTAACTACAATATGTGTATGATAATGGTATTATTGCGAAAAAAAATCACTACCATTTTCATAATCAAATTAATGAAGTTTTTATTAAAATTAAGACATGCAAGATTAAGAGTTTGTGATATCGTAGCGACGAGGCTCATTACACTCGCAAGGTATAATGGGCAGTTCCTCTTCCAATGTCCTTCCTTCTGACAATGGAAGCATACAGCGTTAGCCTTGTCCTTAGACTTCTCCTTTCCTTTACCCTTGCCTTTGCCCTTCTTCTTTTTGGGCTTGAGCTTGTCAGTCTCTACAGACTTGCCTTTGCCCTTAGCCTTATTAGGCCCGCCATTCAGAAGGGCTTGGGTCCTGTTCTTTTTAACAATACCCTCAGTAGTGGTTAGGAGATTCAACAACTCTGGGAGTGTTGTCTCTACCTTATTCATATGGTAGTTGACCACAAAGCCATTAAATGAATGTGGAAAGGACTGCAGGACTAAGTCAACACTTAGCTCATTGTCCATGATAAAGCCTAGAGAACCAAGTTTCTCTATAAGCCCAATCATCTTAAGGACGTGCGGTCCAACTACAGTGTCCTCAACCATCTTGCAGCCAAACAGTTCCTTAGAGGTTTCAAAACACTCAGCCCTCCATTGCTTATCATAAAGCTCTTGCAAATGCAAGATAATGGAGGGAGCATCCATATGCTCATGCTCATGCTGACGCTGAAGCTCTGCAAACATAGACGCAAGCAATATGCATACTGCCTACTCATTGTCCGCTAGGTGTTATCTATGGGCTTCCCGGTCATACTTGGCATGCCTATCTTGCCCTTGAGCAAGGGCAACAGGAATAGGAGAATCTAGAACATACGCTATCTTTTCAGAACGTAAAACTATTTTTACATTCCGATACCAATCTGTGAAGTTTGGACTAGTTAACTTGTTAGCATCCAGAATTGAGCGTAAATTAAAAGTTCCAGCCATAACTCAATTGTTGAAAATAAAAATAAACATACATAAGTATTTCATGATATTTAATAACCAAATACGAAGACTTTTAAACGTATATGGCCCTCCCACTATTTTCTCTAAAATCAACGACCCTCGGTGATTGATTTAGAGTTATCCTTCATAAGGATATCCTTAGTGGGCTAAGAGAACGGCTAGGTTCATTAGTCTTCGACTGTGCCTGCAAAACTAACTTATCTAGTGGGTTGATTTTATTAACAACATCTCTATATCTTCTCTTAGATCATTAGGTTGACAACTCTTTGTCACTTAGTGTCACATCACTATGTAACAACCTGGCCACATTTCCCTAGATGCATAGACCTGGCTGAGCCTGCAGCCTATACACCTATTCTAGCACAAACCATTATCCTAAGTATCGTACACTTCAAATAACACTATCACCCAATGAAATGATAGGTCTTAGCTGAGCTAGAGAGTACTACTATGTAGAAGGCATTTGAGTGACCATCTTTCTTAGGGACTAGAATGACTAGAACTGCACATGGACTCAAGATTTCTTTAACCCACCCCTTTTGCATCAAGTCTTCAACTTGCTTTTGTATCTCCTTGGTTTGTTGGGGATTGCTCCGATAGGCTGGCCTATTAGGCAATGAAGCTCCTGGAATGAGATCAATTTGATGCTCAATGCCCCTAAGAAGGGGTAGACCTTGAGGCACTTCTTTGGGAAAGACATCTTCAAAAATCCTACGACAAAGAAGAGGCCTCTTTTGGAAGAGAGTTAGTAGGACATGTGCTCTTTGAATTACACTCTTTACTCAAAAGTAAAAGTATCGGTTTTCTCAGTTGCATAGCCCTTTTCACTCCTTTTTCTTTTATAAATAGATTTGATTCTTTCCTTTCTTTCTCTTTTCCACCCTCGTTTTCCTTTTTCTTTTCATTGTTCTCTCTTTTTCTTTTCTCTCTGCTTTTATTTTCTTTCTCATTTTCAATTGATCCTCACTAACTTCTCTTGGAGCCAATGGTGCAAGAGTAGTTTTGCGATCTTTATGCACAAAAGTGAACTTATTAGTGAAACCATCATGCAGGACTTTCTTATCATACTGCCAATGTCTCCCAAGAAGCAAATGACAAGTCTCCTTAGACACCACATCACACAAAATAGAATCTTCATATTTTCCTATGGAAAAAACCACTTCAACTTGCTTATTCACAGCCATCTCACCATCTTCAATAAGCCATTGAAGTTTGTATGGTTGTGGGTGTGGCTTAGTCACATTAGTGCAACTCCCACTATCAATGATCAAAGAGCATAACTTCCCTTGGATGAGGCACCTCGTATGAAAAATATTTTCTCTTTGACAGTCATCCAATTCAGCTGCTTAACTACCCAACATCCTTCTAATCATGAATAAATCTCCTTTTGAATTTTTCTCCTCTTCATGCTCATTTTCATCGCTGGATGGGGAAGATTCTGAAGAAGAATCACTAACTATTTCTCCATCCTCCTTAAGTAACATAGTCTTCTTAGTTGGACATTGAGAAGCTATGTGACCTCTTCCCAAACACTTGAAGCACTTAATCTCACTATGATGACTACCAAGATATGAATGCTTGGCTTGGATCATTCCAGATTGCAAACTTCAAGACTCCATGAATTATGGTTTGAAACTCAAATAGAAAAATGGAGACGATTAAGGAATGATGCCATGATCCATAAACGAAACGATAAGTCGGAGAAGATTCGCCACAAAGGAAAGCTTCCTTAATAAGAATCGATTTGATTTCAATCAAGAACCAGCAAGAGGCTAAGCTCTCAATTCAAGCAAATACTTAATTTCTATTAATCAAAGTTAACCACAAATAGCAAAGTCTGAGTATTTATATGGCTAGGCCTCTAATAAACACCTAAAAACATATGTTTAGGCCTATTTGTGGAAATATCAAAGCTCATTCCAAAAATAACAAAAATATATAGAAGCACTATGATTTTGACGAAAATAATCGATTAAAATAGTATGATCCAGCGCTGTGTAATCGATTACAGAAGGATGGTAATCGATTAAAACAGTGTGTTCCAGCGCTGTGTAATCAATTAAAGCATTGTGTTCCAATGCTATGTAATCGATTACAGGAAGCTGGTAATCAATTAAAGCAGTGTGTTTGAGCCAATAATCTTCAAGGTGCTCCAATTTAGCTCCTTGTGTCTTCCTTCATTCTTGCCCGTGTTAACTAGTCCAACCATGATTCTCTTGGTCATCTCTTCTTGAAGAAGTTTGGCTTTGGACCTTGTTATTGGTCCCTTCAACTCATGGAGTGCTTCTAGAACTTCATGATCCTTTGATAGTCCTTTATCATCCCCTCCTTCTTGAAAAGAATCTGTCCTCATATTTGCATTCAAAACACCTATATCACAAGAAGAAAGATCAGCGACATTAAAACTAAAACTCACCCCATACTTACTTGGCAAGTCAATCTTGTAGGCATTGTCATTAATCCTCTTAAGGACCTTGAAAGGTCCATCACTGATGAGGACATCAAAGGTCAACTTGACATCAAAGACCAACCCCAAGACCAAGACCCAATACAAGGCATAGGAGGACCCATGACAAGAGCAAGAGCTAAAAAGACCCAAGAAGCTTTGCAACATATAATGGCTAATCTGAGGGCAATCCAATTGCATGAGGGAACCCA
>CM023958.1:21064924-21104200 GCA_013407115.1 Glycine latifolia | reverse complement strand
AATTACAATAGCCAAAATTACAAAGAAAATACAAAACGAAAATTACAATCAGATTAAGGAGAGAAACAACCCGATGATCCAAAGTATGCAATGCAGAATGGAGTTACCAAATCAGGTTGAATGATTAAAAGACACTAAGCGCAGCTTTCCTTAATCTTGAAATGGTTTCAAGCTCCAAGAATGACTTAAACACACATAATCAATGCACAATGGAGCAAGACACAATTAAACCCTTAGAAAACACTTTAGAATGCTCACAAGACTATTTAAGCTCAGAAAATATGTATGGGTAATGTTCCTCAAAGTTATCAAAGCAGCTGAGCATCAATCCTATTTATAACAGCTTTTCATAACTGCCTGTAATCGATTAAATCACCAATTTAATCGATTAAAACGCTTAAGTAATCGATTAAGTCACCGCTTTAATCGATTAAAGTGTTCATGAAATTTCTGGGTTTGAGCCACGAGCAAATTAATCGATTAATACGAGCTGTAATCGATTATTCCAGTAGAACTGCATTTTATAAAAGCTCGTGTAATCAATTACGAGAAATGGTAATCGATTATTGCAGTGCAACATGTTTTTCTTGATGCATTATATAATCGATTACAATTCCTGGTAATCGATTATTCCAGTGCAACATGTTTTTCTTAAAACATTGTGTAATCGATTACGAATACTGGTAATCAATTATTTCAGTATAACCATGTTTTATAAAAGGCTTATGTAATCGATTACTTCACTTGGTAATTGATTAAAGTATTCATGAAAGCTTTTCCAGTTTTGAAAAACGAAGCAAATAATCGATTATTACAGTGCACTTTGCATTTTTTCAAAAACAATTGAATCAGTTTTGAAACCTTAGTCAAATCATTAAAGCCTTGTGATTTTTATGAAACTAATTAAGTTAATTATGGATTAAATGAATGCAATGCACTTGGATCACCAGAATTGCTTTTCTTTTACACATTTCATACTAAATTATCTTCAAGGCATCCATTGCATGTTGAAAGCTCAAAATCAATGCTTGAATCAAAGTTCCTTTGCATTCTTTAAGTAGCTCCTCCTGAATCCAACATGTTTTCTCTTTGTGTATGATCTTGATCTTTGCACAAGCTTCCCATGAGTCTTCTTACCATAAGAAGATCTCCCTCTTCTGGTTGAAGAAAACCATCATCCTCCCCTTCATTAGAGGAACTATGAGATCTTTACCCAAACATTTAAAACATTTAATTGAACTAGCTCTATTGGAAGGGGGTTGAGTAGGAGAAGTAGGATTACCTCTTGAAGACTTCCTTTCAATATGTTGTGAAGAAGAACCCTCCTTCTTGGAAGTGTCCTTATCCTTCTAAGATGAATAACCATATGAAGACTTCTTGTAGGCTTATTTTCTCTTCAATTGTTGCTCCACTTTCATAGTCCTATGTATAAGTTCATCTAGGGTGTTGTAGCTTTGAAGCTCTACAACATCTTGAAGGTCTCTATTCAAAACATTCAAAAATCTAGCCATTGTAGCCTCATTAGTCTCCTCAATGTTTGCCCTTATCAAAGAAATCTCCATCTCCTTGTAATAATCATCAACACTTTTACTTCCTTGATAGAGTATTTGTAATTTGTTATGCAAATCCCTTATATATTGAGGTGGGACAAATCTATCCCTCATGATTCCTTTCATTATCCACCATGTGTCCGATCGATGTCTTCTTAATCTTTCTCTCTCCATTTGCACTTGATTCTACCACGCCATAGCATATCCCTCAAATTCTAAGCTAGCCAACTTCATTTTCTTTTGTTCACTAAAATTGTGACAATCGAAAACTTGGTCGACTTTCATCTCCCAATCAAGGTAAGCCTTCGGGTCATAAGTACCTAGGAACTTTGGTATTTTGACCTTCACATCATCCATGCCATCCCTATTCATCTGATGCCTGTGCCTATGCATTCTACCATCTTCATAGCCATCACCACTCCCTTCAGAAGAATGAGGTGACCTATGATGTCTCCTTCGCTCCATGTCTTCCATTCTCCCACTCAACTTTTGAGTGCTTCTTTGTATCTCATCAAATCTGTCTCCCATCCTCCTTTCAACATTTCTTTGAAACTTATCCATTTTCTTAGCCAATGAAGCCATTAACTTAGTGGTTCTAGGGGAAGGTGGATCACTATCACTTTTGGCAAAATATTAGTAAAATAAATAAAATATTGGACCTTACCACTCACTAAGTGTTTACCTCTTCAACACTCGTGTTTCACACTTGAAAGACTTTTTCTATAAGGTTCACTCTTGTCTTTTTTCACTCACTAACTCTTCTTCAGCCCTTGAAATCAACCAAAGATTTCAATTCAAGGAGTAACCAACGTGAAAGATGAAACAAATCCAAACTCAACTTAAGAGGTCAAAGAAAGAAAACTCTAAGACAAAACCTTGAAAAATTAGAAGACAAACAATAAAAGCTAAAAAAGAAAGTATAACTCAAAAGGAATGCCAAACAAGATAAATAGGAAAATAAATAAAAATATGGCTAAGTATAAACCACTGCTATTATGCAAAAATAAAATACTAGAAAGTAGTAATAAGAATACACTAAAAGGAGCTGTAAAATTTGGACTATAACTTCTTCTTTTGTTCTTTTTTTTCTTTTTTATATTTGGGTCATCATATTTTTTGATATTTTCATTTTGACCCCAAAATATTTTTTGAATATTTGCTCTTTAGTCCTTCGTGTTTTGCCTTTTGGTACTAGAAACTTTTGAATATCTTTTGAAGACAAAAAGATAGGATAAGATAGGATAATTCAAAAAGAGAGGATATTCAAATTTGATTTTTTTTTCATTTTTTTTGTAAAGAAAATAAAATTTAAATAAAGAAAATGAAAATTGCTCTCTGGATTCTAGCTCTGATTACCACATGATGACTACCAAGGCATGAATGCTTGGATTGGATTGTTTCCATAGGCCAATTTCAAGATGTCAATGATAGATAGTAGAACTTACAGATAAAAGGTGGGGAAGATAAAGAAGATGGTAATAAATAACGCTATGATCCGTATTGGAATGATAAGTTGAGGAGGATTTGCCACAAAGGAAAGCTTCCTTGATAAGAATCAATTTGGGTTTAGCTAAGAACCAAGAGGCTAAGCTCTCAATTCAAGCAAATGCTTAATTTTATTCAATCAAAAGTTATTCAAAATTAGCATTGTCTGAGTACTTATGGAGTTAAGCCTCTAATAAAACCTAAAAACGCATAGTTTGAGCCTATTTAAGTCCACATTGAGGCCCATTACACAAATAAGAAATTACTAAATTACGACAATACGAAAATAATGAAAACTAGGGAAATTATGAAATCTACGAAAGGAATTGCGTTAAGCGCGATATTCGCACTAAGCGAGGTCTCCTACAATCCTTGTGTATTCCTCCATCCTTGTCCTTGTTAAATAGTCCAACCATGATTCTCTTGGTCATCTCTTCTTGTAGAAGCTTGGTTTTAGACCTTGTCATTGGACCCTTCAATTCATGGAGTGCTTCTAGAACTTCATGCTCTTTGGATAGTCCTCTATCATTAGGTCATTCTTTCAGAGGCACAATTCAGTAATTGTATATTGATTTTAATACAAAATCAAGGGGGGTTTGTTTTAATGATGGAATTAAGAAAACCTAAACATAATTAAGTCGTAAACAAAAGTAGATTTAGTTGACAGAAAATCAAGGGTCAAATGCTACGGTTCATCATCATAGTTCTAGAATTAGAGCACAAAACCTACGATCCTACAATCCAATATGAGTTCATGAGATAATCATCTCATATGGATTCATGAAAAAAAAGAATGCAATCGCTTTCTCTAGTTTCCCTGAATTCAAGCACAACTCCGTATTGGTTTAGGTAATATCCATAACCCCAAATCTCAATTCAATTTATCAAATCTAAACTTCATCATGCATCTAAACTTTATCAAATATGACTTCAAATTATATGGAATTTTTTTATATAATTTTACAATATGGTATTTTATAGGGTATAAAGTATTATTTATTTATTTATTTAATATTTATAATAATCAAATCCTTTTATTTATTTACAGTCTTGCATTTAAATGTCCATTGTCTTTCACAAATTCTTACGGTTTTCATATTTAGTTTTTCTTTTAGGCTTGCTTTCAGTTTTGATGAAAATATTTAATTTTAGATTTTCAATACTAACATAATTAATATGTGTAAACTTATTTATGGTAATTGATAGTGGCATAATTTCTTATTTATTTCTTGCGGGTCGCCATGTTACATGAGTGAATCATCTACCAAGTTTGCTGACGACTAATCTCCACCTAAAGAACCTAGATGGGTAACCTTTAGTATGTTCTATTACGAGCATATCTTATAAGAGGAAACATCTTAAATCAAACTGAGAGGATTAAATTTAGACCGCATAACTATATATGGAGGGTTAAGATTTAATGTCAAAAGTCACATGACATTAAATCTTAATTGTCCATGTTTGATTATAAGGTCTAGATTTAACCTTCTCATTCTCACATAAGATACCTTCCTCTCATATGATATGTCTTCTCTCCCTAATGGCTACCGAAAGTACAAATGAACTAAGACATAGATCAATTGAGTCAATAAAAGAACCATTTTTCATCTAAATTTAGTGCTCCCACTCATTCCTCACAAAACACATGTTTTCTCTCTTCCCACAATTAACACATGTTAACCCTTCCAAGTATATCATTTTCCAACAAAAACAATTTTTTCCCCAAAGATTATAGATAACCCTTCCAACTCACAGGGATGGTTACAAGACCATATTATCATCATCTTATCAACATCAATGCATTCACCTTATCAAACAATATTCATATAGATTCAATTCATCATGCAAATCTCATTCAACTTATCATACATTCATCATTCACATCTTGTTCAATTCATCATTCATATCATTCTCACCAATCATGTACTTGCATATAGTTCATCTAAACATCATTAGACTTTTCACATCACAAGTTCTCATAATCAAACAATAATCTCAACATATGAATGTGAATTACATGAGAATGACAAGATATATCAACTCCATTCATTCCATTTATGCTACACATACACCTTAAAAAACATTTAAGATTGATTTTCAATTGAAATTCACCAAACAAAATTTGAGAGGCCAACAAAGATCACATAACCACAAATTTCCAGCACCAAATAGGTGGAGATATAGTACCAAGGAGATTCAAGAGAAGACACACTTTGTTTTGTTTTGTTTAGGTTTTTAATTGTTGATTCGCTGGTTGCTAGATACATATGACTATGAGAATGTAATTTTGTTTATTAGATCACTAAACTTCAGTTTCTAAGAGAGATTGCTATTATAGTGTGTTAGAATTTAATACCATGGATAAATTATGGCTTTCATATATTTTTCTTCCTCCTGAAGGAGGTTTATTTATATAAGTGGATATAATAAATATCCCATAATAATAGAAAATAATCTAACAATCTTATCTTATCTATTCAAAATGCTAACAACTAGTTTAAATTTAAACAACTTGTATTCCTATCTAAAATAACAATATTTTAAATTCAAAAACTTTCTTTCAACACTCCCCCTCAAGTTGGTGCATGAATATCTATCATTCCCAACTTGTCAATCATTTCTGCAAAGACTCTTCCTGATACAACTTTGGTCAACACATCCGCAGTTGATCATCAGACCTTACATAAGGAGTTTGAACAATTTTGTCATCTAGCTTCTCTTTAATGAAGTGTCTGTTTATGTCAACATGTTTTGTTCTATCATGTTGAACTGGATTATGGGCAATTTCTATTGCAGCTTTATTATCACAGTATAGGTTCATAGGCTGGTCATACCTAATTTCCAGGTCAGTTAAGATGCTTTTAATCCAAAGCAATTCACAAATACCATAAGCCATACCTCTATATTTTGCCTCAACACTTGACCTTGCTACTACTTTTTGTTTCTTGCTTCTCCATGTGACTAAGTTGCCTTCTACAAAAGTAAAGTACCCTGAAGTTGATTGCCAGATAGTTTTATCTCCAGCCCAGTCTGAGTCACTATATCCTTCCACACTAGCTTTATTATTTTTAGAGTATAAGAGTCCTTTTCCTGGTGAACCTTTGAGGTATCTAAGGATGTGATACATTGCATTCATATGTTCTTCACTAGAAGAGTGCATAAACCTACTCACAATGCTCACAGAATAGGCAATGTCAGGTCTAGTATGAGATAAATAGATTGATTTTCCTACTAACCTCTGGTATCTGTTCTTATCTATTTCAATTTGATCTAGGTAAATCGCAAGGGAGTGATTCATCTCAATTGGAGTGTCAGTTGGCTTACAAGCCAACATTTTCAGCCAAGAGGTCCAGAGTGGCAGAGTGTACTTTCTTTGTGACAAAAATATTCCTTGTTTGGATCTTGTAATCTCTATTCCAAGAAAGTATTTTAATTGGCCTAGGTCCTTCATTTCAAATTTAGTAGCTAACCTCTTTTCAAGTAGCTTCATCTCTTCCATATCATCACCTGTTAACACCATATCATCCACATAGACAATGAGTATGGCCACCTTTCCATTATTATGCTTTATGAACAATGTATGGTCTGAATTAATTCTCTTATACCCAAACTTCTTCATTGCTTATGTGAATCTACCGAACCATGCCCTGGGTGATTGTTTAAGGCAATACAAGGCTTTGTTTAGTTTGCAAACTACATTCTCTTTTGAAGGTGCTAGCTTTACTTCTGGTGGAACCTCTATGTAGACTTCTTGTTCTAAATCACCATTCAAGAAAGCATTCTTAACATCAAACTATTTTAGAGGTCAGTCTCTATTAGCTGCTATGGATATCAGGATTCGAAGTATGTTGAGCTTAGCCACTGGAGCAAATGTATCTTGATAGTCTACACCATACTTTTGTGTATATCCTTTTGCCACGAGTCTTGCTTTGTATCTATCAATGCTCCCATCTGCCATAAGCTTTATGGTGTACACCCATTTGCATCCAATTGTCTTGCCATTTGGTAAAGAAGTTAATTGCCAAATCTCATTTTTCTAGAGTGCCTCCATCTCGGTGTTCATTGCTTGCTTCCATCTAGGATCTTCCAATGCTTCCTACACACTATTAGGAATAGATACAGTGGATAATTGGTCAACCGTTAGAGCATATGATTCAGATAATCTGTGAGATGATACATAATTGCTAATGGGGTATTTCACTTTTTTTCCGGCTCTGGTTCATATACTGCTTTTGGTACCTTTGTTTGGTCTTTCGGATTTTTTGATTGGTGGAGCAGGTATTGAAACATCTAAATGTGGAACAGAAATTACCTTAGTAGTAGATTCAGGATGCATTTTAGGATTGTCCACAGCTAATGATTTGGCTATGTGAGGCATACTTTGAGTTTCATTTGGTAGAGGAGAAATTGCATTAAGAGGAGCTATTTAAGAGGTTTTAGGGGAAGAATTTTGAAGTGAGTTTGAATTTGTGGAGCTATTTGGAGAGAGAGAGGACGCTGGATCAAGTGTTATAGAAGGAGACAACCAGAATTCTTCTTCTCCAATATGTTGAATCTCCCCCTGAGAAGAAGGAGTGACTCCCCCTGAATAAAAAGCTTCGGATTCCCTAAAGGATACCTTAAGGGTTACATACATTTTATGAGTCTTGGGATCAAAGCAACAATATCCTTTTTGGAGGTTAGAATAGCCTACAAAGATGCTTTTCCTAGTACAAGGGTCAAGCTTATTTAGGAATATGGACGTAGGTGGTACAACCAAAGATGCGAGGTTTAAGATTCATTTTGTGAGGGATAGAGAAGAAGGTTTCAAGTTTCTGATGTGGGGTGAGAAAATTGAGGGCACTAGAGGGGGTGCGATTAATTAAGTAAGCAGCAGATTGGAGGGCCTCACCCCAATAGGAAGATGACCTATTCGTATCAATTAAGGAAGCCCTAACTATTTCCAATAACTGCCTATTTTTTTGCTCGGCTAGCCATTTTGTTGAGGTGTGTAAGTACAAAAGGTCTGATGTTTTACGTCAGTAGAGGTTAAGAAGTCAGAAAAAGGACCATTCTTATATTCTAGGCCATTATCCGATTGGAGAATTTGTATAGAACTATTGAATCGTGTATTAATCATGCTGTGAAATCGTTTAAAAGCAGAAAAAATCTCATTTTTATGTTTAAGTAATAAGATCCATACCATTCGAGTACATCATCAATGAAGGACACATAATAATAAAAGTGAGAAAAACCACCTTAGCAAGACCCCAAACATCAAAATGGATAACTTGAAATGGAATGCAACTTTTGTTCATACTAGGATAAAAAGGAATGCGGTGGCTTTTAGCCATTTCACAAGTGGAACACTGAAATTTAGAGGGATTGCAAGTAAATAAATGGGGAAACAATTTGTGAAGATAATCAAATGAGAGATGGTCGACTCTTTTATGCCAAAGCCAAACAACGGAATGAGGGGAATCTGGAGTGGTAGTAGCAGAGGCTCGTCCAAGTGGTCCAGGGTCACCATCCGAAAGCTCCAGAAAGTAGAGGTTGCCTTCCCTAACACCATAGCCAAGAATCACATGGTTCTGAACATCCTGAAAAACACAAAAAGTAAGCCAAAAAATTACATGACAATTGAGGTAAGAAGTTATTTTACTAACAGAGAGCAAGTTGAAATCGACAGAGGGAACCACAAGAACAGAGTGAAGAGTGAGTGTAGGAGAAAGAACAAGAGTGCCCTGACCAGTAATAGAGGTAGAGCCACCATTAGCAATGGTAATATTGGTCTTAGTGCAAGGAGAATAATGTGTTAAGAAAGAAGCATCACGAATCATATGGTCTGACGCACCAGTATCAATTATCCAAGAAGATTTTCGAGAGTGAGCAGAAAAAACAAAAGAATTATCTACGATACCTTCATACGCAACATTAGCAAGGGGAGGAAGAAGGATCACCAGCAGAGGATGATTGGTGTGCGTTGAAGGGCATTTTGCTGCGAGATCGCTTGTTGAAGTCCCACCACTCTGGGTAGCCGATGAGCTCAAAGCATTGAGACTTGGCATGGCCAGATTCACCACAATGAGAACAGAGAAGAGGTTTGCCAGAGGGGCCGTCTTTGCGAGATTTGAGTGAAAGAGGACCATGGGAGACACGAGAAGCTTGAGACAATAGGGCTACCATAGAGGAAAAAATGAGGAAGAGACGCAAACGATAAATCAAGGTGTTTTGGATATGTCAATTTTGAAAGAAAAAAATAGATAGGAGTGGTATGTTGGAAAAAAGGAGTGGTATGTAGGAAAAAAGGGGTGAAGAAGAGTATAAAGGAATGGTGAATGGTAAAATAGGGAAAGGTGTCCCATATCAAAACACAACTGATACCATGTTAAAATTTAATATCATAGATAAATTATGATTTTCATATATTTTTCTTCCTCTTGAATAGGTTTATTTATACAAATAGATATAACAAATATTCCATAATAATAGAAAAAATCTAACAATCTTATCTTATTTATTCAAAATACTAACAATTAGTTTAAATTTAAATAGTTTGTATTACTATCTAAAATAATAATATATTAAATTCAAAAACTTCCTTTCAACACAGTGGATATGACTATCACATTCTTCCCCTTTCCTGTGATCCTCATGAATTATCTAATCAATAAAAAGTTCTAGTGGAGAAGTTCACAACAACTTGCTTGCAGATTCTCCTGTTCCCTCGCTTTTGAACAAAACCCATTTGTTTCACGCGTTAAACATGAAGAAAATTCCACATTTTCCAACCTTTTTGGGTTCTTACGTGATTACAAGTTTTCAGGGAAGTGCAGTGCTAGGAACACAAAAATATTGCATGCCCATTTACTTATAACTTGTGATTTACAGTCAAATATCTTCTTGATGGACTTGCTTGATTTGTACTGCAAATCCGCTGACATGGTTGTTGTTTGCAAGCTGATTGATACAATTGCTCTTCCAAATCTTGTTTGTTGGAACACCATGATATCTGGTTTTGACCACCATTCAATGTTTGAGGAGTCATTGGAGATGTTTTGTAGGATGCATTTGCTTGGTATTGATTCTGATGAGTTTAGTTATGGAAGTGGTCTATGGGCATGTTGTGGATTGCGAGCTCCAAACCAGGTCATCGTCATTATGCTTGTCTTGTTGATGTTCTTGGTCGATCAGGTGGACTGAGGGAGGCTGAAAGTTTCATTAACAAGATGCCCATTGAGCCTAGGTAAGTTAGTAGCCAAAAAGATATTGGAACTGGGGCCAAGTGATGCTGGAGTGTATGTGTCATTTTCAGACATATGTGCAGATGTAGGACTGTGGGAAGAAGTCACAAAGATTAGAAACTCGTTGAAAGGAACTAGAATAAAGAAAGACCCTGGTTGGAGCCTTTTGTGAAGAGCTATGAATATGATGTCATGATTGGTGACTCTGAATAGCTACTAATCCGATCTCATGAATTCCTTACATAAATATACGGTCAAAGAATATTGACTTTGACATCTGAAGAGATTCATATGGATCAAGACAACCACCTTTCCGGATGATGCTAGATGCACAGTTGTCATCATAAGAAATATCGAGATATACTGATACAGCCATAAACGTTATATCCAATTGTAAGTACTTGCACAATCCAGCTGCATAAATATGCCATGAAACACGTCTTTTGCATTTGTATCCCATTTCCTAGCCAATTTCTATACTCATCTGTCTTTTGCACTTGTGTGAGAAATTCTTATGTGAAACAAGGTAAAATCATATGCAAAACGATAAAGTTGTTGTGAATAACGAATATTGCCTGGAGAGTTTCTCTGGTGCATAATGCAAGTGAAATTCTATTCAACAACATGCTGTTAGAATATTAGGATTCTTATCCTCTTAGGAGTCTTATTCCTCTCTTGGTTCCTTATCTGCAGTGCCAAGTTTCCATGAACATATGCTTCAAGTTTTCAATGATTATTACTGTGTGGTATAATGATTTTGTTTCTTACATAACTTACAGGTATAATTTCAAGGTCAGATAGCTATACTGATTGGGTTTTGGGTTTAAAATTAGTCCAAGATATTGGTGGCTGTTATAATGCGACAGTCATTAAGCAATTGATTGGAACTAGCGTCTGTGCAGAGAAAAGCACGATTTTTCCAGCATGTTGTTTTGGGTGAAATTGATTGGAACTTGCGTCTGTGCAGAGAAAAGCACGATTTTGGAGACTTTGATATCACAATTTTGAGCTTAAGAATATTAACATAAGAATTATAGAAATGTATTATTCTAGTAAAAATCTTTCTTAAAAATATATAACGGATAGTAAAAAAATTTAACTGTACATACAGGCACATACATAAAATAGAAATTATGCATGTACCTTAAAAATATCTGACATAACCCTCATATTCGATAATTGAGTAGTTGAGAATTTTCGGGTTGGATTTAAAGCAATGGTTAAAATATCCCAACTACTTAATTTTTGAACTTGAGTGTTACATTAGATTATTTTTATTTGCATGTATGATTCCTCTAAATGAAAATATGAACTCGTAAGTTGCAACAGATCAATAATCCAACTAACTTTTACTTGGGCAAAAACTTTCATTCTTGCTGTCCAGGCAAATGTCGGATGGCAATAACTGCTTCTGAATACGAGCTGCAAGCTGAGAAACTTTCTCATCCTCTAAATTAAGGTGTCGCCTTAGCAAACTCTAAAAACAAGGAATTTTATTATTGATTAGTACTCCCAAAACATAATTATATGTATATCATATCAAATTTTGAATAGGAAATGAAATATTACCTCAGAAGCCCATAAGCAATCGTATGCTTTACGAGGAATTATGTGTATATGCGTCTGAAATGTACGTTTTATGGCAAAATAAGCCACATTTCAGAATTTGCAGTGATGTAGAGACAAACTAAATGATTCCATAAAAGTGCAAGTGACAGTATGATCTAAACTCTTACATGATATATTACTTGGCCAGCAGCTACCCCATTGTTGACCAAGAGGTTGAATGAACCTGCAGAATTCAAAACATCCTATGAAACTACATGGCATGAGATATAATGTTATGTAGAAGTATCAAAATAGCAGATGATCAACAGCGCTGACATGAGAATGACAACATGCAGGGTAATTATAATTTTCTCCAAAACAAACAATAACAAAAGTTTGATATCCAGCATTAAAAATGGCTAAACAACCAAAGATTCATAGAAACCATTATGAATCAAGAATCTAGTAATGCACTGAAGTTAATGATTTTTCCTCATTGTTGCTAACAAAGCCATAGCAAGGTATCCATATGATATCTACCAGTAGGGTTTCAATTTCGTTTTTAAAAATCTAAGCCGTATAAGATAACAACACATAGCAGAGTTCCGATAAATGTACATGTATTGAAGTACATACTGCAGCCAGTAGCCTTCATGATTGCATTGCTAATGAAAGGCACTTTTGAACACATTGCAGCTACCACCTGTATCATAGCCAATAAGGCTAGGTAATAAGAGCACTGCTACATGTTTGACAAAAATGAAATAAATAAAATCAGGACACATGCCTTTAACTTAATAACCAGAGAGAGAAAACATAGCAAAACATAACAACCAATCAAGTTTCAAGACAGGGATGGTACAAATTCATATTTGTAATGTGGAGCATTTTTGGGTAAATAAACAGGACCATTGTTTCACATTTACAACACAGGTACACCACTTTGCAGATCTTACAATTGCACTTTACAGTACAGAGCAACAAATTTAGCAGAGTTTTCAAGCTTGATGAAAATGCTGAAACATTCATTAAATCAATAAGATATGAGCATCCATTATTGGGTTTCTATGTTCATCTCTTGGCAGCATGCCCTATTTATGCATTTTCTGTCTCATCACTAGGATATTGTGTTTAAATCAGACATCAGAGACAAATGAAGAAGATCCTGTCGATGCAGATTACAAAGCACCACAAGGCTCACAATCATTTCAAAAGAAAAACCACCTCACTTCTCACAGTCCTTACCCTAGGGGTTAGAATTAAATTTAAGACTTAAAATCTTAAACATGTTATTTCACTGATTAAGTAGAGATATCAGCAAACATGCATGTTATTTCTTAACTTTAAACAATAATAAATATACCTATTTTCATTTAAATTGCCTAATTATTGATAACACAAGTAACATGTATCACAAGAACCTTCATAAAAGAAGTTTTCCTTATGGAGAAAGTATTTATTATTGACTTAAAATTATAGTGTAAAGTCAGTAAAGAAGTTACAAATTAATAAATTCAATCCTCTTGTACCTATTGAAAATTACTTACTGATGGAGGAGTAGCATCCAGTGAAGGGAAATGAGATTTTGGGATGATGAGAGAGTGCCTAGTAAACACAATGTAGAAGTCAGAAGTAGATAAACAAAAAACACACCATGCATTATAGTTGAAAAAGTAAATGGAATTGGATTGTAAACTTAGGCAACGATGATAACCAAATCAAACAATATGCCATTGACAAACTACAAAATTATCCAACACTTATCATATTTAACCATGGGATTCAAAATGGATATTTCAGAATACCTCTAAAAAAACAAAACTTAACATCACTTTCCTCTTTTTTTTCTACCAAATTAAGTTGCACTGTTAAGAATATTTTATTTTGAAATGTATCACCAGAAAAAAAAAAAGGTGTATAGCATTTTTGTAGTTAACTTGAAATAAAAACTACCCATGTATTTACTCTTTTACCCTTTTTTCTTCCCATGATCCCTGTTATGCTCATTGTCTATTCTTCCTTTCCCCTCAGCCTAATACCCTACCCCTACTCTGTTCTTCAAATTTTTGTTCATGATTCTATACTTCAATCACATATCCACTTAACCTAATTCTTAAATCTTTGCTTCCCTTCCTCTAATTCTTCATACTCTCTCATTTTATCCTCTTAGAACTTCCCTTGAAATAGTCATTGCAACACCAGTGCTTTGTAGAATTGAGTTTCAAAACACAGGGAATTGTGCAAAACTTGATGTATCTATTTGTGGCTAACTTGATCACATGTTATTCATGGTATAAAACACGTAGATATTAATATGGACATATGATAGGAATAGCAGTTAGTAGCAATAGCAGTTAAGTAGTAAAATACAGTTAGTTAGTTAGTTATACTAACTGTGGGAGGGTCAGAAATTATAAATAGGAGGTGGGTGGCTGAGGAAAAGGGGAGCTTGTAGGCAGAAAGTATTAGGAGGCTGTGACACCTCGAATAGTCACAATTGTACTGCAGGATCTAGTCTCCAAGATTCAATAAAGATTCATTCTTTTCCTTCTTTCTCTCTAAATCTGGTCCAGTTCCTATCAATTGGTATTAGAGCTTCGATCTTGGAGCTGTAGGTTGTTCATGGTGTCAATAACCAACGCGAGGATGGAGACGCGGATGGACCTGATGGAGCGAGCCATGGAGGAGATGCGAGACACAGTGGAATCGCGTCTGAGGTCAATGGAGGACGCGATTCAGAAGCTGGCAGCAGCATGGGAGAAACCAGCTGCAGCGGCAAAGTCAGGGGAGGAAGAAACGCGAGCAAGAAGCAGAGAAAATGCAGTGGCAGGAGAGAGTAGGTGGTGGAATTTGGAGTTACCAATTTTTTCGGGTGAAGACCCATTGGGCTGGCTGTCCAAGATGGAGAGGTACTTCAGACTGCAGGCTGCACGTGAGGAGGGCCGGTTGGAAGCAGTGATGATGGCAGTGGATGGAGAAGCACTGGGTTGGTATCAGTGGGGGGAAAATCTTGGAACCCAAACCATTCTTGGGAAGGGTTCAAGATTACTGTGTCTCAAAGATTCCAAGGGTCCAGTCTTGGGAGCCCTTTTCAGATCCTATTAGCCTTGAAACAGGAGGAATCAGTGCAGGGATTCATCAACAACTTTGAGAAGTGTGTGGGGACAGTTAAAGGACTGGAGGAGTCCTTTTTAATGGAGATTTTCCTCAAGGGGTTAAAGGAAGAAATTAGCACTGAGGTGAGGCTGCATGAACCCAGAAATTTAATGAATTCTATGAGTAAAGCAAGGCAAGTGGAAGAAAGAAATAGGATCTTGGGAAATATGAGCAGAGGATACAGCAAGGGGGATTCCAGCCAGAGGCCTAGTTCTTTAGGTCCAAGAAGTGGCAGAGTGGCAGCAGGTAGAAGAATCTGTCCAACCTGTTAGTAAAAGAATAATGGATGGCAAGGTAGAAAAACCTTCCATAATTTGTCACCTGCAGAAGTGGATGAGAAAATGAGGAGAGGAGAGTGTTTTACATGTGAAGAGAAGTATCATCCAACACATGTGTGCAAGAACAAGCAGCTGAGGTTGATGATTATGGAAGAAGAAATGAAGGAGACCCTTGCTGAAAAATACAGGCTGTTTTCCTCACCTGGACCTTGGGGACAAGGTCCATCTTGAAGGGGAGGGTATTGATAGGAATAGCAGTTAGTAGCAATAACAATTAATTAGTAAAATACAGTTAGTTAGTTAGTTAGTTAGTTATACTAACTGTGGGAGGGTCAGAAATTATAAATAGGAGGTGGGTGGCTGAGGAAAAGGGGAGCTTGTAGGCAGAAAGTATTAGGAGGCTGTGACACCTCGAATAGTCACACTTGTACTGCAGGATCTAGTCTCCAAGATTCAATAAAGATTCATTCTTTTCCTTCTTTCTCTCTAAATCTGGTCCAGTTCCTATCAACATATTATGGGGGACCAATAGCCATTATTGGAGATAACGGCCTATATAATGTGGTTGAAAGGAAAAAATACCCATTAGATGTTGTCGCCCTAGGTTTTGGGGGGGGGGGGGGGGGGGTCAACCCTAGGAGGATAGGGCTATCAATTGTTAGGTTTGGATGACCACTTTTCACATCTACCTTGAATTTTGATAATTAACAATAAGTATAAATTATTGATGTTTTAATGAGTTTATGACAAGTGGATAGGATCAAGTTATTAAAGGATTTAACTATAATCTACATGTATCGTCCACACTCAAAGAGGTTAATACTCTACTATATATTAACTATGTCCAACACGCTAAAACTAAGAATGTCCATTCGTGATATAAACTACTGTTATACACTGTGCATCATTACCACACGCGTCCAGTCAGTATCAGACTAGTACACTAGTTCAAAATTATCAACACAGCCAAAAAGGCTATGATAACTGAAAAGGGAAGTGCACGCATTCTCTCTCTTAAATTTTAAGCTTGCTTCTCTTTAGTTTAATTGCTAACATTTGAATTTAAGGAAAGAGATATGTTAGGAAATATCCTTGAAAGAGCTAAGAGCCTTAGTAACTGTCAGTTAGTTAGAACAGTTAGGATAACTAACTGTTAGTTAATTAAGAAACTATAAATAGTCAATTAGAGGGGAATTAGAGAAGGGAAGGGGAGGATTGGAAAATGGAGGGTGGTGAGACCTCAAAACTCATCTGTATTCTGTCTTGGGTGTTAGAAGCACCATAATAATAATACACACATTCTTTTCCTTTGTTTCTGGTCCAGTTCTATCAATTGGTATCAAAGCCTTCCACCATGAGTCCCAACTGCAAACGAGCAGTGCAGGTGGTGACGTCAGTATTGCAGTGTTCGCCTAGGACTAGTCAAAGGGATAGTGCCTAGCCAGCTCGGGTGGGTGTCGGAGCTGCGTTGCATGGTGGATGTTAGGACCCAATTGCAAGGTATGGGACTTGGAGTCCCACATTGGAAGTATGGGATTCTAGTGTGGAGTTTATAAGGCCTTGGGCTCTCCAACTACAATAGCTAGCTTTTGAGGTGTGGTTCTCTCAAGGTTCTCTCAAGGTTCTCTCGTATACTAATTCAAAATGATCAACACAATCCGAAAAGGCTATGATAGCCGAAAAGGGAAGTGCAGGCATTCTCTCTCTTAAATTTTAAGTTTGTCTTTCTTTATTTGAATTGATAACATCTGAATTTAACGAAATGACAGAATAGAAGAGAATAAGAGGTCTACACATAATATTCCTCATAGGTCGCTTTCATCGAGTACAAGAAGCACATGCAGCTGTTTGTATTGTTGCTCATTTCCTCACGAATCAGAGCAAGGCACATAGCCTTATCTCCCAGAGTGAGACAACGGTCTTTTCAAAGAATCGACACTGATCCCATAACAGATCTTTCCCTGAAGTCTATAAAAGGCAGTCTCTACCAAAAACAGAAGATGACAGAAAATAATTACGAGAATATCTCTATGAAGCAAAACTCTGCTGAAATCACTGGACGACTTATTTAAAAGCTTTCATTTGTTTATTCTTTTCTAAGCAAAGTTATCTTGTATTTGAGCTTTGTTGTATATTCGCTCATTAAGTGTTATTGAATACTTGTATTCAATCAAACTACTGTTTACGAAACCTAAAAATGGCTTAGTATTAAACAATACTTGGGTTTCTTAGATTTAGGGGGAGTCTAAGACAGTGTCAGAAGTGGTATTAAGAATACTTGTATAACCAGAAGTGATAAGACAAAAATACTTGTTTTGTAACCAAGTTTTGATTAGTGAAATCCTTTACTGTTGTTTAAAAAAAAACTGAACGTAGCTCAATTTGAGTGAATCAGTATAAATCAAGTGTTTCTACTTCTCTCCTTAATGGTTTATTAAGTATTCTCTTAACACTTTTTGTCATTATTTTCATACCAAGTATTTGCTTGAAATTGTTTTAAAGACTATCTTATTCAGTCACTAGACGATCAAACTTATCTTTACTAAAATCTATTTTCTTTTCAGTGGACAACTTATTATACATATCAGTCTATATTTGTGATAAAAGTTTTGAAAAGTTATTATCTTTGATTAACACACTATTCAACCCCTCTTTTAGTGTGATTGTTGTTATTTCATCAATGAGATGAAATCTTCCAAATTTGGTTGTCTCATGTATGACAAACTAACCATTGTAAATTGAAACCTACAATTTTTACAAAATTATCTTTAAAATTATTAAATTATAAATTTCCTAACTTCTTGTACATGCACATATTTTATTTAATTTGTTTGTATTGTCCACCTTCATTGCACTAGATGTTTCTTACTCAATCCCTCAAAGGAATAAACCACTAGTGCCTTATTTTTGTTTCCTTTTCCAATTAACTTTGGTTATTATGATTCCCTCCCTGAATCTCAATGACTTTTATTTCTTTTAATCAGATTACAAGATAGTTTAGTACAAGGTTGGTAGGACGTAGGAATTGTAGTTCTCCCCATTAACATTGTTTCTGGTAAGTCTCCTATTTTCTTGGGATTTTGACACTGCAGCTGTATGAGATTACTTTTGGAAATTATCTTAGGTTGTACAAGATCTTCTAATACTATAAACCCTATACTTTGTTTCTGGTTGTAGCTAGTTTGTGGTGTCATATTGTGCATGTATATTTTAACATGTGTTTATCATTTTTGGGATGCTAATATTAGAGGGGAAACTATTGAAATTTCAGCAAATAAAAAAAACAATTTCTTTTGAGACTTTATTTGCTTGATGTATTGTAATGATAGATAGGCTTACCAGGCTAAGTAGTTTTCGCTGTTAACTTAGTGTTAACTTAGTTTGTGCACTAGCCATGGCTTCAAATTGAGTTGTGACATGAAGGGAATGTAAGGAGAAAAAATTTACAGGCATCAAATATTAACAGATAGAAACACTGATAACATTGAATGTCACAACTCAACTGGAAAACTGAAAATACATGCTTCCTATTCACTCCACCTATAACCATATGTATATGTTCATAACATAGTGGAATAATAAAACACAATGCCTCACGATATACCCATATGGAATTGCACCTTGAGACATACGATACCTTACCCATGACTCAGTGGACTTGTATCCAATATGCAGAGGCACATGTCATCTTCATAAAGCTGTTAGTTTGACAAAATAAATATGAAAAGCAGGGTCAAATTATGAGAAAACTTGGTTAATTGTGTACCAATTATTAGAAAAGAATAATGACAAAAAATAAGTAGAATGATTGAAAATACATACATGTTTGAATCGAAGAACTACAAAGTGTATGATTTACAATTTCAACTAGTTCCTGATGTCTAAGCATTAAAGCAGTAAAAGCTAAGGTAGTCTAGTCTTATAAAGATGCCACCATGCACAACACCCAAGGAAGGGTTAAACCCATTATTCACAATTAAACCTAACCTCTAGGTCACACGTTGACAAGGCTCAAATCATCAAGCCAACAATGGAAAAATCTAGCTTGATTGTGCAGTGCCCAAAAAAATTTTGCTTGAGTGAGTACTTGTATTTCAATTGTTTATTATTTAGACATTTAATCTACAAAATCCCCTCTCTAAAACCTTTTCATAATACCTGTAAAACTTTGAGGTTCTTGAAGCAAGGTTTCAATTATTCCAATTCAACGATGACTCTCCCTCCTTCCCTCTCTAATTTGTTGAACAAAGAACACTTCAATATCAAACTCCAATCCGTGATGACTCTCCAATCAACAAAATTTTGGAACATTACCACAACCCCTACTAGATAAACACATCTTGTTGCCTGTTTCCAATATATAAGCATAACATTTCATTCCATCAATTAAGGCATTTATAATTGCTTAGCATCTATAAACCTTGCACCATCAGTCTTAACTATCATTTTTCTAGTAACAGTGTTACTGTTAAAACACACTATTTATTCATGTTTTGACAACAAAATGAGCCAGTAAACACATTTAGTGCTGCTCGTATATGTTTAAGCAACACATCACTGAGGGCAATTGGTTTAGCAGCTTTGGAAATGCAGAACCACCTAAAACTACAAGTCTATAACGTGCAGAAAAAAAAATCATCACACTTACTATATATCAATAATACAACACGTGCTCCATCTTTTTTAAGATCAATAACATCAAATTTCTCCTTAAACGATAATTATGTCACTGATTAAAATGAATTCAGTGCAAGGAAACAGTAACTTCGGATCATTTTAATCTCAAAAAATATTAACCGAAAACCTTTCGTGCAACAAAATGAGGGTTTATTCCAAATACTAATCGTTGACCACTGTTTCAAAATTTTCTCCAGACAAATAAAAAATGGTGTACCTTCACTGCTGGTGATTGGCCACGGATAATCTTGCAGAAGACGCAATTGTTTTGCAAAGTGTGGTTTTGGGTATCAGAATCTGAAGCACAGACCGAACCCGAAAGAGAAACCCGTGGAGCGGGAGGATCCGGGAGTAACCGAGTCGGGTTGAGGTGGGCGCACAAAACGGCAAGTCGTCTTGCTTCAACGGACATCATCGTATCTATGGTAGCTTTCTAAATGAAAAGGCTATCTATCGATGGTTTTGAGCGAAGGGGCATTGCATGGTGTTTGGAATTGGAGAGAGGAAAATGCAACGATGAGTCTGTATGATTCGTTGTTGGTTTTTGGAGTTTTGTGTTGAGCTGGTGTGCACGCACGGCTCGACTTATCCATACTCGGGGGACAATAGATGTGGCGTGGTGGGTGTATGGTCATGGGTCAACCATTCTTCTTCCTCCTATCTATGTCAATGTCAATACTCAATGACAATATTGTTCTCAATTATATTTCACATCAATAAAAGAAAAAGAAAAAAATATTATTAAACGACTAGGATGAAAGCATATGAAGTATTTGTTTTCTTTTGACTAAGTTTGTTTGCTAAATGAAATGTTAAATGGCAATTTTTGTTTTTAATTTTCAATTTTAAAATTAATTATGCATATTTGTCTATAATCTTGAATGCTTTTCACTTAAATATTTTTATTTGTATTTTTTTAATTTTTCTTAAATTTAAAAGTACTTGTATAATAGGTAGGTTTGATAGCCAATTTTTAGAATGAGTAATTATATTTAGACACTTTAAGTGTGAACATTCTATAATATTTGAGAGTAATTATTTATATTTATTCATTTTTTATTATCACTATTTTTAATGAATGTTTATATCATATTATATCAAAGTCATATTTATATTTTTTTTCTTTCTCCCTTTAAATGGTTTTTCATTTACAATAAGACATAATATTGACAAAAAAAAGTTATTGGGTTTATCAAATTGGTCTTGATATCTACAAAATCAAAAGCGAATCTTTTCGCATGATAGCTTTAGTGTTTCACGTAATGACATCTAGTATTATTACAATATTCCTCTAAAATAAATGTTATTAAATAGTGGAATAATTGGAATACATAGTTTAATATAAAATATCCAAAAAATAATAGAAAAAATAAAATAAACTTAACATTTATCATTATCAATATCTTGTAGCATTACTTAAGCAACCAAAAAAGGAGAATGAGCAAGAAGGGAGACAACTAACTAGTAGGCTAATGCCTTAGCAAATGAGTGGAAAAAGAGAGGAAAAGAAAATAAGACTCTATCTTATATAAAAAAAGTGAAACAATTAAATTTTCAAGGGTAAAGAGGGATACAAATATATATTTCCTTTGTTCCTAATTATATGATAATTATAACTAATTCATGCTTATTAAGAAAGTTGGTTAATTTAGTTAATAACATTACATTTACATGTGATTGTAATATTTTTCAAAAATTATCTATATAGATAAATAAAGTTTTCAACTAATAAAATAATGAAAACTAATTGAAAATGTTTGTCAAACTTTTTTTTATTTAATATGGAAGTTGAACTTTTTTAATAGCCTCCACCTTTTGACATCTTCTAAAATAACTATAAAGACTTACTATATTAGTCATAAAAGAAGTGCTTAACCTAAGCCAATCTACAGTCATGACTACCTTTTCTTCCGACAATTAGGTAACAAGGGCATTAATAGATGTATTAAATAAGAAAAGGTAATCTCAAAAAATATGATTGAGATGTGTGAGTACAAGCAAAAGCAATCTCAAGTGCGAAAACATTTTTGCCTTTTTAACTCTTATAAATCAACATATTCATGATTAACAAAATAAGTATGCAGACATTTAAAATGGATCAAATGACACCTACATAACTTACAGTAACAATTACACTATTCAATAATTTATATAACATGTGAATTATATGTGTATATATGTAACGCCCCGTATGCATCTGGTTCATTAACATTGATTTATGGTCGTTAAGCGCAACAATTATCACAGATAATCAATTCGGAAGCAATAAACAAAATGACGTCATCAAACGTCATTAACAACATCAACTGTACATCATATATGGTGAATTCTCATAATATACAATGTATATTTCAAAACTATACAAATCCCTCTCAGGGTACAAAACGATAGGCATAAATCAAAATGTAGAGCTAACATGCTCTCAACCCTATGCCTAAGGTTCTCACAGAACCTATCCCTGCTCGGGCCTCTTGCCCTGGGATCTCTCAGCAGCTCCCTAAGTATCACCTGCAAAACATAACCCCCAATAGGGGTGAGATAACAATCTCAGTAAACTCAGGATCCTTGGAGGTCTTTCCTCCCCCTGGTTCACTTCCATGCATATAATATCAAAATTGGCATTACAAGTTAGTCATCACAGCTCTCAAGCCATATCACCACATATACATATGTCTCAAGGGTTCATCATCACCCTCTTTATAACATACATCATTATCATTTAGCCATCAGACTATTAAAACACATCACATGTACATGGCGCATTTGAGTATATATATATATATATATATATATATATATCATTTATCAATGCCTGAGGAAGCTACATTCACCTATGTGGGCACTTTTCTCATCAGGACTTCCTATTATTTGCCTGAGGAAGCTACATTCATCTATATGGACACATTTCTCATCAGGACTTTCTATCATTAGCCTGAGGAAGCTACATCCAGTTATATGGGCACATTTCTCATCAGGACTTTCTATCATTAGCCTGAGGAAGCTACATCCAGTTATATGGGCACATTTCTCATCAGGACTTACTCAGACATGTATATTCTATTCTATTCTACTGGCTAGAAAAATCTCATCAATCAACACACATAGCCTCAATCCATGTATATCAAGTACATGTTTTCAATCAAAACAGTAACACACAATTTCAATATACATGCATTAACTCATACAATGACCATTACTCTCACTGGAGTATGGTGGAACACAATCAAGGGGAAACACTCCCAAGAACAAAGAGCTTACCTGCTCTCAGCGCTACACCAGCTCTCCCGGCTTCGTGGTCACAATCACCAGCAATGTCTGTATCACGCCCTACACAAGGCATACAAACAATCAATCAATAACGATCCTCAACCGTTAGAATGAAAGGAAATGCTATTCCTTTCCATTACAACCTCTCTGTTCTCTATCTTAGGGTTATCAGAGCTAACCACCTTATAGGCAATTCACAGACCCTCAACAGGATCTATCTCAGCCTAACCAAGGCACTAGAGTCCCTCTAAGACTCTGCATAAGATGGTTCAAAGCATACAATTGCTTAACCCCTCTATATCTCAAGAATAACCAAGTTATTCAAAACAATCATTTCAACACCTAATCACCTTCTATACAGTCTCATGAACACTTTTAGTAAAAGCACATATGCTCATACATGTCATGATACCCTCCATTTAATCACCATTCTTCCTACTCATACATATATCAGAGTCAAAACCAAACTTCATCAATAGTCATGATTCAAAGCTCAGTATTCATCAGAACAACCTCCTGAGCATACTTTTCTAAAAAATCCAAGCCTAATTCCAGCCCTAACTCAATTGGGTCACTATTCATCCCAAGAACCATTTCACAAATCAATCGGTAAAACTCGAGTTTCTTACCTCAAAACTGTCGAGGAAGGCTGCAGGATCACTTCTCCAAGCTTTGGCGTCCTTGAATCGCCTTCTTTCCCTTCCAAACTCAGTTTTACAAAGTTCCCTAGAGAACGGGATTTCTCCGATTGATGGTTCTCTCGAGAAATTAAAGCTGGAATCTAGCTCATGGAGGAGTTCTAATCAACTTTTTAGTTGGGTAGGAAGTGTTTAGATGAAGAATGGAGAAGATATGAAGCTTCCTAGTGCTCTAATGGCGGAAATGGCTTAGAGGAAGAAGAAAGGAAGAGTTTTGGCCCAAAAAAATCGCGTGGAATGACCTTATATAGTGGTCCAGGTCGTGTTCTGGCGCTGATCGCACCAATATGGCTCTATCCGCGCCAAGTTCCAGTTAAAAACAGGCTTTCTAGAGCACTTCTGGCGCTAACCGCGCCAATCTGGCGCTACTCGCGCCAAAATCCAGTATCTGTAGCGCTAACCGCGCCAATCTGGCGCTACTCACGCCAGAATTTAGCCGTCGCTAACGCTTTTTGCGACAGAATTTTGAAAATTTATACTTTTCTTTCTTTTTCTTTCATTTATTTAGCCTTGGTTATTATAATATATGTGTGTTGTGTGCAAGATGGAGTTGGAGGTGGAGCTTTACATCTTTGACCTTGAGTGGGAAAATCCAAATCTATTTTTAGTCAAAGCAATTTTTTTTGTTGAAGTCAAATAAGTACTCACATGTTGAAATTTTTTTTGTCATCCCTAATTTACTCCTTAAAATTGAAGAAAACGACACATTAAGGAACTTAGGTTTAGTATAATAAGGAAACATTTTATATACATGAACGTGTATTGTGTCTTATTGTAGTGACACAAAGTCTGTAAGTAGGGTGGAGAAAATTCCCTATACCTAACCCACACCCACACTACCTAAAGAGAAAATGATATTGGGTAGGTTTGGTGGTTAGGCAGGTGAGAAAAATTGTTTAAGGTGGGTTCAATTTTAAACTTTTGCTTTTGTTAAAAATTGAACGAACAAAGAAGGTAAAGAGGGAAAATCTAATTGAGCCTAGATTTTCAATAATTAAAAGATTGAAAAAAAAAGTAGTCTCAAATTTAAAGGGCTAGTCACAACATCACCTCAATACTTGTTTATATATATATATATATTTCTTACTAGGTTTGAGCCTTTTTCTAGATTCTAGGTAAAGCACTTTTCCTTCTTTTAGCAAATCGTCCCTCTCCTTTTAGAGCCTTTTTCTTTGTATCTTATAGGTTAGGCCTCTTCTCACTACTTTTTTCTTATGCCTCTTACTGCCACTTCATTATCCTGAATCACCTTTTATTGGAGTTATAGAAGAGATCACGACTATGGAAGAGTTTTAGTAAGAGGCCCAAGCATTGGAGAGACTTATGTTCAACTTCCACTTCATCGTTATACCTTAATCTTATAAGAAAATCACAACATTGAATATATTGAAAAGATTACTATATATTGAATTTTTTACATATCAAAATAATTTATAACATGAAAAAATACATAATATTTACATATTTCTTTTTTTAGGAAGTAATATCTTATTTCTAAAAAATAGCAATCTTGGTTATTTAAAAAAGTATATAAAAAAATTCCTTTCTTTCCTAATTTAAAAAAAAAGACTAAATTACTTACTGTTTTGGTCCTCTAATTTAATTTTAATGTTCAATTTAATTCTCTAGTTATTATTAAATGATTCAATTGAATTGAATCTTCTAATTCTTTAAAATGGTTTCAATTAGATCTTTTCTCTACGTTTAGTATAAACCTCGTTAACACACCATTTATATGACAAATGATGCTGATGAAGTGTATTAACATTAGCAATGTGGATTTTATAACCGTTGGAGGAGGAACATCTTTTTTCCTAAATTGTGAGCACTTAGGGTTTCATTTTTGCAAACTTCATTATGCAAATCTCTCTTGTTGGGTTGGCTCATCCACTGGTGGCATTCACATTCCTCCATGAGTCAGAGCTTAAACATGCATTCAAGGTCTGTTAATAGTGGCCCTCTTTGTGACTGCGACAATATTGCAGTTCTCCAAATGGTTTGGAATACTGATAACCTCGGGAAGCAATTTTGGGGCTGCCCAAACTATAAGGTTGTAAACTGATGATGTTTTCTTTTATTTCATTTTTAAAATTTGTTGAAGTTGAGGCTTCATGTTTGTTTGTAGGAAAAACAGAGGGGTGAAGAGTCTGGGCGTAATTTCTTTGATTGGGTTAGACATGAATTGATTGTTGAGAAAGATGCATTCATTGAGAGGCAGAGAAAGAGAATCCTCAATCTGCAAAGTGCATTGAAGTCAAATTTTCTTTTGCATGAACTTCTTAATAGTTGTTTGCTCTGTATTTTTGTGTGTTGAATGTAATTTTCATCATGCTCTTGTTCAATAGGAACTAGTTTGTGTTAAGACAAGACTAGTGTATGTGTTGCAGAGCATGTTATTTAATGGCACTCTATTTTACTTTGTTTAGTTATGTAATGTTGATGTAAGCTAAGTATGCCTATGTGTGAGACTGGTTAAATGAAGTTATAGTCCCATTGCAAGGAAATGAATGATGTTAATTTTGTATCAGTTTCAGTGTTCACAAACCATTACATAAGATTGTATATATTTTGTTTGGTTTTCAACAAAATGACAATGAATGATATCTATTACATGTAAACATTCAGATAAATTAAAGCTAACCATATACTTCCATAATATAATACAGTTCCACAAAATAAAGTTAATCAAGTTGACCTACAAGGTTCAACAATTACATACGAAAATAAACATGACTAAGTAGTGTTGTTCAGCACACACATTTCCAAAACATGACCATTCGAAAACAAAAGATCATGGCTTCCAGTGTGGTGCTCTCCTTATTGGAAGTTTATGTCTAATGGTTGTGAAGCTCTAGGTCCAATGGGTTGGGAAGCTCTACTGCCAGTTGCATTGGTTGGGAAGCTCTAGCTTTAGCTCTAGCTGCAATAAGTTGTGCAGATGGTCTTGGTTGTGCAACTCCAACTCCATCTACAATGGCTTGTGAAGATGGTCTTGGTTGTGTAGCTCTAGCTCCATCTGCAGTGGCTTGTGAACATCTAGGTGTTGTTGCAGATGTAGTAGTGGGTTGTAAACTTGCAATATTTGGTAAAGTTCATGTGGGCTGAGAAGTTGGTGGTTGTGTTGTTTCTGTGGTTGGAAGAGGATCCTTAGGTGCTTCCTTACAAGTGATTTTATTGTGGCCATACTTCTGGCACCTGCTACATATTTTTTTGGAAATCAACCTGTCTGGCCACGACGGAACGACGATGAAAAAGAAAAGAATAAAGAAAAGAATAAAGAAAAGAATAAAGTCTTCCTATAAAGGAAAAATAGAGGGGAGTCATCACCTACGTTTATTTAAGGAAACGTCGGAAAAATCAAAAGATAAGGCATGGTCTACGATTTTAGAGAAAAAGAGTTTGAGAGTCATTTATTTAGGGGAAGGTGTTAGCACCCCACGCATTCGTCAAGAAGATGACAACCTTTGATCGAGTGTTTTAAAAATAAAGTGACCTTTTACTTATTTGTCTTTCCTTAAGAACATAACTTATGCTTGTTTTATTTTTGTTTACTTAGAAAATAAAATCAAATTTTATTTTTACAAAATAGATTATTTTATATATTTTTAGTTTTTTTAGGTCGACAAAGGGTTTGCCTTCGCTCCTAGGTATCCCCCAGTGCAATGAGGAAATCAGACTTACGTAGTTCTTTGTAGAAAACAACTTGTGTGTTGGATTGATTTTATCTTTTTTGAAAGATTTGTTTCAATTGCGTGAAAAAGAGTCGTTAAGGCATTGGAGCTTGAAACGACGTTGAATTTGAAGAAAAAAAGTGGGGAGAATCGCTTAAGGCATTGGACCTTGAAGCAATGTTGAATTTGAAGAAAAAGAGGAGATAATCACTCAATTCATTGGACCTTGAAGCAATCTCAAGTAATATGTAATTTTTTGAGAAAAAGGAGAATTGAGTGATCCTTTATTTGAGTATTTTTAGCTTTTTTTTAAAAAAAGATTTTGGATTTGCGGTAAACTTTATGAAATCAAGCAAGTTGGAGACCCAATATGATATTCACAAAATCTATCAACGTATTATTAAAACACCACCAAGCAAGTCGGAGACCCAACATGGGATGTACGAAACATATGCGCATACTAAAGATACTAATGCAAAAATAAATGAATAATTAACATAACATTACGTAATCAAATGAGTCAAATGGAAATAGAAAGGGATAGAATAGAAGTGCGGAGTACACTTAGTAATTAGGGGTGCATACAGGAATAAAGGGGTGCAATCAGTAGAGCATAGTTAATTAAAAAATAGGCCAGGCCCAACAGATAAAGGGTGCATTTATGAATATGAGGATGTAAATAGCGCGTTTTGTTTCAAAGTGGGACAGGCCCAATAGTTAAGGGGTGTACAATTATGAAACAGGGGCTCCAAACAACATTACGCATTTTGTTTCAAAATGGGTCAGACCCAGCATATAAGATGGTGCAGTTATAAAAATGGAGATGTAAGTAGCATTAGGCCTTCGGTTTCGGAGTGGGCAAGACCCAGTTGGTAAAGTGGGTGTACTTATTAAACTGTAGGTGCAAATAGTAAAAGTAAGTTGTTGTTTTTGGGGGCTAGGGTTGGAACCGGGTCAGGGTGACCCGGTCTAACCCGTACTTAGCAGCTGGGCATGGCAGCCAGCAACAAAGCTGCGCAAGGGGCCCTGGCCGTGCTAGGTGGTGGCCGATGTGGTGGCCGGAAAGACAAGCTTAAAAAATGAAAAACATGAGGAAGAAGATGACGAAAATAAAGGCGAAAAAAAGAAAACAAAACACAACAAATCAACAGCCCAAACTAAAATTAAGGATTTCTACACAAACAACACCAACAGACCAGAAAAAAACAAACGAAAATGGAGAAGAAGGGAAAGAATAAGCGGAAGAGAGAGAAAGAAATGGGAGAATGAAGGGGTCACGTGTAAACCCCTACTGCTTCCTCTGACGCGGTGCCAAATGGCACTGCTGGATTGGTCCTAATTAGCGCTCCAGGATCCGTGCGTTTTCTCTGCGTAAAAAAAAAAATCCTCTACTGTACCCTTAGTAAGTGTTTTTATATTGTTCCTGCCCCTGACCTAATGGGCCTTCTGACTTCCGCTTCTTCTTTTTTTTGGTTCTATTTTCATTTTAAATAATATTTTTTTTCAACTGTTATATTTTTCTTTTTTCCTTTCTTTTTTTTCATTATTATATTCTCGTTCTTTTTTTTCAGCTTGTTATATTTTTTCTCTTTTTTTTTTCTTTTCCTTATTTTCTTTATTTTTTTTGTACCCAGACAGAATTAGGGTATGACACAACCTTTGATAGGTTTCCATCATCCTTACTTATCTCCCATGGTTTGAGGTTCCTCCTTTTTTTGGGTCTTTCTAGCAATTTTTTGTGATCTAGGGGAGGGGACAAAAAATGTTGGCTGATAAGTTTCTATTCTGAAGCATGCAGGGATATAATCCTTTGGGTCAAATTTCATAGCTTTCATACAAAAAATGGCATGACAACAAGGGATGCCAACCAACATTCATTCCCTGCAACTGCACTTCTGGGACCTCAAATTTATGGTGAACTTTTCTCCTACCCATTAATATGTCTAACCTCAAATAAATGCGCTCCAGACCAACTGTTTAAATCATAACTCATTAGTCAGTATTGTTCAACATAAAAATTAATTGATCTAATATTAAACAAAACAAAATTTACATAACAAGCTAGTTTTTACTGAATTACGATTCCTTTCGTAGTTTCTTGCTTATCTTTGGTAGTATGCTACCTTCAATAATGGTAACTTTCTCTCTATTTGTAGTTCACCTATTTGTCAAGTCTAATATCCTCCAACATGGTATAAATTGGTTTGTCCCCATACTAAATGATTAAGAGTCTTGACTTACTCCAATGCCTACAAATAAATACACAATATAATGTTAATGTAAGTACCAATATACAAAACAAACAATTCTCAATTTGTAGTAGTTACCCAGGTGGTGAAATATTCATCAGATTTGTTAAGGCCTCCACATTCACTTTCTTAATCTCAGGCATATGTCTTTCCCAAGCTTGTGGATATGTGGCATGGACAGCTTTCCACATTAATTGTTTTAATGTCTTGCTAGGGAATTTTTTACTAGAGTTTTTATACGTATGTCTAACACAAAATCTTTGATCTACACCTGGCAACAACTCTTCTAGGCTTAAAACAACCCCATGGACACAAAACATAAAAAATGTTAATCATCCCATATCTGTTATCACTTTAACCATAACATTATCAAACTTATGTAACAATATCTTTTGTTGATCAGACTTGAAGGTCATCCTAGAAATATGTCTAGGTACCCTAAGATCATTAATCAACAACTGTATGAACCATAGCCAAGAGTCTGTGTTCTCTCCTTTAACCACTGCATAAACTATAGGCAACATCTGATCATTGGGATCTCTACCAATTGAAGATAGAATCCGTTCACCAAAGTAACCCTTCAAAAAATCCATCCAACCCAATTATTGGTCTACACTTTGAAAAAAGTTTCTTTGCAACCATTTAGACATATATAAATCCTGTGAAATTTAGGAAGAAGATCCGTAATTGGTTGTAGTTATTTAGACTCATGAATTTGACCACCATCCACCTTTAGTGTCATACTTGAGCCATTGTTTTTTTTTTGTTATTCAAAAGCATAGTCATATAAGCCTTTTTGTATTGTTCCTTGTAATATCCTTCCACTTGTTCCTTAAGAGAATTTTTGTGACCTTAAATTCGTAGACCTAGTTATCCCACTGTAAGGAATTGGGTGCAGGTTGGCACTTTGATATAATAATATTATGCTTAGGAGGTAGTTGTGATTATAACGACCCTGTAACAGATCCGGGTTTGTGTCTCTTAAGTTAATGTTAATGAGGAAACCAGATTCGTGTGATCGGATTGTCACTTCGGAGAGTAAGTAGAACCTTTACGGGGCAATGCTGACGAGGAGGTAAAACCCTTGTATTCTAATTGTCCCCTATTAACAAACTTACCCCTATGGTAAACGACCACCTTAAAAAATCCTTCCATCACAAGATCTGAGAAGTACAAAACTATATGACAAACAAAATGGTTCCACAAAAAAACACTATTTTTTAATATATTATACTACTAATGAATACTACTAATTAACACTTAAACTTGTTTATGAAAGGCTAAAAAAAATATTAAGATTATATTCTAAGCAAACATGAAACCCACCAACAATTTTCATATATCATTAACCTAGTGGTCAAAACCACAAAAACAACAAGATTCCATCCATCTTACACATTACAGGACCAAGAATCAAAGAAAAAGGTATGAATCGCATGCAAGTATGATAGACTGACATCCACGAGGGACCACAACAAAACAATAAACGTGGTTTACAATAACAACACATGAATGGAAAAATAATGGAGAAAAGACAAACACATTATACACAAGCTAACAACAAAACACTAACAACAAAATGTTACCTTCAACTATTCCCTTTAAATAAATGATTAACAACATGATCTTATTTTTTTCAACCAATTGTGTCGACAAACCCTAGCCTAAAAACCCACGAACTTCATCAATTCTTAGAGAATTTCATCTCTCTTCAACGAATTTTTTGCCACAGAGATAACTTAACTTCAAATAACCCTAACATTTTCTCTGTATAATTGTGTAACACTTTCACATTATGTGTCTAAGAGACAAAATGACATCATTTTTTCCTGAACTAAACAATGTCATTTTGTGCTGCCCCCTCACACTATGACACAAACTTGTCACCTGGCACATCAAGATTCCAACCAAAAGAAATGACACATCACTTGCCATGTCAAAATGCACCATTAACGTTAACAATTAATTGATAGAAAGGACCCAATTGAACCATTTTAAAGAATTAAAGGATCCAATTGGACCATTTAATAATTAGAGGACCAAATTAAACATTGAAAATAAATTAGAGGCTTAAATATGTTTTTGATCCCTAATGAATATCCTGTTTTGTGTTTGCTCCCTAATAAAATTTTGTTTTGCGTTGAGTTCCTAATAAAACAACAATGTTGTTTTTGGTCCATGGCACTGATTTTTAGACCATGATAAATCAATAAATTTGTGTTTGTTCCTTGACAATTTTTTCATTTGTTATTAGTTGAGACTAAACAAAATTAACTAATTTATTAGGGAGCAAACACAAAATTTGCTAATTTATCATGGATTAAAACAAAATACGAAGGACGAAAAAAAAGTGTTGTTTTATTGGGACTCAAGACAAAGCAAACATTTATTAGGGAGATAACACAAAAATCAAGTGTTTATTATGGATCAAAAACATATTTAAGCCTACATTAGAGGACCAAAATAGTAATTTATCTTTTAAAAAACTTAAACTTGTTGGATCAAAGATATTTAAGACTTGAATATTACTCTTAGGATCTTTTGGTTTTAATAATTTTAATGCCAAACAAGTTTGTAAAGATGTAGCATTTGTATTGAATGATTTTAGACTAGGAATGTGTGTTTAAGACTTAGTTTTATTATCCATGCTTCGTAGAAATGAAACATGATAAGATAAATGTATTGATCTCAAAGTTTCTTAGAAGCAATGAGTTCAACACATTGTAATCAATTACCAAGTTTAGTAATCAATTAAAAAGTGTTAGAAATGGCAAAAAAAAACCTCATTTTTTAAATTTGGCAAGAATCATCGAATTAATCGATTACCATTTTTAGTCATCGATCACATAAATTTAGTAATTGAAATATTGATTAAATCAATTTTATTTGTTAAAATTATAAATACCCTTACTTGTTCTTTCTCATTAGTGACTCTTGATTCGATCTTATATTTTAGAAAACACTTTTCTGAGAGTCATCTAAGGGAACCACTCTACATTTGAACAAAGATTCATGTTAATTAAGATCCATTCATTCTTCGTCTTGGTATGATAATCAAAGGAAGAGCTTGAAGATGTTGTAATTTTTACATTAAGGTGCATTCAATCTAATTTTAATTTCTTTTTAGATTCTGACCTTGATTAGGGTTATCAAGGGTTTGTGTGAGTTGATAGGGTTTCAATTCTTGATCCTTCTCTTGTAAGGTTCAAGGGAAGAGTCTAATTTTAAGGAATTACATGTGCAATGTTTGTACTTTGTTCTCTATTAGTAGAAGTTATAAGGGGTCTTAGAACAACTGGATGCATGTTCTCTTGAGAACTAAACCAGTAAAAGTTTTGAGTATGATTCTTTCTATCTCTAAATCTTTGTTTGTGTATTCATTGTTTCAATTGATTGAAAATCTTTCACCACAAGTTTTTGAAAAAACCTTGATTGCAATGAGGGATATGGTTTAATTAAGTCTAAATAATGATTAGATAAGTATTTTGAAAAGAATCTATTTTCCTCCTTCTAGATTCTCGGTTATTCGAACAATGAGTATCTAGAGCTAGGTCATTAAAATTAATTAGGATTTTATTAAAGGTCTTTGAATATGGTTGGGAATCAATTACCATTTAGCAGAAGATGCATCCATTAACAAACCTCCACTCTTTTGTGGCATGAATTATCCCTTTTGGAAAGTTCAAATGAATTTTTTTATGAAATATATTGATAAAGGCATTTGGCATGCAATGGAAAATGATTACACAATTCCAACTCAAGTTGTTGATGACAAAACTATAGAGAAACCCTTTGAATCATGGTTTATAGTTGAAATTTGAACTAGAAAATTACTCTAAAGCAATGAATATCATTCACTCGTCCTTGAATTGTGATGAATTTTTCAATGTCAGTATGCACAACGACGAAGGAGATTGGGAATCTCATACAAGTGACTCATGAAGGAACTTTGAAAGTTAGAAGAGTAATGAAGAATTCTCTTATTCAAGAGTAGTAGACATTCCAGATGCAACTTTTTTTCAAAAAACACTTTCCCAAGGAAGATCATTCCAACACAACAAGAGCTTTAAGAATAATGACTTAACCTTTCTGTAATTTTACTTGTTTCAAGTGTGGCAAACTGTACCACATAAAGTCTAAATGCTCCATCTTTCTAAAGAAAAAACAAGGACGAGAAAAGAAGGCAATAAGTCATAACAACAAGAAGAAGGCATACGTTGTATGGGAAGAGAATGTGCTTCCAGCACTTAAAGTGATTCATGAAATGAAGAAGAGGAAAATCTTTGTCTCATGGCGAATGGTGAAGCTGAAAGCACTATAAGTTCTTTTGATTATGAAATTGAACTTGATGAAAACTATGATAAGCTTTTAGATGCCTTCAATGAGATGCATGAAGAGGCTAAAAATTATCTCAAGCCAACAACTCTCTCATGGGAAAGTTGAGATGGCATGTGGATAAGATAGTGAGTTGTTAAAAAGACTTATCTAGCTTGAAATTGAAAAATGAAGAACTTGAAAAAGCATTAGAAAACTCTTCTTGCAATGACAAAACTATATCCACATTGCCCCCCTCCCAATGTGAAATGTGCAAGGCACTTAAATCGAAATATGAGTATTTACTAAGAACCTTGTCCAAATTCACAATGGGAAGAGCTAATCTAGATGCACTTCCTGCACAAAATGCATGTTTGACACAACGGGAATTGGCTATACATTTGACAAGAAAGAAAAGTGTTTTAATTTTTTTCAACTTTGTTAAAGCATCTAGCACCTCTTTCACAACATGTCACTTTTACATGTATAAGGTTCATTCCTCCAAAAATTATGTGACTAGGAGACATGGAGTTCCAAATGGAACAAACATATAAATGGGTTCCCAAAGGAACAACAAAGGTTACTAACCAAAAAGGGCCCAAAATCCATTGGGTACCTAAATCTACCCTCTAAATTGTCTTATAGGTATGCCTTGAAGCCAAGGAGCTTATGTTGTAACATCCTCATTTTTTTTTAGTTTGTATTCATGTTTGAATTATTTGTGGATATGTTTCTAAAGTACTATAATCATATGATGATTAATACATGGTGATATGATGCAAATATTTTGTGTTATGAGGAAAAGTATCACATGAGGAACATATGTAATAGTAGTGTGATACAAGAAGGATAGAAGCTAATGTTGGATATAGGGGGAGCTGGAAGAGGATCAAGACAAGGATGAAGCCAAGTGCATTAAATAGATTTTAGCTTTTTACATGTAATTCAATTGAAGACATTTGTAATTTGTTAAGTTGTTTGCGAGGCTTATCTTATGATCATTGCATTGCATATACATGATCATTAACATGCATACATGATTTGATAAAAGCATAAAGGTTTTCATGTTTGCATAAAAGAACAAACTTCTTATGGTTAAGTTTTGGAAAATCTCATTATGCACTGATTTAATCGATTACCAGCATTAGTAATCTATTACTTAAGCCATGAAGAACAAATTAATCAATTACAAGCAAATGGTAATCAATTACACAATACAAAACACAGAATGTCTCCCTGGTCTAATCGATTACCATTCATTCGTAATCGATTACACAATCTAATTTTAAAACAGAGATTGTCTGTGATAATTGATTACATTGTTCATATATTTTTTCTAGATTGAGCTTAGAATACATTAATCGATTATTTTGGATATTAATCAATTACATTAATTAAAATAATCTATTACATGGATGATTTAATTGATTACATGCAGTTAAATCTGTTCACTATAAAAGCTGTTGGGTATTCTATTTTAGATAAAACTTCATTTTGCGAATTATCAATCACTTTCAGAAGCCCTCATAGTCTAAGAAAAGATATTCTGAGTTACACTGATCTTGTTTCAAAACCCAAAACTCATGCATCATTGATCATGTTGGTTTGAACAAGATTTGACAAGAGTTTCAAAGAGATCTGATTCCAATAATTGCATCCATTCAACCTGAGTTTGTTTGGTAAAATTCATTCATTCATATTCAGAGGATCATGAGGTTGTATCTCTCTTAAACTCTTGCTATGATTTGATTGTTTACTTTTGTTTCTTGTAAATTCCTATTTCAAGAAGTAATTTAAAGCTTTTCTAGAGTAGTGTTCTCTATAGGGAAGAATAGAGAAGGGTTCTCTAGTTCTTGGTCATTAGAAGTCTGATGAAGGGGGTTTAGATTTCATTTCTTTGTCTAGGGTTGATAAAGGTGATCACTTGTAAGCTTGTAAAGAACAAATTTTGATTTAGTGGAACTCTAGCCAAGGTTTGGTTAGAAGAAACTGAATGTAGCTTCTCTTTTGAGGAGTGAACTAGTATAGATTTGGTGTTCTCTTGATTCTCGTCTTGCTGTCTTAATCTTGAGGTTAATTTCTTTCAAGATCAATTGATACATTTTCTGCAATTGCTTGAAGTAAAGGGTGAATCTTGATTGTTTGAAAGTTTCAGTTTAAACAAGCAAGGTTAAACTTGTGATACGATCTTAATTCCGCTGCTAGTTTTCAAAGAATTTTTTAAAGTCCCTGGTTAATTGTGTGTGTTCATATTGTTTTCAATTGGTATCAGAGTAGGTTCTTGAGTGTTATTCCAGATGACTATCTTTTTTAAAGAAAATGAATACCACATAAATTACCTTCAAGGAGGGTGCCTCCCTCAATAGTCCTCCGATGTTTGAAGGAGAGCATTTCAGTTTTTGGAAAAATAGAATGCAGATTTTGATTCAATCAAATGACTCTGGTGCTTGGAATGCAATAGAAAAAGGTCCTTTGATTCCTACAAAAATTGTTGATAATGAAAGGATTCCTAAGGAGTGGGATGAGAAGACGAATGTTGAAAAAAGAGTTTCCAGTATGATTTTAAAGCTAAAAACATGATTACATCTGCACTTTCTTCTGATGAATTTTTTAGAACTGTTAGGTGTAAAAGCACAAAGGAAATGTGGGAGATGTTGGAAGTAACTCATGAAGGAACAGATGAAGTAAGAAGATCAGGGAAGCATGCCTTGATTCATGAGTATGAAATGTTCAAAATAAGCACCACAAAAAACACTTATTAGCTCTAAACAAGGTTAACTCACATTTTCAACCATCTTCTTGGTCTTGGGATGACTTATGATGCTAAAGAATTGAACATCAAAATCTTGAAGTGTCTCACAAGACCTTGGCAACCAAAAGTTTGAAAGTTCAAAAAATGCAACACCTTGGTCCAACCGCGGTGTGGAAACATAGACCATCTATGCACGTCATGTGTGTGTGCTTAGGAATTACTTACTTATTGAAACATGTTGGGGTTTTAGAAATTAACTTTATCACTTGAAGGCTCAAAGAAGATGACGCCCTCCAATGGTGATCCACATGGTTATCTCCTTCTTGCATGTAAGAACTTCTTCTCCTTGATTCCTCCTTCTCCTTGGTGGCTTGCTAGGCGCATGCAAGGTATGAGGCTTTCAAGTATTTGATTTCTTTTCTCAAGACTATAATGGTGCCTTTAGGTCAGCTGAAGGTGCAACAAAAGAGGAGAGAAGATGAGGGAGAGGAAAAACTAGAACTTGATTCAAAATCAAGAAAGGAGGTGGACAAAATTTTCTGATTTAAAATCTTCCCACATAGGCGTCTATTTAAGGTGAGATAAGCACTCCAAATCAGCCCCAGTTTGTTGGGTTTTTCGAAATTCAAGATGTTACTAGAACACCCCTCATTGTTCGAATGAATATGAATGTAAAATTCATTCATTCATAACTGTACACCCCTCAAGATGTATTCATTGTTTCAATTGATTGAAAATCTTTCACCACAAGTTTTTGAAAAAACCTTGATTGCAATGAGGGATATGGTTTAATTAAGTCTAAATAATGATTAGATAAGTATTTTGAAAAGAATCTATTTTCCTCCTTCTAGATTCTCGGTTATTCAAACAATGAGTATCTAGAGCTAGGTCATTAGAGTATAGCCTTGAAAACTGCATCATCTAATGTGGAAAAGGAAGAAGACTCAAGTGAAGATGAAAGTGATGAACATATACCTAATAGTGAAGAAATTCAGCAAGTTTATGAGGAGGAACAAACACAAAAAGCTGTCAAAGTTTAACAGAAAAAATGATAGTAACAACAACACCACCACCAACCACACTTGCTTCGAATGTGATAAGCCCAGACACATTAAATCTAAATGTCTAATCTTTTTGAAGAAGCAATTAGGTGAGAAGAAGACAAAGAAAGAAGGGAAGCCAAGGAAGGCATACATAGCATGGGAAGACAATGATTCAACAACTTTTGGATCAACAAGTGAGAATCAAGAAGCAAATGTTTGTTTCACTTCCATAATTAGTGAAGAAGAAGATTTCTCAAGTGTTGAATCGGAGGTAAATTCTGAATTTAATCAAGTTATTGATGTTTTCCATGAGATGCATGAAGAGGCCCAAAAACTTGCACAATCCAACAATAGGCTGAAAAATAATCTTAAATGGCATGTTACCAAAATTGCAGCAATGCAATCTGAACTTTGCAAGAAGTAAATGAAAAACTTGTTTCAAGTTACAAAGCTAATGGATGTGTATGTGCCACTTCTTCTTCTAATATTGATAAATGCAAGCTCTTACAAAAGGAATTTGATGATTTCAAAAAGAGTCAATCTGAAAAATACATGGAATTGCTAACTGAAAATTCTTATTTGGTTGATCTTTTGAAAAAGCTTTATAGAGGAAAATGCACTTTAGATCAAATGCTAACTGTACAAAAATATGATGGAGATACTTCTGGTTTGGGGTAAAAACATGGATCAAAACCTTTTGGAAAAACAAAGTTTGTGCCACCAAAACAAAAGAATCAAATAGGTTTCTCAAATACAAAGTATCATCAATTGACTCATTTTGAAAGAGCATCAAAAACTATAACTTGCAATTATTGCATGAAGAAAGGTCATACATCCCATAGGTGCTATGCTAGAAGATACTATGTGTCTAATGGTGAATGCATTTAGGTACCTAAGAGATACAAAAAACCAACTAACCCTTATGGACACAACCTGATGACTACCAAGATATGAATGCTTGGTTTGGATCATTTCCGGAATTGCAAGCTTCAAGACTCCATGAATGGTGCTTTAAAACTCAAAAAGAAAAATGGAGAAGATTAAGGAATGACTAAGAATGACGTCACGATCCACAAATGGGACGATAAGTCGGAGGAGGATTCGCCACAAAGGAAAGCTTCCTTGATAAGAATCAATTTGGTTTCAATCAAGAACCAACAAGAGTCTAAGCTCCCAATTCAAGCAAATGCTTAATTTCTATTAATCAAAGTGTCTTAGAAATATCAATATTTGAGTACTTATAGATTTAAGCCTAAAAATGCATAGTTTGGGCCTATTTTAAGTCCACATTGAGACCCATTACACAAATAAGAAATTACTAAATTACGACATTACGAAAATTACGAAATTACGAAAGCTACGAAA
>CM023958.1:21049743-21059924 GCA_013407115.1 Glycine latifolia | reverse complement strand
GAACATGAAGAACAACCCATATTCAAAACAACTCAGAATTCAACAAAATGATAGGGAAAATGAAGGTAATTGCAAGATAAACTCAAAAATCACACAAGAAACACACAAAGAACAACAAACAAGCAAGAATCATGATTTTTTTTTTAATTTTCGTTTTTTGGAAAAAAATAAAAAAAATAAAAAATGAAAATTTCAAAAAAGATAGGAATATTTACTAATTGCTTTCCAAAATCAAGCTCTGATTACCATTTGATGACTACCAAGACATGAATGCTTGGTTTAGATCGTTTCCGGAATTGCAAGCTTCAAGACTCCATAAATAGTGCTTTAAAACTCAAATAGAAAAATGGAGAAGATTAATGAATGACTAAGAATGACGCCACAATCCACAAATGGGACGATAAGTCGGAGGAGGATTCGCCACAAAGGAAAGTTTCCTTGATAAGAATCAATTTGGTTTCAATCAAGAACCAACAAGAGTCTAAGCTCCCAATTCAAGCAAATGCTTAATTTCTATTAATCAAAGTGTCTTAGAAATATCAATATTTGAGTACCTATAGATTTAAGCCTAAAAATGCATAGTTTGGGCCTATTTTAAGTCCACATTGAGACCCATTACACAAATAAGAAATTACTAAATTACGACATTACGAAAATTACGAAAACTACGAAATTACGAAAGCTACGAAAGGAATTCTGAAGCAAGCTCTCCTACAATATTCAAGGTGCTCCAATTCATCTCCTTGTGTATTCCTCCATCCTTGTCCTTGTTAAATAGTCCAACCATGATTCTCTTGGTCATCTCTTCCTGTAGAAGCTTGGTTTTAGACCTTGTTATGGGTCCTTCAAATCTCACAAAAGGAAGTGCTTCAAGCTCTCCTTCTAGACCTTTGGCTTGGAATGGACCTCCATCATCATGATCCTTAGATAGTCCTCTATCACAGATGGCCAAGCCGAGGTGGTGAAACATTGGAACAACTCCTTAGATGCTACATCAAGGGTAATTTGAGAACTTGGTAGGAGTGTCTACCTCACATTGAGTTTGCTTACAATAGAGTAGTTCACAAGACTACTTCCTTATCTCCTTTTGAAATTGTTTATGGCTTTAATCCTTTAACTCCTCTTGATTTATTGCCTTTACCTAACACTTCTTCTATGGTTAATCATGATACTTTGTCTAAAGCTTCTTATGTTAGGAAAATGCATGAACAAGTGAAAGCACACATGGAGATGAAAATGGAACAATATGCAAAGCAAGCCAATAAGCACAAGAAGCAAGTGATCTTTAATGAAGGAGATTTGGTGTGGCTTCATTGGAGGAAGGGTAGATTTCCTCATGAAAGGAACCCAAGCTCTAACAAAGAGGAGATGGACCTTTCAAGATTTTAGAAAGGATCAACAACAATGCTTACAAACTTGAATTGCCTAATGAGAGTATGGTGTGAATAATACTTTCAATGTTTGTTATCTTTCTTTGTATGATGTAGGTACAAGTGAGGAAGCAAACTTGAGGTCAAGTTCTTTTCAAGAAGGAGGGGATGATGGAGGTCCATGGCAAGCTAAAGGTCTAGAAGGAGAGCTTGAAGCACTTCCTTTGGTGAGCTTTAAAGGACCCATGACAAGGGCTAGACCTCAAGCACTTCAAGACCACATCAAGGCTAATTTGGACAAGCATGAAGCACACCAACTTAAAGATAACAAGGGCTAGATTTTAATGTCTCAAGTTCAATTTAATTGCAATTAAATTCAGCACTTGTTAGAAGCAAAAGTATAAACAATAAAAAGGTTTTTTAGTGCAATTGTGTAAAAAGGTGTAGGTGCACTTGTGTGTAATTTGTGTAGCAACTTAGTAAACTTGTTGGCTGCACTTAGAACTTAAAATTACTGCAGCATTTTTGAATTTGGGACAGCCAAGGGTCACTTAGGGAAGCTTGCACCACAAGCTTCATTAAGCTTGCCTTAGGCTCCTTCAGTGTGCACTACAAGCTTCATTTCAATTTGCATTTCCCTTGCATTTACTTGTAATTTCGTGGGCTATATATGGCTGCCCAAAAACAACTTTGGTTCATTAATACAAATCTGAAAATTTGTGTGAGAGTTTCCCTCTTGTTCTTGTGCAAGAACCTCTTATTTCTTATCAATGGCTTCAAGCTATTGTGGTGATTCTTCCTAGACTTATCGGAGGGCTTCTCCATGGTGTCTTCCACCTTCATCCCTAACCTCTCTTTCATCTTCCATTGCTGAAATTAAAAGCTCCCAACCAGCCAAGGTTTTACATGAAATGCTTGACAGTTTTGGGTTCTTGAAGTTTGCTTGAAGTTTTGGTTTCATTGCAGGATAGATTTGGGAAAACTAATGGCTAATGGTACAGCCATACATCAAAGACCAAGGTTGAGAAACTTGCGAGTCATAGAGCCAATGAGTTATTGAAACTAATTCATTCTAATGTTTGTGGGCCCATGTCTACTCAGACTGGAGGAGGATACTCTTATTTCATTACCTTTACTAATGATAAGTCTAGATTCGGATATGTACATCTTATGAGACACAAATATGAGGCCTTTGAAAAGTTCAAAGAATTTAGGAATGAAGTGGAGAAACAACTTGGTAAGATGATTAAGACACTTTGATCTGATCAAGGTGGCGAATATCTGAGTCAGGAGTTTCAAGATTATCTAAGAGAATGGGATTCTCTCACAGTTGACAGCTCCTTAACACCACATCAGAATGGTGTGTCTGAGAGGAGGAACCGAACCTTCTTAGACATGGTAAGGTCTATGATGAGTGGTACGAAGCTTCCAAATTTTTTTTGGGGGATTCACCTTACATATGGCGCTACATTTTCTTAATAGGGTTCCGTTGAAATCTGTTCTGACTACTCCATATCAGATATGGAGGGGCTAGAAGCCCAACTTGAGTTATCTCAAGGTATTGAGCTGTCTAGCTTATGTCAAGACCTTAGCACCTGAAAAGTTAGGGGCTAGGAGCACATTCTGCTACTTTGTAGGTTATGCCAAAGAAACTAAGGGATACTACTTTTACTACCCTGAGGACCAAAGAGTCATTGTGTCCAAGAATGCTACTTTTCTTGAGGAGGATCTACTTTCTCAAGAAGATAGTGAAAACAATAGGAATACCCACAATAACCAAGAGGGGGGTGAATTGGTTAAAACTTGGTCTTTTAAAATTTCTTTATCAAATCAGAGTAAGGATCTTAATCACTTTTGAAACCAAGAAAACTTTTAATCAATCAAACCACTCAGCTCATGAAATCAATAGATCAAAAAACAGAACTTGTGAGTAATGATAAAAATACCAAGAACAAATGAGCAAGATGACTAATAGAGATTAAGGAATAGAAAATCAACACAAGAATTTATACTGGTTCACTTCTCAAAAGAAGCTACATCCAGTTTCTTCTAATCAACACTAGATTAGAGTTCCACTATTATAAATTTCAGTTCTTACAAGCTTTATTATAAAACCCTCTTTATCAACTCTAGATAAAGACAAGAAATCTAAAACCCTATTAAACTTCAAGAGAACAAGAACCGGAGAACACTACTCTGTTCTTTCCTAGAGAACACTACCCTAGTCCAAGCTTCAAAGAACACTTTACAATAGCACCCAAATAACAAAATTGCAAAATAAATTTACACCCAGAGAGAAAGGAAAGAAACAACCTGATGATCCAATGAATATGAATGCATGTGAGTTATCAATCAGAGTTGAATGATCCAATGAATTTCAGAACATGCTGTCCTATTCTTCTTTGAAAACTCTTGCCCAAGAAATCATTCAATACCCATGAAGATTAAAGAGTGGGACAAGAAGTAGGTTAACCCAGAAAATCACTTTCTATCTTTGTGATGGCTTGAATATATTCAAAAAATTCGAAGTGTTCAGATGGAAAACCAAGTCAAGCCTCACTTCTATTTATAACAGACTCTTTCAACTAACTGTAATCGATTAAATGCGCCAAATAATTGATTAAAAAGCCTTGTGTAATCGATTAAAGTGTTCATAGCATTTATGGGTTTGATCAACAAGCAAAATAATCGATTAAAACGAGCTGTAATCGATTAAAGCAGTGATACATGTATTCCTGAAAAGCCTTGTGTAATCGATTACAAGAAATGGTAATCGATTAAATCAGTGTAACAAGCTTTTCTAAGAATCTTATGTAATCAATTACAGGAAATGGTAATCGATTAAAGCAGTGAAGCATGATTTTCTTTTAACACTATGTAATCGATTAAATTGTTCTTCAAAGCTTTTCCAGTTTTAAAAACGAAGCAGATAATCGATTAATTCGTAGTGTAATCGATTAAATCAGTGATAATTGTATTTTTCCAAAAACATTGCCTATTGAGTTCTTTTTCAAAAATTGCTTTAATTCTTTGATGAAAACATTTAAGCATATAAATGATTAAGTGTATGCAATGCAAGGATCAATAGATTGGCTTCTTTATACACTTCATTACATTCTTCAAGGCATGTGAAAAGCTCAAAACAATCTTCCATTGCCTAAGCTTCAAGCTTCAAGTTGCTCCCCCTATATCCAACAGATAGTGGGAGTAAGGTAGAACTTGAAGAAATTCAAGACCTACAAGGACAGATAGCAGAGCCTGAGTCTATTGATTAGGCGATGCCTCAACTAGAGGCAATAGACACCTAGCCCCCTAGGAGTGCTAGGGTTAGTTATCCACCTGAGAGGTACGAAGTTGTGATTGAGAATCAATAGACCGTTGAGGATGACGAGCCTACTTCCTACACTAAGGCAGTCAAGGATGTTGACTCCTCAGAATGGCTAGAAGCCATGGAGTCTAAAATAGATTCGATGCATTAGAACAAGGTATGGATCTTGGTTCCACCACCTAAGGGAATATTTCCTATTGGGTGCAAGTAGGTCTTCAAGAGGAAGACTCATGCTGATGGCAACATCCAAACCTATAAAGCTAGGTTGGTTGCGAAGGGTTACCGTCAAAGGCAAGGAATTGACTTTGAGGAGACTTTCTCGCCTGTTGCTATGATCAAGTCTATAAGGATTATGCTAGATATAACAACATATCATGATTATGAGGTTTGGTAGATGGATGTCAAAACCGCCTTCTTGAATGGTTTCTTGAAAGAGGAAGTGTATATGACACAACCTGAAGGTTTTGAGTCCAAAGGCCAAGAGCATATGGTATGCAAACTTTAGAAGTCAATATATGGGCTTAAGCAAGCTTCCAAGAGCTGGAATCTTCGTTTTGATGAAGTTGTTAAGGGTAACGGCTTTATCAAGAATGAAGATGAACTATGTGTCTACAAGAAGGTTAGTGGGAGCACTGTTGTTTTCCTTGTGCTATATTTAGAGGACATATTGCTCACTGGAAATGACATTCCCATGTTACAGTCCACGAAGATTTGGTTGTCAGAGAACTTCACCATGAAGGATATGGGAGAGGCGGCCTATATACTAGGTATTAAGATCTATAGAGATAGATCCAAGAAGTTGCTAGGATTATCCCAATCCACGTACATAGATAAATTACTAAAGAGGTTTAGCTGAAAGTTCGAAAAATGTAGCACCTTTGGTTCAACCGTGGTGTGCTCACATGAAGGTAAAAACAAAATTTTTGATGCGGAAACATAGGCCATCTATACACCTCATGTGTGTGTTCTTAGGAATTACTCATTGAAACACATTGGGGTTTTAGAAATACCTTTATCACTTGAAGGCTCAAAGAAGATGATGCCCTCCAATGGTGATCCACAAGGTTATCTCCTTCTTGCAAGTGAGAACTTCTTCTCCTTGATTCTTCCTTCTCCTTGGTGGCTTGCTAGGTGCATGCAAGGTTTGAGGCTTTCAAGTATTTGGTTTCTTTTCTCAAGACTATGATGGTGACTTGAGGTAAGGTGAAGGTGCAGCAAAAGAGGAGAGAAGATGAGGGAGAGGAAAAGCTGGAACTTGATTCAGAATCAAGAGAGGAGGGGGTGAAATTTTCTTCTTCCTCTTCTTCCCTATATAGGCGCCTATTTATGGTGAGATGAGGTTGTTGCATTGCATTATCCTCTCACTCCAAATCAGCCAAAGTTGTTGGGGAAAATTTGAAAAAAAAAATCTAGCAAGATTCTTAAAAAAAACGCTATCCTATCTCCTTCATCCCTCCAAAGTTTGTTGCAATAATAACTTATTTGAATTTAGAATTCAAATGATAATGTTGTTGAGAGAATCTTCATCCAATCTTTATTGGACAATTCATTTAGATAATATGAATTATTCTCAACAACCAATGTTGTTGAGAGAATCTTCATCCAATCTTTATTGAATAAGTCATCTAGATAATGTGAATTATCCTCAACAACCTAACCTCACAGAATTTAAAATTCAAATTCAAATTTGAAATTTGAAATTTGAAATTTAAACTCAAATATAAATTCAATCTTATCCCAATCCGTAATTTGAAATTGAATTCGAATTCAAAATCCAAAACTTCAAAATTCAAAATTCAATTTCAAATTTTGAATTTGCCCAAAACTTATTTTGGTCAAGTCAACTCCTTGACTTACTAGGATTCATGGCCCAAGGCCCATCGGGCCTGTCAACACATTTGGGCCCATTAGTGGAGAAACCAATTTCACTACCAATGCTCCAAATAGGGTGCATGATTCAAGTGGAATCTTCTTACTATGCATAGGTCATGACTCCTCATGATCTCTTACTATGCATAGATTCTCGAGTCAACTAGAAGTCATCCAAGCCCTACCAGTCTTGTGAATGACTAATCCATCATAAGGGATTGGGAGTCCTTTCGGCATGTCCATCTATACTCATGTATTCAGGTTATACCCAAGAGTACACACTGTTTTCCCCATTTCAGGCGGATAGAGTCGTATAGTCAAAGTATACCCTAGAACACAGTATTCGATGACATTCTCAACTCTAAGACGATCCGCACTACTAAACGATGAGAGACTTTACAAATCCAATGATATTTTAAAGAATCCTTGTGGAGTCCCTCGACGGGTCAGTTCAGTGCCATCTGTTCCCCAATAGTCCACCCACGACATCAGCTAAGGCATCACCATGCCTGCATTCCATGAGGTCCCTACCTTGTATCTCTATACAAGTAAAAGATGTCGTACTAGTCTTATTGAGATCATCAATGCCCTTTCTTGATGATTCAAGAGTAGGAACAAGCTTTAGGCAATAGACATGTAGTGTCCTCGAATCCTCATGATTATGATCCCTATCATAGATCCTCGAGTGTACACTTGTTATATTCCTAGGGCCTTTATCTTTAAACACATTTTTGATATAAATATAGGTGAGACATAAATATGATAAAGATAAAGTTTGCTCTAATAATCATGAAATAATAAATAGTACAAGGTGTTCAACTGATAAATCAGATTGTCTCTAGGACACCTACATACTAACATTAGCATGGATGGGTCAAAAAGGGGTTTTCTTCCTGTCAGTCATGGTATTCGTCTCTCTAAAGTTATGTGTCCTAAAACACCAGTCGAAATGGAACCCATGGAGAGGATTCCATATGCATCAACAATTGGATCCATCACGTACGCCATGTTATGTACAAGACCAGACATCTCATATGCTTTGAGCATTACGAACCGATACCAGGCTGATCCTGGAGAAGTTCACTGGATGGTCATAAGACGATCTTGAAGTAACTGAGAAGGACTAAGGATATGTTTAATGAGCTGAAAGTGAAGGGATTCACTGATGCTAGCTTCCAGAGTGACAGAGATGACTGTAAATCTCAGTCAGGCTTTATCTACACCTTAAATGGTGGAGCAATTTGTTGGAAGAGTTCCAAGCAAGATATCACAGTAGACTCAACTACCGAGGCAGAATACATAGCAGCTTCAGAAGCAGCTAAGGAGGCAGTCTGGACTTGGAGTGGTTCCTTCCATTGTTGATCCAATACCTATGTATTGTGACAACATTGGAGCTATAGCCCAAGGCAAGGAACCCAGGTCTCATCAGAGGTCCAAGCATGTGCTCCGCAAGTATCACCTCATCCGAGAAATTATAGAAAGGTTGGAGATAAAGATGGACTACGTTCCCACTGATGATAATTTGGCCGATTCTCTGACGAAGGGTCTCTCTCAAAGAAAGCATGATAGTCATTATGAGTCTTTAGGTTTGACATGTCGACCTAATTGGCTCTAGGCTGAGTGAGAGATTGTTAGTATGTAGGTGTCTGTTAGACTCTTGGCAATCGTAACAATTATCGTTGTAAGTTGCAAAATCTATAAAAGTTCATCTCCATAGGGACTTGATTTACCCAGTTAATTCAAATAAAGCTTAACAGTTTAATAGTTATGTACAATGAGTGTGAACGGAGTTTCATGTAGTTGTGGATTAACAGAAATTATGAAAATTTAGAAGAAACGGAAATAATAAATTTAGTGCGGAAGATTACGAATGATTACGGAAAATTATGGAAAATAATAAGACGAGTTTAATTAATTTAAGAACGTAGGATTGGATTTCATCTTTCATACCCTTAGTATTCAATTAATATTACCATGCATAAGTTATTTTCTATGATTAATGATGCACACATAAAATCACCCCAAATCGATCCCTCGTATTTGAGAATCCTAAGAATATTTATCAAATATCGATCCCTCGCATATGAAATAAATATCCCAACATTACGATCATATTCGTGTGCTATTTGTAATCTAAATGCCATGATCTATTCCTAGCAACGTAACGTATATAGTAAATTATTTGGTTCAAGTTTTAAGAGTACATTCCAGTTAAACTTAGAACCTTATTTCATGAAACTATTGATCAAGTAGAATCAAGCATTAAGTATGTTTACCAATAATAAATAGAAAAGACTTATGCATAAATAAATATTAAAAGAGATATTTAAGGGTAAGAAGACTACATCCAATCCTTTTGAGAGAAGCTAGCCAAGCATGGAGAGAACCTCCTTAGAAGAATAGATGAAAGGACTCATCACCGCTTCTTTCCAGCAGAGTTTCCACACTAATCCTCACCTCTCTCACTATCCTAAACTACCTACTAACAAAGCTTTAAAGAGCATGAAGCTTAGGAACAAGGAGGAGGAGAAAATTAGTTGCAAGAAGTGTAGAATTCCTTAGGTTGCATGGGTATTTATAGGGAAGCATGGCTACTCGAGTTCACTCGCCCAGGCGACCATTTTTGCCTTGTTTCAGTCGCCCAGGCGAGCTTAAGCCCACTTGGCCCACTTGCAGAAACCACTCGCCCAGGCGAGAAGTTTGTGCATGTTTCATTCGCCTAGGCGAGTTAAACGTACCCTCCAGAAGAAGTTTTTGGGCCTTGATGGATTTTGGGCCTGATTTACTTGTTGCACCTCCCATGTTTACTTTCTGATCCATTTTTGCTTGCTTTGTGTGTTCGGAAGTTTCGTAAATCCTTTAACCTATCAAAAAGCAAGAAAGGATTGGATAAATTTCAAGAATATGAACACAACATTTATCCTAAGTACTAAATACAAACTAACTAAATTAGGGCAAGTTTTTATAGATATTCTTAGTAAAAATAAAAGATAAGTTCCTTTAATGTAACCCTAATTTTACTAAGATTTGGCACTTATCAACTCCCCCCAACCTAGAATCTTGCTTGTCCTCAAGCAATAGTAAAATACTTAAATGAAATCATGCTTTGAAAAGAATCAACTTCCCAAAAATGATCAAAACATATTTTCAAATAGTTAATTTTAAGAATTGAAACAAAAGATGAAATTCAAATAACCAAAATGAGATGAAGATTAATTCACATTTCCTTTCTAAAAAATATCAGAGGGAACATATGACTGATTTAAGTAGAGGAAAACCTCTCAAAGTGTTTTATTCTCTCACAGGTAAGTGTTTCATCTCAATTCCTGCACTAATATTTTATAGATTTATTTTGCAATTCATTTCCCATCAAATCAAAGTACATAATCAACAAGGATCATTAGGGCTTTTATGGCTGGGCTTTTGGCTAGAAAAGAAATCTTGGTTTTTCTTGGATATCCAAAAAGACCTTTTGGAATAGGAGAGCAAATAAGGATAAAACAAATAAATTATCAACTTTTATTTCTTCCTTTTTCTTCCAAGATATCCATGTTTATCAATTTTTTCTATTTCACCCAAATACTTTGTTTAACACAAGGAATTTGTTTCCTTTT
>CM023958.1:21014857-21039743 GCA_013407115.1 Glycine latifolia | reverse complement strand
TAAGTGCCTTTAATGTAACCCTAATTTTACTAAGATTTGGCACTTATCAGTGTCCTAGAGACAATTTGATTTATCAGTTGAACACCTTATACTATTTATTATGTCATGATTAATAAGAACACACTTTATATTTATCATATTTATGTCTCACCTATATTTATAGCAATATGCGTTTAAAGATAAAGGCCCTGGGAATATAACAAGTGTACACTCGAGGATCTATGATAGGGATCATGATCATGAGGATTCGAGGACATTACATGTCTATTGCCTAAAGCTTGTTCCTAGTCTTGAATCATCAAGAAAGAGCATTGATGATCTCAATAAGACTAGTACGACATCTTCTACTTGTATAGAGATACAAGGTATGGACCTCATGGAATGTAGGCATGGTGATGCCTTAGCTAATGTCGTGGGTGGATTTGTTGGGGAACAGATGGCACTGAACTGACCTGCCGAGAGACTCCACAAGGATTCTTTAAAATATCATTGGATTTGTAAAGTCTCTCATCATTTGGTAGTGCGGATCGTCCTAGAGTTGAGAATGTCATCAAATAATGTGTCCTAGGGTTATACTTTTACTGTATGACTCTATCCGTCTGAAAATGGGGAAAATAGTGTATTCTTAGGTATAACCTGAATACATGAGTATAGATGGACATGCCAAAAGGACTCACAATCCCTTACGAGGAATTAGTCATTCACAAGACCAGTAGGGCTTGGATGAGTTCTAATTGACTAGGGAATCTATGCATAGTAAGAGATCATGAGGAGTCATGATCTATCTTAGAGTCAATAGAAGAAGATTCCTAGTTCCTGTGAAAAGCCATATTTAGTCAATAAAGAAAGATGATACTTTATCCTTGCTCTCGACTAAATGTGAATGACGATGTGAGGGATGACGGAGACATGATATCCAAATTAGAAAGGTAGATCACTTTATCAACTCAATTAGTTCTGGGGCTGCAGAGCATTGTTAGTGTCTTATGTGGTCATTAAATGAATTGGGCCCATTAAAAGAGTTTAATTGGTCCAAGTTTATTTATGTTAGTGACTAATTGGGCCTAATGGGTCACATACAAAGGTTATTCTTTGTTGCAAGTTATAGCGAGTTCGGGCCAATAATTAGTTATTGGACTTTATCAAGACTATGAGTTAAATTGGGTTAGAGTTGGACTTCAAGCCCACTTGAATCATACGCCCTATTTGGTGCATTAGTGATGATATTGGTTTCTCCACTAATGGGCCCAAATGTGTTGACAGGCACGATGGACCTTGGGCCATGAATCCTAGTAAGTCAAGGAGTTGACTTGACCAAAATAAGTTTTGGGCAAATTTGAAATTGAATTTTAAATTCTATGAGATCAGGTTGTTGAGGATAATTTAAATTATCTAGATGAATTATCCAATAAAGATTGGATGAAGATTCTCTCAACAACAATTGGTTGTTGAGGATAATTTAATTATCTAAATGAATTATCTAATAAAGATTGGATAAAGATTCTCTCAACAACCTTATCATTTGAATTCAGAATTCAAATGAGTTTTGTTGCAACAAACTTTGGAGAGATGAGAGAGAGAATGAGGCGATTTTGATGAGAGGATCTTGATAGATTCTTTTTCAAATTTTCTGCAACAAATTGATAGGATCCATTCACTTGAATTTTGAATTCAAGTCTTGCAAGAGTGAAACAAACTCAAGGATGTTCTAGTAACATCTTGAATTTCAAAATTCCCAACAAACTAGGGCTGATTTGGAGTGAGAGGATGATGCAATGCAACGACTTTCTCTCACCTTAAATAGACGCCTATGTGGGGAGGATTTGTAATCTGAAATTTTCGCCCTCCTTCTCTCTTGATTCTGAATCAAGTTCTAGCTTTTCCTCTCCCTCATCTTCTCTCCTCTTTTGCTGCACCTTCACCTGACCTAGAGTCACCATCATAGTCTTGAGAAAAGAAACCAAATACTTGAAAGCCTCACACCTTGCATGCGCCTAACAAGCCACCAAGGAGAAGGAGGAATCAAGGAGAAGAAGTTCTTACTTGCAAGAAGGAGATAACCGTGTGGTCACCATTGGAAGGCGTCATCTTCTTTGAGCCTTCAAGTGATAAAGGTATTTCTAAAATCCTAACGTGCTTCAATGAGTAATTCCTAAGCACACACACATGAGGTGCATAGATGGTCTATGTTTCCACATCAAAAATTTTGTTTTCACCCTCATGTGAGCACACCACGGTTAGACCAAAGGTGCTGCATTTTTCGAACTTTCATTAAAATCATATCACAAGTTCGCCCTTGTTAAAAAATCAAAAACTTCAATCAATCAAGACTTACCCTCCACTTCAAGCAATTTCAGAAAAATATTTCAGTTGATCTTGAAAGAGATTAACCACAAGATAAGCAAGAGTAAGATAGCAAGATAGAGAATTAAGAAAACACCAAATCTATATTGGTTCACCCCTCAAAAGAGAAGCTATATCCAGTGTCTTATAACCAAACATGATTAGAGTTCCACTAAATCAAAATCTGTTCTTTACAAGCTTTACAAGTGATCACCTTTTATCAAACCTAGATAAAGAAACTGAAATCTAAAACCTTATTAGACTTCTAATCACAAAGGACTAGAGAACACTATTTTATTCTTTCCCCTAGAGAACACTACTCTGTTCTTTACCCTAGAGAACACTACTCTAGAAATTTCTAAAGAAAACTCTTGATCTTAGTGCTTACAAGAATTAAAAGATACCAAACAATTCATAGTTAGAGTTCAAGAGAGATGCAACCTTATGATCCTCAGAAGATGAGTGAATGAATTTTACCAAGAAATTACAAATTGAATGAATGTCAGAGTTGAAAAACCAGCTCTCTTGAGAAACTCTTGAAGAATCTTTGTTCAAAGCAACATGATCAATGATGCATGTGTTCTTGAGTTTTGAAACAAGAAGTATAAAACTCATAAAAACTTATTCTTAGGCTTTGAAAGCTTTGAGTGTAATGGGTAATTCGTAAAAGTCAGTTCTCTTGATTGTTGCAAATGTACAGACCCAACATCTTTTTATAGAAAACAGATTTAACTACTTGTAAGCGATTAAAACATTATTGTAATAAATTATTTTAACTAATGTAATTGATTAATATGCCAAATAATTGATTAAAGTGTTCTTGGCACAATCTAGAAAAAATTTATGAATAATGTAATCGATTAAAACGTCATGTAATCGATTAAGTCAGTCAGTCTCAAACAAGCTTGTGTAATCGATTACGATTGAGTGGTAATCGATTAAGGCAGTCATATGTGATTTGAACTTTTGTACTGTGTAATTGATTACGAGTGAATGGTAATCGATTAAGGCAATCAGACATGTTTTGTATTTTTGTGTTGTGTAATCGATTACGATTTTCTTGTAATCGATTAAAGTGTTCTTCATGGCTTTTTAATAGATTACACAAACTGGTAATCAATTAAAGTAGTGCACAAATTGATTTTTCAAAACTTAAGCCATGAGAAATTTCATTCTAAATGCAAACATGTAACCTTATATGCTTTTCTAAAATCATGTACGCATGTATGTGATTATATTTATGCACTGCAAGGATCACAAGATAAGCTTCTTGACCAACTTAACAAATTACAAATGCCTTCAATTGAGAGGCATGTAAAAAGCTAAAATCCTTTAAGCAAAGGGCTTCATCCTTGACTTGATCTTCTATGATCTTCTTTTCAGCTCCCCCTATATCCAACACTCATGAATGTCATGTGGTCGCATGGTGGAACACACTACATGCAACTCCTTTAGAAGCAAATGAATTAGTCCAGACTTTAGCTCATAACTAACCTCTGTCTCAGGATATTGAATACACCAAGGTTGATAAACAATATCCGGTGTAGCCAATTCCTTAAGAGTTTGATAGTTATCAGCCGTAGTATTAGCACCAATTCCAGACTAAGAATGTTCAGAAACAGAATGCCCATAAATGGAATGCTTAAAAAATAGAATCAGTATACACTAAACTACTATCCAGAGCTACACTATCATGCAAAACTACACTACTTCTGCTCAAACTATGCAATGTCAGGATAGATAGATGCAAGTCACCTAGTTTGGACCTAGTCATACACAGTTCAGCTCATCAGTGACAGAAATCATAGAAGTAACAGACAACTATACCAGAACACTATTCACAATATTTGTTGAAATGATACAGAAAAAGGAAAACTACCTCAAACAATTTTAAAAAAATAAAAACACCATAGTAAATGTCTAAAATAATTTTTTATTTTTGTAATTTTTTTTATGATTTTTAAAAATCATGAAAATAGAAAATAAATTCAAAAGTGGCCTAAATCATCAAATTTGGCAAAAATGACCCCCAATGGCCATGTTTGTCCCTTTTAAGGTCCCCATGATGTATTAATTTTTTCTACATTATGGTAAATTTTCAGCTCATTCTGAGCTAGTTGCATGTGAAATGACCAAAATGCCCCTACACTAAAACTCCAGTTAGAGGCCGAATTTACAAATTTGGACTCAAACCAAACCCCAAAGGAATTAATTTTGCTCAGAATGTGGGATAAACTTTGGACACTAAGTTGCGCAACCAAACTCCACAAGACAGATCACATCTATGACACACAATTACACTACACTACTCTCCACTACTACTATATTTTTTTTTTCCTGTTTTGCACTACTACTTTACACAGACTATATAACAACATTAAAAACACAAATGCAATTATATAGCTGAATGCCATTATATAGCAAAATGCATTTTTTTTCCATTGACAAATGTAAAGATACTATACTAATATCAATTGTACCTATACTACTATCTAATTATGAGTTGATTAAAGTTGGTACACAATGAATCGTATCCCTGGCAACGACGCCAGTTTTCATAACGATTGTCAAATTGTTACAAAACAAATAAAACTAGGATAATTATGTAGTACATGAATAACCTAGGTCGATTCAGAGATACGATCAATTTGGTTCCAACTTCAATTCATTGATAAACAATAGATGAACTTTCATCAGATGTTTTGCAAACGCTAAGTAAAAAAATTGCAGAAAGACAAACAGAAAAACACTAACAGAATTGATAAAAGATATTGTAAAACAGATTCAAGAATATCAATTCAATTCACCAAACCAAGCAATGTGAATTATCATAGTTCTCAGATAATGATCATACTATGAAGGTTCATTTAATGTCATTAGAAGCAATTTAATCGAATTAACTATTAAATCAATTGAAATCATAAACCAGATTGAAATACCATCAAAACAATTTGTGATTAAAATTCAAAATTAGAAAATGAATTCATAACTTACTCCATCTCCAATCCTAAACACATTCATAATCATGAAAATCAAAGAGAGAATTGAAGAAGAAAATGACATTCACATAAAAATTGAAATACCAAACAAAAACTCAAATTCCCTTGCTTGGACTGGATCCTTAGATTGATTGATTATTTACCCTCCCACGATCAGCATCAGTGGAAGAGCCACAAAATTTGTGTAAGAAAATAGCATAACAGAGATGAAAGGAAGAAGAACAATGAAGAATAATTGAGAGAAAAAGAGAGAAAATATTTTAATTCTGAAAACTTGCACAAGAAGCTAGAAATTCTATTTGTACAAAATGAAGTAACTAACTAACTAACTACACTAATATATAGTGACAGAAAAGAATGAAGGGATGGGCTCTAATTAGGCCCGTCTAGTCTAACTAATTATGCTAATTACATTGATCAAAGCCTAAACTCGCAGCCCAAATCTCAAGTGTAGAGGTTTTGAATTCCAAGCCTAAAATGACCCTCAAATTGGCAGAATTGGCCCAAACTTATCTCTGATAAAATTGCATCATTTTTCTTTAGCTTTCTAGGGACTACTCATAAGCTTTATTTGGAGTTTTGTAGAATCTTATAGGTCCTGCACAAGGAAGACAGGTGAAGAACAAAATCTGAAAATAAGCAATAATTATCAATTAAACCTAATTATTTGCCTAAGACCAAAACTGAATTAAAGTGACAAAATAAGATTCCAAGAGAAATCAAATAAGCTAAGAAACATAGAAAAATAGTATACTAAAAACGCTTAACTGATACTCTAATAGTAACAAAAACATAGAGTAATGGAGTGGAACTCTACATCTAATTCCTTCATTTGTGGCTAATCTTTTGTGTGACTAATCTTCTATTGGTATTTTTAATTATTATTTTTGATATTCTAATTCTTAGCCTTATTATCATGATCTAGTTTCTATTGGTATTAGTGGACCAAAACAATATATAGACTTAGGAGATAAGCATTTGCAAAAATATGGAAAAACTAATTCTGATGATGAGGTCAAATGTCCCATCCATTTGTGTATTTTTTTATAATTTAAAATACATAATTATAAGCTAATTAATTTCAATATTTTTTTTTTAAATCTCTTAGAGAGTATCATCACCACATGATGTCCAAGTTTAATTAAAGTTTTTGTTAAACGATTAGAACATTATAAACTTTAAGAATCGCTATGTTGGATGATATCTTTGTAATATATGTTGTCTATTTATTTATGACTTCAGTTTTGAAGAATCAATGTTATATTTGTTTGTTTTTAATATTATGTGTGAACGCTTTTAATGTTATATTTTCTAAATTTAAGAATGCATGTTTAATTTACTTGCAGTAATTGTTTTAATTGATTTACTTATTAATTTATTAACTTTACACACAAGTGAAGTGAAGATCGTGGGTGCGGATATGTGTATATAGGTACCCAATGGGTACCAGGATGAGAATTAAAGTTGTTACCCGTGTGGGTATGGGACCCAGTACAAAGATTTTTTTAAAATGCGGATATGAAAACATGTATTATAAAACCCTATCGAGATCCTACTTATTTTTATCCCTACTCTGGACAAGGAGAATGAGATATACTCCAATTTAGCAACATATAACAATATTTTTAACATTTAATCATTATTCATATAAGGCTGCCTAAGCATTTTTTATAGATGCAAGTTGATAGATAGAAAGGACATTCACAAGGATCCAATTGATGGTTGAAAGTTAGGTATATGAATAATTGGATCCAATTCTTTGCTTCCCTTAATATAAAGCAAACATTTTACCCTGTACTAGTATAACATCTATGTATTGCATTGCAAAAGTAAATTATAAGTAAGGTTAAAATATATTTTTTGTCTTCATAAATATGAAAATGTTGGAAATTTGTCCCTTAAAATTTTCGGTATGTTTTCCATCTTTATAAAATTGAAATATGTTGTTTTTTTTGTTTTTGGCTTGGAGCAAGGATCAAACATCCAAACCTATATGCATGACTTTTTTACATTGATTATATGCACAATCGGTATAAAAAAAACGTCACATTTACATTGGTTATATACATATAACCAATGTAAAAAAGTCATCATCATAGGTTCGGATTTATTCAAATCTATGTCCGAACCAAAAAATGATACATTTCAATTTTGAGGATGAAAAACGTACTGAAAATTTTACAATGAAGAATTCCAAATATTTTCATATATTATGAGAATGAAAAACATATTTTACCTTATTAATAACTAAAATATTAAATATTTTATATTATAATTTTTTTAAAAAATTAACAAAAAAAAGTTGTATTATAATTGAATATATAATATAAAAGCATTTCTTGTGAAAAATATTTGTTTATAAATAGATAATAAATATACTACAACTAAAGAATAGGGGTATTATTAGTTACAACACCCAATTAGTTAAAGAATTATAATTATTCATTATTTTGAATTAATATTTTGCACGACGTTTCTACTTTCTATATAAATGCTTAGATAAACAATTTATCTTGTTTTGAATTGATATAAAAATCAAATTTATTTATTAAATTATCAATCGTGAAATTAATTTATGAACTTTTTAATTGATAATAAATTCAAAAAATTATCTTTTATAATAACATTTTCATCCAATCATATGTTATATTTCATATATTTAAATTCATTCAATTTGGTGTATCATATAACTAAAAGAATTGAACATATGCATACAAATAATAAAAAAGTTCAATAGAAATGTTTAAAAATAAAAACAAAAAGTACTAAGCTTAAGTATATTAAATTTATGAAAAGAGAAATGTTAGTAACATGTTTTAACACACTTTTATTATTGAAAAATATTAAAAAATATATAATTTTGTAGATCTCACTTCATTTTTAGTCAATCTCAATTATGATTTTATAATTTTCAATAATTTTTAATCAATATAGAAGAATGTATTAGAAAGCAGTTTGTTAATATCAAGATCGATCTTGAGATTTCATGGGTGTATAACTTAAAAACAAATTGGTCCCTTTATATTTAAGTAATTGAAAATATAAATAGAATGTTTATATTTTGACAACCACAAATTTCAAACACTTAAACAACAATTTTCTTTACTCGTTATCTTTCTCGTCTTATCACACTAAATCATCAATTAAATCAATCACTTATTTCTCATCTCTTTCTTACTCTCTCAAGGTGTGCACAGCTCAAGGGTTCTTTAAGAAACATTTTGTCATACAAATATATATTATATAAAAAATGCACGTATTTAATTAAAAATGATTGTTTTATTACATTAAATGAAGAACATAACTTTATTAAATCTCAAAATGATATATCACATTTTTATTGAATATACTCTTGTATTATCATCTATCATTCAATTTATTCTCAATAAATTACATGACATAAATATTTATACATAAGGTAATGACAATGGGTTGAGTCAATGATAAGTTTTGGCTTTCACTATCTCATCCTTGCAGAAGTCAGGATAGATTCAGATTTAAAAAAGGTGGATTTATATTTTTTAAACCCATCTCCATCTCTGTTGGGTTTTACAGATTTGGGTAAACTTGCAAGGACCCTGTTAGATTTTTTATAATTTTAATTTACTTATATAATTCTATATTTATAATTTAATTTAATTTTATATTTTCTCTCTTAAAGAAAATATTTTAACTCGGTCATTATTGTCTATCATCAACAAAATGTCATTTTATATTAAATATTATGTGTATTTTTGTTCTTTATTAATATACTAATATTTAGTTTTATTCCTTTATAATTTGAGTTTTTGTTTTTGTTTCTTATTTTATTAAAAATATTTTAAGTCCATTATCATGGATCAATTACATGTTATGTCACAGTATGCTGAAAATATTTTCAAGCATAAGTCATTATGAGAAATACATATTTTACATGTTTCTCCATCTTTATATTCCTATGTAAAAAGTATTTGAGTTATCTCTTAGATTGAATTTATGTTTTAGTTTTTAGTTGGTGTTACCTTCAATTTGTATTTTAAATAATTTTTACTTAGAGTAGTTTGTTATCCAATTCTATTGTAGAACCACTTCTATATATTCTGATGTATTTCACATCACGGATTAATGAAACACATTCATTCAAATTTCTTGTCAATATGGTATTATAGAGTTAGTAGCTTAACAACCAAATTGATCCCTTTTCTTCTTTTTTCCCTCATGGTCACTTATCATTGCTTATGATCTACCCATTAAATTTAGCCTTTGTCAATTATCAAATGACTCATCTCCTTGAAACCATAATTTCTTTGCTATGTAATGAGGATCACATCATGTTTCCATTCAAAATCAATCCTGATTGTTAAGCCCTCTTGTGTCTGCCTTTTTAGGTGATTAAGTTATTTTGCTTTTGCCTTTTAGGTGGTTAATCCTTTTTCTTTTTACTTTTGTCTTTTAGGTGGTTAAGCTATTTTTTGCTTCTGCCTTTTTTAGGTGATTAAGCCCTTTTCCTTCTGCCTTTTTAGGTGGTTAAACCCTTTTGCTTTTGCCTTCTGGTAGTTAAGCCATTTTTGCTTCTGTCTGTTAAGGTGGTTAAGCCCTTTGCTTTTGCCTTTAGGTGGTTAAGCCTTTTTTTGTTTCTGTCTTTTTAGGTGGTTAAGCCATTATGCTTCTGCCTTTTAGCTGGTTAAGCCTTTTTTTTTTTGCTTTTGCCTTTTTAGGTGGTTAAGTCCTTTTGCTTATTCCTTTTAGGTGGTTAAGCCTTTTTTTTTGGCTTCTGCCTTTTAGGTGGTTAAGCCCTCTTTGTTTTACCTGTTTTGGTGGTTAAGCGTGCTTGCTTTTGTCTCATAGTGGTTAAGCCCGTGTTTACTTCTATCAAGAGATTAAGCCTTGTGTTATTGTTGGATTCAGGGGGAGCTAATTAAAGAATGCAAAGGAACTTTGATTCAAGCATTGGTTTTGAGCTTTCAACATGCAATGGATGCCTTGAAGATAATTTAGTATGAAATGTGTAAAATAAAAGCAATTCTGGTGATCCAAGTGCATTGCATTCATTTAATCCATAATTAACTTAATTAGTTTCATAAAAATCACAAGGCTTTAATGATTTGACGAAGGTTTCAAAACTGATTCAATTGTTTTTGGAAAAATGCAAAGTGCACTGTAATAATCGATTGCTTAACTTAATAATCGATTATTTGCTTCGTTTTCAAAAATGGAAAAGCTTTCATGAACACTTTAATCGATTACCAAGTGAAGTAATCGATTACATAAGCCTTTTAGAAAACATGGTTATACTGAAATAATCGATTACCAATATTCGTAATCAATTACACAACGTTTTAAGAAAAACATGTTGCACTGCAATAATCGATTACCATTTCTCGTAATCGATTACACAAGCTTTTATAAAATGCAGTTCTACTAGAATAATCGATTATAGCTCATATTAATTGATTAATTTGCTCGTTGCTCAAACCCAGAAATTTCATGAACACTTTAATCGATTAAAGTGGTGACTTAATCGATTACTTAAGCGTTTTAATCGATTAAATTGGTGATTTAATCGATTACAGGCAGTTATGAAAAGTTGTTATAAATAGGATTGATGCTCAGCTGCTTTGATAACTTTGATGAACATTACCCATACGTATTTTCTGAGCTTAAACAGTCTTGTGAGCATTCTAAAGTGTTTTCTAAGGGTTTAATTGTGTCTTGCTCCATTGTGCATTGATCATGTGTGTTTAAGTCATTCTTGGAGCTTGAAACCATTTCAAGATTAAGGAAAGCTGTGCTTAGTGTCTTTTAATCATTCAACCTGATTTGGTAACTCCATTCTACATTGCATACTTTGGATCATCAGGTTGTTTCTCACCTTAATTTGATTGTAATTTTCGTTTTGTATTTTCTTTGTAATTTTGGCTATTGTAATTGGGTTCTCGCTTGTAACTAGAGAAAGGTTCTCTAGGTGGAAGAACTGAGTAGTGTTCTCAGGTTCTTATCTCTTAGAATCTAATAGGTTTTAGATTTCTGCACTTTATCTAGGGTTGATAAAGAGAGACATTGTAATTGATTGTAAGAACTAAAAATTATAATAGTGAAACTCTAACCTAGTGTTGGTTGGAAGAAACTGGATGTAGCTTCATGGTTTTGAAGTGAATCAGTATAAATTGTTTGTATTGATTCTCAATCTCTATCCTCTTCATTTTAATTGCTATTGCTTAAGTTGCTTGACCAACAAAATCAGTTTTGATTCATTGAATTCCTTGGGGATGAGCTACTTGATTGAATAAGATTTCTTGGTATTGAAAAGTGATAAAGATACTTGAAACTCTGATTTTGATTAAAGAAATTTTTAATATACCAAGGTTTAACCAATTTACCCCCCCCTCTTGGTTAAGTGTGAAGTATTCATATAATTTTCAGTTATGATTTCGGCCAACCATATTTGCATGTTTGAGGATTTGTCTACTACATGTCACAATTTTCTCAAGTTCAAAATTGAAGTTGTTGAATACAGCTTCATCTTGTGGGGGCATATTGGAGTTATATCTTAGTTTGAATTTTTTTTTTAGTTGTTACTTGATGTTATCTTCAATTTGTATTTTAAATAATTGTTAGCTACTTGATGTTATCTTCAATTTATATTTCAAATAGTACTTAGAGTAGATTATTATCCAATTCTATTGTACAACCAATTTTATATATTCTAATGTATTTCACATCACAAATTAATGAAACACATTCATTCAAATTACTTCTCAATAAAGGGGTGAGAATGTTTAAAATAACTTCTTACTTTCTTCTTATTCAACCTCATTTAGTTATTTAATATTTTATTTTTAAATTAAATTAAAATGCAAAAACATTTTCAGGAATTAGAAGTATGTACCAAATATCTTTGGTGGGAATAACATTCTCATTAATAACATTTCTAGGAATATTATTTCCAGGAATATAATCAAAAATCCATGAAACAAATGCCTCATGTAAAAAATTCTTATATGATTATAATTTTTTTAAAATTTTTTGGGCACCTTTTAGTCGTTAACCTTATGTCGTCGCACCTCAAGATAGGGTTCTAAAACTCTCCCTTTGAGTATTTAATACAACTACATATCTAAAACTTAAACTTGAGTTTGCTAATTAAGTTTAAGAAAATTCATATTAATTGTTTCACATGCTCAATAATAAAATTTAGGTCAAATGACCTATTTGGTCCCTTATCTTATTTTTTTTGGTTCATTTTGGTCATTTATCTTTTAAAAAATTCATATTAGTCATTTATATTTTAAAAATTTCATATTAATCATTTATCTTTTTAAATTGGTTCAAAATGGCCATTTCGTCCATAAAAAATTGACATCGTTTATAATTTAAAAATTTTGGTGGATCAAAGTCACCACAAAATGTGTTTCTCTGTTTTACCCTTCCCCCTCTTCTTCTCCCTCCCTGCACGACACAATTGCCCACACTACCACCTTTGTGCCGCATCACACATACACACACTCACTTAGGGTTTATAATTACTCTTTCAGCTCCATAACCCCTCGCCCTCTCCCCACCACACGACAATTTCCCTCTTCCTCTCTCCAACCCATGGCAAAATCAATGGCCATTGAAGACCATCTCAAATTTGAATTCAAGTTTGAGTTTGCGCAATGCAACAAAATAGCCATAGGAAGGAAAAAAAAGGAAGTGCAATTCGACGTGTCCTTTGATTTCGATGGTGTGGAGTATGCCCTCAATGACGTTGTTTGCCTCTAGACGGAGCGACGACAAGCCCTACATTGGGATGCCCATCAAAATTCGGAGGCCCACGACAAGTCCAAGAAGGTGAAGGTGAAATGGTTCTTCTGCTTTGGTGAGATTCGGAATTACTTGGACATGATTGAAATGAAGGAGATGGAGTTGTTCCTAGTGTACGGCGATGGGGGCAAGGGCTTTGCCAATGTCAAAATTGAAATCATGGGTGGAGAGCAGGATTGAAACAATGAGATTGGGTGACGAGGAGGGAAAGTCATAATTGGAATCTTCTGATAATTCAAAATCAAAATGAGGTGACTATAGAGAAGAGTGATTGTGGGTGGCAAGGCAATGCTTGATGGGTTGACAATGGCAATTACATCAGGATGATGTAGTTGGAGAGGATGTAGAGGGCATAGTGAAATTCATGAGAGTTAGGGTTTAGGGGAAATAAATATGGGGGTAGGGTTTGAGTTTCTAGGTTTGTGGGGGAAAAGAGGAAGGAGAAGAGAAGAATTGAGAAACACATTTTGGGGCGAATTTTAGCCTCTAATATTTTTGAAATATTAACGACGTCAAATTTCAATGGATGAAAAGTTCAATTTGAACCAATTTAAAAAGATAAAGGGCTAACAAGAACTTTTTAAAAGATAAAAGACCAAAGTAAATAAAAAATACGATAAGGGACCAAATAGGTCATTTGGCCTAAAATTTATTTCAATTACTATCCAATGACCTTTTTTGTCTCATTAGTTACAAAGTAAAATAATTATTTTTAAATATAATTAGCAAGTTTTTGTTGCATTAAACAAGTAATTCTAAAGTTAAATATAATTTCTAAATTAAAAGAATAATAGATAGTTAGATACCATTGTTATTAATAACAAATAATTTTATTACATTGAATTGAAATAAAATATCAAAATTGTACTTTTAAAGTCAAGAAAGAAATTATGAAAAATAATTATCAAAATGAAGATACAACAATATTTTTTTTGTCAAAATTTAAATTAAAAATAAAATTCAGATTAATTAAGATCAGAAAATTTTTAAAGGTCTATTTATCTTAAAAACAAAGGCTTCTTTGATTTGATATATATTAAAATTTAAAATTTAAATTAAATTAATATTACAATTAAAATTAGGAAATAACATTTAAAAAATAGAATATTACAAATAAAAAATGAAATTAAAATTGAATTTAAAAGAAATAATGTTATTTAATAAAAATTAAGAATAATTTTAAAAAATACTTTTGTTTAAGAATGAGAAATGCAAGTAGATATTGATTGAGAATTAGCCACCACAAATTGAGCGTTTACTCAGTAGCGATTATATTAGGAACTACTCATAGTTGTGAGCCAGGTAGATTTTTAACATGAGTGGAACCACTTAGCATATTGTGTTTTTTTTTCTCTTTCTACTCAATACAAAATCCAAATCAATCAAAGAGTGGTCACAATCTGAAGTCTGATGTACTGGTCATTAATACATACAACCAAAGCATATATATTCTTTAACTATTCTCATTTCTCAGTTTCCGCTCGGTAGTCCATACTCAGATTACATCAAGTATTAGTCACGTTTGCATAGGGCTGTAGTTTCTTAAAATAGACACATAAATGGCAAAGCCAAATTAGAAGAAACCCAAACAACTTATATCATATATGTAAGGAATTCAAACAATCATTTCTTTTTCTGCAGACGTGTATTTAACTCTGCATCATGATTGTGATTGTCATCTCAGTATTGTTCATTCTTTATTAAAGACAATGCTAGCCAGAAAGCCTAAATGCAGTGTAAGGAATATAGAAGGATTACTATAGAAGAAGAAGAAATTGTACTATTTTATTGATTTCATGGCAATGATCAACTTCCAGAACCAGTATACTGGAAGGAATAGTACAATATGTTATCCACTGATAAATAGACAAAGAGAAAAGAAGGAGAAAAAATCAGAATTGGAATGAGAAAGAAGAGAATAAAATCCACTACCAAATTTTCCCCCTTTTTACGCTCTACCTCCCTTTCTCTTTATAGATTATTTTCACACATAATCCTTTAACCGTGAGTTGGTTATTTTGGGCCTGCTTCCTCTTCTCAAGCCCTGAATTTCCACATTCTATATAGAATCTTTGACGAGCGGGCTATTTTGTCCTTAAGTGAGTTGTTGCTGCCTTTTGTTTTATTGTCCATGTCACCATTTCCATTCCTTACATTTCCTTCCCCTTTGAAAGCAACCTTGTCCTCAAGGTTGAAATTTGGGTAAGTCAATTGAAACTTAGTCATGTCTTCCCATGTTGGTTTTGTTGAGTCCTATTTAATGAGTAGTTGTGGCACATGAGAGCTACCTCTTAAAATAACTCATGTATCCAGTGCTACTATAGGCTGAATGATGGGTCCATACTCATTAGTCATTATTGGTAATGGTAAATAAGGATCACTCATATCCCCTTTAAACAATTTTAGCTAAGAAATGTGGAACACAACATGTATTCTAGCATTTTCAGGCAGTTTTAGTTTATAGGCTACAACTCCTACTTTAGCCAGAATGGGAAATGGCCCAAAATACTTCATTCCCAGCTTTAAACCAATTCATGGGTTCTTGGAAGGTGAAACATCTCAGATACATTTCTAGACATTTGTTGAGGGCTTCGGATTGGCCATCCATTTGAGGGTGGTAAGCTGAGGACATGGCCAATGTAGTCCCTTGTAGCTTAAAAAGTTGTTGCCAAAATTGACTAGTGAATACCTTGTCTCTATCCGACACAATTGATTTTGGTACTCCATGAAGTTTGGACACATTAGCAAAGAAAGCCTCAGCAACTTGCTTGGCCGTGTAATCTGTTTTTAGAGGAATAAAATAACCATATTTAGATAATCTATCCACAACTACCATGATGACAGTATATCCAAAAGATAAAGGCAAAACAGTTATGAATTACACAAGAATTAAGAAGTAGGTGTGAAAATGGTCTAAATGGATTATAAGGTGATGATGAAGTTTAATGTAAACTCAAGCTAATGAGTGTTAGAACAAGAAGGTTAGAAAGTATGAATTTGAAGGGTATATGAAAACCAAACTTATTACCTCAAATGAATCACAAACATTGAATGAGCGAGATTTGTACCTCCGTTATGTAAAATTTGTCTAAGTTATGAAACTTATATATAGTTTTGATGAACTTGTCTTGATAGAAACATAAGAGTGCATTCAAAATATCAGTTGAAGCAGTTATAAAAAAAGTTGAATGCACCATCGAAGGAATTTATTTCGATAGAAATTGACGTTTTTGAAGACTTTATTAAAGCACGTGTGGAGTTTAAAAGTGCCCAGAAGCAAGGCCAATTCGAATGTCAAAATATTAGTTGAAGCAATTATAAAAGAAGTTACATGAAGACATCAAATAACATTAGATCTGTGTATTTATAAATATTGTTGTACGTGCGTCGAAATCGTAGAATTCGACTATTAGCATTAAAAGTTTATAAATAAGACTTTTGTCTATCAATTTTCAGTGGATTGAATCATTATTACTTAACTCCTCAAACACCAACTGTAACGACCCGCCTCGTCGCTACTGTATCACTAACTCTTAATCTCTCTAATATCAGATTTTAATGAAAAACCCTTAATTTGATTGTGAAAATAGTAGTAAGTTTTTCGGGAATAAATAATCATCACTGTGAAGCACATTCGTAGATAAAGTACATTTAAAACATTGCAATTCATTCACATGTAAAAACATAATTTAGTTGTGTTTACAAATGTCCACATCTGAAATATTGGAAGTGTTAACTATCAAAGCACAACTCATTTCCGGGATCTGAACCATCGTCGTCGCGACGGCTCGGCGTCTCCAACCAAAAAGAGATCTCCCTCCAAGTCACCTAATGCTGTCCGTCTGCTCACGTGAACGAGGGTGCGCGATCATTACAAGTACCAATCCACACGGTACAACCAAAGCAAAGGGGAGTTCATCATGTAAAAGCAACAAGTAATAGATAATAGTAGTTAGAGAAGGCAATCCAAAACATTACAAATATCGTCACAATACCCAATCATTTCATCACACATCCAACAAGGAAAGTCATCCAAATGCAATCCACAAGTCAACCTATAATGCTTAAATAATGCATGTTCCTGACTCATCTCTCAGCATGCAATGTGGTACCATCCCGGAAATAAACCATCATAGGCAGATGATGCAGCAGGATGTTAGGGTCACTTTGTCGTCCACAGACCACTTCCCCCAATGGGGATCGGCCATGGGTCTCATTAAAGAAGTTCCAAACAGTTGTGCCCCCCCAGTACTTCCGTACTCTAAAGCCAATCATCCTATTTCCATAAAACAAATGAAGTATGTCACATGGGCATCATCAATGCATGACCGGTCAGGAAGAAATCCTTCCTAGCAAGGGTGACCCGCCATGCACCCCCCATGTACATACATACCACCCCAACACGAGCTCACCGATGCAATGACCGTGGCTAAGAACAAATCCTTCCTCGCAAGGATAACCAACCGATCATTGCATCATCATCCGGTATATGCATAACATACAACCACAGCGTCATCAATATTATCACCTCATATCAACCTTCATTGTTCCAACATCATTATCAACAATCACTATTTACACATCAATCATAAACACAACATAAACTAGCGAGCCGAGATGGTTCATTAACCAGGCAGCATTAGTGAGAAAATAAACTGAGTCTGGCAGCACTAGCTCGATAGCTTTAAAAGAAAGAAACGAGCTCAACGACTCTAGAGAAGAAACAAGTCCGGGATGGGAACCAAAGGACACAAGCTCAACCAAGAAAGGAACCCGGTAACTCTCTTAAAGAAGGACACGAGCTCAACCAACAAAGGAACCCAGTAGCTCTCTTAAAGAAGAGGACACGAACTCAACCGAGAAAGGAACCTGGTAGCTCTCTTAAAGAAAAGGACACGAGCTCAACCGAGAAAGGAACCCGGTAGCTCTCTTAAAGAAAAAGGACACGAGCTTGATGGAGTGCCTTTAGTTAAATATTTTTCTATCATTCTTAGATTATTTGACTTCTCTTGGACTTTTATTTTCCCATTCTAATTCAGTTTTTGTCTTAGGCAAGTTAGTGAGCTTAATTGCTAATTGTTGCATATTTTTGGATTTTATGCTCACTTGACGTAGCTGCCTTGTGCAGGACCTACAGAGCTCTATAGAACTCCGAATTAAGCGTTCTTGTAGTCATTGGAAAGATAACAAAAAAATCTACAAGTTTGCCAGAAATAATCCAAGGCCAATTCTGCGGAGGGTCATTTTAGGCTTTGAAGTCAGAACTACTGCACTTGTATTTTGGGCTGCGAGTTGGACTTTTATTGGTGTAAATAGCATAAATAATTAGAATTGATGGGTTGTTCATGGCCCATTCTTTTCTTCAGACTTAGTCACTATATATTAGTGACATTAGGAGGAATTATGACATTACATTTTATTTTGCAAACAGTTTTGCATTTCTCTTTTTAAGTTTTTTAAAATCAAAACCCTTTCTCTTATTTTCTCTCAACTGTTCTTCCTTGTTCTTCATTTTCGTTTTCCCTTCTTCCATTTTCGTGCACTTATTTCATGGGGCTTTCATTGATGATGATCATGGAAGGCTAAATAATCAATCAATCCAAGGATCCAACCCAAGCAAGAGAAGAATTTGAGTTCTGGTTTAGTATTTCGAATTCTATGTGAATGTTCACTTTCTTCTTCAATTGCTATTCTGTTTTCATGATTATGAATGCGTTTAGGATTGAAAGTGGATTAGGTTATGTATTCATTTCCTAATTTCGAATATAAATCACAGATTAATTGGATGATATTTCAATTAGGGTTGTGGTTTCAATTAATTTAGGGGTTAATTCGATTGAACTGTTTCTAATGAAATTGAATGAACTTTCACAATATGATAAATTTCTGAGAACGATGATGATTTGAATAGCTTGGTTTGGTGAATTGGATTGATGCTCTTTAATCTGTTTTACATTACTTGTTATCAATTCTGTTAGTTTCTGCATTGATCTTTAATCGTAGTTTGTCTTTTTGCAATTTTTACTTAGCGCCTGCAAACTATTCGACAAAAATCTCCTTTACTGTTAGTAGTGAATTGAAGATAGAACCATATTGATAGTGTCTTTGAGTCGACCTAGGTTAATCCTGTGCTACAGAATTAGCTTAGTTTAACTGTTTTGAGCCACACGACAAACGCTTATCAAAACTGGCGCTGTTGCCGGGGACACAGTTCATTGTGTGCTAGCTTTAATTCACTGTAATTAGTTCATAGTAGTAGTAATATATATATATATATATATATATATATATATAAAGTTACATTCACTGCATATTTACATTTTGCTGCACAATCGCACTTTGTTACATAATTGCATGATTGTTCTTGTTCATTATGAAGTGTGGATGATGTAGTTTTATGTGTGCTGTCAAAAAACAGAGAAAAACAGGTAAAAAATAGAGCAAAACACAGAGGAGTAGTAGGATGAGAATTTGTGTAGTGTAGTTATTTTTGTAGTGTCATTTTGTTGTCTAAAATTTTTCAAACCTGTGCAGTTTTGCTTTGCGAGTTGTTTTCCAAAGTTTATCCCCCATTTTAAACAAAACTAACCCCTATTAGGGGTTAGGTTTGGATTAAAATTGGCAAATTCGACCTCTAAGTAGGAGTTTGAACACCGTTTTTACAATTTGCACAGGGGCATTCTAGTCATTTCACAGCAAACTATCTCGGAATGGGCTAAAATTTTCCCAGAATGTGGAGAAAATTAATGCATCAAGGTGACCTTATAAAGGATGAGCACGGTCATGAGGGATCCAAATCCCGAAATTCCTTCATTTAGGCCATTTTTGAGGCAATTTTCTATTTTCATGATTTTTAAAAATACCAAAAAAATCACAAAAATCAATCATGATTTGTAGACATTCATTGTTATTTTTCTAGATTTTTTTTAAAATTTTTAGGGCAGTTTTCCAATTTCTATTTCATTTCAGCATATATAATGAGTAATGTCCTGGTAGAGTAGCTGTCTGACATTTCTATGTTGTCTGTGTTTATTGTTCCTTATGAACTGAATTGTGTATGACTAGGTCCACATCAAGTGAATTACATGCATATGATCCTGAGATAGATAGGACATTTCACAGATTAAACAGACATAATATTAGTTTAGATGACTTTGATAGTGTAGTTTTAGACAGTAGCATAGTGTCTTCTGACTTTGATTCTGAATTTACTTCTAATCCTTCTACTTCTGAACATCTTGATACAATGGCTGATAACAACCTAACTCTTAAGGAATTGGCTACACCTGATGTTGTTTACCAACCTTGGTGTATTCAATATCTTGAGACTAAGGTCAGTTATGAGCTAAAATCTGGACTGGTCCATTTGCTTCCAAAGTTTCATGGTCTTGCAGGTGAAGATCCACACAAGCATCTTAAGGAGTTTCATGTAGTGTGTTCCACCATGCGACCACATGACATTCATGAGGATTATGTCAAGATGAAGGCATTTCCTTTTTCACTGGATGGTGTGGCCAAGGACTGGTTGTACCTTCAACCAGATCCTATCAACACTTGGACAAATATGAAGAGAAGATTTCTGGAGAAATTCTTTCCAGCATTCAGAACAGCATCCATCCAGAAGGAGATTTGTGGTCTAAGACAACTAGCTTGGGAGACATTGTATGAGTACTGGGAGAGATTCAACAAGTTGTGTGCTACATGCCCTCACCATCAAATCAGTGAGCAATTATGAATTTAGTATTTTTATGAAGGTTTGATGTTGATGGGCAGAAGTATGATAGATGCAGCTAGTGGAGGCGCGTTGATGGACAAGACCCCTCTTGCTGCAAGGCAGTTGATTTCTAACATGGCAGCCAATTATCAACAATTTGGTACTAGAGGTGTTGCTACATCCAAGGCTGCAAATGAAGTTTCTGTTTCTATGGTTGCTGATAACCAGAGGTTGGAGAACAAATTGACAGAGTTGACATCCCTTGTGAGGCAGCTTGCTATTGGTCAACAACAGAATGTGATGGCAGCCAACCAACTAAGACCTTGTGGTATCTGCTGTGCGCCTGATCATCCAACAGATGCATGTCCCACTCTCCAAGAGACAGAACAAGCTGCTGAAGTTTCTGCCATACAACCTGGACAACCATTTAGACCTCAACAGCAGTATAATCCTTACTCTAGCACTTATAATCCTGGTTGGAGAGATCATCCAAATTTGAGGTATGATCCTAGTCCACCACAATAGCAGCAGCCCTTCACACCTCCACAGCAGCACTTCCAGCCTGCCACAACCAAATATCAACCTCCCTCATTCAGACAACAACCACAGTTCCAGCAGCCTGCACCTACACCATCTGCACAACCTGTGCAGACCAGTTCTGGACCTTCTTTGGAGGACTTGATGAAGCAAATGGCCACCACTAACCTTCAGTTTCAACAAAATGTCAGTGCCACCATTCAAGACCCCCAGACTCAGATTGGACAGTTAGCTACAACTGTCAACCAGATGCAGCAGCAAGGTTCTGGCAACATTCCAGCACAACCAGTGATTAATCCAAAGAGTGTGAATGCCATTACCTTGAGAGTGGCAAGAAGCTTTCAGATTCAACAGTTGTTGGTGCTAAATCAGATTCTACACCAAAGCATATTCCTCAATTCCTCTACCTTTTTCTTCTAGATCCATTTCTGCAAAGAAAGTGGAATTTGATTCTGATTTGCTTGATATTTTCAGGAGGGTTGAAGTCAACATTCCCCTATTGGATGCCATCAAACAGATTCCAAAATATGCAATGTTTTTGAAGAATTTGTGCACTCATAAGAGGAAGCTGAAGGGAGATGAGCAAGTGAAGATGGGTAGGAATGTATCTGCACTCATACAGGGCAAGTCTGTCGATTCCATGCCACTATCCACCTTGCCATAGAAGTGCAAGGATCCTGACACTTTCACTGTTCCATGCACCATTGGAGATATTACTTTTGCAGATGCCATGTGTGACCTTAGAGCCTCCATTAATGTCATACCCACATCAGTTTACAGATCATTACATCTTGGTGATTTGAAACCCACTGGTGTTGTCATTTATTTAGCCAACAGGAGTGTTGCACTTCCACTTGGACTTATTGAAGATGTGTTGGTGCGAGTTAATAATTTGATTTTTCCTGCAGATTTTTACATACTGGATATGGAGAATGAGTCTTCCAGCCATGGTTCCACATTGATCCTAGGGAGACCATTTTTGATGACAGCCAGGACCAAAATTGATGTGTATGCAGGAACTTTGTCTATGGAGTTTGTGATGACGTTGTCTAGTTTAACAGTTTTGAGGCCATGAGACATCCTGTAGAGGAACATTCTGTCCTTCTTCTTGATATTATTGATGCTGCAGTAGATAGTGTAGATATTTCTGATTTACTTTCTGATTTTTCTAATTCTTCTAATTCTTCTGATTTTGATCTTGGTTCTTGTAATTGTACCTGTGATGATTCTGCTGTTGCATGTAGTATTTGTGCAGAGATTTCCTCTGCACTTCACTCTGATTGTGTTGCAGGTACAGATATAGGTTCTGAGTCTACTATCCCATTTCCCTCAGCCCCCAGTCTTTCCTTGCCTTCTACCATTCAGCCACCTTCCTTGGAGCTGAAGTCACTACCTGAGCACCTCAAATATGCATATTTAGATGATGCTCAGAAGCTTCCAATCATCATATCTAGTAGTCTGTCACTTGAGCATGAAGAGAAGCTGTTGCATGTTTTGAGAGGCCACAAAAAGGCCATTGGATGGACCCTTGCTGACCTTCCTGGCATTAATCCTTCTATATGCAGCATCAAATACTTTTGGAGGATGATTCTAGGCCGGTGAGGCAGCCACAGAGGAGGTTGAATCCCACTATTTTGGATGTGGTGAAGAAGGAAGTGACAAAGCTACTAGCTGCAGGGATCATCTATCCCATCTCAGATAGCACTTGAGTTTCACCTGTCCAAGTGGTTCCTAAGAAGTCGGGTCTCACAGTTGTGAAGAATCAAGATAATGAGCTGATTCCGACTAGAGTGGCCAACAGTTGGCGAGTTTGCATTGATTACAGGAGACTCAACCAGGCCACTAGCAAGGACCATTTCCCTCTTCCCTTCATTGATCAAGTTTTAGAGAGGTTGGTAGGAAAATCACATGATTGCTTTCTTGATGGTTTTTCTGGTTACATGCAGATTCATATTGCACCAGAGGATCAACACAAGACCACATTCACCTGTCCATTTGGCACATTTGCTTACACCCGGATGCCTTTTGGCCTATGCAACGCACCTGGCACCTTCCAAAGGTGCATGGTAAGCATCTTTTCTGATTTATTAGAGAGTTGCATAGAGGTGTTTATGGATGATTTCACTGTTTATGGTTCCTCTTTTGATGCATGTTTAGATAGTCTCTCTAGAGTGCTTGACCGATGTATTAAGACTAACCTTGTTCTTAACTTTGAGAAATTCCATTTTTATGGTGCATGAGGGTATAGTCTTAGGGCATTTGGTCTCTAGTAGAGGTCTTGAGGTCGATAAGTCCAAGATTGATGTGATTACATCTTTGCCTTACCCCGCTTCTATGCGGGAAGTACGTTCTTTTCTTGGACATGCAGGTTTTTATAGGAGATTCACTCAAGACTTCAATAAGATTGCATTGCCATTGTCCAAGCTTCTCCAAAAGGACGTAGACTTTACATTTGACCAGCCTTGCAAAGAGGCATTTGAGGGATTGAGGAAGAAGCTGACTACCTCTCCCATCATGCAGCCACCAGATTGGGAACTTCCCTTTAAGCTAATGTGTGACACCTCTAATTATGCAGTTGGGGCTGTGTTGTCACAGAGAGTTGGTAAACTCTCCCACGTCATTGCTTATGCTTCACGCACTTTAGATGCAGCCCAAGTTAACTACACCACCACTGAGAAGGAGGTTTTAGCTATTGTTTTTGCTTTAGATAAATTTAGATCTTATTTGCTTTGCTCCCATATCACTGTCTTCACTGACCATGCAGCTTTGAAGCACCTGTTGAAGAAGCCTGGTGCTAAACCTAGATTGATCAGGTGGATGCTTCTTCTCTAGGAGTTTGACCTCAAGATTAAGGACAAAAGTGGTGCAGAAAACTTGGTTGCTGATCACTTGAGCAGGATTGAAGGACCTCTTGAGTCTTTTCCCATTCGTGATAATTTCCCTGATGAGCATTTGATGCATTTGCATTCATCACATGTCACACCTTGGTTTGCTGACATTGTTAATTTCATTGTTGCATCTGTTGTTCCACCTCATGCATCAAGGTCCCAAATAGATAAACTTAAGAGTGATGCTAAATATTATGTTTGGGATGATCCTTATTTGTGGAGATTTGGTAGTGACCAAGTGATCTGAAGGTGTGTGCTTGATCATGAGATTCAGTCTATTCTTCAGTTTTGTCATGGCACACCTACCGGAGGTCATTTTGGTCCTCAGAGGATCGCTAGGAGGGTATTAGACTGTGGGTTCTTTTGGTCCACCCTGTTTAGAGATGCTCATCACTTTACCACCACTTGTGAGTAGTGTCAGAGAGCAGGAGGAACCATTACAAGTTGATTTTATGGGTCCATTTCCTGTTTCTCATGGTTTTTCATATAATTTTGCTTGCTGTTGATTATGTTTCTAGATGGGTTGAGGGTAAGGCCACCAGAACTAATGATTCTAAAGTTGTTGTGGATTTTGTGAGATCCAACATTTTCTGTAGGTTTGGTGTGCCTAGAGCCATTAT
>CM023958.1:21003242-21014847 GCA_013407115.1 Glycine latifolia | reverse complement strand
CAGTGACCAGGGGAGCCATTTTTGTAACCGGTCATTGGCATCCTTGCTTCAGAAGTGTGGTGGATTTTGTGAGATCCAACATTTTCTGTAGGTTTGGTGTGCCTAGAGCCATTACCAGTGACCAGGGGAGCCATTTTTGTAACCGGTCATTGGCATCCTTGCTTCAGAAGTATGGGGTTGTGCATAGAGTTGCTACAGCTTATCATCCCCAAACTAATGGGCAAGCAGAGGTTTTTAACAGAAAGATCAAGCAAGTGTTACAGAAGGTGTGCAACCAAACAGGAAGGATTGGAACAAGCTACTTGAGGATGCTTTATGGGCTCACAGGACCGCTTACCAGACACCTTTGGGGATGTCTCCCTATAGGGTGGTTTTTGGTAAGGCATGCCACCTACCGGTGGAGATTGAGCACCGTGCTTATTGGGTGGTGAAGAGTTGTAACATGACATTTGATGGAGCGGGTATGGAAAGGAAGCTTCAGTTGCAAGAACTTGAAGAGATCCGCTTAGAAGCCTATGAGAATTTCAAGATTTACAAAGAATGAGTGAAGAGATTTCATGACTCTAGGATTCTTAGAAAGGAGTTCCATAGTGGCCAAAAAGTGCTTTTGTTTAATTCTCGCCTTAAGCTTATTTCCGGTAAACTTCGATCTAGATGGGGTGGACCTTTTGTTATTACTAATGTTTTTCCCCATGGTGCAGTTGAGATTAAAAATGAAGTTACCGGCAAAGTCTTCAAGGTCAATGGTCACCAACTCAAAGTATTTCATGAGATCCCTCAAGTGGAGGAGGAGCTTGTGGCGGACATCTCTTTGGTCTTGCCAATTTTGTGTGATGAAGCATCTTGAATGACATTTCGGGAGTTTCCTTTTCCCTTCTTTTATTTTTTGTCTCTTTGTTTGCATTTCTTTGCATGCTTACATTGAGGACAATGTGCATTTCAAGTGGGGGGTGAAGGATCCCCATATTTGTTTTCTGGTTATTATCTGTTTTCTATTTTCTGCTTACGTTTCAGTTTATACATTTTGTTTTCTGTTTATCTGTCTGTTTAGTTTTTGAGTCTGTATGTTTCTATTTTCTATATGTTTATGTTGCTGTTTCTATTGAATTTAGACACATTTTCATGTTGTTCATAGGATTTCTATCTTGCATAAATTGTGAGAAATGTTAAAAATTTGGCTGGATTGAGAGGTTTCATGCTTGATGTGAATCATTGTTGCAATTGTTGAAGTGATAAGTAGGTTTGAGAAATAGAATTTAAGATGAATCATGTGTGATAGAATTATGCCTTGTGAGTTTTTGAGCCTTTGTGGATATGTTCTTTCATGTGTGAATTCACCCTTGTGCTAGATTACTCTATGTTTTGCCTTGCTTCTTTTGACATTCCTTGCTGCACATGCTTTGATTGAGATGATTTAGGCCTTCTTTCTTTTAGCCACTAGCCAAATAAACCTATCCTTGTGTTGATATCCATTGTCACCCTTTTTGAGCCTTTAGCCTTTTCTTTCTTATATAACTCATTGCAAACTAAAAAAATGGAAAACCATGTTATCCTAGCTTTAGAGAGGGAAGGGGCTTTGGAATTGTTTTGGGAGTGGATTTCAAACAAGTGTGGAGTATTTTTATTTGCTTTTGTTTTGATTTGAAAAAAAAATGATGATGAGAAAAGAATAGAAAAGAAAAGAAATAGTTTACAAAGCAAACGTTCAAAGAGAGAAAAAAAATGCATAAACAAGGAAAAAGAAAAGTAAAGAAAAAGAAAAAGAAAAGGAAAATGCAATAAAAGTTGTTATGGTTGATTTTCATCCTTGTAAATTCCTTTAAATCTCATTTCTTTGTTTCTACCCCTCTTTTAACTTGTTGGCTTGCTCCCCATTGCCCCTCTTTTCTCTTAGTTTTAGCATAAATATCCTTTTCTTATCCACATTTACCTAAGCCACTCATTACAAGCCTATAAAGTCCTTTTGATCTTTTGATGCATGTGTATTTCAAGTTGAATGAATTAGAGTCTTGTCAATACTTGGATGTGCTAGTTACATGTGGTGTTTGAGTGTAAACACAAAGCCATACACATTATATGAGGTTAAGTGTTGCCCTTTGAGAGATTTCTATCACCTTGGTACATTCTTAATTCTAAACTTGACTACTTTCTCACTTTGCACTTTGTGATCATGTTTTCATGGATTGTTTGTTACTGTAATATCATTCTTCTGTCTTTCATCTTTTTCACTTTTGTGCATTGTTATGATTCATTGAAAAATATGCGTGCCTTGTTCATCCTTTTCTATTTAATTTTTGATTTACTTTAGTTTGAAATTTTCTCTTAGTCTTTCTTTTAGTTTTGCGCAGGAGTGCAAATGTTTAAGTGTGGGGTATTTTGATGGAGTGCCTTTAGTTAAATAATTTTCTATCATTCTTAGCTTATTTGACTTCTCTTGGACTTTTATTTTCCCATTCTAATTCAGTTTTTGTCTTAGGCAAGTTAGTGGACTTAATTGCTAATTGTTGCGAATTTTTGGATTTTATGCTCACTTGACATATCTGCCTTGTACAGGACCTACAGAGCTCTATAGAACTCCGAATTGAGCATTCTTGTAGTCCTTGGAAAGATAACGAAAAGATCTACAAGTTTACCAGAAATAAGCCGAGACCAATTCTACCATTTGGAGGGTCATTTTAGGTTTTTAATTTAGAACCACTGCACTTATATTTTAGGCTGCGAGTTGGACTTTTATTAGTGTAAATAGCATAAATAATTAGAATTGATGGGTTGTTCATGGCCCATTCTTTTCTTCAGACTTAGTCACTATATATTAGTGACATTAGGAGGAATTATGACATTACATTTCATTTTGCAAAAACAGTTTTACATTTCTCTTTTTAAGTTTTTTTTAGAATCTAAACCCTTTCTCTTATTTTCTCTTAACTGTTCTTCCTTGTTCTTCATTTTCGTTTTCCCTTCTTCCATTTTCGTGCACTTATTTCATGGGGCTTTCATTGATGATGATCATGAAAGGCTAAATAATCAATCAATCCAAGGATCCAACCCAAGCAAGAGAAGAATTTGAGTTCTGGTTTAGTAACTCTTTTAAAGAAAAAAGGACACGAGTTCAACCGAGAAAGGAACTCGGTAACTCTCTTAAAGAAAAAGACACGAGCTCAACCGAGAAAGGAACCCGGTAGTTCTCTTAAAGAAAAAGGACACAAGTTCAACCGAGAATGGAACCCGGTAACTCTCTTCAACAAAAAGACACGAGCCTGATAGCTCTCTTAAAGAAAAAGACACGAGCTCAACCGAGAAAGGAACCTGGTAGCTCTCTTAAAGAAGGACACGACCTCAACCGAGAAAGGATGAGCCCGGCCGCACTAACCCGGTAGCCTTCACCTTCACAAACACACCGTTAAAAGGTGTTTTGGGAGTTCACAACAACAGACATCAGCTTGACGGATAGGGAATTCTTACAACATCACTATCTTCACACAAAATCACTCTCAATCATACATTCTGCATCCCATTTGTTAAAAGACATAGATTTTCTTGAAAATCAGCACACAACAGGGACATGCAGTTATCTTCATGGTTGGACTCCCTGGCCCCCAACTATGGTATTTATTGCGAATTCGACAAGTGTACCGTTTGTTTCAAGTAATAAAGTGAGTAAGTCAAGTATCATCTCCACAGGGATTGAATGAAATTTTATTGTAACTTAATGTCTTAGAAATTAGAAGTCAAATAATAAGTTGAGAGAATTGGTTGAGTTTGTAATTACGTAACGTAAATGAAATGACAGAAATTTAACGAGAATATAAACTAAGTTAAAATGATTTTACTGCAGTGTTGAGAGATAATTGTGGTTAAAGCGCATTCCCCTATGATTCCTACCTTCTATACTTCAATTGATTATTTATTAACTTGAATTATTTCTAATTGCTTGGCTGATGTATTCTCACATGATTAGCTAAATCCTAATCCCTTAGTAATTTAACCCTTTGGTGAAATTAAAAACTCTAATCCCTTAGTGATTCCTTCTTAAACCAAGCATTTAGCAAACACATCCTGAAATTACTGCAACTACACATTCATATCTCTAGGTAATGTATAAATTGTTGTTTTATTCATTTCAGAAACTAGAATCCCAATATCCCTATTGTGAATCCTAACCCTAACATCTTAATAGAATGGCCAGTCCCAATTAAGAATAATGCCATGAAGAACAGAATAAAACAAAGCAATTATGATAATTCTCATTAAAACCAATCAAGACATAGAGGAGTTCACATAGGTTCTTGGCTCAACCACAATACAAGAATTTAGCCAAGCATACTTAGAACTGACATTACTCCCATAACAAACATGTTCCTAGAGAGGAATTACCAGAGGAAAAGAAGAGATTACACAGAGTTACTATTCTGCAGTTCCCCAATGATTCCAATCTTCTCCAATGGCTTCTTCTGTAGAAAATCTTCAAGAGGTCCAGAAAAGGCTTTTTCTTTGTGACCCAGAGGCCCCTTTTTATCCCCCATACGTTCTAGGTTTAATTCAGGTAACAAGGAACTGTTCCCCAAGCTAAATCAGTATCAAACCTTTTAAATCAGGAAATATCGAACTTGTGGCGCGACTAGCACGGAGTCCCACGTTGATCGCGTGGGTCATTCGAATTGAAGGCTTGAGTTTGATATCATGGCGCTACTAGCGCGGGCTCTTCGAACTAAATATTTGATCTTGACACTCTGACGCTGATCGCATGGGAGCCCACGATTAGCGTAGCTTGTTCGAGAGCACTAGCTTGCTCTTTTTGCTTCTTTTCCTCTCTTGTTGGTTCCTAAATGACAGAATAAATAAGAAATTAAAGTAATATGCAATTAAGTAATAATTTACCAAATCCTAATCTAATTTACTCATTCTTAAGCAATTTATTAATCAATTAATCCTAAAAACTAATATATGCTGGAAGCATATCAAATAATTACCAGATTTATATATTGTTGTCCTCAGCAATAAACAGAGTTTCTATTTGGAAAGCAAGTTTCAATAATCAAGCACAAATTCACATTTAACACTCTTAGAATCACAATGCTAAGTATAATCAATTTTCAATCAAGGTTTCAATAACACTTTCAATTCCATCAACTGCAAGAGTTTCACTTAAGTCTTCCTTACCAAGACGTGTGTATTTCACTCAGCACTCAAGTGTATAAGAGATATTATACTCACTCAATCCAACACAGTGATAGCACTACCCTAAGCTTGATCATATTCTCGAGTTCCTGAAAATAAGAAACATAAATGCATGCACAACTGATCAAAAGGTCTTTATAAGATTGTAACCTGGCCTGGCTTAAGGGTAGGAACTTTTGGATAGTGGCCAAAATTGAGATTGGATTTTTGTTAGAATTAGTTAATTCCACTTAGCAGTCTACCACTCTTTATTCTCTGATTTTTCCTCTGCAAAACACTTGTAATAGAGAGAGAGTAGGAAAATATATTTAGATCCACCAGCTGGTATTTCAGACTTGTTATTCCCAAACTGGATTCTTCACTAGATTTGGTTTTTGCCAGATCTGTTCTGTTGGCATTTCACTCTCAAGCCAGAATTGTCTTCTTGGGTAACTTTGTCTTTCCTCTTACCTTTCCTTTCCTTCTTATTCCCCCATATTCCATGGTCTTGGTTCTAATTCTTTCTTCCTCCAATCTCAAGTAGGGTGGTCAAGGGATATGTTTCAAATGTCAGGTGTATGAATAAAAAGGTTTAGGCTCAAAAGGGGTGACAATGGAAGATTTAAGGTGAGTCAATTTGGCCCTGGCTTAAAAGAATAGACTACCTTAATCATATCGGAATATACATGCATCCAGAGAAACAAATCAAGTTCTAGAGTACTTACCAAGGTGAGGCCTCTCTAAAAGAATTTTGTACTGTATGGCTCAATCCTCACAGGTGATAAACTCAAGTTATCTTTGTTGACTTTATATCGAGCATCATTTCAACTTCAACAAGAACATCAATATGCCAACAATCATAATTCAATCATGCTTCATGTAATCCATGCCATATTTCATCCCATTCAAGCTTCCTAACAGAAATTTCTCATTCATCACTAATTTTACAATTCTACTTCTGAGATGTATACGATATACTTCTAGCACTTTATTCAAACAATTAAAGAAAAATTTAAACCCTTAATGGCTAAAATTTGAAACTCATAAATTTTTCTGTTAGACATCTTTTGTCTCTTGAATGTGATTCTTCAAATAAATAATGCGTATGCACCCATTCCCAGATTTAGAAAATTGCTGTCCCCAGCAACAACTAACAAGGGTCTTGTGCTACGAAAACGTTCAATCATGTAATCATTATTTGAGGAATCGCAACCAACACGAAACATTAATCCAAACAAAAGACATTCACATCAAATTATTGATGCATCATTTATCACGAATGTATCAAGTATATAAATGTGTACTGTAGTAATGTAAATGTATGGAAAATGAAAAACAAGAAACAGAAAATCAAAAACAGTAAAATCAAAAAGAATCCTGTGAATCACTCCTCGCCCTCTATCGTCTCGTCCTTAGCAGCCTAAGATGGACCAGGGTGGTCCGCTGCTGGCTCTGCAGGGCTAGAGGGTCCTGGGGGAGTCTGAGCTGCTGGTGGTGGTGACCTCTGGGCTACTGGTGGTTGGACAAAAGATGGAGCGGCTGGAGCAAAATGATACTGATATGCTGAGAAATCTATGCTCCGCTCCCTGCATAAGTCTTCCATCAGCCTGACCTGATACTCCAGCAGGCTAGTCTGGTGCTCTATCATGGCTCGCAAAGAAGTCTGATGTTGGGAGTCATCATCTGGGATAGGTATCCGCTGTGCAAACTGATGAGAAGGAGGAGACTGAGGTGGATCATGCTCATGTGCAGGTGCATCTGGGCCCGGTGGGGGAGGAGGCTGATCTAATGGTGCTCCACGAGGACTGCAAGCTGCTAATTCCTCTAGAGAGAGCTTCGAAGCTCTAATCAACTGCTCCTCTACCGCGCTCTCCATCGCATCTGTATATGTCTTCAGATTCATGACGGAGGTAGTCCTGATGTCCATAGGCTCGTCGTCTGGGATCTGAACTCCAGCACGACGGCAGAGATGAAGAATGAGATAGGGATGAGCGAGCCAGGACTTACTGCTGGCGTCCTGAATCATGTGGAGAATCCTTTTAGAAAGGATATAAGAAATGTTGAGGTTTGCCTCCCCCCGTAGCACATGTAACAGAGTGGCCCGTTCCAGATTCACATCAGTCATATTTGTAGAAGGGATGACTGTGTGGTTAATGAATTGGTGCCAGAAAACTGCGTCTCCTACTAAGTAATGTTTCCTCAGCTTCTCTGGCACATAATCAAGGCCCGCCTTGGTCTTCCAAGCTGTGTATAGCCTAGTGATCCCATATCGGATCTAATCAGCTAGCTGGGGCATCTCGTCTCTGTATAGCTTGGTGAAGACATCGGGCTGCATGTTGAGAAAGATGTGGCTAGACTCGCAACGGGAGAAAGGAGAGTAGGCGGTGTCCAAGAACTTCTTTATGGTTTCGTTGTTGAATGAAACTTGGACGCCCCTCAAACAGCTAAGTCTCCTCTCAACCACTGTCACTGGGTCGACATTAGCCAGAAACTCCTTTAGAATTGAACTGGAGCTCGGCACGAGAAAGCTGACTAGTCTCTCCCATCTCCGTCTGACAATAACCTCTCTGATCGGAGAGTCTTCAGGAAGCGATTCCCACATAATCTTCTTCTCAGGAATGATCTTCTTGGGTAAATACCAAGAATCAAACCGCTCCTGGCACTCCAACGTGTGGAATCTAAGTTCATCAAACTGAGTAACTTGGGCCCTCTTGCTACTAGAGGCCTCAATTGTTTTCCTCTTCCTTTTAGCTATCTGTTTACCCTGAAATTCATAAATTGTTCAAAGTCAATTCATAATTCCTAAATTGAATGCAATTCCCAGATTTAGTCTCATCAATATCACAAAACAGAACAATCACATTAATTTGTCCAATAATCCCAACCACAACTTGACACTTATACAGAAAAACAAAATCAGGATTCTCAAATTTAGATCTAAGCACACATCACAATCAAATGTATAACTCAGCTCATTTTCCATCAACTCAACTCAAAACAACACCAATATATATATATATATATATATATATATATATATATATATATCATTGACCCATACTCAATTAGTCACTAAAATCACTTATTGACTTCATAAGCCATTGTATCAACCAAATATGTACAAAGCAGCACATACCATTTGCTTTAAGCAGAACTCAAACTGTATAAACAATCAGATCAAGCTATAGAAAATTCGATTCATTACTCAAATCAAATCAATTCACATTAGTCTAGACATGCTAGCCATTCCCAGATTTAATGTCAGAACATATCTCATTCCTATCCCTGCATTTTAGTCAGACCAAAACAATCACCAATGCATGAGAACTTATCACATTTTTAGACAAGAATTCAATTTACAAGCATGAACAGTTCAAAAATTCAAGACTTAAGCCACACAGTTAATTCATCTCAAATTGATAGAGGAAACATTGCAATTCCAAACATTCACTAGTACAGAATTTCAGTTCACACTTCATCAGTTTCACAGTTCAAAGAGAAAGCAAAATGCCAAATTCAACAATATGAACAAAGAATTCAGGTTTCATTCAAAACAAAAACCACACTTATCAAATCAATCAACCAAACAATTTTGGGTTTTTCGAGTCAGTTCAACTGGTCATCCATACTCAACATTCATAATTAACCATGCCTATCATTTCATGTTAACTGTCACAACCAATATCACAGAATCCAAGTACTGCATTCAATTGCCATCTGTTCAGCTCTACCAAATTCATGTCAATGAACAAAATGCTGAACTGGAATTCCTAGATTTATATTGCACACCATGTCCTCATTCATATTAAGTATGGTCATGCTTCATTCCAAACAACAATTATCAGTAAATGCTATCATCAACACACCAATTATGGTTTACATTTTGGTCCAATGGTTATCATCATGTATGATTACTAGGCCTATATGTTCTTGCTACAAATCACACCGATTATCAGAATTCTATTGCTGACCAATATCAAACAACATGTATCAGAGCAACATGAAACTACATAATTAGTGCTAGGCTTAATCTAATGGAACCAAACATCAAACATCACCAAGAATCGATATGGAAAACATAACACAACCTAATTCAAGCAACTAAGGGCAATAAAACCTAAATGTTAACTACTGAACCAAGCATTGCAGAGAAATAAGAATTAGAAATCAACCAAACTGTTAAACCAACACAACATATAACAGGGCTGGCGTGACTCGCGCCCATTCCCGCGCTAATCGCGTGGAGTCGCGATTCTGCCATTGGAGCTCTGCAACTCAGGTGCCCAAACTCAAACCTTTGTGCTTTTTTTATGCAATGTACATTCATGGGGTTAGAAAACTGACCTTGTCTCCTGCCATTGATGTGAGTAGAGTGAAAGGGAATGGAATGCACCAAGAACTCCAAGCTTTTCAGAAATGGTGGAATGGAGATGAAGGGTTTTGGGGATTTGAGAACCTAAAATGGAGATTTATGGCTTGATGGTGGCTGAACCTTGAATGGAATTGAAGGGAATTGAGAGAAATTAGGAGAAATATGTTGGCAAGCAATGAGGCACGATTTTTGGGTTCTGAATTCCCTTTTAAAAAAAAACTGAACTGGTGGTCTTGCGCGGATCGCGCCACGTACGGCGCTAACCGCGTGGATGGATAAAACAGGGATAATTGGTTCAAACTTGTGGCGCGATTCGTGCCATTCTCCACGCGGTCAGCATGAAATGATGCAGAAGGGTCTTCTGGTTTCGAACAACTGGCGCAATCAGCGCCAGGCCTCACGCGGTCAGCGTGAATACTTGAATCAAGACCCTTAGATTCGAATGGATGGCGTCAATAGCGCCACAGTTCACGCTATCAGCGTGAAATCACTAATTATGTTACTTGAGTTCGAATAAGTGGCGCGAGTAGCGTAGGATCCCACGCTATCAGCGCCATAGATGAAGCTGTGACCTTTGGATTTGCACAACTGGCGCAATTAGCGCCAAGTTTCATGCTGTTAGCGTGGATATTGCAATTGAGGCTGGGTTGATTCAAATTGGTGGCGCTATTCGCACCATATACCACACGAATCGCATGAGCTATTCGAATGCTCTACAATGTTTTTTTTATATGCTTTTTATCAATTTAAATCCTAAGTTAAGCCAATTGTACACATAATAACCTAAAATGGAAGAACTAAAATGCAAATTAACACAAAATAAACTATGCAGCTAACTAATTAGAACAATTAACATCAATCAAAAATAATTAAAATTGAATGATTATAACTAAGCAGAAAATACTAACTGAATTAAAAACTTGCAGAAATTTAAATTAACAAAATAAAATGCTTGGATTGCCTTTCAAGTAGCGCTTGTTTAACGTCATGAGCTTGACGGACAACTGTTAGTCATCCAATGAATTTAGTGGAATGGAAACTGCATTCCTATCCACTTCCCCTCCAAAATAAGGCTTCAATCTACATCCATTCACTTTGAATGACCTGTCATTATCTAAGGGAGAAATTTCTACTGTTCCATAGGGGTAAACTTTGCACACTAAGAATGGACCAGACCAACGAGATTTTAACTTACCTGGAAACAGCTTCAGGTGAGAATTATAAAGCAAAACCTGTTGTCCTGGTTCAAATTCTTTAGGGCGAATCTTGTTGTCATGCCACTTCTTTGTCTTCTCTTTATATATCTTGGCATTCTCATATGCAGCTAACCTAAACTCATCTAGCTCATTTAATTGCAACAAACGTTTTTAATTAGATTTAGAGAGTTCAAAATTTAAGAATTTAGTGGCCCACAAAGCTTTATGTTCTAACTCAATTGGAAGATGGCAAGACTTACCGTATACAAGTTGAAATGGAGACATACCTATAGGTGTTTTAAATGCAGTCCGGTATGCCCACAATGCATCATCTAGCTTCTTAGCACAATCTTTCCTAGAATTTCCAACAGTCTTTTCTAAAATTCTTTTAAGTTCTCGATTAGAAATTTCTACCTGACCACTGGTTTGAGGATGATATGGTGTGGCAACTCTGTGGTTTTCTCCATATTTGGCAAGTAAGCTATCGAATTGTTTATTGCAAAAGTGGGTACCTCCATCACTGATTATGGCTCTCGGCACTCCAAAACGGGTAAAGATATTCTTCTGCAAGAATGAAACCACCACCTTCGCATCATTGGTTGGTAAAGCGACAGCTTCCACCCATTTAGACACATAGTCTACTGCAACCAAGATATATTGATTGGAATATGATTTAGGGAAAAGTCCCATAAAATCAATCCACCATACATCAAACAGTTCAACTTCTTGGATGTTGTTCAGTGGCATCTCATCTTTACGAGAAATATTTCCCGTCTTCTGACAATTATCGCATTTTTCCACAAAATCTCTTGCATCCTTGAATAATGTTGGCCAATAATAACCGCACTGCAAGACTTTTTGTGCTGTTCTATTCCCTCCA
>CM023958.1:20951497-20998242 GCA_013407115.1 Glycine latifolia | reverse complement strand
GTGATTCCTTCTTAAACCAAGCATTTAGCAAACACATCCTGAAATTTCTGCAACTACACATTCCTATCCCTAGGTAATGTATAAATTGTTGTTTTACTCATTTCAGAAACTAGAATCCCAATATCCCTATTGTGAATCCTAACCCTAACATCTTAATAGAATGGCCAGTCCCAATTAAGAATAATGCCATGAAGAACAGAATAAAACAAAGCAATGATGATAATTTTCATTAAAACCAATCAAGACATAGAGGAGTTCACATAGGTTCTTGGCTCAACCACAATACAAGAATTTAGCCAAGCATACTTAGAACTGACATTACTCCCATAACAAACATGTTCCTAGAGAGGAATTACCAGAGGAAAAGAAGAGATTACACAAAGTTGCTATTCTGCAGTTCCCCAATGATTCCAATATTCTCCAAAGGTTCTTCAATGGCTTCTTCTGCAGAAAATCTTCAAGAGGTCCAGAAAAGGCTTTTTCTTTGTGACCCAGAGGCCCCTTTTTATCTCCCATACGTTCTAGGTTTAATTCAGGTGACAAGGAACTGTTCCCCAAGCTAAATCAGTATCAAACATTTTAAATCAGGAAATATCGAGCTTGTGGCGCGACTAGCGCAGAGTCCCACGCGGGTCATTCGAATTGAAGGTTTGAGTTTGATATCATGGCGCTACTCGTGTGGATGGCCACGCTAATAGCGTGGCTTGTTCGAGCTGAGGAGTTAAGCTTTGGTAGTCCAACGCTACTCGCGTAGATGGCCACGCTAATAGCGTGGTTAATTCGAGTTGGCAGTTTGGTTTTCAGCATCTGGCACGATTGGCATGGTAGTTGGCGCTACTAGCGCGGACTCTTCGAACTGAATATTTGATCTTGACACTCTGATGCTGATCGCATGGGAGCCCACGCGATTAGCGTGGCTTGTTCGAGAGCACTAGCTTGCTCTTTTTGCTTCTTTTCCTCTCTTGTTGGTTCCTAAATGACACAATAAATAAGAAATTAAAGTAATATGCAATTAAGTAATAATTTACCAAATCCTAATCTAATTTACTCATTCTTAAACAATTTATTAATCAATTAATCCTAAAAACTAATATATGCTAGAAGCATATCAGTATCTAAAACTGTTATCAACATAATAAACTCCCCTTACCTAACCAGGAGTTCTTCTCTTACAATCTAGTGATGTTATAACACTATCCTTTGAAGCATGAGTTTGCCCAAACACAGCGCTCTGAAGGAAGCCAGGAAAAGAAAGGTTGGGGCTCCGTTCTCGTTCGAACTTCAATAAGGTTTTTCGAAGGCTTCTGGCCGGTCACGAGGTTCCTCTTGGCGTAGGGGTTCCGTGGTAAGCTACAGTGGTCTTTGGTGGTGCAGAGTGGTTGAAGGGAGTGGTTTTAGGGTGTAGAAAGTTTAGAGAGAAAGGCAAAAAAGGGAGAGAGAACACGTTTCCGCTGCGCCACTCTGATACTTATATATAGATGAATTGACAAGCTCACTTAGCGTGTACGTACAACAACCACAGACCAAACAAAGTTGACTTAACCTAACATTTAGCAAATGCACATACCAAGACAAAAGCACAACAAAACAGCAGTTTATGAAATAAATCAAACAATGAAGCAACATAACACACATCAAACATCTATCTCAGAAACTCAAAATTTCAGGGTGTTACACCAACAGTGTCGTACATCGAAATTGGTTAATGGTTCAGAAGGTCATCGTGTATGTATTCATTTTCACTCTTTATGAATTCATTGTTGGACATAGGGGGAGCTGAGAAGAAGATCAAGGCAAGGATGAAGTTGTGCTTTAGAATTTTAGCTTTTTACATGCCAATCAAATTGAAGGCATTTGTAATTTGTCTAGTTGTTCAAGAAGCTTGCCTTGTGATCCTTGCATTGCATGAACATAATAATATACATGCATTCATGACTTAAGAAAAGCACATAAGATTACATGTTTGCATTTGAAAATGAATTCTCATGGCTTAGGTTTTGAAAAATTAGAATGTGCACTGCCTTAATCGATTACAGGCAATAAGTAATTGATTACCAACTTGTATTATTTCTGGAAAAGTCATGAAGAACATTTTTAATCGATTACAAGCAAATCGTAATCAATTACATAGCACAAAATAAAGAGCATGCCTGACTGACTTAATCGATTACAAAGGCTTGTTACATAACTGAGATATACTGGTTTAATCGATTACGTCACGATTTAATCGATTACATTGTTCATGAAAGTTTTCCAGATTGTCTCAAGAACATTTTAATCGATTACTGGACATATTAATCGATTACATTATGTAAAATATTTGATTACACTTACGTATTAATCGATTACAATCTGTTAAATCTGTTTTCTATTTAAAGCTATTGGGTTTGTGCTTTTGAGATAGAACATACAATCTGAGTTTATGAATTACCCAATACTTTCTAAGCTTTCAAAGGTTCAAGAAACAGAATTTCTGAGTGATACGTTTCTTGTTTGAGATCAAAAGATTACATGCTTCATTGATGATGATGTGTTAAGACAAGATTCTTCAAAAGAACTTTAAGAGAGTTGATTTTGAACATGTGCATTCACGAAACCTAGAATTGATTGGTAACATTCATTCATTCATTCATCGATTGAGGATCACAGGTTGTATTTCTCTTGAACTGATCTAGATAATTGTTTTGTATATTCTAATATCAAATAGTTTTCTTTCAAGCTTTCTAGAGTAGTGTTCTCTAGGGGTAAAGAACTGAGTAGGGTTCTCAGGTTCTTTGTGATTAGTTTTCTAATAGGGTGATAGAATTTTGGTTCTTTATCTAGGGTTGATAAAGATAATCACTTGTAATAGCTTGTAAATAACAGATTTGATTTAGTAGAACTCTATTCTGGTTTTGATTAGAAGACACTGGATGTAGCCTCTCTTTTGAGGGTGAACCAATGTAGATCTTGTGCTAAACTTGTTTCTGCATCTTGTTATATGTATCTAACTTGTCTTGTGGTTTATTTCTTTCAAGATCAACAGAAAAAGTTTCTGAAATTGTGTAAGGTGAAGGGTGAGTCTTGATTGATTAAAAATTGTAGTTTTTACCAAGCAATCTTTTGTGAGACGGTCTAAATTCTGTTGTGGATTGCACAAAGTTTTTAAAAGTCAGAGGTTTAAACCAATTCACCCACCCTCTTGGTTTAGTGTGTGTGTTCATCCTTGTTTTCATTGATCTTTCTTTATTTTACTTCATCTTTCTACATCCTTTACTTTTTCCAATCTCCATTTCTTCTTAAAACATTTATTCTTTCCAATTTCTACTTCTAGTGACTATTGAAATTACTATCGAAGGATAATCATTATCGAAATTAACTTTAAAATTGAAAACACTATTATAAATTTTACTTACAAATTATCTTACAAACCATTATAATATATTACTATAATTATCTGTGGATATCTTTACCGAAATTACTATTATTATATGTATTAAGTGTTAGAAAATTCTCTGATAAGTTGAAAACTATGAACTTGCTTGTTTAATTAAAAATAACTTACAATCAAATTAATTCTATATCTCATCTTTAAATATTTATTTGTTAATAGAATCATTCAATGAAAATTACTCAATTATTATAATAATATATTCTTTTTGAATAATAAGTACTATTTTCACAATTAACAGAGATACTTCTCTTTGTCCAACGGCTAAGGTTGTTTACACCATGTTGTGTAACACTCTAAAATTGTCTAATGGACTAAAAATTTTATAATTATTAGATGAGAATAGGACCCAACCCTTATTTAGGCACCAAGTGAAGGCCCAACACATCACTTATTTTATATTATATACAAATGTTATCTTTCTTAACTATATAAAAACGTAAATATATACTTGAACAAACCTTAAATTTTGGTTGATTAAGTGGCGTGGATTGGGCAAACCTGCAGGATCAACTTGCTCTGGTCCACTTTCAACCTGCTAGGTTGGCAAGTCAGGCGAGTTGGTGGGTTGAGTTACCTAACCCACCCACCAATTTTTGGCAAGTTAAGGGAGTTGATTCGATAAGTTCAACTTGCTTTATAACCCCTAATTTCTAATCTTATCTTTGGTAGGCTTAAAATCATCGTTTTATTACAACCTGTAAGAGATTAATAATGAATGAGTTTAATGAACATCTCCCTTTGATATAGGAGTAAGGGTAATCATCTCCAAAGAAGAACTAAGGCCTTGCGATTGAAGTTCTCCTTTAGTTATAAGTTGGTCTTCTATATTAGTTATATGTTATATTGTAGGTCTTGTTTATGAAGGAAGGATTGGCTAAGCAAGAAATTGCTCAATCTTTCATACCAAGACCTAAGAGCTTGTTTCAATCCATTAAGAGCTTTCCTTAGTTTAAAAACATGATTTGGATATTTGAAATCAACAAAACCAGGAGGTTGATCAACATAGATTTCCTCCTCAATATATCCATTTAGAAAAGCACTCTTTACATCCATTTGAAACAATTTAAAATCCATTAAACAAGAATATGCAAGTAGTAACCTAATGGCCTCTAACCTTGCTACTGGAGCATAGGTCTCTTCATAGTCTATGCCTCCCTCTTGGTTGTAACCTTTTGCAACCAATCTAGCTTTGTTTTTGACTATGATGCCACTTTCATCAAGTTTGTTCCTAAAAACCCACTTGGTGCCAATAAGCTTGTGAGAAGAAGGTCTAGGAACTAGTTCCCAAACTTCATTTCTCTTGAACTAATTCAGTTCATCATGCATGGCAAGCATCCAATGTTCATTAAGTAAAGCTTGGTCAATGCTCTTAGGTTTAATTTGTGAAACAAAAGCCATACCACAACAGAGATTTCCTAGTGAAGATCTAGTGGATACTCCCTTAGTGACTTTACCAATTATGTTGTCAAGGAAGAGATCTCTTGTAGTTCTATAATCCTTGGGCTTTTGGATAGGTGTTGTTTGTTCCATTTTTACATTTGGTTCTTCTTTTTCCTTTTTATTTGATCCATTTAGTTGTATATACTCTTCTATAGGACCTGCATCATTTTCACACTTCTTTTCCTCTTTAAGGAGTTAGATTCATCACAAATAACATGAACTGATTCTTCCAAGCATAAAGTTCTTTTGTTAAAGACTCTATATGCTTTACTTTGTAATGAGTATCCACGAAAGATGGCTTCATCAAACTTGCCAAGTGACTTCTTTCCATTATTTAACACAAAACACTTGCAGTCAAATGCTCTTAAGTGAGAAATGTTTGGTTTTCTACCTTTGTATAGTTCATAAGGTGTTTTCTTTAAAATAGGCCTTATAAGTAATCTATTCAAAGTGTAGTAAACTGTACCCATAGCATCAGCCCAAAAATGTTTAGGCAAATTTGTCTCATTAAGAAGAGTTATAGCTCCTTCTTCAAGGGATCTATTTTTCCTCTCCACAATACCATTTTGCTGAGGTGTTCTTGGAGCTGAAAAACAGTTGATTCCATTTTCTTCACAAAATTTTCAAAGTACTCATTTTGGAATTCACCACCATGATCACTTCTTATTGAGATAATTTTGAATCCTTTTTCATTTTGAATGAGCTTGGCTAATTTTCTGAATGCCATGAAAGCATCACTCTTGGATCTTATAAACAAAGTCCATGTGAATCTAGACTAGTCATCAACAATTACAAGCCCATAGAAATTACCTCCTAAGAACATAGTTCTAGAAGGACCAAATAAATCCATATGAAGCATTTCAAGTGGTCTTGAGGTAGAAACAACATTTTTATTTTGAAAAGAAATATTATTTTGTTTCCCCTTTTGACAAGCATCGCATAGTTTGTCCTTTTTAAACTTTAGTTTAGGTAAGCCAATGACTAAGTCTTTTTTAATAAGCTTGTTTGTGTGATACATATTAATGTGACTAGCTCTCCTATGCCATAGCCAAGATTCATCAACTTTACTTACTAGGAAATTTATCTTGTGAATGAATGCATATTCTATAGAAAGTAGATATTACCTTTTCTTTTACCTACATGGATAACATCACCGGATTTACTATCACATATATTAAAAAACAATTGGTATTGAAGGAAACTTTGAATCCTTTATCACATAATTGGCTTATGCTTAGGAGATTGTGCTTTAAACCTTCCACATAGAGAACATTTCTGATCATGGTTTTAAAGTTGTCTCCTATGTTTCCTTCTCCAACTATCTTTCCTTTGTTGTTGTTACCGTAAGTTACAAATCCTCCATCTTTTAGAGTTACATTTGTAAGCATGGATATGTCACCTGTCATGTGTTTAGAGCATCCACTGTCAAGGTACCATAAAGTTGACTTTGCTCTAAGACACACCTGCAACATTCAAATTAAGTGACAAAGAAAGGTACCCAATTTGGGTTGGGTCCATAGGGGTTAGTCATTTTTCTCTTTTTCTTTGGAACCCAAATGCAATGTTCATTAGACACATAGAATCTTCTAGCATAGCACCTATGAGGTGTATGACCTTTCTTCCTGTAGTAATTGCAAGTTACAGATTTGATGTTTTTTCAAAATGAGTCATTTGATTATACTTTGTTTTTGAAAAACCTATTTGATTCTTCTGTTTTGGTGGTACAAAATTTGTTTTTCCAAAAGGATTTGCTCCATGTTTGTAACCTAAACCAGAAGTATCTCATGCATACTTTTGTAGACTTAGCATTTGATTTAAACTACATTTTCCTCTATAGAGTCTTTTCAAAAGATTTACTAAGTAAGAATTTTCTGAAAGCAATAACATGTATTTTTCACCTTGATTTTTTTTTAACTCATCAAATTCCTTTTGTAAAGCTCTGCATTTATCTACATTTGATGAAGAAGAGGCACATACACACCCATTAAATTTGTAGCTTGAAACAAGTTTTTGATTTTCTTTTTTCAAGTTATAAATTTCAGTTTGCATTTCTGCAAGTTTGGTGACATGCCATCTAAGATTACTTTTCAGCTTATTGTTGGATTTTGCAAGTTTTTTATCCTCTTCATGCATATCATGGAAAGCATCAACAATTTGATCGAATTCAGGATTTACGTCTGATTCAACACTTGAAAATTCTTCATCTTCACTAATTGTTGAAGTGAAGCACACATTAGTTTCTTCATTCTCACTTGATGATTCAGAAGTTGTTGAGTTATTGTCTTCCTATGCTATGTAGGCTTTCTTAGGCTTTCATTCTTTCTTTGCCTTATTTTCACCTAATTGCTTCTCTAAGAATATAGGACATTCAGATTTAATGTGGCCTTGCTTACCACATTCGAAGCAGGTGAAGTTTGTGTTGTCATTTCTTTTGTTGAAATTTTACAACTTTCTGTTCTTGTTCTTCTTCATGAACTTGCTGAACCTTTTAACTATTAGGTTCATGTGTTCATCACTTTCATCTTTGCTTGAGCCTTCTTCTTTTTCCACATTAAATGATGCAGCTTTCAAGGCTATGCTCTTTTGTTTCTTATCTGCATCTTCTGCATGTGTTAGTTGTGACATTTCTAATTAGTATTCAAGAAGCTTACCAAAAGGTGCAGCCATGGACATCTTGGAAAGATATTTTGATTCCTTTGTTGTTGTCACCATTGGTTGCCATGGTCTTGTAAGACACTTCAGGATTTTGATGTTTAACTCTTCAACATCAAATATCTTTCTAAGACCAAGAAGACGATTTACAATGTTTGGAGCTGATATATGTTTTTTGTAGTGTTCATTTTGAACATTATATACTCATGAATCAAGCCATGCTTCCTTGATCTTCTAACTTCATCAATCCCTTCATGAGTGACTTCCAACATCTCCCACATCTCCTTTGCGCTTTTACACCTAACAGTTTTAAAGAATTCGTTAGAAGAAAGTGCAGAAGTAATCATGTTCTTAGCTTTAAAATCATATTGAACAACTCTCTTCTCTGCATTTGTCATCTCATCCCACTCTTTGGGAATTATATCATTACCAACAGTTTTAACGCAATTCAAAGGACCTTTTTGAAAACAATATGAACACACACAATTTAACCAAGAGGGAGGGGGTGAATTGGTTAAAACAGGGACTTTAAAATTTTCTTTGAAACTAGCAGCGGATTAAAAGATCGTAACATAAGTACACCCTTTTTAAAATGAAACTTTCAATCAATCAAGACTCACCCTTCACCACTACAAGCAATAGCAGAAAAATTATCTGTTGATCTTGGAAAGATTAACCAAAAGATAAGCAAATAAAGACTGCAATATGAGAATAAGAGAACACCAAATCTATACTGGTTCGCTCCTCAAAAAGAGAAGCTACATCCAGTTTCTTCTAACCAAACCATGGCTAGAGTTCCACTATAACAAAATATGCTCTTTACAAGCTTACAAATGATCACCCTTTATCAACCCTAGATAAAGAACTGAAATCTAAACACCCTTCAGACTTTTAATGATCAAGACATAGAGAACCCTTCATTCTCTATTCTTCCCTCTAGAGAACCCTACTCTAGAAAAGTTTTAAAGAACCTCTTTAAGATAGGAACTTACAAGAACAAAAGTAAAAATGAATTACTGCCAGAGTTTAGAGGAGAGATACAACCTTATGATCCAAAAAATGAAAGTGAATGAATTTACCAAACTGAAATCAGCTTGAAAGAAAGCAATCATCAAATCAGCTCTCCAAGAAAACTCTTTTCAAATCTTGTCCAAATTTTTTTTATTAATGATGCATGTGATTCTTGGTTTTTGGAACAAGAGCTATGAATCTCAGTATATCTTTTCTCAGAATCAGAGGGCTTTTGGAAGTCATGAAAATTTTGAAGTTTCAAGTTCTTAAAACAAAAACCCAACAACTTTTTATAGAAAAATGTTTCAACTAAATGTAATCGATTAAATCGTCTATGTAATCAATTATTTTCACTTAAGTAATCGATTAATATTCTATTTAATTGATTAAAGTGTTCTTAGTTCTTTCTGTAAAAGATATATGAGCAAAGTAATCGATTAAACTGCCATGTAATCGATTATCACAATTAGTTTAGCTTTAGAGATGTGCTAATGTAATCGATTATAGATGGTAATCGATTAACTCAGTAAGACATAATCTATGTTTTTGTGTTGTGTAATCGATTACCATTACCTTGTAATTGATTAATTAGTTCTTCATGGCTTAAGTAACAGATTACCAATTCTGGTAATCGATTAAGTTAGTGCAAAAAGTGATTTTTCAAAATTTAACCATGAGAAATTGGCTTCTTTTTGCAAACATGAAAACCTTATGCTTTTTCAAAAATCATGTGACTTAATTAAAACCATGTATGCATGCCAATGGATATGCAAATGCAAGGGATCATAAGATGAGGCTTTCAAACAACTTAACAAATTACAAATGTCTTCAATTGAATGGCATATAAAAAGCTAAAATCTGTCTAAGACCTATGCCTTCATCCTTGTCTTGATCCTCTTCTAGCTCCCCCTATTTCTAACAATCTTCCCCTTTTTGGCTTTAATGATGCCAAATTTGAATTGAACATTGTTAGCCTTCATGTGCTTTTGAGGGATGAATGCTAGGAGCTTTATACTTGATGACCTGAAATCAAATCAGCTTTTTGACAAGAGCAAGAGTCAAGTATACTTGCATAAACAGTGTACATTCTTTATATTGCTCCCCCTATCTTAGATAATTTTACATTAAGTCCAGATAAGAGCAATAAGAATTCAGATTTAAAGATCCAATTATATGAATTATTTATTTTGTACTTGCACATCATATGTTCATTATTTAATCATTATTTAATTTGTACTTGCACATCATATTTTCATTTTTCTCCCCCTTTTGGCTTATCAAAGACAAAATATACCATTGTAGAACAAGATAAGCAAGGAAGATGTAAACAAGAAACAAAATTTTATTCATTAATCACTAAGAAGCAGTACAAGAAAATATAAAGTTCATCAACGCAACAAGACAATTAACTGAAAAACAAGAAAGTAGAAACACCACAACCTAAAAGCATGAAATTATAACAACTAAACTAGAGATTGTCAAAGTCTTTGAGAACCATCCTAGTCTCAATGTTTTCTAGCCTAGTAAATCTCTTCCATGGAGGAATTTGTCTTAGCTGTATGCTCATGATGCAGGGCCAGAATTGCATCCATCTTTTGAATCATTAGAGATTCAAAATGAGTATATTGCTGTTGAGTAGGACCAGCTTCAACATCTTCCTCTTCAGCTCCTTCACTTTCTTCAGTATCCTCTTATGGGCTTGTTCTCCAGCCATTAGCCACCCATTAGGTGTCTTTATCAAGCCTAGCTTGTTGAGGTGCTTCACAGTGATGAGGCTGTTGGTGGTACTAACCACAATCTCATTGGACACATCAACCCTAAAATAGTCAATAAATCTAGAGACTAACACAAGATAGGGAAATTGGTAACTGATTAAGCTTTTGGATTTCAGCATAATTTCCTCAATGATGAGAATCTAATTCATTTGGGTCACTATTTTCATCCCATACCTGCTGAAGATCATCATCAGTCACTTGAGCATGGTTAGATGACCTAGGTGAGAGGATGTAGGTTATGATGTAGTGAAGAAGCCTATCTTAACCAGTCATGCTTCTTGTTCCCAGTCTTAGTTTCAGCCTTATTTGAGGGTTTTGCAGCATACCTCTGTAGGTGTCAATTTTGTTATAGCCTCCAATTTCTTCCTCAAATTTCCTAACTGCTTCATAGGAAATTCCAGCAACAGGATGTCATACTTCTGTATTGATTTCCATGACCACTCCATTCACTTGGGAACGGATAGTGCCATCCATGCTAACCTTGGCATAGGTGTAGAACACCTTGACCAATTCAGGGTAGAAGGCACCCTTCATCTCAACAAACTTCTTCAAACCTTGAGCTTTTATCATGGCAGGGAATTGGAATCCCTCAGGAACGAACCAATCAAGGTCAAGATGTAACGACCCGCCTTGTCGCTACTGTATCATACTCTTAATCATTTTTAATTGTAGTTTATAATTGAAGATCTTTAAGTTAATTATAAAAAAATAGTAGTAAATTTTTCGCGTGAACATAATCAATATTAGGAATTTTAAAAACGAATTTTTAGTGATGAAATACCTCGTAATATATTTATATAAGAACCTAATTTGGTGGTGATTATAAATAACCATATCTGAAGGGTACACAATTTTCAAAAGAAACAAAGGATTAAATGTCAGGGTGTAACTAGCAAAATAATGGGGTGTAGCCATTAGAACAAGGGGTGTAACTAGCAAAACACAACCCTTGTCCGGGATCTAATCCATAAACATCCCGGCCACTCGACGGCTCCAACCAACATAGGTCATCTTCTCGGTCACCTACTGCTGCCCATCTGTTCACACGAACATGGTTCGTGATCATCACAGGTATCAAACCACAAGGTACAACAAAGCAAAGGTGAGTTCATCATGTAAAATAATTATGAAAAGACCATTTGGTTATCACATTATCACAACAATATTCAAGCATTCATCATGCAATCAGCTACAGACAACCCGTCCAAAAACATTTCACAATCCATTTTATAATGACTAGTCATGATGCATGCTTCTGACTTTTTTCTCAGAATGCAATGTGGTACCATCCCGGAAATAGGAAAAATCCATGGTCCAAATGATAGTTGCAGTTGACGTCGAGGTCACTCTGCTATGCATAGGACTCATCCCCCCATGGTGATCAGCCAATAATGGGTGTCATAAGGATATCCCTACAGACATGGCCCCCCACCCAAGTACTTCTCGTACTATTACAATCAATCATCCTATTTTCGTCATGCAAATGAAATACGTTACATAGGCACCATCAATGTATGACCCAACCCGGGATCAACTCGTCCTGGCTAGGATAGTGTCATATACCCCCTATGTACATACATGTCTCATGGGTACCATCAATGTATGGGCCGGCCCGAGATCAACTCGTCCTGGCTAGGATGATGCCATACAACCCCCATGTACATATATGCTGACCCATTCTCGAGCCTACTGATGCACTGACCGTGGTCCTCGTAAGGTTAATCAACCTGGTCCTGGCATCTCACATCTATGTATGGTCCGGCCCGGGATCTACTCGTCCTGGCTAGGATCATGCCATACACCCCCGTGGGTATTTATGTATATGCAAATGCATTTAGATTACCATGGGCACCATCAATGTATGGCCCGGCCCAGGATCAACTCGTCCTGGCTAGGATCATGCCATACACCCCTCATGGTATCAATGCATTTAATATCTCAAGCCATCACATAGGCTGACCTCAACGTGATCACATACATCAATTCATAAACATTACAAACAAGTGAATAAGTGTGAAGTATTAGGTGTCCGGGTTGGGACTTGAACATATTGTCCTAAGGTAAGAATCCGAACAAGGTCGGAATTAGCACTATGCAATCAATTACATAAGCGATGTAATCGATTATAACAGATAGCGCTTGCAAGACTCAAGGTTGTTCGGGTAATGGAACCCGGTAGTTCTCAAAGGAAAGGTACGAGCTCTGCTGAGTAGTGAACCCAGTAGCTCTATTCCCGAGAAGTAACTTGAGCTTAACAGCTCCAAAGTACAACCCCGGGTAAGGAACCCTGTATACAGACGCCCACCAACAAGGACTAAGTTACGTCTTGCATGCATACATGCATGCTACGTAAACCGCTCAACTCGACTAACTCATCTCGGTAGCTGACATTACAAACAAAGGTTTGACACATATATAAAACTCGGCCAACCCTCCTCGGTAGTTGACATCACAAACAAAAACATATATGCAACTCGGCCAATCCTTCCCGGTAGCCGACATTACAAACAAGGTTGACACATATATGCAACTCGGCCAACCCTTCTCGGTAGTTGACATCACAAACAAAGGTTTCACATATATGCAACTCGGCCAATCCTTCCCGGTAGCCGACATTACAAACAAGGTTGACACATATATGCAACTCGGCCAACCCTTCCCGGTAGCCGACATCACAAACAAAGGTTTCACACATATATGAAACTCGGTCAACCCGATTTACCCAATCCGGTAGTCCTCTTCTTCACAAACACATCACATAACAACTTTATCACTTTATTTCACGCAAAACATCAGAACACATATATGTACTGCATCTCAACCATGATATCTAAAACCATTATTAACACAATAAAACTCCCCTTGCCTAGACAAGAATTCCTTTCTTTCAAACTAACGTGAGTTTTATTTGAACTCAAGTTCTCACAGCAACCAGGAATGAAAGGGAAAGCTCTGTTCACGAGTTCCTCTTAACATAGAGGTTTTTCCGCTGCAACTATGATGGTTCTTGAGAGTTAAAGGTGGTATAGAGGGTTGATGAAGAGAGGTTTTTGGGTGCAAAGAGTTTAGAGAGAGAGAAGAAGAGAAATGCGTTCAGAAGTGAGAATGAATCATGCTTCTGCTTCATGTACTGCTATTTATAGATGGAGATACTAAGGCAAGTTGCCAACAAGCATGAATCAGACAGCTATCACAGTCACCATAGTTGCCAATCTTGCGTGACCGGATAGCTACCATAGCCACCATCATTATTACTATGCGTGTACGAACAGCTATCTTAGCCACAAAATTTGACTTATATCCCTTACACACAAATTCCCATGCAAAACACTTTAACAAATTGCAAAAATTATCTTTCAAGCACAAATATCAATGCACAGCCATTTGTAAGAATTATATTAAACAATTTAAGCAACGTAAAATATCTATCAGCTTGTAAATTTTCAGGGTGTTACACACGATACTTAGGGGGACAAACCAATTTGGTGGCATTGAACTGCATATAGTTCTGCCTTTCAGCTTCATTAGTGAACCAAGAATTGAGCCTATTCACTGCAGCATTGGATGATTCTCCGGCCTTTCTTTTGCTGGATTTGGTTCTTTTGGGGGTAGACATGGTGAGTTTTGGGTTGAAGAATGAATGCGCATAGGGGATATAAGAGAAAGGCAGAGCACAGGAATTGCACAGTTTGCAGAAGAGAGAGAGAGATATTCAGGTGTGAGATTTCTCCCTTTGAAAGCTTGTATTTATAGAGTTCTTTGGAGGTATATTTTAAATTTTAAATCTTAACAACAACTATTTCGAGTTTTAAGAGGATTTATTGCTCAAAAACAAGTTTGAAATTTGAATTTAAGATAAGATTGTTAGTTTAGATTTTCAAAAAATATTGCAGCTTTTGTAGAAACGCCATAGATAATCAATTACATAAGCCTTGTAATCGATTATTTCAATTCAAACAGAGTCTCTGAAACACAGCATAATCGATTACTCCAGAGAGTTTTGTAAACTAATTCAATTTTCAAACATTCAGTAATCGATTAAAATGTAGTGTAATCGATTACTCCAGGAAGTTTATGTTTCTGGATTCCTTTGAAACATCAAGTAATCGATTAATTCATTAAGTAATCGATTACTCCAGTGATGTTTCATTTTGAAGTGCACTGATGTACCAAGAAATCGATTAATTCATACTTTAATCGATTACTACAATGAAGTTTTGGCTCTATATTCGTCTCAAAACTTCAAATAATTGATTATTCCACATAGTAATCGACTACTCTAGTGAATTATGCAGATTGAACAATGTATTTCAACAGGATTTTCAATTTCAATCATATTTGATGCATGGCCAATTTTAAGTGAAAAATCATGTAGTAAGGTATATAATAAGCAAGCTAGTATATATTGGACTCATCAAGGACACCTAGCATGTTTCTAAGATCATAGAATCTATCTCTAGATAAGGGTTTGGTAAAGATATCATCCAATTGATTGTTAGTATCAATAAACTCAATTTTGATGTTACCCTTTAGGATGTGATCCCTGAGAAAATGATGTCTAATCTCTATGTGTTTTGTCCTTGAGTGCATGACTGGATTCTTTGATAGGTTTATTTCACTTGTGTTGTCACCCAGCAAGGGAATTTCTTTCATCTCCACACCAAAATCTTGGAGTTGTTGCTTAAGCCACAAACTTTGTGCATAGCAACTTCCAGCTGCTATGTATTCAGCTTCTGCTATTGAAAGAGCAACACAGGATTGCTTCTTACAATGCCATGAGATTGGTGAGCTTCCCAACAAGTGGCACGCTTCGCTAGTGCTTCTTCTATCAAGTTTGTAACCTACAAAATCAGAATCTGAGTAGCCCATTAAATTCAGTGATGCACCTTTGGGATACCAAAGACTAACTCTTGGAGTTGAATTGAGGTATATGATGATTCTTTTGACTGCTGTGAGGTGTGACTCCTTTAGATTTGATTGATATCTTGCACACAAGCACACACTCAACATTATATCTGGTCTACTAGCAGTCAAGTATAGTAAAGATGCAATGATTCCTCTATACTCTAACTCATCAACCCTCTTGCCTTTTTCATCTGAATCAAAGTAGGTTAATGTTGCAATAGGAGTTGCAGCATCTTTGCTTTTCTCCATGTCAAACTTTTTGATCACTTCATAGTAGTATTGGGTTTGGCTTAGAAATGTCCCATTCTTCATTTGCTTCACTTGAAGTCCAAGAAAGAATGTTAACTCTCCCATCATAGACATTTCAAACTCATTATGCATTGAGATAGAAAATTTCTTGCACAAAGAATGATTAGAAGAACCAAATATTATATCATCAACATATACTTGAACCAATAAGATCTCATTGCCATGTTTCTTTATGAACAAGGTTTTGTCAACTTGTCCTTTTATGAAAGATTGGCTAAGCAAGAAGTTGCTCAACCTTTCATACCAAGATCTAGGAGGTTGTTTCAATCCATAAATATATTTCTTTAGTTTAAAAACATGGTTTAGATATTTGAAATCAGAAAAACCATGAGGTTGATCAACATAGATTTTTTCCTCAATATATCCATTTAAAAAAGCACTGTTTATATCCATTTGAAACAGTTTAAAATTCATTAAGCATGCATATGCAAGTAGTAACCTAATGGCCTCTAACCTTGCTACTGGAGCATAGATCTCTTCATAGTCTATGCCTTCCTCTTGGTTGTAATCTTTTGCAACCAATCTAGCTTTGTTTCTAATTATGATTCCTCTCTCATCAAGTTTGTTCCTAAAAATCCACTTGGTGCCAATAGGTTTGAGAGAAGAAGAAGCTCTAGGAACAAGTTTCGAAACTTCATTTCTCTTGAACTGATTTAGTTCATCATGCATGGCAAGCATCCAATGTTCATCAAGTAAAGTTTGGTCAACGCTCTTAGGTTCAATTTGTGAAACAAAAGACATATTATAGTAGAGATTTCTTAGTGAAGATCTAGTAGATACTCCCTTAGTGACTTCACCAATTATGTTGTCAAGGGAGAGATCTCGTGTAGTTCTCCAATCTTTAGGCTTTTGGATAGGTGTTGATTGTTCCATTTCTGCCATTGGTTCTTCCTTTTGCTTTTCATTTGATCCATTTAATTGTATATTCTCTTCTATAGGGCCTGCATCATTTTCACACTTATTTTCCTCTTTGGAGGAGTTAGATTCCTCACAAATAACATGAACTGATTCTTCCATGCATAAGGTTCTCTTATTAAAGACTCTATATGCTTTGAATATCCAAGAAAGATTGCTTCATCAGCTTTAGCATCAAATTTGCCAAGAGATTCTTTACCATTGTTTAATACAAACCACTTCCAGCCAAATCCTCTTAAGTGAGAGATGTTTGGTTTTCTACCTTTGTATAATTCATAAGGGGTTTTCTTTAAAATAGGCCTTATAACTAATCTATTCAAAGTATAGCAAAATTGTACTCATTGCATCAGCCCAAAAATATTTAGGCAAATTTGTGTCATTAATAAGAGTTCTTGCTCCTTCTTCAAGGGATCTATTTTTCCTCTCCACAACACCATATTGATGAGGTGTTCTTGGAGATGAAAAATTGTGGTTGATTCCATTTTCTTCACAAAACTTTTAAAGATACTCATTTTGAATTCACCACCATGATCATTTCTTATTAAGATAATTTTACAACCTTTTTAATTTTTAATAAGCTTGTCTAATTTTCTAAATGCCATGAAAACATCACTCTTGGATCTTATAAACAAAGTCCATGTGAATCTAGAATAATCATCAACAATTACAAGCCCATAGAAATTACCTCCTAAGCTCATAGTTCTAGAAGGACCAAATAAATTCATATGAAGCATTTCAAGGGGTCTTGAGGTAGAAACAACATTTTTATTTTGAAAAGAAATCTTGATTTGTTTCCCCTTTTGACAAGCATCACATAGTTTGTCCTTTTTAAACTTTAGTTTAGGTAAGTCAATGACTAAGTCTTTTCATATAAGCTTGTTCATGTGATGCATGTTAATGTGACTTGCCCTTCTATGCCATAGCCAAGATTCATCAACTTTACTTACTAGGCAATTAGTGTTGTGAATGAATGCAGTTCTATAGAGAGTAAGTAGATATCACATTTTCTTTTACCTACACGTATAACCTCACCACATTAACCATCACATATTAAATAACAATTGCCATTGAAGGAAACTTTGAATTCTTTATCACATAGTTGATTTATGCTTCGGAGATTGTGCTTTAAGCCTTCCACATAGAGAACATTTATGATCATGGTTTTAAAGTCGTCTCCTATGTTTCCTTCTCTAACAATCTTCCCTTTGTTGTTATCGCCATAAGTGACAAATCCTTCATCTTTTAGAGTAACATTAGTAATTTGGATATGTCACCTGTCATGTGTCTAGAGCATTTGTTGTCAATATACCATAATGATGATTTTTCTCTAAGATATACCTGCAACAATCAAATTAAGTGACAAAGAAAGGTACCTAATTTAGATTGGGTCCATAGGGGTTAGCTATTTTTCTTTTTTCTTTGGAACCCAAATACAATCTCCATTAGGCACATAGAATCTTCTAGCATAGCACCTATGAGATGTATGACCTTTCTTCATGTAGTAATTTTAAGTTACAGCTTTTGATGCTTTTTCAAAATTAGATAATTGATGATACTTAGTTTTTGAAAAGCCTCTTTGATCTTTTGTTTTGGTGGTACAAACTTCATTTTTCCTAAAGGTTTTGCTCCATGTTTGTAACCCAAACCAGAAGTATCTCCTACATACTTTTGTACACTTAGCATTTGATTTAAACTATATTATCCTCTATAGAGTCTTTTCAAAAGATCAACTAAGTAAGAATTTTTTGAAAGCAATAACATTTATTTTTCACCTTGAGTCTTTTTGTATTCATCAAATTCCTTTTGTAAAACACTGCATTTATCTACATTTGATGAAGAAGAGGCACATACACATCCATTCATTTTGTAGCTTGAAACAAGTTTTTCATTTTCTTCTTTAAAGTTACAAATTTTAGTTTGCATTGCTGCAAGTTTTGTGACATGCCACCTAAGATTTCCTTTCAGCCTATTGTTGGATTTTGCATGCTTTTGAGCCTCTTCATGCATATCATGGAAAGCATCAACAATTTGGTCAAATTTAGGATTTACCTCTGATTCAGCACTTAAGAAATCTTCATCTTCACTAAGTGTGGAAGTGAAGCATACATTTGCTTCCTCATTCTCGCTTGTTGATCCAGAAGTTGTTGAGTCATTGTCTTCCCATGTTATGTAGGCTTTTCTTTAGCTTTCGTTCTTTCTTTGCCTTCTTCTCACCTAATTGCTTCTTCAAAAAGATAGGACATTTACATTTAATATGGCCAGGCTTACCACATTTGAAGCAAATGAAGTTGTTGGTGTTTTTGTTGCTGTCATTTCTTTTGTTTAAATTTGACAGCTTTTTGTTTTTCTTCTTCTTTAAGAACTTGCTGAACTTTTTGACTATTAGGTTATGTGTTCATCACTTTCATCTTCGCTTGAGTCTTCTTCTTTTTCCATATTAGATGATGCAGTTTTCAAGGCTATACTCTTGTGTTTCTTATCTGCATGTTCTGCATGTGTTAGTTGGGACATTTCTAGTTCATACTCAAGAAGCTTACCAAAAAGTGCAGTCATGGACATCTTGGATAGATCTTTTGATTCCTTTATTGTTGTCACCTTTGGTTGCCATGGTCTTGCAAGGCATTTCAAGATTTTGATGTTCAATTCTTCAGCATCAAATATCTTCCTAAGACCAAAAAAATGATTTACAATGTGAGTGAATCTTGTTTGGAGCTGAGATATATTTTCTGTGGTGTTCATCTTGAACATTTCATACTCATAAATCAATGGATGCTTCCTTGATCGTCTTCATCTATCCATTCATGAGTGACTTCCAACATCTTCCACATCTCCTTTGCGCTTTTACACCTAACAGTTCTAAAAAATTCGTCAGAAGAAAGTGCAGAAGTAATCATGTTCTTAACTTTAAAATCATACTGAACAACTCTTTTTTCCGCATCTGTCATCTCATCTCACTCCTTGGGAATCCTTTCATGATAAACAGTTTTTGTAGGAATCAAAGGACCTTTTTCTATTGCATTCCAAGCACCGAGGTCATTTGATTGAATGAAAATCTACATTCTGTTTTTCCAAAAACTGAAATGCTCTCCTTCAAACATCGGAGGACGATTGAGGGAGGCACCCTTCTTGAAGGTAATTTGTGTGGTATTCATTTTCTTTTTTAAAAAAGATAGTGATCTTGAATAACACTAAAGAACCTGTTCTTGATACCAATTGAAAAGAATATGAACACACACAATTAACCCTATATCAACCCTAGATAAAGAACAAAAATCTAAACACCCTATAGACTTCTAATGATCAAGACATAGAGAACCCTTCTCTATTCTTCCCTCTATTGAACCCTACTCTAGAAAAACTTTAAAGAACTTCTTTGAGATAGGAACTTACAAGAACAAAAGTAAAAACAAATTACTGCAAGAGTTTAGAGGAGAGATACAACCTTATGATCCACAGAATGAAAGTGAATGAATTTACTAAACTGAAATCAGGTTGAAAGAAAGCAATCTTCAAATCAGCTCTCCAAGAAAACTCTTTTCAAATCTTGTCCAACACAGTTTTATCAATGATGCATGTGATTCTTGGTTTTTGGAACAATAGCTATGAATCTTAGTATATCTTTTCTCATAATCAAACGGCTTTTGAAAGTCATGAAAATTTCAAAATTTTTAAGTTCTTTTTAAAACAAAAGATCCAACAACTTTTTATAGAAAACTGTTTCAACTGAATGTAATCGATAAATCATCCATGTAATCGATTATTTTCACTTAAGTAATCGATTAATATTCTATTTAATTGATTAAAGTGTTCTTAGCTCTTTTTGGAAAAGATATATGAGCAAAGTAATCAATTAAACTGCCATGTAATCGATTATCACAGTCAGTCTAGCTTCAGAGATGTGCTAATGTAATCGATTATGATTAGATGGTAATCGATTAACTCAGTAAGACATATTCTGTGTTTTTGTGCTGTGTAACCGATTACCATTAACTTGTAATTGATTAATTAGTTCTTCATGGTTTAAGTAATAGATTACCAATTCTGGTAATCGATTAAGTTAGTGCAAAAAGTGATTTTTCAGAACTTAACCATGAGAAATTGGCTTCTTTCTACAAACATGAAAACCATATGCTTTTTCACAAATCATGTGACTTAATTAAAACCATGTATGCATGCCAATGGATATGCAAATGCAAGGGATCATAAGATGAGGCTCTCAAACAACTTAACAAATTACAAATGGCTTCAATTGAATGGCATGTAGAAAGCTAAAATTTGTCTAAGACACATGGCTTCATCCTTGTTTTGATCCTTTTCCAGCTCTCCCTATTTCTAACACTTTTTCTATTGCATTCCAAGCACCCCATTTAATTGAATGAAAATCTGCATTCTATTTTTCCAAAAACTAAAATGCTGTCCTTCAAACATCGGAGGACGATTGAGGGAGGTACCCTCCTTGAACGTAATTTGTGTGGTATTTATTTTCTTTTTAAAAAAGATAGTGATCTTGAATAACACTCAAGAACCTACTCTTGATACCAATTGAAAACAATATGTAGGAATATCAAAAGGACAGCCTTTTTGAAAAAAAAAACTTTTAGTCAACCAAGAATAAGCCTTCACAGAAAGCAATGGCAGAAAATGTTTTCCTGTTGATATTAGCAATCAATGACAGAAAGATGAGATCAAGAGAAAGTAATCAACACACAGATCTAAACTGGTTCACCACTCAAAAAGAGAAGCTACATCCAGTTTCTTCTAACCAAACCTTGGCTAAAGTTTCACTATAACAAAATATGTTCTTTACAAGCTTACAAAAGATCACCCTTTATCAACCCTAGATAAAGAACTAAAATCTAAAAACCCTTCAGACTTCTAATAATCAAGACATAGAGAACCATTCTCTACTCTTCCCTCTAGAGAACCTTACTCTAGAAGAGCTTTAAAAACCCTTCGAAATAGTAACTTACAAGTTGAAATGTAAAAACAAATTACAGCAAAAGTTTAGAGGAGAGATACAACCTTATGATCCAAAGAATGAACATGCATGTGTTTACCAAACTGGAATCAGGTTGAAAGAAAGCAAGCTTCAGATCAAGCTCTCCAAGAAACTCTTTTAAAGTCTTGTCCAAAAAGAATTCTATCAATGATGTATGAAGATCTTGATTTTTGGAACAAGAGCTTTGAGACTCAGTGTATCTTTTTCTAAATGCAGAAGGCTTTTTTAGAGCAATGAAAAATTTCAAAATTTTTAGTTCTATTCAAATCAGAAGACCCAGTTGCTTTTTATAGAAAATAGATGTAATTGAATGTAATTGATTAATTCATCCATGTAATCGATTATTTATCCTTAAGTAATTGATTAATTACACATTTGATCGATTAAAATGTTCTTGAGCTTTTTGGAAAAGATACATGAACAAAGTGATCGATTAATCTGTCCTATAATCGATTATTACAGGGATTCTCTTTTTCAAAAACGTGCTTAGTAATCGATTACGGATATATGGTAATCTATAAACATAGTCAGGACTTGTTCTGTGTTTACACAATGTAATCTATTACTTAATGTTGGTAATCGATTGTTTTGTTCTTCATGGCTCATGTAATAGATTACCAAATTGTGGTAATCGATTAAGGCAGTGCAAAATTGTATTTCCAAAAACTTAAACCATGAGCACTTTGGCTTTTATGCATTCATGAATGCTTTTAGCTTTTTCACAAGACATGTGCTTTTATAAAACCATGAATGCAAGCCAATGAATGATGTTTATGCAATGCAATGGATCATAGGATGAATACTCTCATACATCCAAGGATTACAAATGCCATCAATTGAGTGGCATATACAAGCTAAAACTCATCCAAGCAAAGAGCCTTATCATACGTCTTGACCCTCTTCAAGCTCCCCCTGTATCTAATAAATTGGTTCCTAAAGAATGAGATGAAATGAAAGATAACGAGAAAAGAATAGTGCAAGATGATCAACAAGCTAAAATCATTTTAACTTCCAGTTTATCTTCTGATACATTTTTCCCTACTATAAGGTGTAAAAGTGCAAAGGAGATATGGAAAATGCTTGAAGTCCCTTATGAAGGCACTGAGAATGTAAGAAGGGCAAGAAAGCACACTCTTATATCTGAATATGAAGCTTTCTGAATGAAGAATGGTGAAACCATTTTCATAACTTCAAACAAGATTCACCCATATAGTGAATCACTTGCTTGGTCTTGGAAAAATGTTTGAAGATGATGAGCTAAACATCAAGATCCTCAACTGTCTTACAAGAACTTAGGAATCGAAAATCACAGCGATCAAGGAATCCAAGGACTTGGCATCTATATCGATGGAATCTCTCTTTGAAAAATTGCTTGCATATGAACATAAGTTGATTCAACAATCTCATATAGAAGATACAAAAAAGAAAATGAAAGTGATTACACTTTAGTTCCTCAAAGGAAGACTGCAAAGAAAGCTCTAGTGATGATGAAGATGTAGAGAATTTGAGCTTGATGGTGAAGAAATTTGGAAAATTTCTCAAAAGATCCAAAGACAAAAAATTCTCTAAACCTTTAAAGAAGGTGGAAAGCAACAACAACACCTTCACATGCTTCAAATACGGGAAGCAAGGCCACATTCAAATCAGACTGTCTTATCTACCTTAGAAAACAACTTGTTGAAAAGAAAGGAAAGAGGAATAAAAAATCAAAAAAGTCTTACATAGCTTGAGAAGAATGCATCAACATCTTTGGATTCGTCTAGTGAAGAAGAAGTTGCAAATGTGTGTTTAACGGCTGATTCAAAGGATGATTCCTCAACCATTGAAGAAACTGAGGCAAATTTTTAATTTAAAGAAGTTTTGGAAGCCTTTAATGAAATGCATAAGGAAGTGCAAAGGCTTGTTATTTCGAACAAGAAGCTAAAAAGTGATCTAAAATGGCATATCACTAAATTGGCTTCAACACAAAGTGAGCTTGATAAATTGAAGCATGAAAATGAAAAACTTGTTTCTAGTTATAAAGCCACTTGTTGTGTTTGTGCTTCTACTTCTCTTAATATGTATGATTACAAATCTCTGCAAAATGAGTTTTAAAAGTTTAAAAAGGATCACTATGAAGAAAGTATGAAGTCGCAAACCAAGCTTCCCTATCTTAAAGATCTTTTCAGAAAAATGAACAATGGAAACAGTAATCTTAGTCACTTACTCAATGTGCAAAAACACACTACTGTTAAGACTGGTTTGGGGTATAACATGCAAACTAACTTTTCTAAGAAAACTAAGTTTGCATCCTCCAAACTAAGTGTGCTTGTTTTAACCAATTACAAAGTGTTGTTTTGTGTTTATCAATTTTAAAGTTTATGTTTTAATTGATTCCCTAATGATTTAATCGATTACAATGTATGTTGTGGTTTTATGTTACAAGGTTTTTCATTGTAATATATTACAACTTTGTTTTAATCTATTACATGCTCTGGTTATGGTTTCTTTTGGCTTTGCGTTATGTTTTAATCAATTACTCTACATTTTAATTAATTACAAAGGCCTTAGGGGTGTTTTTTCTATCAAATTTAATCGATTACACTATGTTTTTAATCAATTACTTATATCAGTTTTTTGTTTTGGGGTGAAATAAAGGCCAATTTAATCGATTACTATGTTATTTTAATCAATTACTTGCATGTATTTTTTATGTATTGTAATCCGTTACACCTCTTCATCTTAACCTTATCAACCACCATTATCACTACATTTACTCCTGCCACCCACCTCAACCAATCAAAACGCCCTAGCCTCTCTTTAAAAGTAAACCTAAACCTATCCACAAATCACACCAACACCTTATCTCAAGTTTCTGCTACCACCATTTCTCTAAACCCAAACCTCTTCTTTTCTCCAACCTTTTTCTTCTTTTCGATAATGGCAAGTAACCTATCAAGATCTCGGAAGAAGGTGAAGTTCTCCAAAAGGAAGCAAGGTGAATGCTCCCAAGCTTCCATCAATCGCTTGGATACATGGTTCATAGATGAAGGAAATAAGAGTGACTACAAGCAGATTTATGTTGTAAAAACTGTAAGGGTCCCCAGGTATCTAGACTTGGAGTGGTTTTCTCAGCAAAAGTTCAACTTTCCCAATCTACTGGAAGTTCAAGGGCTGTCAAAGCTGGTGCAGATGAAAGGGACATTTTATCTAGAACTAGTCAAAATGTTCTACACTTATGCATGAACTGACCTTGAAGGTAACCTATTCTCTACTGTTAAGTAGATATGGTCATTGATGCTACTGTGTGGAAGGAAGTTGTTGCTATGGACATGGGTGGAGTCGCCAAGTTTGATGAAACTGCAGATGGTTACAACAAGATGCAAACCTATAGGGGAATGTTACTTGATCCTTTTAGGATTTTAAGAAATTGGCTAGGAGTTGATGGATCAACTACTGAGGACAGAATGCTAGTGTACCTCATCATCTACATTCTCACATCAAGGTCAAGCAATCGTGCTCAGGTAACAGATGATGATTTGCAAATTGTTTATGGTCTGAAATCAGGTATCAAGATTAATTGGGTATTGCTGATTGAAGACATTATGTTGAAATGTTGTCGCCTTGTGGATTATGAGTTTCCTTATGTTGTGTTTTCCTCTAGATTCGTTGATTACTTTAAGGTTGATGTCTCAAATGAGATTATGGATTTTACCAAAGCCTCTAATGAGATTATTGAAAGGCATCTCAAGAAGCTTGGTATGAGGTATGTCGATCATGAATGGATAATGGCGGGAGAACCTGTTGCTAGAAATGCTGAAGAGTTGCAAGAAGATGTTGAAGCAGAAGCTCAACATGAGTTGCACCTCAATGTAGTCCTTTTGAATCTCTTATGATTAAGAAAATGAATGCTATGCTTCACCTCCATCAAGAGCACTCAGCCAAATTTCATAGTTCATTGGAGAATATCACTTTCAGGCTGGAAAACATAAAGGCTAGGCTAACCTTTAGTAACCTCCTTAACCCTTATGAGGATGAGACTTAGTTGTGTTTTTAGTGCTTGTTTCCGATGTTATGTTTTATCAATTATGTTAGTTTCTACATTTTTCTTCAATCCTAGTTTGTGTTTCTGCAATTTTTGTTCATTTGTATGCAAACTGCTTGATAAAAATCCCCCTTTTGTTTATCAATGAATTGAAGTTGGAACCATAGTGATCGTATCTCTAAGTTGACCTAGGTTAATCCTATGCTATAGAATTATTATAGTTTTATTTATGTTGTAGCGATTCAAGATTCGTTATCAAAACTAGCATCGCTGCCAGGTATACGGTTTATTGTGTGCTAACTTTAATCCACTCATAATTAGATAATAGTATAGGTACAATTGATATTAGTATAAAAAATGCATTTTGCTGCATATTTTCATTGGTGTTGTTAGTTGTTATGTAGTGTGTGTGGAGTAGTAGTGCAAAAAAAACATAGAGGAAAAAAACAGAGAAAAAACAGGGTAGTAGTAGATAAAGGAGTGGTGTAGTGTAATTGTGTTTTATGTTGTGTTTTGTATGTTCCAAAAGTGATTTGTCTTGTGGAGTTTGGCTGTGCAACTTGGTGTCCAAAGTTTATCCCACATTCTGAGCAAAAATAACGCCTTTGGAGTTTGGTTTGGGTCAAAATTTCCAAATTCAGCCTCTAACTAGGTGTTTTAGCGCAGGGTCATTTTGGTCATTTCACATGTAACTAGCTCAGAATTGGCTAAAAATTTACCAAAATGTAGCAAAAATTAATACATCATGGTAACCCAATGAGGGACGAACACGATTATTAGGGGTCCAAATTGCCAAATTTGATGATCTAGGCCACTTTTGAATTGATTTTCTGTTTTCATGATTTTTAAAAATCACCAAAAAATATTAAAAAAAATCCAAAATGGTTTTTAGACATTTACTATGGTGTTTTTGAATTTTTTTATAAATTATTTGGGGCAGTTTTCCATTTTTTGTATCATTTTAGAAAATATTGTAAATAATATTATGGTAGAGTAATTATCTATTATTTCTGTGATTTATGTCCCTGATGAGTCGAACTGTGCATGACTAGGTCCAAATCAAGTGACTTGCATTCATATGATCCCAAGATAGATAAGACATTTCATAGGTTGAGCAAAAATAATAGAAGTGTAGTTGTGCATGATAGTGTAGTTCTGGATAAAAGTATAGTGTATTATGAGTTTTATGTTTCTGAACATTCTGAGTTTGAAATTATTGTTGATATAATGGCTGATAACAATCGAACTCTTAAGGAAATGGCTACACCTGATGTTGTTTATCAACCTTGGTGTATTCAATATCATAAGACTGAGGTTAGTTATGAGCTAAAATCTGGACTAATACATTTGCTTCCAAAGATTCATGGTCTTGCAGGTGAAGATCCACAAGAGCATCTTAAGGAGTTTCATGTAGTGTGTTCAACCATCCGACCACATGACATTCATGAGAACTATGTGAAGATGAAAGCATTTTCATTCTCTCTAGATGGTGTGGCTAAGGATTAGTTATACCTTCAATCAGATCCTATCAACACTTGGACAGATATAAAGAGAAGATTTTTAGAGAAATTCTTCCCTGCATCCAGACCAGCATCCATCCGAAAAGAAATTTGTGGTATATGGACGCTACCTGGAGAGACATCATATGAGTACTGGGAGAGATTCAACAAGTTATGTGCTACCTGTCCTCACCATCAAATCAGTGAGCAATTATTGATCTAGTATTTTTATGAAGGATTGATGTTGATGCATAAGAGTATGATAGATGTAGCCAGTGAAGGTGCTTTAATGGACAAGACTCCTCTTGTTGCAAGACAATTGATTTCTAACATGGCAGCCAATTATCAGCAATTTGGTACTAGAGTTGCTGCAAATAAAGTTTATGTTTCTATGGTTGTTGATGACCAGAGGTTGGAGAATAAACTGACTGAGCATCCCTTGTGAGAAAACTTGTCATTGGTCAACAGCAAAATGTGATGGTAGCCAATCAACCAAGGTTGTGTAATATCTATGGTGCACCTGATCATCCAATAGATACATGTCTCACTCTCCAAGAAACAGAACAAGCTGTTGAAGTTTTTGCTATACAACCAGGACAGCCATTCAGACCTTAACAACAACAATATAATCCTTACTCCAACACTTATAATCCTGGTTGGAGAGATCACCCGAATTCCAAGTATGGTCTTAGTCCACAACAACAATAGCAGACACAACAACAGCCATTTAGACCTCAACAGCAACAATATCAACCCTTCACTAGAAAATACCAAGCTCCCACGTTCAAACAACAACAACAATTCCAGATGTGTGAACCTACACCGGCACAACCTGTGGAAACCAGTTCTAGACCTTCCTTGGAGAACCAAATGAAGCAAATGGCAACCAACAACATTCAGTTTCAACAAAATGTGAGCGCCACCATCCAAGACCTACAGACTTAGATTAGTTAGTTACAACTGTCAACTAGATGTAGTAGCAAGGTTCTAGCAACATTCCAGCATAGCCAATTATTAATACAATGAATGTGAGTGCTATTACCTTGAGGAGTGTAATACCCTGAAATTTCGATAACTAAAAATAGATGTTTGATGTATTTCTTATGTTATTTGATTATTTAACTAGTTTAGATTAGTTGAATTGTTGTGTAAATTATCCTTGTGCAATTGCTTAGTGTGGATGTTAAGTTATGTGGAGTTTATTTGAGTTGCGTTGAAATTGTGTGATTTTGAGTTTAACCCAAAACCTACTTTAGTAAAATCACCATTCTGGATTAGTTAGCCCTTGGATTGCCTTAAATTTTTAAAGGTAGACTCTTAACCTACATATGTAACTTTTGACCGTTGGGATTAGCGAAATAACATCTCAAATGTGAGATAATAATTTTTCACAGAAGTAAAAAATTTTAAATTGGGTCATCTCGCCCAAGCGAATTTTGACAGGCATTATGGCTCGCCTAGACGAATCAGGTCAGTTATAAGTTCATACAGTAGTGTTAAAATCACGAAATTTGGTCTTCTTCTTCCCCCAAACACCCACCCAACCTCCCATCGTCATCCTCCACCCACAGCCACCAGTGACCACCACGAGCCATTATCGCTTGTTGTTGGATCACCGCACGAAGAGGAACACTTTAATTGGAGCGGAATCTTCAAAACTCAACTCGAGAATTCAATAGAGAACGAAGCCTCCAATCCTCCTTTCTTGGTTTCTTTGAGGTAACCATGGTTTCCTTGTCTATTCTTAGTTATTTTGAAGCCTCTCTTGTGATTCGGGTACCGTTATTAGCAGTTTTTATACTTCCTTTGAAACCCCTTTGAAAATGAGACGTTATAAAAGTTTCCTTCTTATAATATTGATGTCATTTTGTGACCTTCGTTGAGCCCCGGTCACATTAATGTGATCAAAATTTCAAAATGATGTCTTTTGATTTAGACTCCCAAAACACCATTTTAGCACCTTTTTAAATTTGAGTGGGTATTTGACCTCGAATGTTAATGTTAGCCTTGTTTTTGAAATCTATACTAAATTGTCTTCGATTTGGTATATAGAGCTCTATGTTTGGGCAAAAGCACATGAATTTGAGGGGTCTCAAAAAAATGTCAGGAGACGCTAACAGGAGAATTTATAAATAGATAAGAAGAGTTTATTATTTAGTTATAGTTTTGGTACCATAATTGGGGGCCAGGGAGCCCAACTATGAGGATAATTGTTTGTCCCTGTTGTGTGTTGGTTTTCAAGAAATACTATGTTTTAAACTAATGGGATGTGATGCATTTATGATTGATGTATGTTTGTTCCTGTTGTGTGCTCGTTTTCAAGAAAAACTGTGTTTTTAACTAATGCGATGTGATGTGAATCCCCTGCCTTGATTCAATTTCGGACCAATTCTATGACTGGACCTTGAGGCACTTCTTTGGGAAAGACATCTTCAAGATCCTGCTACAAAGAAGAAACCTCTTTTGGAAGAGAGTTAGGATGACATGTGCCCTTTGAATTACACTCTTTACTCAAAAGTAAGAGTATTGGTTTTCTCAGTTGCATAGCCCTTTTCACTTCTTTTTCTTTTATAAACAGATTTGATTCTTTTCTCTCTTTCTCTTTTCCACCCTCTTTTTCCTTTTTCTTTTCACTTTGTTTTTCTTTTCTTTGTTCTTTCTCTTTTTCTTTTCTCTCTGCTTTTATTTTCTTTCTCATTTTCAATTGATCCTCACTAACTTCTCTTGGAGCCAATGGTGCAAGAGTAGTTTTGCGATCTTTATGCACAAAAGTGAACTTATTGGTGAAGCCATCATGCATGACTTTCTTATCATACTGCCAAGGTCTCCCAAGAAGCAAATGACAAGCCTCCATAGGCACCACGTCACACAAAACAGAATCTTCATATTTTCCTATGGAAAAACCCACTTCAGCTTGCCTATTCACAGCCATCTCACCATCTTCACTAAGCCATTGAAGTTTGTATGGTCACGGGTGTGGCTTAGTCTCCAAATTCATTTTTGAAACCAACCTTGCACTAGCCACATTAGTGCAACTCCCACTATCAATGATCAAAGAGCATAACTTCCCTTGGATGAAGCACCTCATATGAAAAATATTTTCTCTTTGACAGTCATCCAATTCAGCTGCTTGACTACCCAACATCCTTCTAATCATGAATAAATCTCCTTCTGACTCTCTTTCCTCTTCATGATCATCTTCATCGATGGATGGGGAAGATTTTGAAGAAGAATCACTAACTATTTCTCCATCCTCCTTAAGTAACATAGTCTTCTTAGTTGGACATTGAGAATCTATGTGACCTCTTCCCAAACACTTGAAGCACTTAATCTCACTACTCCTTGCTTTCTTAAGTGCCTCATCGGACTTATTTTGAGTTCTTTGAGTTGTAACATTGGGATTGCTTGTTGATGACCCTCCCTCCTTCTTATTTCTGTCCTTCCATCTAGGAGAGTGAAAATTAGATGAACTCCTCCTCATGACACTCTTTCTCTTCAATTGTTGTTCCACCTTAGAAGCTTGATGTACTAAGTCCTCCAACTCCACATAATTCTGTAACTCCACAACATCCCTTATATCACTATTTAGCCCATGTAGAAAATGAGCCATAGTAGCCTCTCGATCCTCCATAACATTAGCTCTAATCATGGAAACCTCCATCTCCTTGTAATACTCATCAACACTTCTACTACCTTGTGTGAGTCTTTGGAGCTTGTTATGAAGGTCTCTTTGATAATGAGAAGGAACAAACCTTCTTCTCATCAACCTCTTCATTTCTTCCCAACTATCCACCATGGGTTCTTCATATCTCACCCTCTCCCTTTGTAATTGGTTCCACCAGATGAGAGCATAGTCACTGAATTCCATGGCTGCCACCTTCATCTTTTTATTCTCAGTGTAATTATGGCATGCAAATAGTTGCTCAATTTTCATTTCCCACTCCAAATATGCTTCTGGATCACTCTTTCCTTGAAAAGAGGGTATGTTCAACTTTACTCCTTCAATTCTTTCCTCTCTAGCATCACCCTCATTATTTCTCCATCTCCTCCTTCTACCTCCACCATCATCACCATTTCCTTGATTTTCTAGTTGTTCAATTCTCCCATACAACTCCTTGGTATGTTCTGTCAACATTCTTTGCATTTGGGCTATAATCGCATCAATAAGCAATCTATTGTCTCCCCCTGGAGGAGGGGTACCATTACCACCTGTACCTGCCATATTTCAAGTAAAGAACCAAAAAAAATAAAAAGTGAATAGGACCTCACCACTCTTCTCACGTGTTTATACTCAAAGATGTACCACTCGTGTATAGTGCTCTCTTTTATGGCTTTTTCTCTAATGTTTCACTCTTTGCCTTTTACCACTCGTTCCCTAACTTAAAGTTCTTACCTGAACCAAAATAATCTATAATCAAGAAGTACTTTAAAGGTAACAATCACAGAGCTTAAACAAAATTCTAGCACCAACAAATGCAAAGAAGTAGTAAAGAACAATTTCACTACCAACAAACAAGCAAGACAAACTTTAATTTTATGGAAAAACAGTTATTAGATAAGACACTTGACACTTAGGAATTTTATCAAACAAGTGTGGGTGCATTGAAATAATGAACAAAGCTGATGTGCTTCTTTTTTTTATACTTATTTTGCTGCAGACTTTTTTTTTTCTTTTTTTTATAGTCAAAATGCTTCTAATAATGAAATATGTAATTTTGTAATGAAGCTTTGAAGTTGCAACAACTGAGAATGCAACTGAACTAAAATTCCCAACAAAACAAGCAAATATTTAATGCTCAACAGAAACTTAGCCCAAATCACATGGATTGAAAGGATTAAATTTTATGAACAATGATGAACATGGGATGAACTCCAAGAACACAAATGCAGAACTGTATCAACTGAACAATACTTGAAGAAAATGACAAACTAGGAAATTGAAAAACTAAATAATGACCAAACACAAGGCTGTAACAGAATTGCACAATTCAAATTGAGCAAACAGAAATTTTTGGGGTTTAGGGTTACCCAAAAATGCAGAACATGATGGATGAACTCAGCCTTATTTCCAACCCTAGAACCTTGCTCTGGATACCAAATGATGTGAATCCCCTGCCTTGATTCAATTTCGGACCAATTCTAGGTTGGAATTCGCTCACAAATTGAACCATAATCGTATTGTTAACTTTTGGACGTTTCTCAACTTTTAGAACTCGGATTGGCGCGATTCCAAATCGAGGTGAAAGAGGACATTCTGAAATGCAATTTAGACACAAGAAACACCGAAAAAGGATAAGTAAAACGAGACTTATGTAAATAAGAAATTCGAGCTGAATTACAGAATTTAGGAATGCGGAAATTTAAACAAGGAAACAAAAAGTGTGCAAGGGAAGTAGCAAATAGGCGCCACAAACAATTGATGTTTGATAAGCCTTGATGATCGCCACAAGAATTGAGCAATTCTTGATAAGATCAAAATGGTTCAAGGAAGAACCCTAGTAGAGACAATTCTCAAGCTAATGATAAAATCCAACAGCTAAAAGTCCCTTCTTTATTCACTTCAGAATTGATTTATACAAATTAGTTCTCATGCATCTAGTAGGAAATAAAAGAAAATTAAAATCTCAACATTGTAAGAATAACTAAAATCCCTTAGTGGTTAAGTGAGGCATAACTAAGCTTGGGGTCCAGGTCTCAAAACCAGCTACAAGCACTTCATTACTATTATTTTTTATTATTATTAAAGGCCTATGTCAATAATTGCTTTTATTATCACTCCAAGCAAGCAATACATGTGACTAGTAGTCCACTCATGCAGCCTTCTAGATTTTGGGTTCCCTCATGCAATTGGATTGCCCTCAGATTAGCCATTATATGCTGCAAAGCTTCTTGGGTCTTTTTAGCTCTTGCTATTGTCATGGGTCCTCCTATGCCTTGTATTGGGTCTTGGTCTTGGGGTTGGTCTTTGATGTTAGGTTGACCTTTGATGTCCTCATCAGGATGCGATGAAATTATTATTGATGGATAAAACTGTGACTGATGTCGTTGTTGTAATGATTGGATTTTTGGGAAAAGTCTTAATTACAGAGGAGACTCTGCCCAAAATTTTATAATATGTTTTCCTATTTAATTCTTTATTAAATTTTAAATGGGCATAAGAGTGTGTTTTATATATTGTAGTCCTTCTCTTTAATTTAGAATTTTCCTAAAATACCAATCACGTGGTAATATGGATTGTGAATGAATGAGATGATATTGATGATTATGATGATGATGTTGAAATGAGATAGTGTTTATGGTTAATGATGATTAAATGAGATAGTGTTAATGTGGTTGATAATGTTGAAATGAGAAGATATTGATGTTATGATGATGATGTTGAAATGAAATGACGTTGATGTTATTGATGACATTGAGATGACATGATGTGGATGTTGATGATGACATTGATGAGAGATAATGTTGATGTGAACAATGTCATTGTATGATGTGGATATACATAGATACCCATGGGGGGTGCATGACTGGTTGTATGTAGGTGTAGGTGTTGATTCTCCTATCTCTCTTCCATCAACCACCAACCTTCCATTGCCTTCCACAATTCAGCCACCTTCCTTGGAGCTGAAGCCACTACCTGAGCACCTTAATTATGTCTACTTAGATGATGCTCAAAAGCTCGCAGTCATCATATCTAGCATCCTATCACTTGAGCATGAAGAAAAGTTGTTGCATGTTTCGAGAGGCCACAAAAAGGCCATTGGATGGACACTTGTTGATCTTCCTGGAATAAATTCTTCCATATGCATGCATCGGATACTCTTGAAGGATGGTTCTAGGCCGATAAGGCAGCCAAAGAGGAGGTTGAATCCCACTATTGTTGATGTGGTGAAGAAGGAGGTGATGAAGTTACTAGCTGCAAGGATCATCTATCCAATTTCAGATAGCACTTGGGTTTCACCTGTCCAAGCGGTCACTAAGAAGTCGGGTATCACTGTTGTGAAAAACCAAGATAAAGAGTTGATTCCGACCAGAGTAGCCAACAGTTGACGAGTTTGCATTGACTATAGGAGACTTAATCAGGAAACTCACAATGACCATTTGCCTCTCTCATTCATTGATCAGGTTCTGGAGAGGTTAGCAAGTAAATCACATTATTGTTTTCTTGATGATTTTTTCAGGTTACATGTGAAAACAGTATAAACAAACATAAGAACCAAGAGGGGGGGGGGTGAGTTGGTTGTTCTTGGTCAATTAAAAATTTCTTAAACAATCAGAATTAAAATAGATCGAATCACAAAATAAGTGTTGAACACTTTCAATCAATCAAACTTAAATCTTTAAAGAATGCAATGACAAAAAAATATTTCAGTTGATTATGAAAAGTTACTCCAACGAATGACAATTAATAATCACTAGAAATGATAAAGAAGAAGTAGTCAACACCAAGATTTATACTAGTTCCCTTCTCAACCTAGACAAGCTACATCCAGTTCTCCTCACCAACTAGTTAGAAATTCCACTAATAGCAAATTGTTTCTTACAAGCTTATACAATCACTCTCAATCAGACCTAGATCAAGAACAAGAAATCTAACTCCCTTAGACTCTCTATGATCAAGACACAAAGAACACCCTTCTCTACTCTTCCCTCTAGAAACACCTATTCTAGACAAGCTTTAAGAAATACTATTACTTTAGTTACACAAACCACAAATTCTAAAAAGTATCAAACCAAAGTAGTATGGATTGAAACAACCTGATGATCCACTGCTTATGAATGCAAGTGATTACCAAACTTGAATCAAGGTTGAAAGACAAATCTCAAAACATTCTCTCCAAGTTCTTCTGTAGAATGTTTCCTAAAAAGAAATCCTCTCAAGAAATCTTGAAGCTTGAGGATTTGAGGGTCTAACACATAATAGCTCAAATGATCTTTTCTCTCTTCAGAAAGGTTATGAAAATTCGTTGATATTTCCTTGTTGTAATTTGTTAAAACAATTAACATCTACTTATACAAAATTGTTTTAACTGTCAGTAATCAATTAAATCTCTTATGTAATCGATTAAATCACTTATGTAATCGATTAAAGTGTTCTTGAGCGAATGTAATCAATTATATCACTTATGTAATCGATTAAATCACTTATATATTCGATTAAAGTGTTCTTGAGCGAAACCTTGTGTTTCAGAAAAAGCTTTTATGAAAACATGAATGAGTTTTATCCAATGGATCATAGGATGGCTCATCTTAGACATACACAATTTACATATGCCATTCAATTGAATTGGCATGTAAAAGCCTAAACATTTCATAGTCTAAGAACCTCAGCTTCTTGATCCTCTTTAGTCCCCCCTGAGTCTGACAGCATGGAGATTCATATTGCACCGGAAGACCAACACAAGACCACATTCACCTATCCATTTGGCACATTTTCCTACATCAGGATGTCCTTTGGCCTATGCAACGCACCTGACACCTTCCAAAGGTGCATGATGAGTATCTTTTCTAATTTATTAGATAGTTGTTGTAACACCCTGAAATTTCGATAACTGAAAATACATGTTTGATGTATTTCTTGTGTTATTTGATTATTTAATTAGTTTAGATTGGTTGAATTATCGTGTAAATTATCCATGTACAATTACTTGGTGTAGATGTCAAGTTATGTGGAGTTTGTTTGAACTGCGTTGTAATTGAGTGATTTCGAGTTTGACTTGAAACCTGTTTTAGTAAAATCACCATTATGGATTGGTTAACTGTTGGATCCCCTTCAAATTTAAAGGTAGGTTCCTAACCTATATATGTAACTTTTGACAGTTAGGATTGGTGAAATAACATCTAAAGCGTGAGATATTAATTTTTCATAGAAGCAAAAATTTTAAAATTGGGTCAGCTCACCCAGGCGAATTTTTGAAGGCTTTTTGGCTAGGCTGGGCGAGTCAAGGCGGTCTTAAAAGCATGCAGCAGCCTCCAAATCACGAAAAGGTCTCCTTCACCCCTAAAACCAGCACCTAACCCCCCTCCCCTCCTCCTCCACCACCCACGACCACTAGTGACCACCACTAGCCATTGTCGCTTACCGTTGGACCACCGCACGAAGAAGAACACTTTAATCGAAGCGGAATCTTCAAAACTCAACTCGAGGATCTGGTAGAAAACGGAGCCTCTAATCCTCCTTTCTTGGTTTCCTTGAGGTAATCTTGGTTTTCTTTGTCTTATTTTAGCTAGTTTAAGTTTCTCTTAGTGTCTCTTACGTTTTGGGTACTGTTGTTAGAAGTTTTACATATCCTTTGAAAACCCTTTGAAAATGAGATACTGTAAAAGTCTCCTTTTTATGAAATAGATATCATTTTTGTGATCTTTGTTGAGCCCTGGTCACACTGGTGTGATCGGAATTTCAAAATGATGTCTTTTGATGTGAACCCTCAAAACACCATTTTAGCCCCTTTTTAAATTTGAGTAGGTATTTGACCTCGAATGTTAATGTTAGCTTGGTTTTTGAAATCTATACTAAATTCTCTTCAATTTGGTATATAAAGCTCTGCGTTTGGGCCAAAGCACGTGAACTTGAGAGATCCCAAAACAACGTTTCAAGGAGCTAACAGAGGTATATAGATAGGTAAGGGGAGTTTATTATTTGGGTATAGTTTTGATACCATAGTTGCGGGCTAGGGAATCCAACTATGAAGATAACTGCATGTCCCTGTTGTGTGCTGGTTTTTCAAGAAAAACTAAGTTTTTAACTAATGGGATGCGGTGTATTTATGATTGATGTGTGTTTGTTCCTGTGCGTGCTCATTTTCAAGGCAATGATGTTTTTAACTAATGGGATGCGATGAATTTGCTTGTTGATGGATAAAACTGTGAATGATGTTGTTGTAATGATTGGATTTTGGGAAAAGTCTTAATTACATAGGAGACTCTGCCCAAAATTTTATAATGCGTCCTTCTCTTTAATTCTTTATTAAAGTTTTAAATGGGAATAAAAGTGTGTTTTATATATTGTAGTTCTCTTTAATTTAGAATTTTCCTAAAAATATCAGTCTTGTGGTATGATGAATTGTGAATGTATGAAATTTGGATTGTCTGAAGACATGGAGAATGTGAATCTCAGGCATATGTATTATGAATAGATGTGAAATGCGATTATTTGTGATGTCATTGATGATATTGAGATTGAGATAATGTTGAGGTAGTTGATGATGATGTAATGAGATAATGTTGATATAGTTGATGCTATTGAATATTGATGTTTATGATGATGATATCGAAATAAAATAATGTTGATGTTGTTGATGATATAGAAATTGAGATGTTATTGATGTGGTTGGTGATGTTTAAATGAGATAATCATGATGTGGTTGACAATGTTCAAATAGATAATGTTGATGTAATTGATGATGTTGAAATGAGATGAGTTTAATATGTATGATGGTGATATTGAGATGATGTGATGTGGATCTTGATAATGTCATTGTGTGATGTGGATACACATGGATACCCATGGGGGGTGCATGACGGGTTACCCTTGCGAGGAAGGATGTGTTCCTAGCCAGGTCATGCATTGATGGTTCCAATTGTTGTATGATGTGTACGTCCACCTGGGATGCAGTGACCAGTTGATTACCCTTGCAAGGAAGGATGTGTTCCTAGCCACGGTCAGTGCATCGGTGAGCCCACATTGGTGTGTTATGTATGTATATGGGGGGTGCATGACAGGTTACCCTTGCGAGGAAGGATGTGTTCCTAGCCGAGTCATGCATTGATGGTGCCATGTTTCATACTTCATATTGCATTGATGGCAATAGAATGAAGGCATGCGCGTACCTGTGGGTTTTCTATGGGCTAAAAACGCATGTACTAAGGGGCTATCGGGTTTGGAATTCCCTAGCGCCCTGATCACCGGGGGAGAATGGCCAGTGCACGACATGATGGCCCTGATAGGCGATGAATCATTTTTCCTGTGAGAGGCTATTTCCATGGATATGGTACCATATTGCATGGTGAGAGTGAAATCAGGAGCATGCATCATTCCAATCATGATTGTTTGATTTGTGAAATGAATTGAATGATCGGTTTTGTCAAGTCTGTATTGGACTGATGGAATTCTGGTAATATTGTGTTTGTTATTGTTGTTTCCTTTCCAATTGTGGTTACCTGATAATTGTTGGTTGTATATATTAAACTTACCCTTGCGTTTGTTGTATCGTGTGGTTGGTACTTGTGATGATCACGAACCCTCATTCGTGTGAGCAGATGAGTAGCAATAGGTGACCTTGGAGGGAGATCTTCTTTTTGTTGGAGCCGCCAAGCCAACGTGATGATGTCAGATTTCTTTTGGAAAGAGTTATGTTTTGTTAATCAACTCTGTCATAGTTTGTCCCTTGGTTCTTTTTGTGGGCATGTATATTTTGAGGTGTAAATATATGTAAAACTAAATTAAGTTCTAAACATATGAACGATATGCATTGGTTTATTATATGCGTATATGTGTATTCAATCATTGTAATGGTATCATGCGTATGATTGAAAACAATGAGAATACACACAATAACCAAGAGGGGTGAATTGGTTTAAACTTGACTTTTTTAAAATCTTTAGAAAATCATAGTTAAAGGATCTTTATCACAAATAAACCAAGAATGCTTCAATCAATCAAATCACTCAGCCCAAGAAAACAATTACAAAAAATACTACTTGTTGAGTAATAAAGAATTCACCAAGAACCAGAAATGAAGATAACTTGAAGAGATTGAAAGAAAGTAATCAACACAAGAAATTATATTGGTTCACCTCTCAACAAGAGAAGCTACATCCAATTTCTTCTAATCAAAACTAGATTAGAGTTCCATTATTCACAAATTTCAGTTCTTACAAGCTTTTCAACAATCACCCTTTATCAAACCTAGATAAAGAACAGAAATCTAAAACCCTATTAGACTCCTAGTGCAGAAGACATAGAGAACCATTTTCTATTCTTTCCCTCTAGAGAAACCCACTCTAGAAAAAGCCTAGAGACCCCTTTGTAATAGTTACAAACAACCAAAAATCCAAGAACAAATTTACAAAGTTAATGGAGAGAGACACCCTGATGATCCAATGAATATGATTTATCAATCAGAGTTAAAATGAGAAACCAGTTTCAGAACTTCCTCTCCAAAAGCTTCTTTGAAATCTTGCCCAAGAAATCTTTCAATACCACATGAGGATTTGAATATGTGGAACAAGAACCTTAGAACTCAGAATATCCTTTCTCACTTTTAGAAGGCTTATGAAAACTTTGAAAATTTTCATAGAGAATTATGTTGTTGATTTCAGAAAATTCATTACCTATTTATAACAAATTTCTGTAATAGAATGTAATCGATTAAATTGCATAAGTAATCTATTAAATCTTCATTTGTAATCGATTAAAAACAAACTTAATCGATTAAAATATTCTTCAGTTTTCTGGAAAGGATATATGAACAAAGTAATCGATTATTTCGACCTGTAATCGATTACTACAAGGATACTTCTATTCAAAAAATGAGCTAAGCAATTGATTACATAGAAATGATAATCGATTATCACAGTCAATGCATGTTCTGTGTTTTATGCTAAGTAATCGATTACTTAGTGGCTATAATTGATTAAAATGTTCTTTACCACTTAAGTAATAAATTACCAATATGTGGTAATCGATTAATACAGTTCAAAAAAGGTTTTTCCAAAAACTTAAATCATGAAACCTTGACTTTGATGCAATCATCAAATCTTAAATCTTTTTCACAAACTTTTGTAAAATCATGAATATAAGTAAATGAATGTTTAAGCAATGCAAGGATCATAGGATGAATCTTTCCTACAAAAAGCATTTACAAATGTCTTCAATTGAATGGTATGTACAAAGTTAAAACACTCATTCATCTTCAGCATGTATCTTGATCCACCTTCATGCTCCCCCTGTATCTAACAATCTCCCCTCTTTTGGCTTTGATCATGCCAAACATCGAACATGTTGAACCTTGAAGTTCTTTTAAAGGAGTTGATTTCCAAGAGCTTATATTTGATATCTGAAAATGAAATCAACTTCTTGCCAAGACAAGTGTTAAGCTTGCTTTGCATAAACATTTTACATTTATATGCTCCCCCTATCTTATGTAATTTTACACTAAGGCACATGTATATCCCTTTATAGCTTTGTTTAAGTAATTTAAGTATGAATGTTTCCTTTAAGACCTTATTCAATATGTTCATGTTCTTTAAGACCAAGACCTTTTTCTCCCTCTTTTGACTTATCAAAGACAAAAATTAATATTGACGAGCATAAGTTAAGCAAGAACAAAACAGATTTATTCATTAATCAAGAGGGCAATACAAAAGAAACATAACAAAACAAACATAACAACTGAATGAAGAAAGCAGAAACATCATAAGCAAACAAGCTAAACTAGAAAAGGCCAGAATCATTGAGAGCCATCCTAGTCTCTATATGCTCTAGCCTAGAATAAATTTCTTCCAAAGAAAACTGTGTTTCAGCCCTATGCTCATGCTGCAGAGCAAGCACAGCATCCATCTTCTGAATCATCAATGATTCAAATAGAGTGTATTGTTGTTGAGCCAGAGCAGCTTCTTCTTTTTCTTCAGCTTCTTCACCTTCATCAGCTCCCCCTTGTGGAGCTTGTTCTCTAGCCATAAGCCACCCATTGGGTGACTTGATCAATCCAAGCTTGTTGAGGTGCTTCTCTTTGACGAGATTGGTGATGTTTGTGGTGTTGTCTACAATCTCATTTGAGACATCAATCTTAAAGTAATATATGAACCTAGAAATTAACACAACATATGGAAAATGATAGTTGATTAATCTTGAAGCTTTCAACATAGTTTCAATAAAAACAAGAACCCAGTCAATCTGAGTTGAGGTCTTCATGCCATATATCAATTGTAAATCATCATTAGTGATTTGGGCATGGTTTGTAGACCTGGGAGTAAGGACGTAGGTTATAATATAATGTATCAACCTATCTTCCCCAGTTAGCTTCCCAACACCAAGTCTTGTCTTCAGCCTCATTTGGGGATTCAACAACATACCTATGTATGTGTCAATTTTATTATAGCCCCCAATTTCTTCATCAAACCTCCTCACTCCTCCAGAGGAGATACCAGCCACATCCAACCATACTTCTTCATCAATCACCATGGGAACTCCATTCACTTGGGAACGAAGCACCCCATCCATGTTGGCTTTAGCACAGGTGTAAAACACCTTCACTAGTTTAGGGTAAAAGGTACCCTTCAATTCAAGAATTTTTTTATTCAATCCTTGAACCTCCAATAGAGCAAGGAATTGAAATCTCTCATTGATGAACCAGTTAAGATCAAGGTATTTGGGAGGCATGACTAGTTTGGTAGCATTGAACTGCATGTAGTTCATTTTCTCTATTTCATTTGCGAACCAGGTAGAGAGCCTGTTCACAGTAGCTGTAGAGGAATCTTCAGCCTTCCTCTTACTGATTTTGGTTATTTTTGAGGTAGACATAGCGTTTGGGTTTGAAGAAGAGAAAGAAATAGAGGATTAGAGATTCTTAGCTTGAGAGAGATAGGATTTTAGGTGTGAATTGATACACCTTAGAAATCTGTATTTATAGAGTTTTTGTGACTCAAATTTGAATTTTAAATACCTGTAACAGCTAATTTCGTCTTTAAAGGAACTTAAATGTAGCTGACACAAATTTGAATTTGAATTTAAGATAATCGATTACTCCAAATGTTTCGTATTTCTGGATGACATACATACAACAGGTAATTGATTAATTTCTTTATGTAATCCACTACTCCAGGTAAGTGTTTATTTTGAAAATGCACCGTTATCAATTAATCTGAAGTGTAATTGATTATTCCAATGGATCTTTGTTTTAACAAAAAACTTTTAAAGGCAAGTAATCGATTACCATTATTATGTAATCGATTACTCTAGTGAACTTTTGTCATAAAAAAAAACTTTTAAATCATAAATAATCTATTAATACGTGTATTAATCGATTACAACAGAGAATTATGCAGAATAAATAGTGTTTCATCAGTAGAATTCGAATTTCATTCATTTATGATGCATGGTCACATTAGATTGCATATCATGTATTCAAATAAATCAAAGGCATGCTATCATGAATTTGATTCATCAATAATTCCTAGCATGTTCCTAAGATCATAGAATTTGTCTCTAGTAGTGGTTTGTTAAAAATATCAGCCAATTGATGATATTTCAATCTGGTATGTGATTTAAATTGATTTAGGAGTTAATTCTATTATTTCGACCTGTAATCGATTACTACAGGGATACTTCTATTCAAAAAATGAGCTAAGTAATCGATTAAATATAAATGGTAATTGATTATCCCAGTCAATCCATGTTTTGTGTTTTATGCTAAGTAATCGATTACTTAGTGGCTGTAATCGATTAAAATGTTCTTTACCACTTAAGTAGTAGATTACCAATATGTGGTAATCGATTAATACAATTCAAAAAAGGTTTTTCCAAAAACTTAAATCATGAAACCTTGACTTTGATGCAATCATCAAATCTTAAATATTTTTCACAAACTTTTGTAAAATCATGAATGTAAGTAAATGAATGTTTAGGCAATGCAAGGATCATAGGATGAATCTTTCCTAGAAAAAGAATTTACAAATGTCTTCAATTGAATGGCATGTACAAAGCTAAAACACTCATTCATCTTCAGCATGTATCTTGATCCACCTTCATGCTCCCCCTGTATCTAACAATAATTGTATTACCGCGAAAAACTTACTATCATTTTCATAATAAAATTAATGGAGTTTTCATTAAAATTGGAAATTCACACTATTAGAGTTAGTAATATCGTAGCGACAAGGCGGATCGTTACAGTTGCATGGAGTTGTTTATGGATGATTTCACTGTTTATGGTTTCTCTTTTGATGCATGTTTTGATAGCCTCTCTAGAGTTCTTGATCGATGTATTGGGACTGACTTTTGATGCATGTTTATGGTACATGAGGGTACAGTCTTACGCATTTAGTCTCTAATAGAGGTATTGAGGTCGATAAGGCCAAGATTGATGTTATTACTTCTCTACCTTACCCCGCTTCTGTGCAGGAAGTGTGTTCTTTTCTTGGACATACAAGTTTTTATAGGAGATTCATCCAGGATTTCAACAAGATTGCACTACCAATGTCCAAGCTTCTCCAAAAGGACGTAGACTTTATGCTTGACCTACTTTGCAAAGAGGCATTTGAGGAGTTGAGGAAGAAGCTTACTACCTCTTCCATCATGTAACCACCAGATTGGGAACTTCCCTTTGAGCTCATGTGTGATGCCTCTAATTATGCACTTGGGGCTGTGTTGTCACAAATAGTTGATAAACTATCCCAAGTCATTGCTTATGCTTCTTACACTTTAGATGCAACCCTATTTAACTACACAACCACTGAGAAGGAGCTTTTGGCTATTGTTTTTGCTTTAGATAACTTCACATCTTATTTGTTTTGCTCCCATATCACTGTCTTTTCTGACCATGCAACTTTGAAGTACCTGTTGAAGAATCTAGTGCAAAAAACTTGGTTGCTGATCATTTGAGCATGATTGGGGGACCTATTGAGTCCTTTCCTATTAGGGCTAATTTTCCTGATGAGCATTTGATGCATTTGCATTCATCACATGTTACACCTTGGTTTGCTTATATTGTTGCAGAAGGCAGTGCAACCCAACAGGAAGGATTGGAGCAAGATACTTGAAGATGCTTTATTGGCTCACAAGATCGCTTACCAAACACCTTTGGGGATGTCTCTCTATATGGTGGTTTTTGGTAAGGCATGCCACTTTCCGGTGGAGATTGAGCACCATGCTTATTGGGCGGTGAAGAGTTGTAACATGGCATTTGATGACGCAAGTATGGAAAGAAAGCTTCAATTGCAAGAACTTGAAGAGATTCGCTTATAAGCCAATAAGAACTCCAAGATTTACAAGGAGAAAGTGAAGAGGTTTCATGATTTTAGGATTCTTAGGAAGGAGTTCTATATTGGCCAAAAAGTGGTTTTGTTTAACTCTCACTCAAGCTTATTTCCGATAAACTTCGATCTAGATGGGATGAACCTTTTGTTATTGCTAATGTTTTTCCCCATGGTGCAATTGAGATTAAAAATGAAGTTACCGACAAGGTCTTCAAAGTGAATGGTCATTAACTCAAGCTATTTCATGAGAGTCCTCAAGTGGCAGAGGAACTTATGGCAAACCTCTTTTTGATCTTGCCAATTTTATGTGATGATGTGCCTTGAATGACACTTGAGGAGTTGTCTTTTCCCTTCTTTTATTTGTTGTCTCTTTGTTCACATTTCATTGCATGCTCACATTGAGGACAATGTGCATTTCAAGTATGGGGGGTGAGGGGTTACAAAATTTGTTTTTTGTTTTATCTGTTTTCTATTTTCTGTATCTTGTTATTTTCTGTTTTATGTATTTTGTTTTAGTTTTTAAGTTTTTATGTTGTTTCTGTCTATTTTTGTATGTTGTTTATGTTTATTTCTTTATTGTTTTGTTGTATTTGTTTTGTTTTGTTGTTTTACTGTTTTTACATACAGAAAATTTAAAAAATTAAACATTTTGCAATTGTTGTTTTCTGATTTTTGTTGAATTTAGGAACTTTGTCATGTTTTTTATAGGATTTCTAATTTGTACAAATTGTGAGAAAAGTACCATTTTTTGTTGGATTAAGAGGTTGCATGCTTTATGTGAATCACTGTTGCAATTGTTGAAGTGATAAGTAGGCTTGGAAAATAAAATTTAAGATGGATCATGTGTGATCGAATTATGCCTTATAAGTTTTTGGTCCTTTGTGGATGAATCACATTATTCCATTCATGTTCTTTCATGTGTGATTTCACCCTTACGCTAGATTATTATATGTTTTGTCTTGCCTCTCTTGTCATTCCTTATTGTGCATGCATTGATTGAGATGATTTAGACCTTCTTTCTTTTAGCCACTAGCCAAATAAACCTATCATTGCATTGATATCCATTGTCACCCTTTTTGAGCCTTTAACCTTTTCTTTCTTGTGTAGCTCATTACAAACCAAAAAATGGAAAAACCATGTTATCCTAACATTAGGGAGAAAATGGGCCTTGGAATTGTTTTAGGAGTAGGTTTCAGACAAGTGGAGTGGATTTCTATTTTGTTTTGATTTGGAAGAAAAGAAAAGAAAGAGTTTAAAAAGAAAAATTTCAAAGAAAAAAAATGTATAAACAAAGAAAAAGAAGTAAGAAGTACAAGCAAAGAAAAAACAAAGAAAACAATTGCAATAAAAGTGTGTTTTGGTTCATTTTCATCCTTGTAAGTTCTATTTATTTTAATTTTCTTGTTCTCCACCTTGTTTCTTTGTTTCTACCCCTCTTTTTACTTGTTTGCTTATTCTCCATTGCCCTTTTTTCTCTTATTTTTAGTCTAAATATCCTTCTCTTATCCACCATTTACCTAAGCCATTACATTACAAACCAATAAAAGTCCTTTTGATCTTTTGATGCATGTGTATTTCAAGTTGAATGAATTAGAGTCTTGTCAAAATTTAGATGTGCTAGTTACTTGGTGTTTGAGTGTAAACACAAATCCATACTACACATTAGATGTGGTTGAATGTTGTTCTTTGAGAGATTTCTATCACCTTGGTGTATTCTTAATTTTAACTTGACTACTTTTTCACTTTACACTTTGTAATCATGTGTTCATGGATTGTTTATTACCTTGATATCATTCTTCCATTTTTCATCTCTCTCACTTTTGTTCATTGTTAGGATCCATTGAAAAATGTGTGTGTCTTGTTCATACCTTTCGTTTAGCTTGTGGTTTATTTTAGTTTGATTTTTTTCTTAGTCTTTCTTTTAGTTTTGCCCAGGAGTGCAAAAGATAAAGTGTGGGATATTTTGATTGAGTGTTTTTATTTTAATATTTTTATATTATTCTTAGCATATTTGACTTCTCTTGTACTTTTATTTTTTTTTTCAATTTAACTTAGTTTTTATCTTAGGCAAACAATTGGGCTTAATTGATAATTGTTGCTTATTTTCAGATTTTGTGCTTACTTGACTTATCTTCCTTGTGAAGAACCTAGCAGATTCTACAGAATTCCAAATGGAGCATATGAGTAGTCCCTGGAAAGATAAGGAAAAGAGACACAATTTTGTGAGATATAAGCCGAGGCCAATTGTAACGCCTCCTTTTACTCTTTCGTGCTTGATTGATTTTAGATGAAATCTTGTGACCACTTTGGATTAGGATCAGATTAGTTATAAATTTTATGAAAATTCTTTTCGCTTTGCTTGCATATGTTACTAGTCATTTATATTATAAACGAATTCTCTCTTCACGGTTTAATTATAATAATCAAGTACAGTCCAACAATACAAACCAAAGTATAGTTCATTATACAGTCCCAAATACAAGCCAACGTAAAATACAAATAATTTAAATTCTAGTACAAATCATCCACACATCTTCATCATCTTTTCTTCAAAATCCTTCTCAGCTTATGCTCCACTGTTTTCCTGCTCGCCCAAATACATTGGGGTCATCACAGGTGTCAACCACAGATACAAACATAGGGTAAGTTTATGACAAACACAGTTTGAATAAAACATACATAAAATAATATATATCCAGATGGTTATAATAGCATTTATAATATAATATGCACGTACGATTCACCCACAGATTAAATCACACCATCTACACAGCACATAGTTCAAATCATACCATTCATGCAACACACA
>CM023958.1:20907877-20936497 GCA_013407115.1 Glycine latifolia | reverse complement strand
GAAGTGATAAGTAGGTTTGAGAAATAGAATTTAAGATGAATCATGTGTGATAGAATTATGCCTTGTGAGTTTTTTGAGCCTTTGTGGATATGTTCTTTCATATGTGAATTCACCCTTGTGCTAGATTACTCTATGTTTTGCCTTGCTTCTTTTGACATTCCTTGTTGCACATGCTTTGATTGAGATGATTTAGGCCTTCTTTCTTTTAGCCACTAGCCAAATAAATATATCCTTGTGTTGATATCCATTGTCACCCCTTTTTGAGCCTTTAGCCTTTTCTTTCTTATAGAACTCATTGCAAACTAAAAAAATGGAAAACCACGTTATCCTAGCTTTAGGGAGGAAATGGGCTTTGGAATTGTTTTGGGAGTGGGTTTCAAACAAGTGTGGGGTATTTTTTATTTGCTTTTGTTTTGATTTGAAAAAAAAATGATGATGAGAAAAGAATAGAAAAGAAAATAAAGAGTTTAAAAAGCAAAGTTCAAAAGAAAAAAATTGTGCATAATCAAAGAAAAAGAAGTACAAGAAAAGCAAAGAAAGAAAAATATATATAAATGCAATAAAAGTTATTATGGTTGATTTCCATCCTTGTAAATTCCTTTAAATCTCATTTCTTTGTTTCTACCCCTCTTTTAACTTGTTGGCTTGCTCCCCATTGCCCCTCTTTTCTCTTAGTTTTAGCCTAAATATCCTTTTCTTATCCACCTTTACCTAAACCATTCATTACAAGCCTATAAAGTCCTTTTGATCTTTTGATGCATGTGTATTTAAAGTTGAATGAATTAGAGTCTTGTCAATACTTGGATGTGCTAGCTACATGTGATGTTTGAGTGTAAACACAAAGTCATACACATTATATGAGGTTGAGTGTTGCCCTTTGAGAGATTTCTATCACCTTGGTATATTCTTAATTCTAAACTTGACTACTTTCTCACTTTGCACTTTGTGATCATGTTTTCATGGATTGTTTGTTACCGTAATATCATTCTTCCATCTTTCATCTTTCTCACTTTTGTGCATTGTTATAATTCATTGAAAAATATGTGTGCATTGTTCATACTTTTCTTTTAAATTTTTTATTTACTTTAGTTTGAAATTTTCTCTTAGTCTTTCTTTTAGTTTTGCCCAGGAGTGCAAATGTTTAAGTGTGGGGTATTTTGATGGAGCGCCTTTAGTTAACTATTTTTCTATCATTCTTAGCTTATTTGACTTCTCTTGGACTTTTATTTTCCCATTCTAATTCAGTTTTTGTCTTAGGCAAGTTAGTGGGCTTAATTGCTAATTGTTGCGTATTTTTGGATTTTATGCTCACTTGACATATCTGCCTTGTATAGGATCTACAGAGCTCTACGAAACTTCAAATTGAGCGTTCTTGTAGTCCTTGGAAAGATAACAAAAAGATCTACAAGTTTGCCAGAAATAAGCTGAGGCCAATTCTACCATTTGGAGGGTCATTTTAGGCTTTGAATTCAGAACCACTGCACTTGTATTTTGGGCTGCGAGTTGGACTTTTATTGGTGTAAATAGCATAAATAATTAGAATTGATGGGTTGTTCATAGTCCATTCTTTTCTTCAGACATAGTCACTATATATTAGTGATATTAGGAGGAATTAATACTTTACATTTCATTTTTGCAAAAAAATAGTTTTACATTTCTCTTTTTAAGTTCTTAGAATCAAAACTCTTTCTCTTATTTTCTCTCAACTGTTCTTCCTTATTCTTCATTGTTCTTCATTTTCGTTTTCCCTTCTTCCATTTTCGTGCACTTATTTCATGGGGCTTTTATTGATGATGATCATGGAAGGCTAATAATCAATCAATCCAAGGATCCAACCCAAGCAAGAGAAGAATTTGAGTTCTGGTTTGGTATTTCGAATTATGTGTGAATGTTCACTTTCTTCTTCAATTGCTATTATGTTTTCATGATTATGAATGCGTTTAGGATTGAAAGAGAATTAGGTTATGGATTGATTTCCTAATTTTGAATATAAAATCACATATTAATTGGATGATATTTCAATTAGGGTTATGGTTTCAATTAATTTAGGGGTTAATTCGATTGAACTGCTTCTAATGAAATTGAATGAACTTTCACAATAGGATAAATTTCTGAGAATGATGATGATTTGAATAGCTTGGTTTGGTGATTGGATTGATGCTCTTTAATCTGTTTTACATTACTTGTTATCAATTTTGTTAGTTTCTGCATTGATCTTTAATCGTAGATTGAGTTTTGCAATTTTTACTTCGCGCTTGCAAACTGTTCCACAAAAATCCCCTTTACTGTTAGTAGTGAATTGAAGATAGAACCATATTGATAGTGTCTTTGAGTCGACCTAGGTTAATCCTGTGCTACAGAATTAGCGTAGTTTAATTGTTTTGAAGTGACACGACAAACGCTTATCATACACAACATAGACTAGATAACCAGTGTGAAATATCGACTGTCCGGGTTGACACTTAGACATAATCACTATGATTATGAGGTAAGAACCCGAACAAGGGTGGACAAGATCGGACAAGGTCGGACCTTGGACTCACAAAAGCACCAAAGACGGACTTGGCATCATGCAATCGATTACATAAGCATTTGTAATCGATTAAAAACAGACAACACTAGCCCTACAGCTCCAAAGAAAGAAACGAGCTTAACAGTTTTAAGGAAAGGAACGGGTTTGGGAAAGAAACCCGGTCTCTCTAAAGGAAAGAAAGCAAGTTCGACATCTCAAGAGAAGGAACGAACTCGGGATAGGACACAAGCTCAACCGAGTAGGGAACTCGGTGGCTCTTTTGTTCGAGAAGAGCCGAGCTCATCCAAGTAGAGGACTCGATGGCTCTTATCCCAAGAAGGCACGAGCTCATCCGAGTAAGGAACCCGATAGTTCTTCTCCGAAAAGACACGAGCTCATCCGGGTAAGGAACCTGATGGTTTTTTTTCCAAGAAGGCACGAGCTCATCCGAGTTAGGGAACCCAGTAGCTCTCCCTCTCGAAGAGGTAACTTGAGCTCAACAGCTCTAAAGTACAACCCCGGGTAAGGAACCCGGTATATTGACATCCACCAACAAGGACTAAGAGTCACGTCCCGCATGCATACATGCATGCTACGCAAATAGCTCAGCTCGACATACCCATCCTGGTACCCGACACCTCCACAAACACTACCCCAAAGTGTCTTGTGAGTTTTTCAACATCAAATGTCAACTTCACACACATGCACATGGAGTTCTTACAATATCAACTCCCTCACTAGAACACCATCGACTCTTCGTTCAAGAAAACCATCAAACATCAACACACAGGAACATCATCAAACATCAACACATCACATCCCATTCATTAGAAGACAGTTTTACTAAGAAAAGAACACACAATGGGGACATGCAGTCATCTTCAAAGTCGGACTCCCTGGTCCCCAACTATGGTATCTAAAGCTGTTATTAAACACGATAAACTCCCCTTACCTCACCAGGAGTTCTTCTTAAAGTCGAGCGATGCTGAAACGCTTTACTCTGAAGCTTGAAAGCAAGGGTAGAGCTCCGTCTAAGCTACGGTGGTCCTCGAGGTTTAAGGTGACATAAAAGGGTTGAGGAAGAAAGGTTTCTGGGTATGGGTAAGGTTAGAGAAAAGAGAGAAAAGCTCAAAGAGGAAGAGAAGAAAGGAAGAAATAAGCTTCTGCAACACCACTCCACTGCCTATATACCTTGCTGACAGGACACATCCACTATGCGTGCACGGACAGCAACCACAGACTAAACAGAGTTGACTTAACATTTCAATCACCAAACACGCATACCAAGACAGAAATACAAAACAGAAATTACCAATTAAATCAATTAATCAAACAACATAATACACATCAAACATCAAACTTAGCAACTTGAAATTTCAGGGTGTTACAGTTCTCGTTCCGGTCCATTTTTATTCCTCAGTGGCTATGGCTATGGCTATTGAATTGTTGTGTTTCTTTCTCAGTTTTGGCGTGTGAAGGAAGGAGAAGAGGGTGTGGTGGTATTGTTGGTAGCAGCATTTCTCAGATCGAATTATAACAACTAATCATTTCCTACAAAATCTTCAAAACTGTTAACTCTAATAACACAAAAATTACTTCCTCCAAACCTAAATTCGCCAAAACAAATAGAAACAAATAGAGCGTTATGAAACCTGAAACATTGACTCGGAGCAGTCCAAGAGAGTATCAATGTAGCGGAGACCAAATCATTTCACTGGACGATAAGGGTTTCCCGTAGCAACTCCCCGAATTCGAAATGGCGTCGAAAAAGAGCAATTTCGTTGTGGATTCCTATCGCAGCGGAACCGATTGGTCCTCGCTGTTGTTGTTTCCAGAAGATAGTAAACCGAGCGATTTCAAGCAAGATTCAGGGAAGTAGATGAAGCATGCCAATCTATTCCAGATTTGAGGGTTTAAAATAAACAATGCCATTGGTTCAGTTGAATCTGGTCCCAATAAAACTGGTTGTTGTGATGACGGAGGTAGTTTTTCTGAGAGGAAGATTGTGAAACCTGGAAATCGGGGTTCAATTTTGTGTGACACAGGGAAAAAGTTTGAAAACACGAAATCTTTTCGCAAGAGAAAGTGTCCTAGTGGTGAAAATAGGGTTAGACTTTCGTGTCCCTTTTAAAATCTTAGAATTCGCATGATTTTGAAGTGTTTAAAAAAGAACTAACATCTGTTTTTAAACAAAACCAATGTTATCTACTTATTTGGCAACATCGATTTTAAAAAACTGATTTAACATTGCACTAATAATATTGATTTTAAAAAAATCGATGTAAAGAAATTCCAATTATTTATGAAAATGTCACCGCGTATAATTTAACATCGATTTTTTTTCTAGCCGTTGTTAAATTGATGATGTTGAATGCATCTTTTTAGTAGTGATTGTCATTTCATTTTTTTCATATTATTTTAGTAAAAAATAATACAAAAAATATGAAAAATAAATGAAAAATTACAAAATTTATTTTTTAAAAGGTAAGCCAATCAGTTAGTAAACTTACTAAAATGTATAGAAGTTCAAGTTTTTTTTTTATGTTTTAACAAATCCACAATGTGACTTATGAAAGTCTGATTTTCCGTTTGTTTGATATGACGGCCAATAAAGATGTTGATTTCACCCGTTATAAACATTTCAAATCAAATTTATTTTGTACAAGGTTAGCAAGTGGGTTTCTGCATGTTTTAAGCAAAATATTCTAATTTTCAAGAACAAATTATAATGTTTTGGACACTTATAGATAATAGATTGTTTATCTCCAGTAGACCTTGCCGACAAAATAAAAGGGCACAATTTGTTAGAAGTTAGAACGTCTTCCATAGATTTGATATGATAGAAACAAACATAAAGGTAATTTTCTCGTTTTGTGAATAGAATAATATTACAAAATAAACAAGGGTAAAGTAATGTTGGTGGGTGGAAACTTATATCATTTAAACAGTAGAATTGACTTTTTCTGGATCTTTTTGTGTTCCAAAACAAAGGGCAAAAGGGCTTCAACTCAAATTTCATGACTCCATTGAATTCTTTTTGTCAAAACTTATCCAACTTTGTTTTAAGGGCAATGGACGAGTGAGATAGGTTTCAATATTTGTGCCCCACCCTTGAAGGTCCTAATAAGCACCTTTTCTTCTTCAGTTCTTAGGATATCAAATAACTCAAATCGAGTGGTCCTTCGAGTTTGGTACATCACAAGAAGAACTTCATTCACCATCATCCATTCAAGTAAAGTGCCCTTAAATCTACTTCACCCTTGTTCCATGTCAATACATTTTTTTCTCTCTTTATTTTTTTCAACTTTTGAACTCAACAGCACATGTTACCATAAATACATGACATTATTGGTGTTGCATATGACTCCAATGATAACAAAATTTGAGGCGTTGTCCTTTGATGAAGTTCATTCTCTTGGCAATGATACAAGTGCATTTCATAATTGTGGTCGAGTCGTATTCTTACGGGCACAAAAAAAAAGTTGGATTGAATGATCATATAGGCTATATACAATTGAGAACTCTAATCATGAATTTTTGTTTTATTATTATTATTATTATTATTATTATTATTATTATTATTATTGCTTCTGCCATCAAAATCAACACATGTAGTATTTTTCAATAGTCTATCGACACATAATATAATATAAGAAACCATAATTTCCTATTCAGATAAGGTTGATTATATTGAACAGTTTTTTTAATATATTCCTATAATATATTTAATATTAAATTGTAGGTAATAAAAAAATGTATCTAATAAAGTTTTAAAATTTATAAATTTCATAAAATGTTAAATATTTAGAAATTTGATATGCTACCAATATCTCATTAACATATATAACATTATCCACATTTTAAAATCTATTCTTATTTTGAAAATAAGATATTCTCTTTATGTGATTTTTTAATCATATATATAGGTAATTTTAAAAATTTGGGAAAATGTTTTGATACAATTTTTTTGTATAAAAACTAAAAAATTATGTAAAAAAAAGGAGAGATAGGAAAAGAAAAAGAGAAATATATATGAAATAAAACAGTTGATTTGTTTTTTACGGGAAAATAAAAGAGTTGATACGATAAAGAAAAGTAGAAAAATATTATAAAATACTAATATATTGTATGAATTTATTATATGAATAAGTAACTTCTTAAAAAGCATGTCATTGGTTTTTACTAAATTATTATGATTATCATATGTGTGTAAAGTTTCAATTTTATGCAATATAAATATATGAATTATCACCGTCAGGCTTAAGGAAAGGGGATGAAAGGCAAAGATCCAATAATCCAGGGGCATGTGCAAATGACATCACACGCACATCTTTCGAACAATTGCATCAAGTGTCAACTCATCTTTATACATAAGTGTGTTAAGTTGAGATTATTTTTAATAATTATATATTTACTAAAAAATAAAATTATTTAAAAATAAGTTGAACAGTTGAATTAAATATACATTTAAATTAATTTGCATACCATCAACAGTAAATTAATATCTTAATATATATAATTCTTAATAAAAACAATTATAAATTTTATAATATATCGAGGTCCATTTAATCATGTAAATATTCATTATGGCACACTTTATCATGAATTGAAAATATTGAAAAATAAAATTATATAGTTGATACTAGAAAACTATTCATTTCTTTTTAAACCTTTACTAGGAAATGATATACTGAGAATGCTTATCCTCTTTATGACAAATATTCATTTTTTATTCACTTATGGAAAACATCAAATGAGAGTAGTTTTTTTTTTTCTCAACGGACAATCAGATATATATATATATATATATATATATATATATATATATATATGATTAAACTAATAATTTCATTAATTGATATACATAATAATTATTTTAAATATTTATATTAATAATTGATTATTATTAATTCAGTAATAAATAGTCAACGAAAATTAATTTTTATATTTTATATTTAATTTTTATTTATACTTTAGAATATATTCATTAATTATTTAACTTTAATCAAATATATTGAATTTAAGTTTTTTAAAATCCTATTGAATTAGTCTTTATAATGTTTTATTAAATAATTTTCTTAAACTCCTAGTTCACATTTTAATTTTTATTTATTTAAAAAAAACTAGTGCAATACAATAATACTTACTATTTTGTAAATATTTCAGAGATATAAATTTTAATAGAAACAATTAAACATATAAGGTTTTTCTTGGTTAAATGTTCCCACATATTTTGCATCTGGGTAAATGTTCACACATTTGTGATTGTAACATATATAAAATTGAAGATTTCCTGAGCAAAATGGCTACTTAAAGGTAATAAAATGATTTTTAAAAACATGAACAAATATAAGACTAAATCATATTCTCATCCAAATTTTGCATTCACCCTCCCGGGTCAGGCAATCAGCATCTTCAAGGTAATAGCGCACAAAGCCGAACCGACCGGTTCAGTTCGACCCGCTTCAGTTCACTTAATGCACGTGCCGGTCGACTCGGTTCCCACATTACTATTTACTGCTCACACACTAAATTATTTATGGAACCCACATGTCTGTTTCCCAGAATTCTTGTCGGAGAATGACACGAATTCGCCACGTGTCATCATCCTGCAATCTACGTGTACAACATCATTAACTCCGCACTTGTAAATACGGGTACAGAATTCGACCACCGTACCCGAGCGTAGCGGAACAAAACCCTGTGGAGCGAGAAAACTACAAGGGTGCTCCCGATCCAATTAGATTATGAACTGAAAAACATATTAAAAAATCTAGATAAAGTTCAATCTATAAGTGTTTAAAAAATATAAAAATAATTACACATTACACATTTCAATTGTATTTTTCAAAATAATAATTAAAAATATTTCCTTTTTTTAAAATCCTAAATGCATTTTTTCTCACATCCAATTGAATTGAAATATGGAATATCATAATATTAATAGAAATGGGATACATTTTTTTTATATTCCTTAAAAAAATCTTGAAATTCAGGATCAAAATTTTAATTCATTTTCATTTTGAGATTAAAATTTTTATTCTATCTATGTGTTTTGTTGTAAATTCTTTCCTTTGAGTATAAAATTCTATTTTATTTATTTCTTTTTATAGGTATTTCATATACTAAATTAGTTAAAATTTTTTGTAATTGAACATAAATATCAGTATTGTTAAACTGAATAAAATAAAAACTAAACAAATTAAAAATTTGAAAACCAATTTTTTTATTGAATCAAATTTTAAATTTAATTTTAGAAATCAATTCAAAATAAATTTATACATATGAGTATATTTTTATTCATAAATTTATAATGTCACTTATTCTATTTTATTTCTTATAGATTTATAAAATTTTCATATAACTTATATTTATTTATAAAAAAATATATGTAATTAAAGATGTTATTACTCATAATTTGAGTTAAGATGCATAAATATTTGATATTTTAAGTTATTTTTTATTATATATTTTATCTTTTATTTAATATTTTCAAAAAAATTAAAAGTAGGATTAAAATTGAAAGTTAATCTAATTTAAATTATTTTAAATTTGTCGAATCAAGATAAATTTTTAAACTAAATCAATTAAATGATAAATTAAAATAATTAAATAAGATAATTTTGATAAATCTAAAATAACGGATCATGCATATGATTATAAAACACCAAATAACTATAAATCAGAGTTATGATTGTGTGTACCTTGTTGGGCCATTACTGAATCGAAGAAAAGTTGGAGAAGATGAGGGAACAAAATGCCAGAGTCTTCCTCTCTATTGCCTATTCAGAAATTGGCAGCCTTCAGCGATGGGAGCATGATGACTCATGAGGTTTAACCTCAATATAAATAGGCTAGAGAGGGGACCTAGCAAAAACCTAATCAACAGTGTGTCTGATGGGCCCACCCATCACAGAAGCTCAGTCAGACACTAATGCCTACACTGCTGCCCAACTAAGCCCAATAGCATAGATGTCAGAAGCCCAACTCAATATGATCACAATGGGCCAATCAAAATATTAAAATTGGAATATCCATTAACCCAATTAATTTAAAATACAAAACTAATTAATTAATATTTCCCACATAAAGGAAAAATTCTAACATTCTCCCACTTGGGCTATATTAATTAATTTAATATTATTTTAAAAATTATTTTATTTCAAAAACTACTCTATCGGGTTAATAACTGAAAATTCATCATACGTGGCCACAATTTTGAAAACAATATTCCAATTCCAGCATCTCAAAACAATTCAATCCAACATAACCCCATCATAAAAACATGGCGATCAATATACCAAAAATATCATAGCATATGACCTTCCATACTCACATACAATGAGTATTGTTAGTATATGGATGTCCTAGAGACAATCTTTTCATTAGATTAGGACATACATGTACTTTTCAATATTGTCATAAATAAATTATAAGCGCTCTTTATCTTGTTTCATATTTTGTCTTGATATCATTATTAATATATGAGTAACTGGATAAAATCCTTGGAATAGAATAGGTATCTCTTGAGTATCAGTGATGGGATCACGATCATGAGGATTCAAGGATACCAGATGTCTACTCCTAAATTTTAAGTTCCTAGTCTAGAGACACTGAGAATGGGGATCAATGATCTCGGATAAGACTAGCACGGCTTATCTACTTGTATGCAGATACAAGGTAAAGACCTCATGAGCTACAGACATAGAGATGTCTTAGCTAAAGTCGTAGGTGGACCTATAAGGGTATAGCTCGCACTTGAACGGACCCACAAAGAGACTCTATGAGGAAATCTCACAGATAGTATCATTAGAAGTAGTCTCTTATTATTTGGGTGTGTCTTTTCTTAGACCAAAAGTTTTCACCTAGACTATGTTCTAGAAGACATGCTTTGATTGTATACCTCGTCTGCCTGAAACATGGAGACACATAGGTATACCTTTGGGCATGTCCTGAAAAAACACGAGTCTAGGGTGACTAGCTGAAGGAATTCGTCAAATCTCTATGAGAGATTAGGTTTTCTGTAAACCGGAGAAATCAGGATGACATTTACGGGACTCAGGAATCTATGCATAGTAAAAGAAATCATGAGATGATTTGCCTTTAGAGTCAGTAAAATTGGAGACTCCCTATTTCGTATTAAAGCTTACCTTAAACCGCAAGGGCAGATACGTTTCCTTACCCTAGGTTTTATGGGAAGGTAACCGAGACGCAAGAAAATATATACGAAAATCAAATAGATTTAATAGGATGATCTTGTCATTTACCTAACTAGTTCTGGGGTAACAAAGCATTGCTAGTGCTCTATGCTGTCATTAAATGGGTAGTGGCCTTGTTGGGCCCAAACTCATTTATGTTAGTAGCTATGTTGGGCCTAATGGGTCACACACTAACACTTTATTGTCATGACGTTATAGCATTAAAGGTTTTGGGCCTAATAATGGTTGTTGGCCCAAGAAAGAGTTTGGATACCTATCTTAAAGAGAGAGGGGCACATGAATGGAGTTAATGGGCTTGGATAGTCCAAGACATTATTAATTAATTTAAATAGTTAAATTAATTATCTAATATTTAAATTTGATAATTTAAATTTTGAATTTAAATATTTGAATTAACTATAGTAGTTAGTTTCATATCAAAAGGAGAAGATAAGAGCTATATATGAATTTGAATTCAACTAGCATCTTATCATGATCATGTCCTAGATTTTAGGAAGAAGTTTAAGGGCTGATTATGAGGCTTACATACGGCTGATATTCAATTATTATTTGGCAAAATAATTCCCAAGTAATTGACTTGGTCTTAGGAGGATATGATAGGAGGTTGTCGGCAATTTTTGAAATACAACAACTCTATCTTTTCTTCACGTGTGGGATGCTTCATAATCAGATTTTTTGGTTAAAAAAATCTGACTCAAAATCTTCTATAAAGTGTGCTATTGTGATCATAGTTCTCTAATTATTTTTTTTTTGAAAAAAAACCTATCTACCTTCCTCCACTTTCACGTGCCCTTGTGTGAGTTTTGATAGAAAATTCAGCCACCAATATCATCTATTGGTGAGTCTCTTAGATAAGTAAAACCACTTTGAAACCTAACCTTCTTCCTCTCCATTGGTATGCCTAGCCTGCCTCCTTTGGTGTTTGTTGGTGGTCTTCAAGAAGTGTTCTTGAGTTTTGACAAGAAGTGGTGTGGATCAACATTAGAGGGCTTGTATCTTCAAGTCTATCCTTGATCATCAAGTTACGAATATAAACAAGGTAACATCTATGTCCTAAAGAATGATTCTTGTGTGGTATGTGTGTTTCCGCTTGAAAAATTTTATTTTGTTTTTCTCACATGCCTTCGGGCTTCATGGCCCTTTCTTACAAGTATTACATCTTCATGAACCCGAGCCTAATAGTGTAATGAGAATTAGTGCCTAAAAGTGATTAACAATGTAACACACTAATTCTTATCGGTCCTCAATGTAATTTCTCAACAACATGAAATTACACAAGTGCAATTTGCAAGCAACATGAAATTACACTCCGTAATGCAATTTCTTGACAACATGAAATTACATTACCACAATTTCTAAACAACATGAAATTACCTTTTCAATCCAATTTCTTAACAACATGAAATTGAATCAACGCAATTTCCAAACTATATGAAATTGCTCAGGTTAAATAAACCAACATGTCACAATACAACATGAGATCTCAAAATTTGTGACATCCAGATATCTTTAAGCTCACGACATTCTTAAATATATTATTTCATACATATATTTCTCAATCGACAGGAGAAAAACAATAATGATGATCATTAATAAAATTCAAACAAAAGTCACAAAATAATTATCAGTTTGCATACAAAAGTGACTCGAAAAGCAAACTAAATATAACTCCCACTAATCAAAGGAATCGAAAGAATCTAAAACATTAAAAAACAAGCCTCTATAACTCCCACTAATTAAGGGAATAAAAATAATATAAAATACTATTGTTTTACACACAAAAAGGCTATCGAAAAGTCTTTCTTATCAAAGTTTTTTTTAGATGAAAAACTCTTGTTTCATTCAATAAATCAAAATCTTATTGGAAAAAAAAATGTCATCTACATAAAGTACTAAGAAATTATATTTACTCCAACTTACTTTCATGTAGATGAATCAGTCAAATATATTTAAATTAATTTAAAGGAATTAACAAAAGATTCATTGCTAAGGCAAAACGAATGCATTAAAATAAACTATAAGGCAAAATACAACTTTTAACAAAACAAGTCATTACAACGAGGCCAACAAAACAGTACATCACCCTTTGGACAAAATGCACATACCAAGGTTTAAACCAAGGACAAAGCCTCAGACAGATAAATTAATGAGCATACACTGGCTTCAGAGAACTATCCCATTTGGGCAGACAGATCACCTAGATAGGGTTGGCAAAATGGGCCTGGCCCAGTGGGCTAGCCCGTTTGGCCCACGAAAAAATGTGGGCTGGACTGAAATTTTAAACCCACATTTGCTAAATGGGTCGGGCCAACCCAGCCCACAAAAATGCGGGCTAACCCACTGGGCCAACAGCCCACCAATGACAAATACCATACGCAGCACAACACTACAGCAGGCAGGACTCACTCACTAAGGAAGCACCAACACACTACTAGCCTACTACTGTACTACACATATTAAAACTAGTAAAATATTCAAATTTTAAAAGATAATGTTTGTTGAATTGAGTGGATGGCTGAGACCTAAGAGTGAGAGAGGGTTTGAAGGGAAGTGAGGTCACTGCGGTTTGAGCATAGAACAAGCTTGAAGATGGTGATTGGTGAAGACGTGAATTGAGAGGCTGAAGATGGGGATCCAAGCTTGTTCCTCACCATCTGAAGGGAAGTGAGAGGCTAAGAGAGAGTGAGAGAGTAAGAGACTCGGCGTCACTGCGTTAGCGAACTGCTGAACTCCTCCGACCTTGCCCCGCCGCGGCATCGCCTCCTCGCCGGCCAAGGGCAGTGATTCCAGCTAACTTGCTCCGACGGGGTTCTTCTTCTTTGTTTTTTCCCCTTGACGATTCAAAGTCCTCTCCGCTCGCATTCGATGGTCACTTGCGCCTGGTTTTGAGTTGCGCCTATTGTAACACCCTGAAAATTTAAAAAACTATGATCGAAATATTATATGAATTATTCTTGCATAGCTGTTGATGTGAATATTAGGTTATGAGAGATTTAATGGTCTATATTTGAATTAATTGGGTGAAATATCAATTAGAGACATTAAGGAAATGTTTAAAGAGAAATGACCATGTTACCATTTCCTTAAATCAGAAATTACAGAAATGCCCTTAAGGTAAAAATGACAAGAATGCCCCTAGATATTTTAGTGAGATATTTTAAGATAGAAATTACATAAATGCCCTTGGATATTTTAGAAATGACAAGAATACCCTTAGATATTTTTGGCTAGATATTTTATGGTAGAAATGATAATTATGCCCTTAGGATGAATGATGAATTTACCATAATACCCTTCGGGCCAAAAATGACCAGATAACTTTAGAGGCTTTGTGGGAACCTGATAAAAGGATAAAGTACTCTTAGCTGACAGGATATCCAAAAAGTTTGTGATAAGAAACCACAAGATAGAATTATTATGAATTTCCTATGGTGATAACTTTGAAATTGTATTCAGAAGGGTTTGGGCATTAGAAAAATATGGAAAAATGATAAATAGAATCTATAGAATTTTCTCTAAATTATAGGATGTCTAGATTTATCTAATAAAATGGTTTAGTAATTTTGATGATCAGAAGTAGAAGGAAGTAGAATTTTCATAAGCCACTTGTAAAGGCAAGCTTCATGAAGGAGACAAGTGGTGGACATTTGGAACATGTACACAAGATGAGAAGAAAAATCTTCTCTTGTCTCCTTTGATAGATCACGTGGACAGCTCTAGACATTATTTCAACAATCCCTACGGTCAAAAGTTACATATGTGTGATAGTAGTATACCTTTAAAATTTTAAGGAGATCCAATGGTTAACGAATCCAGATTTAGAATTTTACTAAAACAGGTTTTGGAATAAAGAGGAAAAGTGGAGAAGCTTCAAGAAATGCCAACTAAGTGAGACACTTGTCTTTCTTCTCCTTAAGCATGAAGTCCACGTGAAAAGGGTATAGAATAGGCAAGAAACTTCATGATAAACCACTTGGAAAGCAAGCCACATGATAGAAACAAGTGGCATAACACTTGTATGGCATGGATGCAAGATAATATGAAAATGAAGCTAAGATTTGTCCACCTTCATCTAGCCTTCACGTGAACTTTGATGACGCAAGAAACATGGAGAAGCTTCATAATATGCCAAGTAAGTGGACACTTGGAAGGAAGAAAAGAAGGAAGCTTTAAGATTAAGACAAGTGTAGGAACACTTGTAAAGGAATCATCATGACTTAGAGATTTTTGTAAATATTCAATTATTTTCCACCTACTATATAAAAGGAGGAGGAGGAACCTAAGTGAAAACCAATTTCAAAACCACCCTTTTCTACAACCTCACGTGAAACTCTCTCTTCACACCACCTCCATTTCATTTTCATCCTTCTCTTTTCTAAGCTTAAATCAAGTAGAAGAGAAACCCCACTTCATAGGAGAATCACGTGAAGAAGGATGAAGTATCCTTAGGAAGTTTGTCAAGCTTGGTAGGAAGAGAAAGACAAGCTTCATAAGAAATTCTAAGGTACGTATAGGGAGGTTTATGCTAAATATAGTTTAAGTATTGCTTTTGTTTGAATAAGTATTTATAGAATCTTATTTATTTCTATGGAAAATAAAGCTTGCCCACCATGTGTTTGATAAAATGTTTCAAAAAAAATGAATGAAATATGTTTAAGTGTGCTTGGTGTGAATAAATAGTTAGGATTCTTGTGTTGTTGAGTGTTTTAAGAATTTTTACGACTTTCATGAGTTCTTATGAATCTTTGAACATGTTTATCTTATTGACCTCTATACTAGATTCATGTTGAAAGTCTAAGCATATGAGATCTAAATGGAAAAGTAATAGTAAGAGTAAATATGAGATAAAAGAGAATCATTCATGCATGTTTCATATGCATATGCCTGGCGGGGGCTAGTCCGTGTTATTTACCTCAAGAGGAGGTGTGTCAGATAGTTAGAGGAACTGAGTACGAGCGTTCAGACAAGAGAGGTCTGAGCTGGGGGTGTTTCGGCAGTGGGGAACTCATGCCACCCATGATGATCACATGTAGTGTGGGTGACTTTCCTGTGCACCACTGTGACACCCTGACTGATCGTGCAAGTTCTAGACCAGTGATTGGGGCTATCTTGACTATGGTACCAAATGATGAGAATTTGAGAGAATCATGCATCATAAAAAAAAAGCATGCATCGTATTTTGAGGATGTTATTATGACTATCTGTATGTTGTATGTATGCTATTACTTAAATTATGTTTATCATAAACTTACCCTGTATTTTGTGTCTGTGGTTGACACCTGCCATGACCTCGATTTTATTCGGGCGAGCAGATAAATAGCAGAGGAAGAGACTGTCAAGAAGATTTTGTCTAAAGATATGTTAGTTAAAGATGTATTTTTTGAAGATCTATTTATAAAAGATGTATTTAAATTATTTTAGTTGTAGGAACTATGTAATAGAATTGATACCAGTCTATATTTTATTGTATCTCAAATTTATAAATATCAAAGCAGTGAAGAAAAATCTTTTGTACGACTATTATATAATTTTGAAATTTTCAATATTACTCAGTTATGAAAGTTTTGGATTGGTATTTTTAAGCAAGATCAAAAGAATTTTTCATCAAAAATCAATAAAATACAAGACGGTAAATCGAGGCGTTACACCTATAAACCACGAGGCCTTTTCGCGTTGCCACTTTTGGAGAGGATTTTCTGGTTACTTTTATGAGGGACCTCCCTTTAGATTTAAGCTATCTCACAGGTATGTGTAATCTCTTATATATGTATTACTGTCAGAAAATCAACTTTACAAAATGTGCATTTGTGAGGCAGAATCAAAAATGTTGCGTATTGCTATAAACTTATGAATTTGTGATCGTGGTACATCTGTTTTGGTTTGTTCTTGCCTTTGGTCGGTCCTTTGTGTATTGCGCTAGTATTGGTAGATAACTGATGTCATGATAATTTGGTTATGTGCAGGGACAAACCGTGTGTGTGATAATGTAGGTGTAGATACTCTAGGTAGCTGGCTTTTGATTGAATAATAGGCTCCTTTGTGGATTTTTTTTATAATTGCAAGTTTTTTTTTTATAATTTTTTGTATTTTTTTTAAAAAGTAAGTTTTTTATTTTTGAGTGGGCTGGCCCGCTGGCCCACTGGCCCACCTTAAAGTGGGGCGGGCTAGCATTTTCAGCCCACTTTCCAAAAGTGGGCCAGCCCGATCCATTGTTGGTGGGCTGGTCCACTTTGCCAACCCTACACCTAGACCAATGCACCTCCAATAACTTTATTATAGACAAGCTTCCAATTAAAACACATAACAACCCCCTTTGGGCAGGAAATTGCATGAAATAACCAGAAGCATTCTTCAAATTTACAAAGAAATTTCCATGACTAATAAATTTGGGCAACAACAAAATAATTTATGTATCATAAACCCCCCTTTGGGCAAAGAATATAATATACAAATATTTTCCATCACATGAAGATTTAAACAACAAGGAGAATTACATATAATTATAAAAATCCATCCCCTTTGGGCAGACAAACTTTTAAATTATACACATTTCTCCATAATTCCACATGTAATTTAAAAATAATTTATCCCCTTTGAAAATAATATATCAACAACAATGTCCACCAACATGAAACACTTCACAACATACATGTGTTTTTAGAAATCAAATATAATAGTCTAAAATTTATAGCACCAAATGTGAATCAAAATTCCAAAAGTAAGATATTAAAGCATGGACAAGTAATCTTTCACAAAAGTGAAATAATCCAAAAATCAACTATTGGAACAACAACCGTACCAGTTTCAAGAATTTCAAGACTTAAACAGTACAAGAATAGTACTAAGGTCCAAAAAATTCTAAAACGTAGAGGCCCAATCAAAAGTTTCATTTATTTCACAACACCAAGTGTTTCACTAAAACCCAAAAGTGAAACTATAACTGAAAGTCCTAATGGATTTCAAGAATCAATAAATAATAATACCCAATTATTTTCAGCCATTCTGATATTTAGAAAACATGTTTTTATTTTATTTATTTCAATGTTAAAAATAATTCATGCAATTTTTGGATAAAACACACAAATATTAACTACATGAATTATTTATCATTGGTTCAATTTGTCACACATTTCTTGTGAATTAGACACTAAACTCACATGACATTACTCTATAAAATCTACATTTTATGTAGACTTATCACTTAAAAACTTGTTTTACTCAAACTATGGTGTTGCTTAATACAATAACTTATTATAAGTGATCGTGACTTATAAAACGGCTCTTGAAAGTGACCAAGCATATGAATGGTTAAAAGCTATGAAAGATGAAATAATTTCCTTATCTAGAAATCAGGTATGAGAACTTGTTGATTTACCTAAGGGGCATAGACCTATTGGCTATAAATGGGTATTCAAAACAAATTGTTAAGAGCGAAGTTAACTGATTGACATGAGAAGTTAGTCATGAGCAATAACAAAAACAATTAAATATCATAAACTCTCATTTGGACACAGAATATAATATATAATTATTTTTCATCACGTGAAGATTAAATAATGGAGAGAATCATATATAATTGTCTAAAATTTATCCCTTTTGGGCAAATAAATTTTATAAATTATATATCTCCATAATTCAAATATAAAGGCATCACATGTAATTATTAATTATTTTGCAATTACATGTTCTCATCAATAAAATTCATCCACGTGCTTTGGACAAATAATTAACATATAATAATTATTAAAATAACAATAAGAGTTCATGAACCATAATTATTGCATTTGCCAATCAAGAAAATTTTCACTTATTGTCAACCATAATTATTTACTAAAATAATAATTTTGTTATATCACGTAGCTACAACACGTCCACAATTCACTATAATTAATTCACAAAAAAAAAAATTCAAACAACAAGTAGGAACAATAACCACCATCCAATACCAAGTTGCATCATTAAAAAAAAATGTTGCATGAAGTTCTCAATATTGTTAGAACAAATTATCCTTATTTATTTTATTTTATCAACACATATATAGCAAGTAACAGCTCTTAATATTATACAAATATTATGGAGATGGAAGTTTGTTGACTATTTACACGTAACAGAAAAAAAATCAAATAGCCCATAACAACTTTATTTGCACAAACAAATGACCACAAGCTTGCCTCATGTTACAATTTCCTTTTAATTTAGAAATACATTTTCCAAACAATTGTTAAACTACGTTTCCAGCATATAAATAAAAATAGCTACACGAGATTGTTATCATCAATTAATATATGATAACATATGTTGTTATCAATTTTTTTTTTTTTTTTAGGATTCATGAAACAAAAATCACGAATATCAAGTAAAGCTACCAATAGTAACTAAGACCACAGTAGGTACAACAATGGTTATATATATATATAAACCAAAGGTAATGCACAATTTCTGAGATCAACAATACATATTCAGGTAATGCAAAGTAACATTTACATTCAGATTGTACCAAATCATTTAAATCAAAAGGTGTACAGAAAACGCTATGTAGATAATTCATGCTAATTGAGACAACCAAACTTATTAATATCAAAAGACAAAATTGGGTATATAAAAATATGATGCACAATTTTACATCTTCAAATAATTCTTCAATAAAAAAAATGAAGCAAAAGAATCGTCGGATCAATGAATTAGAGGCACACAAGACAATACACACAATACATGAAAATTGAAAACTCTAGGATGACGTTTAGCACAAAGGTCTTAAAGATTTTCAATTCAACCGAACAAATAAATTCATGTTTTTGATAGATTCTATAATCATATGAATGTGGCTTTGATACCAAATGATAAATCTAAAATAACAGATCATGCATATGATTATAAAACACCAAATAACTATAAATCAGAATTATCAGAGTTATGATTGTGTGTACCTTATTGGGCCATTACTGAATCGAAGAAAAGTTGGAGAAGACGAGGGAACAAGATGTCAGAGACTTCCTCTCTATTGCCTATTCAGAAATTGGCAGCCTTCAGCGATGAGAGCATGATGGCTCATGAGACTTAACCCCAGTATAAATAGGCTAGAGAGGGGACCTAGCAAAAACCTAATCAACAGTGTGTCTGATGGGTCCACCCATAACAGAAATCCAGTCAGACAAATGCCTACATTGCTGCCCAACTAAGCCCAATACCATAGATGCCAGAAGCCCAACTCAATATGATCACAATGGATCAATCAAAATATTAAAATTGGAATATCCATTAACCCAATTAATTTAAAATACAAAATTAATTAATTAATATTGCCCACAAAGGAAAATTTCTAACAAATTTTTCTCTAATCGATCTAACGTAATCGTGGGTTACGAATGCAAAGCCCTTTTCCAACAAAATGTCACCGTAGGCTTCCGTACGAAAAGCGGGGTACAGTATTTTAGCGTACTACCGGGTGCAGTAGATCGCGGCTCGTGTCGGAGACGAGTACAAAACAAGTTTTACCCACGCGGCGTGCCAGCTGTAAGGGCAGTGGAGTCCGTGATTGCGTGCAGGATGGACCATGAGGGTCCCACAGATTCCCTCAGTCTCGCTACACTACACACTTCCCATCTCATTAATCATATGCTATTTATCTAATGTTCTAAGTATTATTACTATGTTTTTTAAATATAAATTTTTGTATGTGGATGGATGAACTATCACTTACCTGTCCTGCTGGCCAGTGCCCACTTCCTTCTTGTCAGCAATCTCACTGAATAATACTACCATCAAATTTCTTTTCTAATATGCAAAGTTCAAAGGAAAATTAATTAATTTTCCAATCAAAACATGGTTTAACTCAAATGTCTTGTTTGTTTTAGCATGGGATTTTTTTTATAATAAAAATATGTTTTAATATAAATTTATGAAAAAAATAGTTTATATTATCACTGAATGCATCAATTAACTACTATGACAATATTTCAGCTTAATTAATAATGTCAAAATTTGAGTCTTAGATACATTAAACATTTGAAGGACAAATTTTATTACTCATAGTATTTCTCAGAATCAGATCTAATAAAAAATACTCCTGACAAAAATATGGTTTAAATTCAATGTTGTATTCAAGTTTTGCATGTGAACATTTGTGTATCTTCGTATGCAGGGTTTTAGATTTTCTTCGACAGCCATGCTGCTGGCTGAATGAACTTTCATTAACTTTTTTGTTAAAACTAATTTACACCTAATGTTCTATTCAACTTTTGTTGGTGAACATTTCTGTATATTCATATGCTGGGTATACATTTTTCTTTGACAGCCATGCTTGCTGAATAAACTTTCATTAACGCCAGTATAGTAGTTGAATAACATCTCCTATGTTTCGACAAGACGTTAACATTACCGACACCATTAGCTAGTAGTCACTGTAAGAGTAAAGCTATTTTTCCAGCCATTGTGCATAAAAATATATATTTTAATATTTGCACAATGTAGTAAACAGATCATATTCCTTTAAAAAGATATTCCATTCCTTTAAGCAAGAAAAACATTCCATTTATAGTGATGTCTCTACTTCTATATCCAATAGTGTGCTTTTTTTTTTTTTACAGAACCAATAGTGTTGTACTTATATTTTTTATTTATTTTATAGAGCCATTTAACAATATACTTACTAACTAAAATATGAGGTAAAATTGAGAAAGAAATGAAATATCTGTACTACTAATCAATCGCTTAGTTATTCGATTGTTATCAATTGATTGATTAAAAATTATGTAATAAATGTTGGTGTTTTTCAGTTTATTTGAAGTTGAGACTTCTGCCGCAGTACGTTAATTTATTGAACAATACGCGTTCCATTCGAAAATCAATTTTTTAACACTATAGCATATAATTATAATTATATTAATGAATATTAAAATAGTCAATAAAATAATATAATTATATGGAATTGATGTAAATTGTATAAAAAATATTATTTTTTAATTAATTATCAGTCAATCAGTAGTATATAATAAAATATAAATATTTATTATAAAATTAAAAGTTGATAAAAGAACTTTTTTACTGCATTTAATATAAGAATTAAACTCTCAAACTTATATTTTTTTTTTCTGATTGATATAAAATACTCGTTGAAACTTGAAAGCCACAACTAATTTTCATTGGGAATTGTAAACACATACAAGATTAATATTTTCCTCTCAAATTATTTTTATATTTATTAGGTATCCAAATTAATTTTTTCGTAATTATAGTTTAAATTTTACTACTATAGTAGTATTTGAACACACCATGAGAATGCAATATCACAACTCAAATATTTATTATAAAAAAAGTCCAAAACTATTTATTACACTTCATGTATTATTTTGACTGATCGCCAGTTAAAAATTTAATTGTGACATTAACTTTTATATGAAGTCAAACTTGATGACATATATTAAATTAGCTTTTTCCAATATAATTTAAGAATAACAGACTAAAAAATATTTTTATTATATAACAATTATCAGTTTAAATATAATTTATATCTAAAATTATAAAGATGTATACAAAAATATTTTAGACCGAATTTAAAATTAATTTTTCATATAAAAAAGTAGTATTTTGTTTGAGTCTCCTTAAATAATTTGGCTCCACTTTCTCTTGTTTAATTAATTATGATAACATATAGAGTATTAAAAGTAAAATGCGTTCTTGTCAAAAAATAAAAAGTAAAATGCGTTCTTGACATTCTGCTGTCAATTGTAAGAATGAATATGCGAAATCCTTTGGAAAAAAAACATACTTCTTTTAAACATATGATAAGAATGAATTATAGATGACAACAAATTATAATTAAACTCTTTCACTGTATAATCTTTACGTAAAATTTAAATACTTGTAATTAAACTAAGATTCCAACCTATAATAATTTGCAATATTTCATCCTTTTTCTTGAGTAAAAATATAATTTGTGTCATTTCTATCCTAAAAATGTTTGTTTATATAAACTAACTTTTCAATGAGATGAGTAAGTTGATAACTTCGAAAGAAGAATTTCTTGGTAAAATAATATTTGAGAGTCAATTTGCATAAAGAAACAATAATCTAGATGACCAAATAGTACAATTGCACTTTCTAAGAGACCAAATTACACATTTTTTTAACTATGTTAATCTATATAACAGACATTATCATTTTTAACTAGTAAATTAGTAAATTAAAATAAAATTGAGTGTTGAAAATATATTTGATTTAATTTAATTTATTTTGAAGAATTTGTTATTTATTTTAAATCTTTAAATATTATATAGATTTAAAAATATTATAAATCTATTTAGTTAAAGATAAGAAATTGATTTTATCTTTTTAGGAGATTAAGAGTTTGATTTTGAAATTAAGATTAAATTTAGTGTTACACTTTTTCTCTATATATAAAGTTCATGAATAAAATAAAAAATATTCTAAATGTTTCTTTACAAATATATCTTCTTCTTTTACAAATATATTTCACCACGAAAAAGAAAAAACCCATCAAAACTTGGGGCATAAGCCTACGAGAATAAATTACCACTTTTTTCTCTCTCTAACTCTCACATCTTGTAGTGAATGACTTGCGGATCAATTATGCCAATGCTCAAACCAAGGAAGTGAGATATTATTAGTAGTATTAAAATAAGGAGCATAAAGACCAGTGAGAGAGGGAAAAAAACTAAGGTGGAGTTAATGAGCTTGGGTCTTTATGGTAAAGTCCTTGTTTTCCTCTCAGCAGTTAAACGTTACTGAGAATAGAAGCCAGCAGAATAATAAAAGCCAGCCAAACCGGCACATAGAGAGAAGAGAGAGACTCACTCTTACACACAAAACACAAACACACAAATTTCCTTTCTTTTAAAAAAGAGAAGCAATACGTAAAGGAGAGAGAAAAAAGAGAAAGAAAAGATGATGAAACATAGTGCTTCCTCCTCTGATATTCTCTGCTTCTCCATTCCCTGAACCAAAATTTTCAATTTTTAATACATGTAAACTTCTGGGGTTGTTGTAAAAGTTGAAGGCTTTTGGGGGTATCTGATCCATTGGGATCATCATCATCATCATTCATCAGCACATGGCCAAGCCAGGGGTGTTGGAGTCGGATCCAGGGGTGATGGTGAAGAAGGCCATAGAGTTGAAGAGGGAGCTTCAGAGGTTGGTGAAGTCCATTGTGGATGATGAGGATTGCAGCACTGAGACCATTGATCAGGCCAAAGAGACTCTCTGTGTTCTCAAGGAGTTGAAGCTCAGAAAGAGGTCTTCACTGTCTCTGAAGCTTCAAAACAAGAGTGTCATTTCCTCTTGCCCTGATGAATTCAAGTGCCCTCTTTCCAAGGAATTGATGAGAGATCCTGTCATTTTGGCTTCTGGTCAGGTTAGTATCACAATTTCAACTGTATAACAAGAGTTCGGAATCTTCCAACAATTTAGTTTTTCTTTCTATTAATCCTCTTATTTTAGCAGAAAAACAAACTATTGGAAGGTTTTATTTTTTTAAGACATTAAATGTATTTGTTTTTTTCATTTAATACTAGTACCTTTTTGATAAAATATTAGAAAGATTGGTACAAAAAATAATTGTAAAGAGTAATGGTAATAATCATAACAATTTTGCTGTGTTTGTGGTTTCTGAGAAAATGTTGGAAACAGAAGGAAAGTCAAAATACAATAAAACTGGGGTGTTGTTATTATTGTTATTAATTTTAATAAATATCTGGGCACCTAGAAAAATGAGTTGATGAATTTTCCTGGTGTGGCATAAAGGGGTAGAAAGTTCTTAACAATTTTTTTTTTAATTTTAATTTTCATTTGTTTTGGAATTAAGTTTAACTAAAGTGAAGATATAGATTCTGGTTTTGGCCTTTTGTCCATTTCTCTTTTGCTGGAATTTCTGTACTTTGTTCCATGTTAAGTGACTAAAAAGGTATGGTAAAGATAGAAAAATAATTTATTCAGTTCTTTCCTAGTCCAGTGCAGAACCTTTGAGATATTTTTCAAAACTTATTTAATGAAGTTAATAATATAGTTCATATTATCTATTTTAATAAATGTCAAGATAAATCGTTTCAGCATTTGGAATTGTAATTTTATCATTGTCTTTCTGTTTCTTCTTGTTTATCTTTTCTTCTCAATCAAAACAGTTTTTAACCTGTTTAACTGTTTTGCTTTTACATTTTGCTGTTCAATGTGAGTGAGACTTGCTGGATTTTACTTTGGAATTATTTTGCATTTGCTGTAACTATATATGTTGTTAGCTTTACTGCATTCATGTTTCAAATGTACGTTTCAAGAAACAAAAAAGAGGGAAAAGAAAAAGGAAAAGGGCAATTTGATGATATGCCTATGATAGCCATTGTGGATGGAAAGAGAAAGAGTGGGGAGGTGAAAAAAGAATAATATTCTCTGTCCATAAATGTGATTCTTGTGAGTGAGTGAGTAGCGGTGGTGATTGTAGCTTTGTGTAGAACTTTTGACTGGTTTTCTCAAGAGGGAATAATTAAATTCTAGTGTTCTTGGCCTTTTTCTTTTTCCAAATTACTACAGTGATGTCTTCCACCACCCCAACTACCTTTATTTTTTCTTTCTTTCTGTCCTAAGCCTTTTTCTGTGCAATGATTCTGATTGGTTTTGAGTGAATCAGTGATGGCTTGGAACAAATTTGAGGTTGTACAGATATTTTCCCTGTCTAATTATGAACAGTGATTCATTTTGTTTACCTCTTTTGGTTGTTAATATGTAGCATCTTTTGGTGTCAATTATGCAGACATATGATAGACCTTTCATTCAAAAATGGCTAAATGCTGGAAATAGGACTTGCCATCGGACACATCAAGTCCTTTCACACACTGTGCTTACACCAAATCATCTAATAAGGGAAATGATAGAACAATGGTCTAAAAACCAAGGGATTGAATTGTCAAATACTGTTCAATATATTGATGAGGAAGGTTTAAACAAAGCTGACCACGAGCATTTTCTCTGTTTGCTTAAGAAAATGTCATCAACACTTTCTGATCAGAAGACGGCTGCAAAAGAACTGCGCATGTTGACAAAGAAGCATCCTTGTTTCCGGGTACTTTTTTGTGATTCAGCAGACGCCATTCCCCAATTGCTTAAGCCAATTTGTGGGGGTGATTCCTTTAGTGTTCACCCTGATCTACAAGAAGATGTAATCACAACACTCCTCAACATCTCTATTCATGATAACAACAAAAAGCTAGTGGCTGAAACTCCGAAGGTAATTCCTCTCCTTATGAGAGCATTGAGATCTGGAACAATTGAAACGAGAAGCAATGCTGCTGCTGCGCTTTTCACTTTGTCAGCTCTTGACTCAAACAAGGAACTCATAGGGAAATCTGAAGCCTTGAAGCCATTAATTGACCTCTTAGAAGAAGGGAATCCCTTAGCCATGAAGGATGTTGCTTCAGCAATTTTTAACATATGTGTAATGCATGAGAACAAGGCAAGAGCCGTGAAGGACGGTGCAGTGAGGGTGATTTTGGCAAAGATAAATAAGCAGATTCATGTTGCTGAGTTACTAGCTATCCTTGCACTGCTTTCAGGTTACCAGAGGGCTGTGCATGACATGGGAGATCTTGGAGCTGTTCCTAGCTTGCTAAGGATCATCAGAGAGAGCTCTTGCGAACGCAACAAGGAGAATTGTGTAGCGATCCTTCAAACCATTTGTCTGTATGATAGATCAAAGTTGAAGGAAATAAGGGAAGAGGAGAACAGCCACAAAACAATCTCTGAGCTAGCAAAGAATGGAACATCAAGGGCTATGAGGAAAGCTAGTGGAATTCTTGAGAGATTGAATAGGGTTGTTCACATCACACACACTGCATAATGTCTCTTGAGCCCTCTCTCTAGGTACATTACATCGTATATTCTGCATCTGTCTCCAGAACTTTAAGTTGTTTAAAGTTAAAATCAGTCAGAAATTCTGTCTCCACCAATTTTTGTACATTCTTTTTCTTAACAAAGTCATTCTCATGTTCATCAGTTAGTGACTGAATAAAGTCATCTGCTCTGCCTCCAAATTGTTCAAAATCTTCTTCTACAGGACACTCCAAGGATGTTTGGGCTTAAAACTTTTGGTTTTGTTTATAATATATTATCTCTATTTTTACTTTATTTATTGTTATGAAGAAGATCATTAAGATAGAAAACAAACTAGTTTAGTGAAACCCTTTATGGTTTCTTACTTTCATGGTATCACTGCAATGCACCTGTTTAATTAACCATGACAATGCCAACTTGTATTATGCTTAATCAATCACATTCCTTGCTAATAATGATGATAGGGGAAAAAAAGAATCACTGTCAATAAATAGTTTCATACTTCCAATTCTGGAAATTTGGTTGGATAGAAAAATTTGTATACCTATTTTATTTTATTTGTCAATGTATCAACACAATTCTGTTGTTTATTCATTTATTTATTAGCCAGTTCTCTCCTCCTGAGGGATTGAGCTTATCTATACCGGCTGATTGTGTATTTGCATTTCAGTTTCTTTAGTTAGACTTTTCTTTCATTTGAATAATTCCTTCAACTCCTTTTAAAACGGAAAATGGGAAAAGGAAAGAGCTTTTATAATTCCGATTCCAAATAAATTGTTAATGATTGTAGTCGAACAATTTTCTTTTCCTCAAAGAGATTAAATTTTCTGCTACTTTCATTAACGATTAACATGCATTAAACATAGACTATATTAACCTTGTCTCTTAAAGCACATGGATCCGTAAGTTTTATTATGTATAGAAAAATATCTATTAGGAAAAATAAACATTCTAAATGGATCTTAATATTTGAGAAATTAATTTTTGGATACCATGAATTAAAAAAATGATTTATTTTTTAAAATAGTAAAAAGAAATTTAGACCACGGTATTTTTCATTGGAAACAATATTTAGTTAGAATAATTTCACATTAATTCACAATGTATTCAGTTATTAAAAATAGTATAAATCTTTAAATGCTATATATTTATACGAATTGATGGGATTTGTCTAAGAACATTGGTCTTAAATCAAATTGCAAATATCATAAGACAACTTGTTGTGACGACCACGAAATAAATCATGGCTCCTACGTAGGTAGTTGGCTGAAATTAGAAAGGCATCTCTTATTCCTCTTTCCATTGGTAATGCATGTAAAAAGAACGGGAGGAAAGACCCATACGCAGCAAGCAACATAGAAAAAGATAAAAATGTGAAAATGAATGGAAACAATATCACTTTACAACTCACAAGGAACCAAATTCACTTAGAAAAAAAGATTCAAAGAAACAAAATGATTGGAGAAAATATCACTACACGACTCACAAGAAATCTCTCTTTCTCTCTCTCTCTCTTGTTTCCTTTTGGTCTTAGTTCATGTACAGAACATAATATGGAACTCATCCAATCAATGGGTGCAGGAATAATTGACATCCCTCACTTAAGTCCAAGTCAGATTTATGTGTGGATGTGAATTATACTATAAACTTGTTGCAGTCTTCATCTTTATTTATTTGTTTTAAAAGTGGAATGCACCATTGAAATAGATTTGGAAGAAGCTCACGAGGAGGGGAGAAACAAGAAAAATGGAAAAAGAGAGAGAATATAATGTGGAGTTTAAAATTCAAAGGTAGAAGAAAAGTTTAATTATAATAAGAAATAAATTAGAGTGAGAATAAGGTAAAATAAGCATGATGAAGATTGTCGAGCGGGATATGATGGATAAAGTTTTTTATATTTTTCATATGGGTATGAGACATTGGAGGACAATATTTTTGTGGAAGATATATGTTGTGTATGATAGATGCGGGAGCGGAGGAGTCTGTAGTACGATACATGGGTGATATGGTAAAACTGTATGGTAGGTTTATATCATATATATTGATGTAAACCTA
>CM023958.1:20840049-20897877 GCA_013407115.1 Glycine latifolia | reverse complement strand
TCGATTACAATTCCTGGTAATTGATTATTCCAGTGCAACATGTTTTTCTTAAAACGTTGTGTAATCGATTACGAATACTGGTAATCGATTATTTCAGTATAACCATGTTTTCTAAAAGGCTTATGTAATCGATTAGTTCACTTGGTAATCGATTAAAGTGTTCATGAAAGCTTTTCCAGTTTTGAAAACGAAGCAAATAGTCGATTATTAAGTTAAGTAATCGATTATTACAGTGCACTTTGCATTTTTCCAAAAACAATTGAATCAGTTTTGAAACCTTAGTCAAATCATTAAAGCCTTGTGATTTTTATGAAACTAATTAAGTTAATTATGGATTAAATGAATGCAATGCACTTGGATCACCAGAATTACTTTTCTTTTACACATTTCATACTAAATTATCTTCAAGGCATCCATTGCATGTTGAAAGCTCAAAACCAATGCTTGAATCAAAGTTCCTTTGCATTCTTTAAGTAGCTCCCCCTGAATCCAACAGTAGTATTTTCCTATATGCTTTGTAGTATATGGACATTAATATTATTGTATGAAGTATTATTTACTAGTTATTACTAAGTTTGTAATTTATTACAGAGACCAAAAAGTTTCTACAGGCTTTATATAAGCGTAATTTTCATAACACAGTTAAATTTCAAATATTGAGACAAGTTTTTCTTAATCGGATTTGGTTAAAAAATTTACGTTAGAAAAGTTAACATCTTCTAGTTACGTATTATGACCTAGAATATAGTAATTGGAAGGGTGTTACAATTTTGGTATCAGAGCAGTTCATCCTGGTGAGCCTGGGGAATGGACTGATTATGCTTCTGAGCATACCTTGTTAGAATGTCATGCAGTAGGAACTTATCTAAAACAATAAGTTATAGAAAAGTAGTATGAGCATGACAAGCCTTGTTATGGATGTTGTTAATTTCCTCCACACTTAGCTTAGTATTGAGCCTGATCACCTCAATATTTTTGTTTTGTGTAAGCAAGAACTAATGGCTTCTAACAGGCGAAATAGGGCACGAGCTGAAGCTGCTAATGAATTAGTTAATATGATGAGAACTTTTAATGTGATGGCATCTGCCATGAGAAATCAAGTAGCTGCAACTAATAGGATGATGGATAGTTTATTAAAAAATACAGGTAATCAGTCTGGTGAAAATGCAAATAACCAAGGTGGAGCAAAGGTTGATCATGGACACAAAAAGTTTGGCGAATTCATGAAAATATGTCCTCCCAAATTTAGAGGAGTGTATGATCCTGTTAAGGCTGAAGAATGGATAAAGGCCTTAGAAAAAATTTTCTCTGTTATTCATTGTACTGAGGAACAGAAAGTGGCCTTTGCCACATATATGTTGGTAGCAGACGCAGAATATTGGTGGAATAGCACTAAGGAGATATTAGAATCCTCTAGAGTTCCTCATAACTGGAATACTTTTAAGACCTCATTTTATGAGAAGTATTTTTCAGTTACTGTTAAGAATGCAAAGGAACTGGAATTCCTAAGGCTCCAACAATGAGATATGATTGTTTCTGAGTATATAGCAAAGTATGAAGAGCTCTCTAATTTCTTCATGTACTTCCAAAGGTATCCCGATGAGGAGTGGAAGTGCATAAATTTTGAAGTTGGACTTAATGAAAGAATCCAGAGAACAATCAAACTGTTTGAAATTAGAAACTTTGCTGCTTTAATAAATAGGGCTAGATTGGTGTAATCATATGATAAAAAATTTACTCTTGCAAAGAAAGTTTTGGTGGGTCAGAAGAGGAAGGCCCTTGAGCATGGCAACAGAGTTAAAGATACGGGTAGAGCTAGGGAGTATCTTAAGCAACAAAACCAAATAGAACAGTTCACTCCTCGAGGTGGAGAATGTACCAAGTGTGGTATGTATCATGGGGATAGACCCTATCTCAAAGGTCAACTAGTATATTATGGATGTGGGAAACCGGGCCATATGCTTAAGGATTGTAGACACACTAATCAACAAAATACTGTTGGATCCCAACAATCTGGAAGACCTTAACAATCTAGTCGAGTGATCATTATGAATATTGAAGAAGCAGAAGATATGAGGTACATATAGAAATTATAAGATATTTTGATTTATTGGATGAAATATATGATATAAAATTGTTAGTAATGGACTATTTAGAATAATACAGTAAAATTTTGAGGGCAATTTTTTTTTAAAAGGGTGAATTGTAACATCCCAAAAATTTAAATATGTTAATTAGAAATAAAAAGAGAAATTACAAAAATGTTTGAAGGAGAATGACCATATTACCCTTTATTTTGATGTGAGAATTACCATACTACCCTTGGAGTAAGAATTACAATAATACCCTTGGATATTTCGGAGAAACTTAGAGAAGAAGAAAGTGAAGTAAGCATGATGTCACCCTCAAAGAGAAAATTACAATAATACCCCTGGAATGACAAATTACCAAAATGTCATTTGTAACAGATAAACATCACAAGAAAACTAGGAGTACAAGTCTGGCAAAAAATTTATGATTAGCTAAGCCAGAGATAAGTATCTAAAGTTTACTACTCTATATAATAAATACAACAAAATAAACTTTACAGTAAAAACGAAGAAAAATCACATGAATATCTATAGCTATCATGAGCTATAGTTTCAAATCATGTGATGATATGATGAGGAAAATTATCACATGAGAAACACCTGTGATGGTATTGTGATACAAGAAGGATAGGATAGAAGCTAATGGATCCAAGTGGCAAGCTTAGAAGTGCTTAGAATATATTGTATCATGATTATTTAACTTAAAGACAAAAACCAATCCTAGCAGTGTAGGATTTTGGGCAAAGGCTTAAGATTTTAGATGTATGGCACATAAGTAGCTAGCATATTAATTGGAAAACATATATTTTCCTATATGTTTTGTAGTATATGGACATTAATATTATTGTATGAAGTATTATTTACAAGTTATTACTAAGTTTGTAATTTATTAAAGAGATCAAAAAGTCTCTACAGGCTCTATATAAGCGTAATTTTCATAACACAATTAAATTTCAAATATTGAGACAAGTTTTTCTTAATCGGATATAGTTAAAAATTTTACGTTAGAAAAGTTAACATCTTCTAGTTATGTATTATGACCTAGGCATAATATAGTAATTGGAAGGGTGTTACAATACATTGCAAACCAATAAAATCCTTTTAATCTTTTGATGCATGTTGATGTATGGCTGAAACCATTAGCCATTAATTTTCCCAAATCTACCTTGCAATGAAACCCAATCTTCAAGCAAACTTCAAGAACTCTAAATTCTGCACTTCCACGTGAAATTGGGGCTATTTAGAAGCTTTTATTTTCAACAATGGAGGATGGAAGAAAGGTTAGGGATGAAGGGAAAAGACACCATGGAGAAGCTCTCCAATAAGTCTAGGAAGAATCACCACAATAGCTTGAAGCCATTGATAAGAAACAAGAGGTTCTTGCACAAGAACTTGAGAGAAACTCTAACAACAATTTTCAGAATTGTATTAATAAACCAAAATTAGTTACATTCAGTTTGTGGACAGCTTATATAGGCCATGAAATTACACATCAAATGCACATGAAATGACAATTCAAATGAAACTTGAAGTGCAACAAAAGGAGCCTAAATGCAAGCTAAATGAAGCTTATGGTGCAAGCTTCTCTAAGTGACCCTTGGCTGTCCCAAATTCAAAATTGGTAAAGTATTTTTAGCTTCTAAGTGCAGCCAACAAGTTTGCTAAGTTGCTACACAAATTACACACAAGTGCACCTACACCTCTTTACACAATTTCACTAAAAAGCCTTTTATTTGTCACAACATAAGCTTTTAACAAGTGCTAGAATTTATTGAATTAAAATGGACTTGAGACATCAAAATCCAGCCCTTGGTCTCCTTGGATTGGTGTGCTTCCTCATGCTTGTCCAAGTTAGCCTTGATGTGGTCTTGAAGGGCTTGAGTTCTAGCTCTTGTCATGGGTCCTTTAAAGCTCACCAAAGGAAGTACTTCAAGCTCTCCTTGTAGACCTTTGGCTTGGAATGGACCTCCATTACATGTGTATTTCAAGTTGAATGAATTAGAGTCTTGCAAAATTTGGATGTGCTAGTTACATGTGGTGTTTGAGTGTAAACATAAACCCATACACATTAGAAGAGGTTGAATGTTGTTCTTTGAGAGATTTCTATCACCTTGGTTCATTCTTAATTTTAACTTATTTTTTCACTTTGCACTTTATGATTATGTGTTCATTAATTGTTTGTTACCTTGATATCATTATTCCATTCTTCATCTTTCTCACTTTTGTGCATTGTTAGGATCCATTGACAAATGTGTGTTGTAACATCCTCAAATTTTTGTTATCTTGAGCTTGTATTCATGTTTAAATTAATTATGGAAGTGTGATGATAGTCTGATACAAGAAGGATACGGTAAAGCTAACAAATTCAAGTGACAAATTTAGAAGTGTTTAGTATGTATCTAGTTGTGATTAGTGAAATTAAGGAAGAGACATACCCTAGCATGTGTAAAATGTGGACTAGGAGCTTAAGATCACTTAAGAAGCTATCTTAGTAACACAAAACTACATGAAGTACACTTGGAATAATTAAAGAAACAAAAACCTAACACAAAGCAAGCCTATACGTGAACTGTAACACCCCAAATTTTATAATGATCTAAGCATTTGTTGAACATGTTTTATATATATTATTAATCAGTAGAATATTTTGATCTTAAGGATATACAATTTCAGGAGAAATTTGATTGTTTCCTGGACAGCGTCGGTACACGTTGTATAAATTAGAAATTTCAAATTGAAGTAGAATAAGGTGAGACAAGACTCATATAATAGGAAATAATTTGTAGAGTTAGAAACTATACAGTTGTGACAGAAAAACCTTAGAATATAATTTCTATGAATTTTATACAGTAATAACTTTGAAATTTTATTCAGGAAAATTCAAGTAGCAGAAAAATATGGAAAAATGATAAATAGAATCTATGGAATTTTCTCTTAATTATAGGAGGTATAGACTTATTTAATAAAATATTTAAGTAACTTTGATGGTCAGAAGTAGAACGGACCAATCAGAATTAAGATAAGAGCAGTTTTGTATGTAAGGCCTGTGTAGCACTCTGTATAGACTGTTTGTGAGTTATTTGTATTGTAACTGAAGTCAGTTTCTGAAAATCTCTAGAGTTCTATTATTCAATATTATCTTTTAGGTAGAAGAGTTCGAATTGAACTTTACTTCTTTCTAGTAAATGTCATGTGTGAAGTTATCTTGAAATTGGATTCTTCTTCTTCATAAAAGGTGACATATGTACACAAGGAGAACCACACAATTTTCTCCTCTTTAAAGGAAATAACAACATGGTATAGAAGGAGGAAGGGAAGATAAAAATATTCCCCTTGGCTATGGTATTCACGTGAAGTAGAGGAAAAAAGGGAATAAGGTGGTTTGTCATATTTAAAAATTGATAAGTTATGATAAGTAGAAAATATCTTAAGATTCATGAATTAAAGTGATAAGGTGCCATCATGAAAGCTTAAGAAATGTCTATCCACTTGTAAGCCACCATGAATGAAGGGATAAGAAGCCATCATGCCTTGAAAGATAATTACACAAGGTGGCATGAAAGGAAGAAAAATCTTCTCCTCTTCTCTTGATAATCACGTGAAAGAGGGAGTAGGAAGGGATGATATTTCATGACTTACATACATGATATAAGGACAAGTGGAAGACACTTGGAAGAAAGACATCATGACTTAGGAGATTTTTGTATAAAGTGGAAAGATATTTAGAAGAGTAATTATGAGTTTAGTTAAGATGTAATGGAATGAGAAGAAACTAAGTTATAATGGAACTAGATGAGGGTAACTAGCTAGAAAGGGCAATTATGTCTTTAAATATTTTATTATTTTCCAAACCCTATATAAAGGGAGGAGGGCCTTAAATGGAAGTCACTTTCAAGACTCCATTTCTACAACAACTCATGTGAATCTCTCCCTCCCATCTCTTTCATTTCACTTTCATCCTTTCATTTTCAAGACATAAATTAAGTAAGAAGAGGCCCCACTTCCCTTGGAAATCACGTGTAGAAGGCTAACACTTTTAGGAAAGTTTGTCAAGCTTTATCAGGAGTTATCAGGTATGTATAGGGAAGTTTTATGATAAGGATAGTTTAAGTGTTACTTGTGTTTGAATAAGTGTTTGAAGTTCTGTGAAGTATGACTTGTATCTGAGTAATAGTTGGATTTAAGTTATAATTATATGATTGAGTGCCTGAATGAAGTTTTATACTTGTTGAGTATTCTATGAATCTCTGTACATGAATGATATGTTGAGTTTCCATACATGAGTAATAAGCTAAGTTCTGTAAATGATTTATGTTGAATTTCTAAGTAAATTATGTGAGACAGTGATGGAGACTGATGTTGAAAATAAATCTGAGTTTGTAAAATAAATGAGATATGCATATGTGATTCAGTCTCATGTGTCTTATAAGAGTTGCCTCAGAGTGGAGGTGTGCCTCAAAGAGGAGGTGTGTCAGATAGCTACAGAAACTGAGTCCGTGCGTTCAGACAGAAGGATCTGAGCTGGGGGTGACTCTAGCGGTGAGGACTCACGCCACCCATGATGATCACATGAAGTTTTCATGTGGGTGAGAACCTGTGCAACACCGGGAGACCCTGACTAATCGGAGAAGTTCTGTGCCACTGGGATGGGGCTATCCTGACAATTGGTACCAAATATTGAAGAGTTTGAGAGAATCATGCATCATATAAAATTAAAACTAAAACTTGTGGACTTGTTATGATTAACTGCACATTGAATATAATCTGCTGCTTAAATTATGTTTATCATAAACTTACCCTGTGTTTTGTGTCTGTGGTTGACACCTGCTATGACCTCAATTTTATTCGGGCGAGCAAATGAACAGCAAAGAGAGAGACTGCCTAGCTGCCTACAAGAAGAGAATTTTGTTTGAAGATGTTTAGTTTGAAGATGTGTTCTTTTGTTACAGAGTGTTTTAGTTATTTGTATTATGTAATAGAACCAGTGTCAGTTTGTACTCTTATTATATGTTACTTCAGGTTTATAAATATAAGTGATGAAATTTTCTTATAGTATCAGTTATTGGCAAAATTTTATTATAATCAATTGGGTGCTCTTGAGTAAGTTGAAAAGAATTTTCATTAAAAATCAATAATAACAAGATCGTAAGTTGAGGCGTTAAATGAACTTTCTAGGCAATTTGGAAGTTAAAAACATGTATGTTATACGTGGAAGCTATCTAACTTGGGAGCAAAATATAATTTTCAGCTAAAAGCATAGAACCAATCAGAACTTGCTTCTTGAATACTTCAAATCCACGTGCTATAGCTGAAAATACAATGAATACCTAATCCAATAAACCAAGAGGGGGGGGGGGTGAATTGGTTTTTGACCCTTTTTGAACTTTTTCTTGAAAATCAAAACTCAGCGGAAGATTTAATTTGGATCGTATCTTATATCAAAACAAATTTAGTAAACAGTTTTTCTTCTCCAATCAATTAACTCTTGTGTTGACTCAAAGTTTGAATTAATACACAAAATAATATCTCAAGCAATTAATGAAATGTATCTCAAAACATAACTGCACACAAATTTATACTGGTTCACCTCCAACCACTGAGGCTACATCCAGTTTGCCTTCTAATCCAAACCAGATTAGAGTTCCACTAACAGATTTTAATTCTTTACAAGCAATCAACAAGGTCTCTTTTACCCACCCTAGGCAAAACTCTAAATCTACTCCCTAGATTTATCAAAAGACCTAGAACCGGAGAACACTACTCAGTTCTACCCACTAGAAAACCCTTTCTAGTAATGCTTTTAAAGAAACCCAACTGTTACATGGAAAAATTCAACACAAATTCCAGAAAATAAAAGAAGAAAATTACAAAGAACAAAACTTGATGTTCAAGAAGGATATCACCTTATATTCCTTTGCAGCAAAAAGGATATACACGAATTTTATAACCTGAGGTGATGAATGATATGCTTTCTTGATTGATCTTGACACAGCTCAATGCATGAATGATCACAAAAATAACTCCTTCTCTTAATCAAGCTTCATGATTCTAACTCATATGAACAACACAATCAAAATGATTCTTTTTAACACTTTGGAGCACTTAGAGACTATTAAAACACTTGTATGAATGAAAGCTCTCGAAATCAATCTCTGGTTTTCTGAGTTAATGTATGTCTATATATAAAAAAACAGATTTAACAGATTGTAATCGATTATTTCATTTATGTAATCGATTATTTTAGCACGTGTAATCGATTATTCCACCTATTTAATCGATTAAATTGTTCATGATCTTTCTGGAAATCTTGAACGAACAAAGTAATCGATTATTTGACCATGTAATCGATTACTCCAGAATTACATGTTCAAGCATAGGTAATCGATTATAATGAATTTTAATCGATTACTCCAGAAGTATGCATTTTACTCTCTAGCATATTTTAATCGATTACGATTACTTGGTAATTGATTAAACCAGTTTACAGACTAAACAGAATTATGCAGATGCCTTATGTAATCGATTATATTCCTTATGTAATCGATTACATCAGTAAGAAAATATTTTATGCAAGTTTTAAACTCATCAATGTATTTCTAATCAAATGCATATACTTATATGATTCTTATCCTAAGAATGAATGCATGCATGTCTGATTTCTTTATTAACTGCAAAGGATTATTAGATTTTAACCTTAATGAACCAAGCTTAACAAAAAGGAAAAAATTACAAATGCCATCTTCACATGAGTGGACATGAATCAAATATCAAAACACTTCTTGTCTTCTGATTCTTCTGACACTTGAATCTAACAATAGCCATCTAAGCACAAAGGAATATTCCTTTAATTGAAGCACATTGTTGGATTAAAGGGGAGCTACTTCAGGAATAAGAAGAAATTTAACTCAAGATTTGGTTTTGAGCTTTCAACATGCAAAGGAGAACTTGAAGACAATTTAGGATTAAATTGTATAAGAGAAAAACAATTCTGGTGATCCAAGTGCATTGCATTCATTCAATACATATTCAACTTAATTAAGTCAACAAAAATCACAAGGCATTATCAATTCAACTAAGGTTTTTAAATAATTCAAAAGGTTTTTAAGAAAAAGCATTTCTCACTGTAATAATCGATTACAGTAATGGTTTAATAGATTATTTTGTTCTTCATCAATTCTGGAAAATCTTCAAGAACAGTTTAATCGATTACCATGTTGAATTAATCGATAATTTGACCCACGCTTTCATATAAACTGTCATGTTGAACTCTTTAATCGATTATGATGAAGTTGTAATCGATTACATGCTTATATCTGATTTTAACATTGCACTGCCATAATCGATTACCACATATAGTAATCGATTACATAGCCTTTGAAGAAAACCAAGTTTTACTAAGTTAATCGATTACCAATGTTCGTAATCGATTACACCTTGCTTTGGAAAAATTGTGCTGCACTGTCTTAATCGATTACCAGGATTTGTAATCGATTATCCAAGCTTTATGAAAATACACTATGACTGGTTTAATCGATTACCAGGTTCTGTAATCAATTAAACAAGCTTTGTGAAAAATATGCTATGACTGTAATAATCGATTTTAGCTCAAGATAATCGATTATTTTGCTCGCCATTCAAACCCAGAAAACCTATGAACAGATTAATCGATTATAATGGAAATGTAACCGATTACCAAGGTAATTTAATCGATTATTAGTGCATTTTAATCGATTACTGACGGTTAAAATTTTCTGTTATAAATAGAACCCTTGCTCAGCTATTTTTGCAACCTTGTGGAATAATACCTATTCGAATTTTCTGAGCTAAAACAGTTTTGTGAGCATTCTTAATTGTTTTCTAAGGGTTTGATTCAGTTAAGCTTCATGTTGCATTGATCATGTGAAATTGAGTCACTCTTGAAGCTTGAAACCATTTCAAGATTAAGGAAAGCTGTGTTTCTTGTGTTTTAAACATTCAACTTGTTCTGGTAACTTCTTTTGCATTGCATACATTGGATCATCAGGTTGTTTTTGTCCTTAATCTGATTGTAATTGTTGTTTTGATTATTGTTTTGTAATTTGCTATTGTAATTGAGTTCTTACTTGTAATCTAGAGATAGGGTTTCTCTAGGGGTTGTGCTGAGTAGTGTTCTCAGTGGGTTTGTCTCTAAGAATCTAATAGTGTTTTAGATTTCTGAACTTTATCTAGGGTTGATAAAGAGAGGCTTTGTAATTGCTTGTAAGAACAAAAATTAAATAGTGGAACTTCAACCTAGTGTTGGTTGAAAGAAACTGAATGTAGCTTCATGGTTTTGAAGTGAACCAGTATATATTGCTTGAGTGTTCTTTTCTGAATCTACTCTCCTCATATAAATTATTTCTTGATTCATTTGCTTATCTTGAAAAGTCAGTTTTGATCCATTGAATTTTAAGGGGCTGAGCTACTTGATTGAATAAGGTTTCTTGGTTTTGAAATGTGATAAAGATCCTTTAAAACTCTGATTTTGATTAAAGAATTTTTGATTTACCAAGGTCTAACCAATTCACCCCCCCTCTTGGTTAAGTGTGAAGTATTCATATCATTTTCAATTGGTATCAAGAGCTGGTTCTTGAAAGTTACTCAAGATCACTAAATTTCTTTCAAAATGAATACCTCACAAATAACTTTCAAGGAAGGTACTTTTTTAAACAGACCTCCTTTATTTGAGGGTGAAAATTTCAGCTATTGGAAAAATAGAATGAAGATTATTCAATCAAATGATCCCGGAGCTTGGAATTCATTAGAAAAAGGTCCTGTAGTGCCCATCAAAACTGTTGGAAATGAAATGATTCCCAAAGAATGCGATGAGATGAATTATGCTGAGAAAAGACTTGTTTAATATGATTTTAAGGCCAAAAATATGATAACCTCTGCTCTTTCCTCTGATGAATTTTTCAGAATAGTTAGGTGTACAAGTGCTAAAGAAATATGGGAGATGCTAGAGATTACTCATGAAGGAACTGAAGAAGTTAGAAGATCAATGAAGCATTCATTGATGAGTATGAGATGTTTAAGATGAACACCAATGAAAGCATTTTCCAACTCCAAACAAGATTCACACACATTGTCAATCATCTATTGGGACTTGGAAAAACTTTTGATGTTGAGGAACTAAACATCAAAATCTTGAAGTGTCTAACTAGAGCTTGACAACCAAAAGTGACAGCAATCAAAGAATCTAAGGATTTGACCAAAATGTCAATAGCTACACTCTTTGGTAAGTTGCTTGAATATGAATTATAATTGTCTCAACTAACGTGTGTTGAAGATGCAGAAAAGAAAGGCAAAGGAATTGCTCTAAAAGCTGCAACACCTAAAGCTGAAAAAGAAGAAGAATCAAGTGATGAGGACGATGAAGAAAACATGAACTTAATAGTTAAAAAGTTCAGCAAATTTTTAAGGAGAAACAAGGGCAAGAGATTCTTTAGAAACTCTAAGAATAACAACAACAAGAAGAAGAAGATTGATAGCAACTTCACATGCTTTGAATGTGGAAAACCAGGCCACATCAAGTCTAAATGCTCAATCTACTTGAAGAAGCAACAAGGGGACAACAAAGCAAAGAAGAAAGGAAAATCAAGAAGAGCATACATAGCTTGGGATGAAAACGACTCAACAACTTCAGAATCCTCTACTGAAAATGAAGAAGCTAACATGTGCCTTACCTCCATTGTCAATGAAGAGAATGATGATCTCCTAGAAGAAGAAGATGAAGCATCAAGCAAAGAATTTGAGGTATATTCTGATTATGATAATGCAATTGATGTTTTTCATGAAATGCATAATGAAGCACAAAAATTAGCAAAAACAAATAACAAACTTAAAGGTGATTTAAGGTGGCATATATCCAAACTTGCAGAATTGCAAGAAGCTAATTGTAAACTGAATGAAGAACTTAATAAACTTCTTTCAAGTTACAAATTAAATGGATGTACATGTACCTTAGCCATCCTTAAGGTTGATAAATACAATGAATTACAAAAGGAATTTGATGCATATAAACTGAGCAAAGAAAAGGAAAGTATGATGTTAAAAACTGAAATTAGTGATTTGGCTGATTTATTAAGAAAGTTCTATAAAGGCAAATGCAACTTAGAAGAATTGATAAGTGTTCAAAAACATGCTGGTGATACTTATGGTTTAGGTTATAAACATGGTGCCAAGAATAAAGGTAAAACTGTGTTTGTATCTCCAAAACATAAATATCATAAGCAATATCTTCAGCCAAATGCTTTTCATAAAATTGATCATATTAAGTCATCTAAACTTCCTACTTGCAATTATTGTATGTTAAAAGGTCATACATCTTACAAGTGTTTTGCTAGAAGATTCTATGTTCCAAATGGAGATTGTATATGGATTGAGAAAAGAAAGAAAGCAACTAACCGCTTTGGACCCAACTCAAATTGGGTACCACTTGTCTCTTCTTAATTTGAATTGTGCAGATATGTCTTAGAGCTAAATCATCTACATGGTACCTAGATAGTGGATGCTCTAGGCATATGACGGGTGACAAGTCTTTGCTCACAGACTTTATTCCTAAAGATGGAGGCTTTGTCACTTATGGAGATAATAATAAGGGTAAGATCATTGGTGAAGGCAACATTGGAGATAACTTCTACACCAAAATCAGCAATGTTCTTTTTGTGGATGGCTTGAAACACAACCTTCTAAGCATAAGCCAATTATTTGACAAAGGCTTTAAAATTTCATTCAATGAAAATTGTTGTATGGTTTGTGATAGCCAAAGTAGTGAAGTTGTCCATATTGGTAAAAGAAAAGGTAATATCTATCTACTTTCAATTGACCATGCATTTCTTCACAAAACTTCATGCTTAATGAGTAAGATAGATGAATCTTGGTTGTGGCATAGGAGAGCTAGTCATATTAACATGCACAATATGAACAAACTCATTAAAAAGGACTTAGTGATTGGTTTACCAAAACTCAAATTTGAGAAGGACAAACTTTGTGATGCTTGTCAAAAGGGGAAACAAACTAAAATTTCTTTTCAAAGCAAAAACATTGTTTCCACCTCAAGACCACTTGAACTACTACACATTGATTTGTTTGGTCCTTCAAGAACCATGAGTTTGGGTGGCAATTATTATGGACTTGTGATTGTTGATGATTACTCTAGATATACTTGGACTTTGTTCTTGAAATCCAAAAGTGATGCTTTCCATGCTTTTAGAAAATTAACCAAAGTTATTCAAAATGAGAAAAGCAATAAAGTTATCTCAATAAGAAGTGATCATGTTGGAGAATTCCAAAATGAACATTTTGAAATCTTTTGTGAAGAAAATGGAATCAACCACAATTTTTCAGCTCCAAGAACACCTCAACAAAATTGTGTTGTGGAGAGGAAAAAATAGGTCACTTGAAGAAGGTGCAAGAACACTTCTTAATGAGACAAATTTACCAAAATATTTTTGGGCTGATGCAGTGAGTACAGTATGCTATACTTTAAATAGACTTCTCATAAGGCCTATTTTGAAGAAAACTCCTTATGAGTTGTACAAAGGCAGAAAGCCAAACATATCTCACTTGAGAACCTTTGGCTGCAAGTGTTTTGTATTAAATAATGGGAAGGAATCACTTGGAAAGTTTGATGCAAAGGCTGATGAAGCTATATTTCTAGGATATTCATTACATAGTAAAGCCTATAAAGTATTCAACAAAAGAACCATGTGCATGGAAGAATCTGTTCATGTAATTTGTGATGAGTCTAACACCTTAAGAGAGGAAAAGAAATGTGACTTAGATGCAGGTCCTATGGAAGAAATTGTCCAGCCCATTGAAGAAAAAGGAGAACCAAGTTCTACAACAATTCTATCAACATCTAATCTAGAGCCAAAAGAATGGAGAACAACAAGAGATCTTTCCCTTGATAACATCATTTGTGAAGTTTCAAAGGGAGTTTCTACTAGATCCTCATTAAAAAATCTTTGTTTTGACATGGCTTTTGTTTCACAAATTGAACCTAATAGAATTAGTCAAGCATTATTAGATGAACATCGGTTAATGGCTATGCATGATGAGTTGAATCAATTCAAAAGAAATGAGGTTTGGGAATTAGTCCCTAGAACATCAACTCACAAACCTATTGGCACTAAATGGGTTTTTAGAAATAAGCTGAATGAAAGTCGAATCATAGTAAGGAACAAAGCTAGATTGGTTGCTAAGGGATACAACCAAGAGGAAGGTATTGACTATGATGAGACTTATGCTCCAGTAGCTAGACTAGAAGCCATTAGGTTGCTGCTTGCATATGCTTGCTTAATGAACTTCAAATTGTTTCAAATGGATGTTAAAAGTTCTTTCTTAAATGGATACATAGATGAGGAAGTTTATGTTGAACAACCTCCTGGATTTATTGATCACAAACATCCAAACCATGTTTACAAATTAAGAAAAGCATTGTATGGTTTGAAACAAGCACCTAGATCATGGTATGAAAGGTTAAGTAAATTTCTGATTGAACAATCTTTCATAAGAGGTCAAGTTGATAAAACCTTGTTCATTAAGAGAAAAGGAAAAGATATACTATTAGTTCAAATTTATGTTGATGACATTATCTTTGGTTCAACTAATCCATCAATGTGCAGAGAATTTTCAGTTGCAATGCAGGGAGAATTTGAGATGTCCATGATGGATGAACTCACATTCTTTTTGGGGTTACAAGTCAAGCAATTAAAGAGTGGAACCTTCCTAAGTCAATCAAAGTACTGTCAAGAAATGATTAAAAAGTTTGAAATGGAAAATTGCAAGGATCCTGCAACACCTATGACAACCTCCACTTATCTTGACATTGATGACAAAGGCAAAAGTGTTGATGAATCCAAATATAGGGGAATGATTGGTTCCTTGTTGTACCTTACTGCTAGTAGACCTGATGTAATGCTTAGTGTTTGCTTGTGTGCAAGATATCAAGCAAATCCAAAGGAGTCTCACCTTACAGCAGTCAAAAGAATCCTCAAGTAACTCAAGACAACACCAAAAGTTGGATTATGGTATCCTAAAGGTGCACCAATCAATATTATTGGATATTCTGACTCTGATTTTGCAGGATGTAAACTTGATAGGAAAAGCACAAGTGGTACTTGTCATCTTCTTGGAAGCTCACTCATATCTTGGCATTGCAAGAAACAATCTTGTGTGGCTTTATCAACTGCTGAAGCTGAATATATCTCAGCTGGGAGTTGTTGTGCACAAAGCTTATGGCTAAAACAACAATTACAAGATTTTGGAGTTGATCTTAAGGAGATACCTCTGTTGTGTGACAACACAAGTGCTGTCAATATCTCAAAGAATCCTGTTATGCATTCAAGGACTAAGCATATTGAAATCAGACATCACTTCCTAAGAGACCATGTTCAAAAAGGTAATATCAAGATTGATTTTGTAGATACAAACAATCAACTAGCTGATATATTTACAAAACCACTTGATAGAGATAGATTTTACACTCTCAGAAACATGTTAGGGATTCTTGATGAAACCAACATATGCTAGCTTGCTTGATCTTTGCCAAACCATGTGAAAACCATTGAACATTTACTTGCATTTGAAAATTCGAAACTACTGCTTTAAAATTGTTCATTCTGCATAATCCACTGCAATAATCGATTAAGTATCGAATTAATCGATTAAAATCACTTAAAAAGCTATTGGAAATGAAAATCCAGCTCATGTAATCGATTACACATGAAAAATAATCGATTATGCATCATAAAATCTCTTTTCCAGAAAGTTCATTTAATTGGGATAATCGATTACATCAACGAAATAATCGATTACATAAGCTCTCAAATGTTTTACAAATTAACAATCCCACTGGTTTAATCGATTACCATACGGGATAATCGATTAAATGGCTTCTAAAATTCATGAAAAACTTATTTCACACTGTTGTAATCGATTCCTGCAAAGTGTAATCGATTACAGGTCATCTTCCCCAACTATTTTGCTATGATATAATCGATTACGTAGGAGAATAATCGATTACTGCTAATTCTAAAAAGTGCATTTTGTGAAGAAATAATCGATTACTTGACGTAATAATCGATTATTCCTGGAGTTACTGCAAACTTGCACGCTTGTCTTGGAAATCGTAACTGCTCAACTGCCCCAAAATTCAAATTTTGAAATCTTCGAGCTTTAAATTGTGTGGTTAATGTGTGGTAACTGTTTCTCATTTTTCAAATTCAAATAGGAAGCCTCAAATTACTCTATAAATAGAGCCTTGCATTCATAGAAATCCTTGCACCATAACCTCTTCTCTCTCTTGTTTTCTGTGTCTTTTCTGTGTCCATAACCCTTCCTCAGATGTCTACTTCTAAAAAGGCTAGGTTTGGAAAAAGAAAGGTTGATGAATTCTCTTCTAGTCCCCCTCCTCCTCCAAATAGACTTGACCTATGGCTCCCAAATGAAACTGACAAAATGAACTATCTTCAATTCTTTGCCACAAAACCTGTGTGCTCACCCAAATATCTTAACCTAGACTGGTTTAGGAACGAAGGCTTTAATTTCCATGCTTATCTAGAGACTCAAGGTCTTAGGATGTTTCTAGAAATGAAAGGAACATTTTACCCTGAATTGGTAAAGGTTTTCTATACCTGTGTCAAAGGTTCCATGAATGGGACAATGAAATCCCAAGTCAAGGGTGTCCAAATGAAAATTACTCCTGAAATGTGGGAAACAGTAGCTGGGGTCATATGTGAGGGTGAGAGAAAATTGGAGGAAAACCCAGATGGCTATAGCAAGATAGATACCTATCGGAACATGCTTCATGATCCCCATATTCAAATTAGGAATAGGCTGGGTACTGGCCCAATGACTCCTGAAGACAGATTGCTTCACTACATAGTCACCTATGTCTTAACCCCTAGGGCAACAAATCATGCTCAAGCCACTGATGAAGACCTACAATTAGTGTATGGTCTGAAGCATTCTATACCCCTAAATTGGGTTCTTATATTTCAGGAAATTATGTTGAAATCCAAGAGGCTAGTCAACTATCCATTTCCCTATCCTGTTCTTGTATCTAGATTTATAGATTTCTTCAACATTGATGTTTCTAATGAGGTTGTGGACAACACAAACTCAAGTAACAGCCTTATTCAAGAAAAACATCTCTCCAAGCTAGGAATGCTGAAGACACCACAAGGCTGGGTGATGGCAGGCCAAAATCCAGAACCTCAACCTCCTGTTGTTGCTGATATTGAAGATGAAACTTCTGAGGATGAAGATGCTGCTCCTGCTACTCCCTCATATAGTCCATTTGAATCCTTGATGATTCAGAAAATGGATGCCTTGCTTACATTACACCATGAGCATAGGGCTGAAACAAACACCTATTTAGCACAAATTGAGTCTAGGCTTGAGACCATAGAGGCTATGATTGTACTGGATTATGATGGCCTAGAAGATTAAAAGCTTAAATTTTCATGTTTTTCTTTTATGTCTTTTTATTTCTCAATGTACTGCACTTTAATCATCAAATGAATGAAATTAGCTTATTGTCTTTTCCATATTTGCTGTGTACTTTAGATTTTTGCCTTTAAAAAGCCAAATAGGGGGAGAAATAATTGATTTTGATCTTAAAACAAAGTAATTTGGACGTGCTCTGCATCATACTCTGTTTATACCTATTTTTTGTTCCACATTGTTCCCAAAATTCGTGTTGAATGGATTGTGCAATTTAGGGGGAGTTAAGTATTGAAAATAAACCCATTCAGCACTAAAATCATGTAAATGAATGCTGAATGAATCACAGATGCTTTTAACACTTGTTCTTGCCAAGTGAATTGGAAATTTTTAGGTTTGAAAAAGCTCAAGTTTTACCAAATTGCTTCCTCACTTTACCTTCAAGCCTAACTGGAAATCAAATGAAGATTTGGCATGTTTAAAGCCAAAAAGGGGGTGATTGTTGGATTAAGGGGGAGCTACTTCAGGAATGAGAAGAAATTTAACTCAAGATTTGGTTTTGAGCTTTCAACATGCAAAGTAGAACTTGAAGACAATTTAGGATTAAATTGTATAAGAGAAAAGCAATTCTGGTGATCCAAGTGTATTGCATTCATTCAATACATATTCAACTTAATTAAGTCAACAAAAATCACAAGGCATTATCAATTCAACTAAGGTTTTTAAATAATTCAAAGGTTTTTAAGAAAAAGCATTTCTCACTGTAATAATCGATTACAGTAATGGTTTAATCGATTATTTTGTTCTTCATCAATTCTGGAAAATCTTCAAGAACAGTTTAATCGATTACCATGTCGAATTAATCGATTATTTGACCTACGCTTTCATATAAACTGTCATGTTGAACTCTTTAATTGATTATGATGAAGTTGTAATCGATTACATGCTTATATCTGATTTTAACATTGCACTGCCATAATCGATTACCACATGGAGTAATCGATTACATAGCCTTTGAAGAAAACCAAGTTTTACTAAGTTAATCGATTACCAATGTTCGTAATTGATTACACCTTGCTTTGGAAAAATTGTACTGCACTGTCTTAATCGATTACTAGGATTTGTAATCGATTATCCAAGCTTTATGAAAATACACTATGACTGGTTTAATCGATTACCAGGTTCTGTAATCAATTAAAAAAGCTTTGTGAAAAATACGCTATGACTGTAATAATCGATTATAGCTCGAGATAATCGATTATTTTGCTCGCCATTCAAACCTAGAAAACCTATGAACAAATTAATCGATTATAATGGAAATGTAATTGATTACCAAGGTAATTTAATCGATTATTAGTGCGTTTTAATCGATTACTGACGGTTAAATTTTTTTGTTATAAATAGAACCCTTGCTCAATTGTTTTTGCAACCTTGTTGAATAATACCCATTCGAATTTTCTGAGCTAAAACAGTTTTGTGAGCATTCTTAATTGTTTTCTGAGGGTTTGATTCAGTCAAGCTTCATGTTGCATTGATCATGTGAAATTGAGTCACTCTTGAAGCTTGAAACCATTTCAAGATTAAGGAAAGCTGTGTTTCTTGTGTTTTAAACATTCAACCTGTTCTAGTAACTTCTTTTGCATTGCATACATTGGATCATCAGGTTGTTTCTCTCCTTAATCTGATTGTAATTTTTGTTTTGATTATTGTTTTGTAATTTGCTATTGTAATTGAGTTCTTACCTGTAATCTAGAGACAGGGTTTCTCTAGGGGTTGTGCTGAGTAGTGTTCTCAGTGGGTTTGTCTCTAAGAATCTAATAGTGTTTTAGATTTTTGAACTTTATCTAGGGTTGATAAAGAGAGGCTTTGTAATTGCTTGTAAGAACAAAAATTAAATAGTGGAACTTCAACCTAGTGTTGGTTGAAAGAAACTAGATGTAGCTTCATGGTTTTGAAGTGAACCAGTATATATTGCTTGAGTGTAGTTTTCTGAATCTACTCTCCTCATATAAATTGTTTCTTGATTCATTTGCTTATCTTGAAAAGTCAGTTTTGATCCATTGAATTTTAAGGGGCTGAGCTACTTGATTGAATAAGGTTTTTTTGGTTTGAAATGTGATAAAGATCATTTAAAACTCAGATTTTGATTAAAGAATTTTTGATTTACCAAGGTCTAACCAATTCACCCCCCCCTCTTGGTTAAGTGTGAAGTATTCATATCATTTTCCCACATATGGTACGTGAGTTTTTACAAAAACAATGGGAAAGGAAGTGGTGTACAAGAGTCAAAGGAGAAGTCAATGTATGAAGTGAATAAGACAAACTAAAACCAAACTTCTTGAACAAGCATTTTAAGGAGGCTATCAATGTGGACGTTAAGTATTTAATGAAGGGAATCATGCTTCAAACACTAAACTGTAGGTGCAACCGTGAGTATGTGTGTGATTGTGTGAGTCTAGGTGAAGGCCAAAGGGAAAAGGTGATATGTAGCTGTGTGTGTGTAATTATAGGAACCAAACAAATGAAATCAAGCTACTTAGCATGGCTCCACGTGCATCTAGGTCAAGAATGAAGGAATATTTGTAATGATTGGGTAAAGAAAAATCTAGTGAATAAAGACAAAAATATAGGATAATATCTTTAAGTTATGATTAGTTAGTTACATTAAAATTGAACTAACTACTAACCAAATTAAAACCTAACTAATTCACTTAATACCGAACTAACTAACTAACTTAATATAAATATCTTCAACGAAGGACAAAAATAACATCAATTTTATAAAAAGGAAACTTTTACAATGTCTCATTTTCAAAGGGTTTTCAAAGGAAGTGTAAAAACACTCAATAACGATACCCAAATCACAAGAGATACTAAGAGATGATTAAGTTAACTAGGGTTTGGGTAAGAGTTTAGAGAAAGAGATAAGGGAAAAATGCATTTTTTGGCGTTGCTGAATGTATTTATAAGCTGTAGATCTCGCTTCGCACAATTTCCTCTCTATCTGGAATTGTGCTTAGCGCGCTGGTTACACTTATCGGGATATCAAAAGTTTTTATTTTACAAATCACAACGGTCAATATATGAAGAGATAAGTTATTAATAGATTGACAAAATATGAAGGCAATCCAACGGTTAACGAGTTCGAGATTGTAGTTTTACTAAAATGGGTTTTGATTCAAAGTACAAATCACACATTTCAAACATAGATCAAACAAACTTCACATAATCTAACATCCACACCAAGCAGTTGCACAAGGATAATTTACACAATTCTTCAACTAATTTAAAATAATAAATAATCAAATAATACTATAAATACATCAAACATTTATTTTCAGTTATCGAAATTTCACGGTGTTACAATTATGAATGTGTTTAGGATTGAAAATGGATTAGGTTATGGATTCATTTCCTAATTTTGAATTTTAATCACAGATTATTTGAATGATATTTCAATTAGGTTTGTGGTTTCAATTAATTTAGGAGTTAATTCGATTGAACTACTTCTAATAACATTGAATGAACTTTCATAACAAGATCATTATCTGAGAACTATGATAATTCACATTGTTTGGTTTAGTGAAATTGGATTGATATTCTTTAATCTAGTTTACAATACCTTTTATCAATTTTGTCAGTTTCTACATTTTTCTTCAATTTTAGTTTGTATTTTCACAATTTTTGTTCATTGCCTGCAAATTTTTCGATAAAAATTCTCCTATTATTTATTAGTGAATTGAAGTTGGAGCAAAATTGATTGTATCTCTGAGTCGTCCTAGGTTAATCCTGTGCTACAAAATTAGCATAGTTTTATTTGTTTTAAAGAATTGCGACATTAGCTATCACACAACTAACGAACATTAGATGTAGAGAAAAGTAAATAGTCATATGCAAAGAAGAGATGAGAAAAGGTGGGCCCTTCTTTGGAGATCTTTATTGGATGCCATTTTTTTTCTTCAACTAGCTCTTAAATAAGGCAAGAAAACTTATCCATACAAAAAAACAAACAAATAGAGTAATAAGGGGTCGCCCTGCCTCAAACCTTTAGCTAGTGTAAAGCTCTCCAAAACTTCATTGTTTCATCTCAAAGATAAAAAAGTAGTTGGGGTGCAGTTCATAATCAGGTTAATAGTAGCTGAGGGAAACCTAATAGAAAAAGGGTATGACGAAGGAAATGCCAGTCAACTCTATCATAGGCTTTCTCAAAATATATCTTGTACATAATAAAGCCTAACTTACCTTTCTTTTTGTGCATGTTGTGAACAATTTCCTGGGTAATAAGGGCATTGCCTGACAAGGCCCAATGATAGAATTTACGTAATGTCTAATTATATGTACCAGAACTTTGGATATGGTTTTTAAAAGGACATTGCAAAGACATATAGGGCAAAAGTCTTTTAATGTATTAAGGCAATCAACCTTAGGAATAGGAACCACCAATGTATCAACTAGGACAATATTAATATTACTTTAAGCAAAGGCATGAGCCACCATCTACCAAACATCCTTGCCAATTGTATCCCAAAAATTCTAGAAGATCGGTTGAAAACTATCCGAGCCTAGTGCTTTTTAATGTTTCATGGAGAAAATGGCATCTCTGATATCTTTCATAGACACCGATTTCATCAAGGTCTCCAACATGTGTTGATCAATCTAAGGTAAACAATATGAAGCAAGCACTGGAAGGTTGACTTGGAATATTATCTTGAAAAAGCATTTTGAAAAAACAAAGCTTTCTTTTTTAACACATCATCAAAATCACACAAATTATCACCAATCATGAGGCCAGTAATTTTTGTTTCTTCTTCTCCTAACCGCTATCTGAGCATGGAAGAATTTTGTGTTTCTATTTCCAAATTTAACCTAGTTCTCTCTTGACTTTTGGAACCAAAGCATTTCCTCTTGAGCCAACACAACATCATATTGTTATTAGAGATCTTTCTCTAGCATAGCCACATAAGATAATAGCAATTATCAATAATTTTGTGAACTCATTGTAATCTTGCTTCAATATGACGTTCCTGTTGAAAATATTACTAAAAGTTTGAACATTGGGTTTAATAGTTTCATCCCTCACTGCCCCCAATTTGTGAAAAGCATTACCTGGAGTATGAAGCCAAGTGTTGGTCACTAAAGGTGCATAATCGAGGTGAGACGTTCAGGTTACCCAAAAGTGGAAAGCTTTGTATTTCTTGGTCTTATCTTTGAGAAAAGATACCAAAATAGGGTTATGATTCGAACCATGAGGAAGACGAAGCTCACCCAGAGCCTAGGGAAAGGAGATACGCCAATCTAGATTTGCTAGGGCACAATCTAGTTTTTTCGAATATGGCCATCATTAGTAAGATGTATAGTGCTAGGTAAAAAAGCCCCTACCATATCAATATCAAACAGATTGCAAGAGTTAAGAAATTGAGCGAATGCCATAGCTATAGAGGATATAAAGGACAAGCCCATGGTTTCAGAAGAAAGAGGAACTTCAATAAAGTCTCCTAAAACAATACAGGGTCCTTTAATGGAGCTCCCAAGATGTTGAAAGTAGTTCCAATGGAGGTTAGGAGTAGGGAGGCATAAACTACAAAAGCAACACCCAGAATAGTTTCTTTTTTGCACTTGAAAAGTGATCATTTGCAGGCTAGAATCCAACAACAAATAAGATAAATCCACCCTATTAGTTAGGATCCGAATGCCACCCGAATATCTCCTAGCTTATTCAATAAAAAGAGGGGTATAACCTTCAGTAGACCACTTATGATCAACATTAGCAAAAGCCGTATGAGTTTCATAGACAAGAAACAAAGCATGACAATAGCTCTTAATAATATCCTTGAGGTGACACCAACTATTATCACTAGAGGTCCTTCTAATATTCCAAGAGATGATAGAAAATCATTGAATAGATTTATGGAAAACATGAGAAGAAAATGTAATAAATGCCTTAGAAGACCCTTAAAAGTCAAGCTTTAGTTTAGTTGTTGGTCATTAGCAACTGATTATATGTCCCTAGCAACAACTTCCATGCCATCTGCACTTTGTGTTTCATGAACCTCCTCCACAAATTTAATGTTAAGTTACTACAACATGCTTCATTAATTATCCAAGACGAAGCATATATAGTTAATAGATGAACATTTGAATATCCAAATATAATTCTTAAGATAGAGGAATATTGAAATTTATTAGAATTTTTTTGGTGGAAATGTTGTTCTCGTAGTATCAATTTAAGACAAACTTTGTTAGTTATTCCAAATAATACTTTGACTCACCCTTTGAGGACCAAAGAGGTTCTTACCTTTTCGAGGGGCAGAAGTGTCTAGGATGAAAACACAATGAACACACTTCAAATAAACCAAGAAGGGGGGGGTGAATTGGTTTAAAACAGATATTTAAAATTTTCTTTAAAAACAATTTTGCAGAATTAAAACTTGGATCATGTCACTCAATCACCTTTTATAAAACCAGACTTTTTCTTTCAATCAAGATCCACCTTGTTATGCATACAATGACAGAAATATTTTCTTTGCTAATAATATTTTGATTACCCAAATACAAGCAATGGAAGATACACAGAATTAGAATAAAAGGCTCAACAATTTATACTGGTCACCTCTCTAACATAGAGGCTACATCCAATGTCTTCCAACCAACACTAAGTTAGAGTTTTCACTATATCAAAATATCCTTTACAAGTGATTATCTTTATCAACCTTAGATAAAGAATCTGAATTCTAAAAAACACTATTAGAAAACAAATCACAAAGATCCCGAGAACCCTACTCAGATCTTTCTCCCTAGAGAACCCTACTCTAGAAAGCTTGAAAGAACCACTTTGATATATCATAGCAGAATTTTAATACACAAAAAAATTCTAAAGAAAGATTCAAGAGAGACATGACCTGTGATCCTTCAATGTATGAATGAATGAATGAAGTTACCAATCAATCCAGGTTGTATGAAAGTCAATGCTCAAAATCAAAACTCTTGAAAAACTCTTTTTCTTTAACACATCATCTAAAAAAAAATTAGAAATCTTGATCTCACAAGATGTATTTTACACTCAGTAAAACTCAGTATTTTGGACTCTTAGAAAGCTTAGAAATCTTTGGGTAAGTCACACATGCTCAGAGTAATTCGTTCAATGTCTATTTATAAAGAGCAGACCCACAAAGCTTTAAAAAGAAACTGATTTAACTGAATATGATCGATTAAAACGATAGTGTAATCAATTATTTTACCATATGTAATTGATTAAAACACCAGATAATCGATTAATATGTTCTTGAGCTTTCTGGAAAACTTTTCACGAACAAGGTAATCGATTAATACGTGATGTAATCAATTAAAGCAGTCATCATCTCTATGAAATAAGTTGTGATAATCGATTATATAAGACTGGTAATTGATTAAACCAGTAAAGCTCAACATATGAAATAAGCTTGTGTAATCGATTACTGATTGTGGTAATCGATTAACCAGTAATGCGTATAGACTAAAGAACTAAGATAATCGATTACATAACATGGTAATCGATTAAAGCAGTGATGCATAATTTTCATATTGCACTATGTAATCGATTAATATGTTCTTCATGGGTTTTCCAGATTTATAACAAAGCCTTTAATCGATTAAAATCATTGTGTAATCGATTAAAGCAGTAAGTTTTCTTTTTTCCAAAAACATAACCATGAGAACTTAGCTTCTTTTAAAATCATTGAATGACTTTAATACTTAAATGAAAAACATGTATGTATGAAAATCATGTATGTATGCTAATGAGAATGCAAATGCAATGCAAGGATCACAAGGCAATGTACTTGAACCTTTTACGCAAATTACAAATGCCTTCAAATTGATTGGGCATGTAAAAAGCTAAAACATCAAGCCAATTACTTTATCCTTGCTTTAATCTTCTTCCAGCTCTCCTAAATCCAACATAGAAGTCTCACGCTAAACCTTAGAGTTCCATGCTTAGCTTGGAGGTTCACAACAACAAATTTCATTTTCTTTGCAATTTGGGAGGTTGGACGTCTAAAAGCCTCCCAAACACACCCAAAACATGTAATTCCTTTTATATATTCATTAAATCATATAATATGATCCAACATCCACCACAAACAACCCTAATTCAAGAATCATAATGTAACACCCTAAAATTTTGATAACTGAAAATAGATGTTTGATGTATTTCTTGTGTTATTTGGTTATTTGATTAGTTTACATTAGTTGAAGTGTTCTATAAATTATCCTTGTGCAGCTGCTTGGTGTGGATGTTAGGTTATGTGAAGTTTGTTTGATTTATGTTAGAAATGTGTGATTTATAGTTTAACCCAAAACTTGTTTTGGTAAAACTATAATCTTGGACTCGTTAACCGTTGGATCGCCTTCAAATTTGCAGTGTAAGTTCAAAACCCAAGTCTTCATGTCTTGACCATTGGGATTTGTAAAATAAAAACTTTTGATGCACCGCTATTGGATGTTTTTACACTTTAAAAAACCTTTGAAAATGAGACGTTGTAAAAGTTACATTTTTATAATATTGATGTCATTTTTGTGACTTTCATTGAACCTCGGTCACATTGGTATGATTGAAATTTAATTTAAAAAAGACGTCTTTTTGATGTGGACACCCAAAACACCATTTTAGCCCCTTTTAAATTTAAGTGGGTATTTGACCCCGAATGTTAATATTAACCTTGTTTTTGAAATTTATAATGAATTATCTTTGATTTGGTTTATAGAGTTCCGTGGTTGGACCAAAGGACGTGAACCTGAGATATCTCAAAACAATGCTACAAGGAGCTAAAAGAGGGATATAGATAGGTGAGAGGAAGTTATTTTTTGTTTACTGCTTTTGATATCAAAGTTGGGGTCAGGGAACCCAATTATGGGGATGTATGTCTGTCCCTGTTGCGTGCTGGTTTTCAAGAAAAATTGTGTTTTAAACTAATGGGATCACTATATTTTTTATTGAATGAAATTGTGAATGATGTTGTTGTAATGATTTTTTTTTTGGAAAAGTCTTAATTACAGAGGAAATTCTGTCCAAAATTTTATAATTTGTTTTCTTATTTACTTCTTTATTAAATTTTAAATGCATGAGTTTGTTTTGTATATTATAGTTCTTTCCTTTAATTTAGAATTTTTCTAAAAGTATCAGTCGCATGTGAAGACTTGAGGATTGTGAATGTATGAGATTTGTGTTGTCCGAAGACTTGGGGAATGTGAATCCTAGACATGCGTTATATGTATATATGTGAAATGCGATTGTTTGACATGTTGATGATATTGAAATGAAATTATGTTGATGATTATATTAATATGAGATGATGTTGATGTTGACAATGTTTTTATGATGGATGTATATTATGTATGTATATGGGGGTGCAGTGACCTGTTGGATATCCATAGGAGGGAAGATGATTGGTTTAAAAATTTTAAGCATCCCTGGAGAGGGAAAGAGATTGCTTATAATTTTTAACTATCCACGGTTAGTGCATTGATGGTCCCGTGTTTCATACTTCATAATTGCATGAAAATAGGATAAATGGTGGTAGTAAGTACTTGTGGTTTTTCTTGAGGATAAAAATGCGAGTACTTAGGGACACACCACCCGGTTTGGAACTCCCTTGTGACTTTGGCTGATCACCATGGAGGGAGTGGCATGTGCATGACATGGTGACCTCAACGAGCTACTACATTGTTTTCCTAAGTGAGCATGTCATGTAGGCACGCTTAGGCTATTTACTAACGAATGGTAGCACATTGCATTTAAGAGTTGAGTCAGGTGCGTGCATCATTCTGAGCATAATTGATTTGAATTGTGAAAAAAGTTGACGACTAGTTGTTGAGTGTATGTTGCAACAACTGATTGATTATTGACAATGATTGTGATTATTATTATTGTTTTCTTGCTAGTCATTGTCATTTGGTGCTTGTTGAACTTGTATAATAGACTAACCCTTGCAATTTTGTACCATGTGGTTGGCACCTGTGATGATCACGAAAGTTCGTTTGTGGGAGCAGAAGAGCAGCAGTAGGTGATGTTTGAGGAAGATTCTTTTGTTGGAGCCGCCAATGTGATAACGTTGGAATTTATTTTGGGAGAGAGTTGCATTCTATTATCAATTCTTTCTTAGTTGGTTCCTTCATTTTCCTTGATTGGGCATGTAAATCCCAGACTTAGATTTATGTAAAAATTAAATTATGTTCTGACATGTGAATGATATGTAATGGTTTAAAATTTACATACATATTATTTATTTATGTATTTGTGTGTTGTTTGATGAGTGTATTATCGCAAAAAAATTTACCCACATTTTCATAATCAAATTAATGGAGTTTTCATGTAAAATTGAAATTACACGTTTAGAGTTATGATATCGTAGCGACGAGGTGGGTTGTTACACATAACCCCTAAATTATATCTCATTTAACTCTCAACTTCATAATCATAAACAACATATTCATAACATGAAGGAGAAGGAATTTTTATCAACCTAGACCCACATTAAGGGACAACTAAATCATACTATTCAAATTATGGTCGTTAAGCCTAAAAAATATGATCTCTTTTTCTGATGAAGAATACATAATTTATCTTAGAAATTCATTAAGAAGAAATCAATGCATACCATTCAAATTACGGTCACTAAGCCTCAAATATGCAATTTATAATTTATCTTGAATTAACAATAGAGCCATAATATGGGATGGGACAAGTGACGACGACCAAGGCATGAATGCTTGGATTGGTGATGTATGGCTGCACCCACAGCCATTAAGTTTTCCCAAATCTTCCTTGCATTGAAACCCAAACTTCAAGCTTTTCTCAAGAACAAAAACTGCAGCACTTTCACATGGGGAACCTTGGCTGTTTAGGAGTTTTTAATTTCAACAATGGAAGGTGGAAGAAGGTAAGGGATGAAGGTGGATGGCACCATGGAAAAGCTTTCCAATAAGCCTAAGAAGAATCGCCACAATAGCTTGAAGCCATTGATAAGAAACAAGAGGTTCTTGCACAAGAACAAGAGAGAAACTCTTTACACAAATTTTAGAATTTGTAAAAATGACATCAAAAGTATTTGCATTCAGTTTTTGGGCAGCTTATATAGCCCATGAAATTACACTCAAATGCAAGGCAAATGATCATGCAAATGAAGCTTGAAATGTAAACTAAATGAAGCCTAAATGCAAGCTAATGAAACTCGAATTACAAGCTTCATCCTAAGTGACTTCTTGGCTCAACCAACATGCCTAAAGGTGCAGTATTTTAGCTTCTAAGTGCAGCATTTTAAGCCTTAAGGTTCAGTCAACAAACTTACAAAGGTGCTACACAATTTACACACAAGTGCACCTACACCTCTTTATACAATTGCACTAAAAGCCTTTTAATTTTTAACAAGGTTTGCTACTAACAAGTGCTGGAATTTATTGAATTAAATTGAACTTGAAACATCAAAATTCAGCCCTTGTCATTCTTGAGTTGGTCTTCTTCTTCATGCTTGTCCAAGTTAGCTTGGATGTGGTCTTGAAGGGCTTGAGTTCTAGCTCTTGTCATGGGTCCTTTAAAGCTCACCAAAGGAAGTGTTTCAAGCTCTCCTTCTAGACCTTTAGCTGGCAATGGACCTCCATCAATTGGATTGTTTCCAGAGGCCAATTTCAAGATCACAATGATAGTTATTAGAACATAAGGATAAAAGGTGGGGAAGATAAATAAATGGTAATTGAAAACAATATGAAAAATACACAAGAACCAGGAGGGGGGTGAATTGGTTGACCTTGGACAATTAAAAATTCTATAACAATCAGAGTAATCAAGATTGTATCACAAACAGTCCAAGAAAGTTTCCAACCAATCAAACACCATTGCTCAAAGAATGCAATAATTTTTTTTTTACTGTTGAATAAGAAATGCAGCACCAATAAATGATAAATTATAACAACAAAAAAAGATTAGAAAAAAGTAGTCAATACAAGGATCTATACTGGTTCACTTCTCAACCATGAGAAGCTACATGCAGTTCTTTTAACCACAAAAGGTTAGAGTTCCACTAATAACAATTTGTTCTTACAAGCTTTATAGAACCACTCTTAATCACACCTAGATCAAGAACAAGGTCTCTAACTCACTTAGAATCTCTGTGATCAAGACATAGAGAACACCTATCTTTACTCTTACCCCTAGGAACACCTATCTTAGAAAAGCCTTAAGAAACCTATTGTTATTACTACAAAAAGAAACTCAAAAGACCTCACAACAAAGTTTTAAAGAAAGAAACCACCTGATGATTCAGTAATGATGTATACAAATGATTACCAGACTTGAATTAAAAGGTGGAAAAGCTACTTCAGAACTTTCTTTCCAAAACTTCTTTTGAAAGCTTGCACAAGAAGAAATCCTCCTTTGAAATCTTGAAGCTTGAGGATTTGTGGGACATAACAGAGTTTAGCACTGAGAATCTTTTCTTACTTTAGAAAGCTAATGAAAATACTTTGATATTTCATTATTCTTTTTCAAAACACCCAATAGCTATTTATAGAAATTAGTTTGTAACTGTCAATAATCGATTAATTCACTTATGTAATCGATTATTAACACATTTAATCTATTAAAGTGGTCTTGAGCTTTCTAGAAAATATTTATGAGCAATGTAATCGATTAATTTGCAATTTAATTGATTATGACAGCTGAGAACAATATGAACACACAATTAACCAAGAGGGGGGGGGGGGGTGCATTGGTTAACACAGGGTCTTTAAAAAAAAATTCTTTTAAAACAAGTAGGGGATTTAGGATCGTATCAACAGAACTCCGTTTTAGAAAAAGAAATCAGTCAATCAAGATTCACCTTTAATAGAAAGCAATAGCAGAAAAAGTTTATCTGTTGATCTTGAAAAGATTAACCAAAAGATTAGCTATTAATGACAACAAGATAAGAATGATAGAACACCAAGAACTATACTGGTTCACTCCTTAACAAGAGAAGCTACATGAAGTTTCTTCTAACCAAACCTTGGCTAGAGTTCCACTATAACAAAATCTGTTCTTTACAAGCTTACAAAGGATCACGCTTTATCAACCCTATATAAATAACTAAAATCTAAAGACCCTTCAGACTTCTAATGATCAAGACATAGAGAACCCTTCTTTACTCTTCCCTCTAAAGAACCCTACTCTAGAAAAGTTTTAAAGAACCCTTTTGAAATAGAAACTTACAAGCTGAAATGTAAAAACAAATTACAACTAGAGTTTAGAGGAGAGATACAACCTTATGATCAAAAGAATGAAAATGCATGTGTTTACAAAACTGGAATCAGGTTGAGAGAAAGCAAGCTTCAGACCAAGCTCTCCAAGAAACTCATTTGAAAGCTTGTCCAAAAAGAATTCTATCAACGATGCATGAAGATCTTGAATTTTTTGGAACAAGAGTTTTGAGACTTAATATATCTTTTCTAAATTCAGAAGGCTTTTGAGAGCAATGAAAAATTTTGAAGTTTTCAGTTCTGTTCAAATCAAAAGACCCAACAATTTTTATAGAAAACTGTTTCAACTGAATGTAATAAATTAAATCGTCCATGTAATCGATTCTTTTCACTTAAGTAATTGATTAAAGCATTCTTTTTTTTTTGGAAAAGATACATGAGCAAAGTAATCAATTAAACCGCCATGTAATTGATTATCATAGTCAGTCTAGCTTCAAAAACATGCTAATGTAATTGATTACGATTATATGGTAATCGATTACCACAGGAAGACTTATTCTGTGTTTTGTACTGTGTAATCGATTACCATTACCTTGTAATCGATTAATTAGTTCTTCATGGCTTAAGTAATAGATGACCAAATTCTGGTAATCGATTAAGTCAGTGTAAAAAGTTGTTTTTTTCCAAAACTTAACCATGAATACTTGGTTTCTTTATGCAAACATGAAAGCATGTGACTTGATAAAATCATGTATGCATGCCAATGAATGATGTTTATGCAATGCAAGGGATCATAAGATGAAGCTCTTAAACAACTAACAAATTACATATGCCTTCAATTGAATGACATGTAATATGCTAAAATATGTCTAAGACACATTGCTCATCATCATCTAGATCCTCTTCAAGCTTCCCCTGTATCTAACAATCTCCCCCTTTTTAGCTTTGATCATGCCAAACTTCAATTGAACATAATTAGCCTTCATGTGCTTTTAAGGGATGAATGCTAGGAGCTTTATACTTGATATCTAAAATCAAATCAGCTTTTTGCCAAGAACAAGTTTCAAGTATACTTTGCATAAACAGTGTACATTCATTATATTGCTCCCCCTATCGTAGGTAATTTGATATTAAGTTCAGATAAGAGCAATATCTAATTCAAAGTGAGAATTCAGATAAGGATTATTATGTGACATTATTTACAAAAAACTGTATATAATATATGTTTCTATATGTTCATTTTTCTCCCATTTTTGGCTTATCAAAGACAAAATAAACCAGTTAGACCAAGATAAGCAAGGAAGATGTAAAAGAAAATAGAGTTTTATTCATTAATCATAAAGTGCAGTACAAGAAAACATAAAAATAGAAAGCAACAAGTAAATCAGCTAAAAGTAAGAAAGCAGAAATATCACAACCACAACCATGAAATTACATCAACTAGACTAGATGATGTCTACCAAGACATGAATGCTTGGATTGGATCATTTCCAGGGGCCAATTTCAAGATACCAATGATAGATAGTAGAACTTACAGATAAAAGGTGAGGAAGATAAAGAAAATGGTAATAATAATGCCACGATTTGTATTGGAACGATAAGTTGAGGATGATTCGCCACAAAGGAAAGCTTCCTTGATAAGAATCAATTTGGGTTCAACCAAGAACAAAGAAGAGGCTAAGCTCTCAATTCAAGCAAATGCTTAATTTTATTCAATCAAAAGTTATTCAAAACTAGCAATGTCTGAGTACTTATAGAGTTAAGCCTCTAATAAAACCTAAAAATGCATAGTTTGGGCCTATTTAAGTCCACATTGAGGCCCATTACACAAATAAGAAATTACTAAATTATGACAGTACGAAAATTATGAAAACTAGGAAAATTACGAAAGCTACGAAACTAAGCGCGATATTCGTGCTAAGGGAGCTCTCCTACAATCTTCAAGGAGCTCCAAAGCTCCTTGTGTCTTACTCCATCCTTGCCCTTGTTAAATAGTCCAGCCATGATTCTCTTGATCATCTCTTTTTGTAGAAGCTTGGTTTTGGATATTGTCATTGGAACCTTCAATTCATGGAGTACTTCTAGAACTTCATGCTCTTTGGATAGTCCTCTATCACTAGAGATTGTCAAAATCTTTGAGGGCCATCCTAGTCTCAATGTGTTCTAGCCTAGAGGTAATTTCTTCCATGGAGGAATTTGTTTAAGCTCTATGCTTATGATGCAAAGCCTGTTGGATATAAGGGGAGCTGCAAGAAGATCAAAACAAGGTTGAAGTAATTGGCTTGATGTTTTAGCTTTTTACATGCCCAATCAATTTGAAGGCATTTGTAATTTGTCTTAGTGGTTCAAGTACATTACCTTGTGATCCTTGCATTGCATTTGCATACTCACTTACATGCATTCATATCTGGAATATAGGATTAACTGTTTGCATTTGCAAAGAAAATTTCATGGCTTATGTTTTTGCAAAAATCAGATTGTGCACTGTTTTAATCGATTACATGCATGTGTTTATTTTTGGAAAAGCCATGAAGAACACTTTAATCGATTACAAGCAAGGCGTAATCGATTACCAAGTGCTTTTTACATATTCTGCATTCTGCTTTAATCAATTACCACTCTTCTGTAATCGATTACAAAGGCTTATTTCATATCTGAACTTGACTGCTTTAATCGATTACCGTTCTTATGTAATTGATTACCAAAGCTTTTTTTCACATACTTGATTACTGCTTTAATCGATTACATCACATATTAATTGATTATTTTGTTCGTGAAAATTTTCCAGAAAGCTCAAGAACGGATTATCTGGTGTATTAATCGATTACTTATGTTAAAATAATCGATTACACTAATGTTTTAATCGATTACATTCTATTAAATCTGTTTTCTATTTAAAGCTTTATGGGTCTGCACTTTATGAATACAAACTCTTAAGTCTGTGAGTGACCCAAAGTTTTCAAAGCTGTCAAAAGTTAAAGATACTAATTTACTGAGTGAAATACATCTTGTGTGAGATCAAAAGATTACTGATTTTTTGATATAATGTGTTAAAGAAAAAGTGTTTTTCAAGAAAGTTGATTCTGAGTATTGGCATTCATACAACCTGGATTGATTGGTAATTTCATTCATTCATTCATCCATTAAGGATCACAGGTTGTGTCTCTCTTGAATCTTTCTTTTAAAATTTCTGAGTTTCAAATTTTGTTATGAATATCAAATAATTTCTTTCAAGCTTTGTAGAGTAGTGTTCTTTAGGGATAAAGATCTGAGTAGGGTTCTCAGGTTCTTTGTGATTTGTTTTCTAATAGTGTTTTAGAATTCAGATTCTTTATCTAGGGTTGATAAAGATAATCACTTGTAATTGCTTGTAAAAGAATAATTTTGATTTAGTGAAAACTCTGACCTAGTGTTGGTTAGAAGACACTGGATGTAGCCTCCATGTTAGTGAGGTGAACCAGTATAAATTGTTATCTTGTGTTCTAAATCTGAATATCTTTCATTACTTGTATTTGGGTGATCAAATTATAATCAACAAAAAGTAATTCTGACATTACATGTATCATAAGGAGTATCTTGATTGAAAGAAAATTTTTGATTTTGATTAAGGGTGATTGAGTGATACGATCCACATTTTAAATCCACATATTGTTTTAGAGAAAATTTTTAAATATCTGTTTTAACCAATTCACTCCCCTCTTGGTTATTTGAAGTGTGTTCATTGTGTATTCAGAGCCAGTATGGCATCCATCTTTTGAATCATTAGAGATTCAAAAGGTGTTCATTGATTTTGAGCAGGACCGGCTTCAACATCCTCTTCCTCTTCAGCTCCTTCACCTTCATCAGAACCTTCTTGTGGAGCTTGCTCTCCATCCATTACCCACCTATTAGGGGTCTTCATCGAGCCTAATTTATTGAGGTGCTTGATAGTGATGAGGCTGTTGGTGGTGTTATCCACAATCTCATTGGACACATCAACCCCAAAATAGTCAATAAATCCAGAGACTAAAATAGTATAGGGGAATTGATAATTGATTAACCTTTTGGATTTCAGCATTGTCTCCTCAATGGTGAGAATCTAGTTCATTTGTGTTGCTATTTTCATCCCATACACCATTTGAAGGTCATCATCTGTTACTTGAGCATGGTTGGTTGACCTAGGTGTGAGGATGTAGGCGATAATGTAGTGAAGAAGTCTATCTTCACCAGTCATGCTTAGGGTCCCTAATCAGATTTTCAGTCTGATTTGAGGAACTTGCGGCATTCCTCTGTAGGTGTCTTGTAGTATCCTCCTATTTCTTAATCAAATTTTATGACTCCTTCATAGAAGATCCCTACAACAACATTCCAGACTTCTACATTAATCTCTATGGCTACTGCATTCACTTGAGAGTGAATAGTACCATCCATGCTAACCTTGGCACAAGTGTAGAACACTTTGACCAACTCAGGGTAGAAGGTACCCTTCATCTCAAGAAACTTCTTCAGTCCTTGAGCTTCCAACATAGCAGGGAATTGGAATCTGTAATGACCTGCCACGTCGCTAGTGTATCACTAACTCTTAATCACTCCATAAACATGTTTTAACTGAAGATTTCTTTAATTTGATTCTGAAAATGGTAGTAAATTTTTTGCGAGCACATAATGATCGTAATCATAAATAAGACACATACAAAGCATCCCAATTGCATAAATATACATGATAAAAATGTGGTTTAGTTGTAAGTACAATTATCCATGTCTAAAATGTACAAGTGTTTTACAGGGAAGCAAGAAATTAAACATCGGGGTGTAATTAGCAAAACATTGAGGTATATCCATCAAAACAAGGGGTGTGATTAGCAAAATACAACTCCTGCCCGGGATCTAGTCCATCGACATCCCGGCTACTCGGCGGCTCTAACCAAAAGTGGTCATCTTCCCAGCCTGCTGTCCATCTGCTCACACGAATAAGGTTCGCGATCATCACAGGTACCAAACCACCCGGTACAACAAAGTAAATGTGAGTTCATTATGTAAAATAACAAGCAAAAGATAACATCAGTTAAGGAAGACAATCCAAGCGTCACATTATCATCACAAAATTCAGGTATATCAATGCGCAACCAACATGAACAGGCATCCAGGGACATTCCACAAGTCAAATTATAATGCCTAGCATGATGCATGCTCCTGACTCAACTCTCAGCATGCAATGTGGTACCATCCTGGAAATAGGACATCCCTGTGGTCAGATGATGCAGTAGTTTGTAAGGGTCACTCTGTCGTGCACAGGAAGCACCCCCCATGGTGATCAGCCAAATGGGTGTCAGAAGGAGTTCCTAACAGACATGGCCCCTAGTACCCCGGTACCATACAACTAATCATCAATCCTATTTCTGTCATGCGAATGTTGTATGTCTCTCATGGGCACCATTAACGTATGGCCCGACACAGGAACAACCCCATCCTGGCTGGGATCTCTATACCCTCCCATGTACATACATACCGTCCCAAATGAGGGCTGCCCCAACACGAGCTCATTGATGCACTGACTGTGGTCCTTGCAAGGTTCACCACCCGGTCTCGGCATCTCACGTGTCTATACATAGAATATCACCACTGCTCCATCAATGTATGGCCCGGCCCGGGAACAACTCATCTTGGCTAGGATACTGCTGCCATACACCCCCGTGGGTATCTATGTATATCCATCTGCATTCAGATCACCATGGGCTCCATCAATGTATGGCCCGACCTGGGAACAATTTGTCCTGGCTAGGATACCACCATATACCCCCCATGTTATCAATGCGTATCTCAATTATTATCACAGTAGACACATACGTCTCTTACACATCATCCACAAACACCACAAACAAGTGAGCCAGTGTGAAGTATTAAGTGTCCGGGTTGGCACCTAGCTATATTAACCCGAGATAAGAATCTGAACAAAGTCGGATAAGATTGGTCAAGGTCGGCAAAGGTTGGTAAAGGGCGGTCAAAAAGGGGTAAAGGTTGAATAAGGGTAGGCAAAGGTGGACAAGAGCGGACGAGGTCAGTCGAAGGATTCTTTGGGTTTCCATAAAATACCAAAGGACAGACTTGGCACTATGAAATCGGTTATATAAGCCCTGTAATCGATTATAACAGATAGCGTATACAAGACTCAGGTTTGTATGAGTATTACCAACCTACCTAAGGTCGTCTGGGTAAGGAAAATCGAGTAAGGGAGAAATCGATGGTTTTAAGAGAAAAGGTGTGGGCTCCTCCGAGTATGGAAACCCGGTAGCTTAGAAGGAAAAAGGGCTTGAACTTAACAATTCTAAAGAGAATTGCCCGACCGAGTAGAGGACCCAGTGGCTCTCTTCCCGAGGAAGCACAAGCTCATTTGAGTTAGGGAACCCGATGATTCTTTTCTCGAGAAGGCACGAGCTCATCCGAGTTAGGGAACCCAGTAGCTCACTCTCTCGAAGCAAAATTGAGCTCAACAGCTCTAAGGTGTCATCCCGGGTAAGGAACCCAGTATGCCGACGTCCGCAACAAGGACTAAGTCACGTTCTGCATGCACATGCATGCTACGTAACCCGCTTAACTCGGCCTACCCATCCCGGTAGCCGAAATCACAAACACAAGGGGTTGATACCTATGTGCAACACGACCAACCCATCTCGGTAGCTGACATCACAAACACAAGGGGTTGATACCTATGTGCAACACAGCCAACCCATCCCGGTACCTCCTCGAACACTTCTGCAAAGTGTCTTGGGAGCTTTTTAGCATCAAAATGCCAACTTCCCACACATGCACGAGGAGTTCTTACAACATCAACTCCCCCTTTTCAGAACACCATCAAACACCACACCAGACATCATTAAACATTAACACAAAACACCAACCAACGAACATAAAATGTAACCCGTTCCATTCACTCAAAGACATAACTTTTTGGAAATCAACACACACAGGGACATGCAATTATCGCCATGGTTGGGCTCCCTAGTCCTCAACCTTGTTACCTAAAACTATTATCAAACATAATAATCTTCCTTTACCTAGCCAGGAGTTCGTTCACAAGCTTCACGATGTTTTGTTCTAACTTCTGCTTTGGCCACATGGTTTGTCTCGATGTCAGGATTCCGTGGTTGTTCTCACGGGTTGAAGGTAACACAGAGGGGGTATAGAACGAGAGGTTTTCTGGGTGAGTTTTAGAGAGAGAACGGAGAAAAGCAAAGGTTGAAGAATGGAAGAGCATGCTTTGTTGTGCCTGCTTGCTGTTTATAAGCACAGCTGACAAGGCATCTCCTTTTGCGTGCATGCACAACAACCTCTGCCAACAAAGTTGACTTTACCCTCACCAATGCACATCCTAATGCAAAACACTCAAAACAACAATTATCAAATAAAACACACAATAAAACATATAATTAATCACCATATCACACAAAAGAAACGTCCCTTTTTATGACTTGAAATTCGGGGTGTTACAGAATCCCTCATCAACGAACCAGTTAGGTCAAGATATTTTGGGGGCAAGACAAGTTTAGTGGCATTAAATTGCATATAGTTTTGCCTTTCAACATCATTAGTGAACCAGGAGTTAAGCCTGTTCACAGCAGCATTTGAGGATTTTCCAGCCTTCCTCTTGTTGGTTTTGGTTCTTTTGGATGCAAATGGATTGGACATTGTGTTTGGGTTGAAGAAAAGAATGGCAGTGATTAGGTCAGTGACAGAGAAGAGAAGACACAACAAAAATGGTTCTGTTTTACTTGAGAGAGAATGACTTTTAGGTGTGAAGTGATTCACCTATGATAATTTGTATTTATAGAGTTCTTTGAAGGTTAAATTTGAATTTCAAACCTTTGTAACAACTATTTCGAGTTCCAAGAGGATTTAATGCTTAGTAACCAATTTGAAATTTGAAATTTGAGATAAGATTGTCAATTTAGATTTTAAAAAATCTAGCAGTTTTTGCAGAAACGCCATAGATAATCAATTACTTAAGCTTGGTTATCGATTATTTCAAGGCAAAGTCAATCTCTGAGACAAAGCATAATCGATTAATACGAGGTGTAATCGATTACTCCATAGAGATTTGTAAACTAATTTAGCTCTCAACTATTAAGTAATCGATTAAAACGTTGTATAATCGATTACACCAGAGAATTTATGTTTCTAGATTCCATTAAAACATCAAGTAATCAATTAATTCATTATGTAATTGATTACTCCTGGGAGGTTTTTATTTTTAAGTGCATTGATAGTACCATGTAATTAATTAATTTGCACTGTAATCGATTACTCCAGTGAAGTTTTGGCTCTAAATTTGTCTCTAAACTTCTAATAATCGATTATTCGACATAGTAATCGATTACTCCAACAATTATGCTGATTGAATAGTGTATTTCAATAAGATTTCCAATATCAATCATATTTGATGCACGACCAATTTTAAGTGGAATATAAAGTAGTAAGGTATATAATAAGCATCTTAGCATATATTGGACTCATCAAGGATACCTAGCATGTTTCTAAGATCATAGAATCTATTTGTAGATAAGGCTTTTGTAAAGATATCAACCAATTGATTGTTAGTATCAATAAACTCAATTTTGATGTTACCCTTTTGGATGTGATCCCTGAGAAAATGATGTCCAATCTCTATATGTCTTGTCCTTGAGTGCATGACTGGATTCTTTGATAGGTTTATGGCTTGTCATACAGCAGGGGAATTTCATTCATCTCCACACCAAAATCTTGGAGTTGTTGCTTATGCCACAAACTTTGTGCACAACAACTTCCAACTGCTATGTATTCAACTTCTACTGTTGAAAGAGTAACACACGATTGCTCCTTACAATGCCATGAGACCACATGATGACTACCACAAGACATGAATGCTTGGCTAGGATCGTTTCCGGATTGTAAACTTCAAGTCTCTATGAATTGTGGGTTAAAACTCAAATAGAAAATGGAGAAGATTAAGGAATGACGCCACGATCCACAAAGGAACGATAAGTCAGAGGAGGATTTGCCACAAAGGAAAGCTTCCTTGATAAGAATCAATTTGGTTTCAATCAAGAACCAACAAGAGGCTAAGCTCTCAATTCAAGCAAATGCTCAATTTCATTTAATCGAAGTTACCCAAAAATGGCAAAGTCTGAGTATTTATATGGCTAGGCCTTTAATAAACACCTAAATGTAATTTTAGGCCCATTTGCGGAAATATCAAGGTCCAATACAAAATATTAGAAATACATAAAAACATGGTTAAGCATATCTCTAGTCTACGCATATCCTGGACATCCCGGACAGCTCAAACATCTTGGTTAAGCACATCCCGGACAACTCGAACATCTTGGACATCTCGGATAGCTCGGACATCCCGGACCGCTCAGACAACTCGAACATCTTGGCTAAGCACATCCAATCTACCCACATCCCGGACAACTCGGACATCTTGGACATCTTGGATAACTCGGACATCCTGGACAGCTCGAACATCTTGGCTAAGCAACCTGGCATCCTGACTACAACAACCCGGCATCCTAGCTACAGTCCTTGTAGAGACTCAGCACTGTGAAATCGATTACAGAAACATTGTAATCGATTAAAACAGACAGCATATGTTTATTACAACAGACAAAACTTTTGATGTGATCTTGAAGGGCTTGGGTTCTAGCTCTTGTAATAGGTCCTTCAAAGTTCACCAAAGGAAGTGCTTCAAGCTCTCATTCTAGACCTTTGGCTTGGAATGGACCTCCATCATCATGATCCTTAGATAGTCCTCTATCATTAGTGAGCTTCCCAACTAGTGGCATGTTCCACTAGTGCATTTCCTATGAAGTTTGCAGCTTGCAAAATCAGAATCTGAGTAGCCAATTAAATTCAGTGATGCATCTTGGAGTTTACTTTAGGTATTTGATGATTCTCTTGACTGTTGTGAGGTGTAACTCCTTTGGATTTGCTTGATATCTTGCACATAAGCACACACTCAACATTATATCTAGTCTACTTGTAGTCAAGACAATAAAGATCCAATCATCCCTCTATACTTTGACTCATCAACCCTCTTGCCTTTTTCATCTGAATCAAGGTAAGTTTCGGTTGCCATAGGAGTTGCAACATCTTTGCTCTTCTCCATGTCAAACTTTTTGATCACTTCAAGATAGTATTTAGTTTGGTTGAGAAATGTTCCATTCTTCATTTGCTTCACTTGAAGTCTAAGAATGAATGTCAATTCTTCCATCATAGACATTTCAAACTCATTCTGCATAGAGATAGAAAATTATTTGCACAAGGAACGATTAGTAGAACCAAATATTTTATCATCAACATATATTTGAATCAATAAGATATCATTAACATGCTTCTTGATGAACAATGTTTTGTCAACTTGTCCTCTTATGAAAGATTGGCTAAGCAAGAAGTTGCTCAATCTTTCATACCAAGACCTAAGAGCTTGTTTCAATCTATAAAGAGCTTTCTTTAGTTTAAAAACATGGTTTGGATATTTGAAATCAACAAAACCAAGAGGTTGATCAACATAGATTTCCTCCTCAATATATCCATTTAGAAAAGTACTATTTACATCCATTTGAAACAGTTTAAAATCCATTAAACATAAATATGCAAGTAGTAACCTGATGGCCTCTGACTTTGCTACTGGAGCATAGGTCTCTTCATAGTCTATGCCTTCCTCTTGGTTGTAACCTTTTGCAACCAATCTAGCTTTGTTTCTGACTATGATGCCATTTTCATCAAGTTTGTTCCTAACAACCCACTTGGTGCCAATAGGCTTGTGAGAAGAAGTTCTAGGAACAAGTTCCCAAACTTCATTTCTCTTGAACTGATTCAGTTCATCATGCATAGCAAGCATCCAATGTTCATCAAGTAAAGCTTGGTCAATGCTCTTAGGTTCAATTTGTGAAACAAAATTCATATCACAACAGAGATTTCTTAGTAAAGATCTAGTGGATACTCCCTTAGTAACTTCACCAATTATGTTGTCAAGGGAGAGATTTCTTGTAGTTCTCCAATCCTTAGGCTTTTGGATAGGTGTTGACTGTTCCATTTCTACATTTGGTTCTTCCTTTTCTTTTTCATTTGATCCATTGAGTTGTATATACTCTTCTATAGGACCTGCATCATTTTCACACTTATTTTCCTTCCACATAGAGAACATTTCTGATCATGGTTTTAAAACTGTCTCGTATGTTTCCTTCTTCAACTATCTTTCCTTTGTTGTTGTCACCATAAGTGACAAATCCTCTATCTTTTAGAGTTACATTTGTAAGCATGGATATGTCACCTATCATGTGTCTAGAGCATCTACTGTCAAGGTACCATAAAGATGATTTTGCTCTAAGACACACTCTGATTCAGCACTTGAGAATTCTTCATCTTCACTAATTGTGGAAGTGAAGCATACATTAGCTTCTTCATTCTCACTTGATAATTCAGAAGTTGTTGAGTCATTATCTTCCTATGCTATGTAGGCTTTCTTTGGCTTTCCTTCTTTCTTTGGCTTTCCTTCTTTCTTTGCCTTATTTTCACCTAATTGCTTATTCAAGAAAATAGGACATTCAGATTTAATGTGGCATGGCTTACCACATTCGAAGCAGGTGAAGTTGGTGTTGTTGTTGTTGTTGTCATTTCTTTTGTTGAACTTTGACAACTCTCTGTTCTTGTTCTTCTTCATGAACTTGTTGAATTTCTTGACTATTAGGTTCATGTGTTCATCACTTTCATCTTTGCTTGAGTATTCTTCCTTTTCCATATTGGATGATGCTGCTTTCAAGGCTATACTCTTTTGTTTCTTATATGCATCTTCTGCATGTGTTAGTTGTGACATTTCTAAAACATACTCAAGAAGCTTACCAAATAGTGCAACCATGGACATCTTGGATAGATCTTTTGATTCCTTAATTGTTGTCACCTTTGGTTGCCATGGTCTTGTTAGACACTTCAGGATTTTGATGTTTAATTCCCAAGACCAAGAAGATGATTTACAATGTGAGTGAATCTTGTTTGGAGCTAAGATATGTTTTCTGTGGTGTTCATCTTGAACATTTCATACTCATGAATCAAGGCATGTTTCCTTGATCTTCTAATTTCATCAGTCCCTTCATGAGTGACTTCCAACATCTCCTACATCTCCTTTGCGCTTTTACACCTAATAGTTCTAAAGAATTCGTTAGAAGAAAGTGCAGAAGTAATCATGTTCTTAGTTTTAAAATCATACTGAACAACTTTTTTTTCTACATCCGTCATCTCATCCCACTCCTTGGTCAACAGTTTTTATAGGAATCAAATGACCTTTTTCTATTGCATTCCAAGCATCGGGGTCATTTGATTGAAAGAAAATCTGCATTCTATTTTTCCAAAAACTAAATGCTCTCCTTCAAACATCAGAGGACGATTGAGGGAGGCACCCTCCTTGAAGGTAATTTGTGAGATATTCATTTTCTTTTAAAATAGATAGTGATCTTGAATAACACTCGAGAACCTTCTCTTGATACCAATTGAAAACAATATGAACACTCACAATTAACCAAGAGGAGGGGTGAATTGGTTAACACAGGGTCTTTAAAAAAATTTCTTTAAAAACAAGTAGTGAATTTAGGATCATATCACCAGAATACCCTTTTAGAAAAAGAAACTTTCAGTCAATCAAGATTCACCTTTAATAGAAAGCAATAGTAGAAAAAGTTTATCTGTTGATCTTGAAAAGATTAACCAAAAGATTAGCTATTAATGACAACAAGATGAGAATGATAGAACACCAAGAACTATATTAGTTCACTCCTCAACAAAAGAAGCTACATCCAGTTTCTTCTAACCAAACCTTGGCTAGAGTTCCACTATAACAAAATCTATTCTTTACAAGCTTACAAAAGATCACCCTTTATCAACTCTAGATAAAGAACTGAAATCTAAAGACCCTTCAAACTTCTAATGATCAAGACATAGAGAACCCTTCTCTACTCTTCCCTCTAAAGAAACCTACCCTAGAAAAGCTTTAAAGAACCCTTTTGAAATAACAACTTACAAGTTGAAATGTAAAAATGAATTACAGCTAGAGTTTAGAGGAGAGATACAACCTTATGATCCAAAGAATGAAAATGCATGTGTTTACCAAACTGGAATTAGGTTGAGAGAAAGCATGCTTCAGACTAAGCTCTCCAAGAAACTCCTTTGAAATATTGTCCAAAAAGAATTCTATCAATGATGCATGAAGATCTTGAATTTTTTGGAACAAGAGTTTTGAGACTCAATGTATCTTTTCTAAATTCAGAAGGCTTTTGAGAGCAATGAAAAATTTTGTTGTTTTTAGTTTTGTTCAAATCAAAAGACCTAACAATTTTTTATAGGAAACTATTTCAACTGAATGTAATCAATTAAATCATCCATGTAATCGATTCTTTTCACTTAAGTAATCGATTAATATCCTATTTAATCAATTAAAGTTTTCTTTTTTCTTTCTAGAAAAGATACATGAGCAAAGTAATCGATTAAACTGCCATGTAATCGATTATCATAGTTTAACTTCAAAAATCTGCTAATGTAATCGATTATGATTATATGGTAATCGATTACCACAAGAAGACTTATTCTATGTTTTGTACTGTGTAATCGATTACAATTACCTTGTAATCGATTAATTAGTTCTTCATGGCTTAAGTAATAGATTACCAAATTCTGGTAATTGATTAAGTTAGTGTAAAAAGTAGTTTTTCCAAAACTTAATCATGAATGCTTGGTTTCTTTATGCAAACATGAAAGCATGTGACTTGATAAAATCATGTATGCATGCCAATGAATGATGTTTATGCAATGCAAGGGATCATAAGATGAAGCTCTTAAACAACTAACAAATTACATATGCCTTCAATTGAATGACATGTAAAAAGCTAAAATATGTCTAAGACACAGTGCTCATCATCATCTAAATCCTCTTCAAGCTCCCCCTGTATCTAACAAAAACCAGTCTTGGTTTCAAATACATGCCAAGTTATCGATTACAGAAATATCGTAATCGATTATCCCAGGAAGACTTTTCTGTGGCTTTGTGTAGTGTAATCGATTACCATACTCTTGTAATTGATTAAAGTGTTCTTGAAAGCTTAAGTAATAGATTACCATGTGCTGGTAATCGATTAAAGCAGAGAAAAGTTATTTTTTCAAAATCTTAAACATTGAACACTTTGGCTTTTTATGCAATCATGAAAACTCTTCGTTTCAAAAAATATTTTTCACAAGACTTATGCTTTTATGAAAACATGAATGAAAAACCATGTATGAGCTTTATGCAATGGATCAGAGGAAGTTTCATCTCATAAACAAATTACAACTACCAATCAAATTGGTTTGGCATGTAAGAAAGCCTAAATACTTTGTAGCCTTTGAGACTTAGCTTCTTGATCCTCTTGAACTCTCCCTGACTCTAACAATCTCCCCCTTTTTGGCTTTGATCATGCCAAACTTCAATTGGACATGTTGAACCTTAGTGTTCTTCTTGGGAGAGAGTTTCCAGGAGCTTTTACTTAATACCTGAAAAATAATAAGCCTCTTGCCAAGACCAAGTGTTAAGTATTCTTTGCATAAACTCAAAACATCATAAGCATATGTATTGCTCCCCCTTTCTTATGTAATTTCATATCATGTTAGGATAAGAGAAATGCTTATGTTCAGTTAAATAAGAGCAGAAGTTTATTATTCTTCTCCCCTTATATTCTTTTATTCACCGAACACCATTCATATGTTCATTTTTCTCCCCCTTTTGGCTTATCAGAGACAAAATGTACTAGTGATAATGAAATAAGCAAAGGAAGATGTAAACAACATAAAGCATAATTTTATTCATTAATATAAGGTGCAGAACATGAAGGTAAACATCAAAGATAAGTGTTGAACACGAGAGAATAAAAACAACACAACCAGAAGCAAAATAATACATCTATTAATCTAGAGATTATCAAAGTCTTTAAGAGCCATTCTAGTCTCTATATTCTCGAATCTAGTGGTGATTTCATCCAAAGAGGAATGAACATCAGTTGAATGTTCATGATGCAGAGCTATCATTGCATCCATCTTTTGAATCATGTGAGATTCAAAAGGGCTCCGCTGTTGCTTAGCAGGTCCAGCTGCAACATCTTCTTCCTCATTTGTTTCTTGATCCTCATCTTCACCTCTTTAAGGAGCTTGAGCTCCAGCCATTATCCACTCATTTGGGGTTTTCATCAATCCCAGCTCGGTGAGATGCTTGACAGTGATGAGGTTGGTGATGTTGGTGGTGTTGTCAATAATCTCAAAGTAAACAATAAACCTTGAGACTAAGATAGCATAGGGAAATTGATAGCTAAGCAACCTTTTTGACTTCATCATTGTCTCCTTAATGACTAGAACCCAATTAATCAGAGTTCCAGTCTTCATCCCATACACCAGCTGTAGATCATCATCAATGATCTGTGCATGATTGGTTGACCTTGGTGTAAGGATGTAGGTAATGATGTAGTTGAAAATAGTATGAACACACACAATAACCAAGAGGGGGTGGGGTGAGTTGGTTTAAACTTGATCTTTTAAAAATCTTTAAAAATCAGAGTATTCAAGATCGTATCACAATTGAACCAAGAATGCACCAACCAATCAAACCTCTCAGCTCAAGAATACAATCACAAAAACTATCACTTGTTGAATAAGAAAGATAACACCAAAGAATCACAGATTAAGATAGCAAGAAAAGATTAAAGGAAGTAGTCAACACAATGGTTTATACTGGTTCACTTCTCACCTTTGAGAAGTTACATCCAGTTCTTCCAACCACAATGGTTAGAGTTCCACTAATAACAACAATATTCTTACAAGTTTTTTACACAATCACTCTTAATCAGACCTTAATTAAGAACAAGACTTCTAACACCTTAGAATCTTTGTGATCAAGACATAGAGATAACTCACCTCTACTCTTATCCCCTAGGAACACCTATCCTAGTAAAGCTATAAGAAATCCTATGTTATTAATACAAAAAGAATCTAAAAAAATTACACAGCAGAGTGTAAAGAAAGAAACCACATTTGATCCAGTAAATGAAGTATGCAAATGATTTACCAGACTTGGATTGAAAGATGGAAGAAGTTGTTTCAGAACCTTCTTTACAAAACTTCTTTTGAAACTTTCCCAAGAATAAACCCTCATTTCAAATCTTTGAATCTTGAGGATTTTGGGACTTTGATAGAGTTAAGTGATGAAGTGCCTTTAGTTAAATATTTTTCTATCATTCTTAGCTTATTTGACTTCTCTTGGACTTTTATTTTCCCATTCTAATTCAGTTTTTGTCTTAGGCAAGTTAGTGGGCTTAATTGCTAATTGTTGCGTATTTTCGGATTTTATGCTCACTTGACGTATCTGCCTTGTATAGGACCTATAGAGCTCTACGGAACTTCGAATTGAGCGTTCTTGTAGTCCTTGGAAAGATAACAAAAAGATTTACAAGTTTGCCAGAAATAAGTTGAGACCAATTCTGCCATTTGGAGGGTCATTTTAGGTTTTGAAGTCAGAACCACAACACTTGTATTTTGGGCTGCGAGTTGGACTTTTATTGGTGTAAATAGCATAAATAATTAGAATTGATGGGTTGTTCATGGCCCATTCTTTTCTTCAGACTTAGTCACTATATATTAGTGACATTAGGAGGAATTATTACTTACATTTCATTTTGCAAAAACAGTTTTGTATTTCTCTTTTTAAGTTTTTAGAATCAAAACTCTTTCTCTTATTTTCTCTCAACTGTTCTTCCTTGTTCTTCATTTTCATTTATGTTCTTCCATTTTCATGCACTTATTTCATGGAGCTTTCATTGATGATGATCATGGAAGGCTAAATAATCAATCAATCCAAGGATCCAACCCAAGCAAGGGAAGAGTTTGAGTTCTGGTTTAGTATTTCGAATTCTGTGTGAATGTTCACTTTCTTCTTCAATTACTATTCTGTTTTCATGATTATGAATGTGTTTAGGATTGAAAGCAGATTAGGTTATGGATTCATTTCCTAATTTCAAATATAAATCACAGATTAGTTGGATGATATTTCAATTAGGGTTGTGGTTTCAATTAATTTAGGGGTTAATTCGATTGAACTGCTTCTAATGAAATTGAATGAACTTTCACAATAGGATAAATTTCTGAGAACGATGATGATTCAAATAGCTTGGTTTGGTGAATTGGATTGATGCTCTTTAATCTGTTTTACATTACTTGTTATCAATTCTGTTAGTTTCTGCATTAATCTTTAATCGTAGTTTGTGTTTTTGCAATTTTCATTTAGCGCATGCAAACTGTTTGATAAAAATTCCCCTATTATTTACTAGTGAATTGAAGTTGGAACCATATTGATTGTGTCTCTGAGTCGACTTAGGTTAATCCTTTGCTACAGGATTAGCTTAATTTAATTGTTTTGAAGCCACACGACAAACACTTATCATTAAGCACTTGAAACCTTTTCGTGCACATAAAGCTTATGAATGAACTTTGTAATTTCGTGGTTATTTTTCAAAAAACACCCAACAATTATTTATAGAAATCAGTTTGTAATTGTCGGTAATCGATTAAATCGCTAATGTAATCAATTAAAACCACCAATGTAATCAATTGTTAACAAGTTTAATCGATTAAAGTGTTCTTGAGCTTTCTGGAAAATGTTTATGAACAAAGTAATCAATTATTTCGTCATGTAATCGATTAACACAGGCAGTCTTAGTTTTCAAATACGCATCTATTAATCGATTACCACAAATCGTAATTGACTTTGTGAAGTGTAATCGATTACCATTCTATGGTAATCGATTAAAGTGTTCTTGAAAGCTTAAGTAATAGATTACCCCAAGTTGGTAATCGATTTAAAATAGAGAAAAAGTGTTTTTCCAAAACTTTAAACTTTAAACACTTTGGCTCTTATGCAATCATGAAAACCATTTGTTTTAGAAAAGCTATTTCATTAAGACTTATGCTTTTATGAATACATGAATGCAAAAACCATGAATGAGCTTCATGCAATGGATCATTGGAAGTTTCATCTCATACACAAATTACAACTACCAATCAAATTGATTTGACATGTAAAAAAGCCTAAACACTTTGTAGACTTGAGACTTAGCTTCTTGATCCTCTTGAGCTCCTCCTGACTGTAATAGTAGTGAAGAAGTCTGTCTTCACCAGCCATTTTACCAATCCCCAATATGTTCCTTATTTGAGCCTGTGGATCCAACAACATACCCCTGTATGTATCCATCTTTAAATATCCTCTTATTTATTCTTTAAACCTTTTAACACCTCCACAAGAGATGCCAGCCATTGCATTCCACATAGTGTCATCAATCTCCATGGCCACTCCATTCACTTGGGAGCGGAGTACACCGTCCATGCTTGCCCTGGCACAAGTATAAAATACTTTTACCAATTCAGGGTAAAAGGTACCCTTCATCTCTAGCAACTTTGTTTAGCCCTTGTGCTTGTAACATTTCAGGGAATGTGAATCCCCCATCTACAAACCAATCAAGCTCTAGATATTTTGGAGGCATCACAAGCATGGTTGCATTGAACTTCATATAGTTGTTCCTCTCAACTTCATTATAGAACCAGGTATTTAACTTGTTCTAAGTAGCTCTAGAGGTTTGGCCAGCTTTCCTTTTGCTGGTTTTGATTTTCTTAGAGGCAGATGGGTGAGACATGGTGATTAGAAGAAAGGAATGGGCAGAGGTTTGGTTAAAAGAGAAAGAGGCAGAGCAGAAAGGTTAGCTCAATTTTGCTAAGGAAGAGAGTGGTTTTCAAGTGTGAGGAGTTTAGGCTTAGAAAATATGAATTTATAGAGATTTTTCAAGTTTAAAATTTGAATTTTGAAAGCCTAATAACAACTATCTTGAATATCAAGATTGTCTAGATACACTAAACCAAAATTTGAATTTGAATTAGCTTGAAAATTGTGCAAATTTGCATAAAATTCATAAGTAATTGATTACAAAACCCTCGTAATCAATTATTCAAGGGCAAAGTATGCCTTTGGTCTTAGTGTAATCGATTACTCCAGAGAATTTTGAATTTTAAAATAGACTTTAAGTACCCAGTAATCGATTAAAACGTTGTGTAATCAATTACTCCAGAGAGTTTTTGACTCTAAATTGTCTTTAAAACATCAAACAATTGATTAATATGTATAGCAATCGATTAAAACAGACAATTATGTAGCATGAATAGTGCCATTCATCAAAATTCAAATTTTAGCCAAATGTGATGCATAATCAATTTGTGAGTGGTATTTCATTTAGTCAAACACATTATAAGCATGCTATCAGATATTAGATTCATCAAGGATACCTAGCATGTTCCTAAGAGCATAGAATCTATCTCTAGCAAGGGGTTTAGTAAAAATATCAGCTAATTGATTATTTGTGTCAATAAACTCAACTGTGCAATTACCCTTTTGAATGTGATCTCTGAGAAAGTGATGTCTGATCTCTATATGCTTTGTCCTTGAGATCATTATTGGATTCTTTGATAGGTTGATATCACTTTTGTTGTTACATAGCAAAGGATTGGCTAAGTAAGACAAGATTTTTTCTTGCAATGCCATGAGATCAGTGAACTTACCAATAAATGGCACGTTCCACTTGTGCTTTTCCTATCTAATTTGCAACCTGCAAAATCAGAATCTGAGTATCCAATTAAATTTAGTAATGCACCGTTGGGATACCAAATACCAACTCTTGGAGTTGATTTAAGATATTTGATGATTCTCTATACTTTGACTCATCAACCTTCTTGGCTTTTTCATCTAAATCAAGGTAAGTGGTGGTTGCCATAGGAGTTACAACATCTTTGCTTTTCTCCATGTCAAATTTCTTGATCAATTCATTGCAGTACTTTGTTTGGTTGAGAAATGTCCCATTTTTCATTTGCTTCACTTGAAGTCCAAGAAAGAATGTTAATTCTCCCATCATAGACATTTCAAATTCATTATGCATAGAGATTTAGTATTCCTTGAACAAGGAATGATTAGTTGAACCAAAAACAATATCATCAACATATATTTGAACTAGTTAGATATCATTGACATATTTCTTAATGAACAATGTTTTGTCCACTTGTCCTCTCATAAAGGATTGGCTAAGTAAGAAGTTGCTTAATCTTTCACACCAGGACCATGGAGCTTGTTTTAATCCATAGAGATCTTTCTTCAGTTTGAAAACATGGTTTGGATGTTTAAAATCAACAAAACCAAGAGGTTGACCAACATAGATTTCCTCCTCTAATATCCATTAAGAAAAGCAATCTTTATATTCATTTGCAATAGTTTGAAATCCATTAAACATACAAATGAAAGCAATAATCTAATGGCTTCCAACCTTGCTACTGAAGCATAAGTTTCTTCATAGTCAATGCCTTCCTCTTAGTTGTAACCTTTTGCAACCAATCTAGCTTTGTTTCTGACTATGATGCCGCATTCATCAAGTTTGTTCCTAAAAACCCACTTAGTGGCAATTGGCTTGTGAGAAGAAGATCTAGGAACAAGGTCCCAAACTTCATTTCTCTTGAACTGATTAAGTTTATCATGCATGGCATGCATCCAATGTTCATCAAGTAAAGCTTGATCAATGTTCTTAGGTTCGATTTGAGAAACAAAAGTCATATCACAGTATAGATTCCTGAGAGAAGATCTAGTAGATATTCCCTTAGTCACATCACTAATTATGTTGTCAAGGTAGAGATCTCTTGTTGTTCTCTAGTCCTTAGGCTTTAGAGTAGGTGTTGACTGATCAATCTCTTCATTTAATTCATCCTTTTTCTTTTCATTTGATCCATTGATTTTGACATATTCTTCTATAGGACATGTATCATTATCACAACTCTTTTCCTCATTTGAGGAGAGTTAGATTCATCACAAATAACATGAACATATTCTTCCATGCATAAGGTTCTTTTATTGAAAATTCTATATGCTTTGCTTTGTAATGAATATCCAAGAAAGATAGCTTCATCAGTCTTTGCATCAAACTTGCCAAGTGACTCATTTCCATTGTTTAAAACAAAACATTTACAACCAAAAATTCTTAGGTGTGAAATGTTTGGTTTTCTACCTTTATATAGTTCATAAATAGGCCTTATGAATAATCTATTCAAAGTGTAACAAACAGTACTCACTACATCAGTCCAAAAATGTTTTGGAAAATTTGTCTCATTAAGAAGAGTTCTTGTTCCTTCTTCAAAGGATCTATTTTTACTCTCCACAATAATTTTTTGCTAAGGTGTGCTTGGAGCTGAAAAATTGTGGTTAATTCCATTTTCTTTACAGAACTTTTCAAAATGCTCATTTTGGAATTCACCACCATGATCACTTCATATTGAGATAATTTTGCAGCATTTTTCATTTTGAACAAGCTTGGCTAATTTTCTGAAAGCAATGAAAGCATCACTCTTGGATTTTAAAAACAAAGTCCATGTGAATCTATAGTAGTCATCAACTATTACAAGCCCATAGTAATTGCCTCCTAAGCTTATAGTTCTTGAAGGACCAAACAAATCCATGTGAAGCAATTTAAGAGGTCTTGAGGTGGAAACAAAGTTTTTATTTTGAAAAGAGATCTTGGTTTGTTTCCATGTGAATCATGGTTATTTTGAAAACAAATCCATGTGAAGCATCACATAGTTTGTCTTTTTCAAACTTAAGTTTAGGTAAACCATTGACTAAATCTTTTCTAATAAGCTTGTTCATGTGATGCATGTTAATGTGACTAGCTCTCCTGTGTCATAACCATGATTCATCAATCTTACTTACTAGACAATTAATATTATGAATGAATGCATGTTCAATAGCAAGAAAGTAGATGTTTCCCTTTCTTTTTCCTACATGAATGACCTCACCGGATTGGTCATCACATATCAAGCAGCAATTATCATTGAAGGATACCTCTAATCCTTTATCACATAGATGACTTATACTCAGAAGATTATGCTTTAGGCCTTCCATATAAAGTACATTTCTGATCTTTGTTTTAAAGCTGTCTTCTATATTGCCTTCTCCTATGATCTTTGTAAGCATGGATTTGCCACCCGTTGATAAGTGCCATATCTTAGTGAAATTAGGGTTGCATTTAAGGCACTTATCTTGCACTTTTACTAAGAATATCCATAAAAATTTGCCCTAATCTAGTGAGTTTGTATTTAGCACTTAGCATTAATGTTGTGTTTATAAATTCTTGAAGATTCATCCAATCTTCTTTTGCTAGACCTCATGAATTCCGAAGCTTCCGTACACTTAGAGCAATAAAAAATGGATCATAAAGCAAACCTAGGAGGTGCAACAAGCAAAACAGGCCCAAAATCCATCAAGGCCCAAAAGATTTTTCTGGATGGTACGTTTAACTCGCCCAGGCGAGTGAAACATGCACTATAATAACCTAGGTTAATAATTAAGAGAAAAAGGAAGAAAAGTTTAAATTTGCTAAATTCCGTCAGAAAAAGCGTTAGCGACGGATTTTGCGACGGAATTAGCGACGGATTTCTGCCTGTGAATAGTGCCACGCCTGGGGCGTGGGAGCCACGCCTGGAGCGTGGGAAGTGCTCCAGAAAGTTGATTTCCCCTGGAATGCCACGCCTGGAGCGTGGGATCCACGCCTGGAGCGTGGGACTCTCGCTGGGGGCCTATAAAAGGCCATTTTCGCGTTTTTGCTTGCAAAAACTGCTTCTTCTTCTTCCTCCAGCGTCCAGGACTCCATTGGAGAGTTTTCCAAGCTTCCATGGCCATGCCTTGTGACCCCAAACACCTTCCAAAGCTTAGTGAACCTCCTAGAAACCAAGTTTGAGCCAAAATCCTTCCTCCCTACTCATTGAAAACCCCTTTTCTGAGAAAGCTGCAGAGAGCTCGAGATTGGGCGAGGAACGGCGGTGGTTCAGTGCACCAAGGCTAGGGAGAGTAGCCCAAAGGCCTTCCTCGGCAGTTCTGAGGTAAGAAACTCGAGTTTCTCCGGTTAATTTCTGATTTAAGGGTTTTGATGAATAGTGACCCATCTGTGATAGAGCTAGAATTAGCTCTGGGTCCAGTTGAGAGATGTGTTCAGGGGGATGAGAGGAGGAAGGATTAGCTTTCAGTTTGTGATTTGGTGACTGTTGGTTTTGGCTCTAGGTTATGCATGGGTGACTTGGACTGAGTCACTTGATTTAAGACATGCAAGGGCCATGATGATGGGCTTGATGTGCCTGAGAGGCCTTGAGAACGGTATCTTGTGGTTCAGACCATTCAAGCCCTGAGAAACCCTGAGGTTTTGACTGAGAGAGCTGAAATGCTCTAGGTGAATGGTTTAGTTTGAGTCTGGAATGACTCTGAGGCCATGGATGAACCTGAGATAGACCACTGAGGGTCTATGGAAGGCTTGTGTGGATAAGCCTGATGAACCTTAAGTTAGATATCTCGGGTTGAGGGAAAGAACTGTGGTTTCTTCCCAGAGGCAGTGGATGACTGCTGGATGAGCTTATGCATGAATATATGTTTGTATGGTCTGTGATATGTGCTTGTATGCCTGGTTAGGGCTTGACACGGAGATGTCAGAGAAGCAGACCATCAATTGAGCTAGAGCTGTGAGGCACGGCATGCCAGGTAAGCTCACTGTTCTGGGGTTTTTCCCTTAATTTTGGTTTGCCACCCAAGTGGGCGATATATATATATATATATATCTGATTATGATGAGCATGATAGGCTTGGTGAACGGTACTTGGAGTGAAACTCAGTCCGTTCTAGACTTTGGATTTATGATATGAACCCTAGGATAGACACTGAGATAGTGTGAGAATGGAAATGCACCTGAGGTTGCAGGTGATGGAACCTAGAGGATACTGCGATAGTATCGGGCTAGTTGAGGTTCCCTAGCCAGAGGAAGAGTTTGAAGACTCCCTGGAATAGCTGAGGTTCCTTGGGAGGTGCCACTGCTCTCCGAGTAAAGTCCTAAGGGTGGATTGCCCGTCTGGATGTTCCTCCTTAGGCATGTGGTTGGAAAGTCCTGGTGGACGGTGCTCCCGTTGTGGATGACTCCCCAGGCAGTTGAGATGAAAGTCCTGAGTTGAGGGATTCCTCAGGCAGTGTATGTGAAGTCCTGAGTTGAGAGATTCCTCAGGCAATGTATGTGAAGTCCTGAGTTGAGGGATTCCTCAGGCAGTGTATGTGAAGTCCTGAGTGGTGGACTCAGGCCATGCTTTATATATAGCATTGGGGGCGGTGCCTCTCTGGTACATACAGTGTCCAGTGATTGACACTGATGATTAGGTACCTCTGTGAGATCTCTGTCAGACAATTTTGAGAGCCAATATGAGATATTGAAGCCATAATTCTGGCTTGGCTCTGTTAGATGGTTTTGAGATGGCTGTGAGAGCCAGGATGAGGTGTGATACCTCTGATACGGAGAGTATATGGTTATGTTACCCTGTAGTGGATTATGAGAGCTAGGATGATTTCCTAAGCTCGTTTCTGCCTTGGTTTTATGTGTATGCTTCTAGGTGAACCAGGGTAAGGGAAAATCTCCCAGAACCCTGAGTTTACTGAGATGTTTGTCTCACCCCGTTGTGGGTTGTGGTTTTCAGGTGTTCCAGAGGGGAGGAGATACCTCAGGGCAGGAGGCCCTAGCTGAGAGTGCTGGACCTGGTCATGGGCTGCGGATGAAGACTAGAGAGTCTTTATTTTATCTCTGTCTTGTATTATAAAGGATAGGATGTGAGTGTACACCCGTTTTACTGTTCATATATTGATGTATCAGATGGGGTTTCCCTCCTGACTATCTCTGTGCGTTTTGTCTGTTTTTATATCTCTGCCTATGTTGTGTTTGTTTTACCCGGATCAGCAGGGGCTTGTGTTATATGGTTTTTATTCTATGCATAATGTAATCAAGAAAAACGATTCTTTTGCTTCCGCACTGCGTATGTTTAACGCTGATAGCGCGCTTATGATATTATTAATGATAACACGTCCGGGGTGTTACATGCACAAATTGGTCGCCTGGGCGAGCTGCTTCTGCAAGTGGGCCTCCAATTTGGCAAGTTGCTTCATCAAGTGGGCCTTAACTCGCCCAAGCGACCAAACAAAGGCAAAACTGGTCGCCTGGGCGAGTGAACTCGAGCAGACCAACCTCTATAAATAGCCATGCATCCCCAAGGTTGAAATCACTTCTTGCAACTCAAATCTCTTCTCCTCCTTGTCTCCAAGCTTGTGCTTAGCCTCATGCTTCTTAAATCTTGTTAGTAGATAGCTTAGGATAGTGAGAGAGGTGAGGATTAGTGAGGAAACTCTGCCGAAACGAAGCGGTGATGAGTCCTTTCATCTATTCTTCTAAGGAGGTTCTCTCCATGCTTGGCTAGCTTCTCTCAAAGGATTCGATGTAATCTTCTTACCCTTAAGTATCTCTTTTAATATTTATTTGTGCCTAAGTCTTTTCTATTTATTATTGGTAAATTTATTCCATACTTAATGCTTGATTCTACTTGATCAATAGTTTCATGAAATAAGGTTCTAAGTTTAACTGGAAAGTACTCTTAAAACTTGAACTGAATAATTTACTCTTCACGTTACGTTGCTAGGAATAGAGCATAACGTTTAGATTTCAAATAACACGCGAATATGATCGTAATGCTGGGGTATTTATTTCATATGCGAGGGATCGATATTTGATAAATATTCTTAGGATTCTCAAATACGAGGGATCGATTTGGGGTAATTTTATGTGTGCATCATTAATAATAGAAAATAAACTTATGCATGGTAATATTAATTGAATACTAAGGGTATGAACGATGAAATCCAATCCTACGTTCTTGAATTAATTAAACTCGTCTTATTATTTTCCGTAGTTCTCCATAATTTTCCTAATCATTAGTAATCTTCCGCACTAAATTTATTATTTCCGTTTCTTCTAAATTTTCATAATTTCTGTTAATCCACGACTACATGAAACTCCGTTCACACTCATTGTACATAACTATTAAATTGTTAAGCTTTATTTGAATTAACCGAGTAAATCAAGTCCCTATGGAGATGAACTTTTATAAATTTTGTAACTTACAACGATAATTCGTACGCTTGCCAATAGTCTAACACCTGTCATTTGTCTAAAGCATCCACTATCTAAGTACCATAGTGATGTTTTAGCTCTAAGACACACTTGCAACAATCAAATCAAGTGGCAAAGAAAGGTACCCAATTAAGGTTGGGTCCATAAGTGTTAGTTATTTTTCTCTTTTTCTTTGGAACCCAAACGCAGTCTCCATTAGGCACATAGAACCTTCTAGCATAACACTTATGAGATGTGTGTCCTTCCTTCATGCAGTTATGGCATATAATAGATTTTGATTTTCTTTCAAAATGAGCCTTTTTAGTATGCTTTATATTTGAAAACCTTTTTCTATTCATCTGTTTTGGAGGTACAAGCTTGGTGTTTGCAAAAGGTTTTGTTTGATGTTTGTAACCCAAACCAGATGTATCTCCAGCATACTTTTGCACACTTAACAATTGATTCAAACTACATTTTCCTCGGTAAAGCTTTTTTATGAGAACTACCAAGTATGAGTTTTCACTTTGTAAAGTCATGCACTTTTCAAGTTGGCTCTTTTTGCAAAGCTTTTTGGTCATTTACTTTTGAAGAGGAAGAAGCACACACACACCCATTTGCTTTGTAGCTTGAAACAAGTTTTTCATTATCTTCTTTTAAGTTACAAAGTTCAGCTTGCATTGAAGCAAGTTTAGTGGTATGCCATCTAAGGTTATCTTTTAGCTTATTGTTGGAGATTGCAAGTTTTTGAGCCTCCTCATGCATTTCATGAGAAGCATCAATAAGTTGATCAAATTTAGGGATTACTTCTAATTCAGCACATGAGTCATCTTCATCAATTGTTGAAGTTAGGCAGACATTTGCTTCTTCATTTTCACTTGATGATTCAGAAGTTGTTGAAGCATTTTCTTCCCATTCAATGTAGGCTTTCTGATAGAGGACTATCTAAGGATGATGATGATGGAGGTCCATTCCAAGCCAAAGGTCTAGAAGGAGAGCTT
>CM023958.1:20801421-20817313 GCA_013407115.1 Glycine latifolia | reverse complement strand
ATTAATGGAGTTTTTATTAAAATTTGAGATTTGCACCTTTAAGAGTTATTGATATCGTAGCGATGAGGCGGATCGTTACAGTTACACCCCTGATGTTCCCTTTTTCTTGTTTTCTTTGTAAAATGCTTATGCATTTGGATATGGATAGTTGTACTTACAATTGAACTACGTTCCATATACATACATACACATACACACACACACACACACACACACACATATATATATATATATATATATATATATTTGTGCAATTGGGATGTTTTATACGTGCCTTATTTATGTTTATGATCGTAATGTGATTGCGAAAAATTTATCACAGTTTTTCATTGACAAACTAAAAAGGGGTGTTCTTTTATCAAAAGTCACAATAATGTTATGGTTAAGAGTTAGTGATACAGTAGCGACGTGGCGGGTCGTTACACTAGCAACATTCCAGCACAACCAGTTATGAAAATCCAAAAAATGTGAGTGCTATTACCTTGAAGAGTGGCAAGGAGCTTCCAAATGCTAATGTTAAAATTGATGATGTTGCCAAAACAGATTTTGCACCAACACATTCCCCTATCTTTTCCTTCTAGATCCATCTCTGCAAAGAAAGTGGAGTTTGATTCTGATCTACTTGAGACTTTCAGGAGGGTGGAAGTCAACATTCCCCTCTTGGATGCCATCAAATAGATTCCAAAATATGCAAAGTTCTTGAAGGATTTGTGCACCCACAATAGGAAGTTGAAGGGAAATGAACAAGTAAAGATGGACAGAAATGTATCTGCACTTATACCGGGCAAAACTGTTCATGCCATTCTACTATCCACCTTGCCACAGAAGTGTAAGGATCCTGGCACTTTCACTGTCCCTTGCCCCATCAGAGATTGTACTTTTGCAGATGCCATGTGTGACCTTTGAGCCTCCATTAATGTGATGCCCACATCAGTTTATAGATCATTACATCTTGGTGATTTGAAACTTACTGGTGTTGTCATTCATTTAGCCAACAGGAGTGTTGTGCTTCAACTTGGCCTTATTGAAGATGTGCTGGTGTGCGTTAATAATTTGATTTTTCCTGCAGATTTTTACATTTTGGATATGGAGAATGAGTCTTCCAGCCATGGTTCCACATTGATCCTAGGGAGACCATTCTTGATGACAGCCAAGACCAAAATTGATGTGTATGCAGGAACTCTTTCCATGGATTTTGGTGATGACGTTGTCCAGTTTAACATTTTTGAGGCCATGAGACATCCTGTAGAGGAGCATTCTATCCTTCTTCTTGATATCATTGATGTTGCAGTAGATAGTGTAGATATTTCTGATTTACTTTCTGATTTTGATCTTGGTTCTTGTAATTGTACCTGTGATGATTCTGCTGTTATGTGTAGTATTTGTGCAGAGATTTCCTTCACGCTTGACTCTGATTGTGTTGCAGATGCAGGTACAGATACAGGCACAGGTGTTGATTATCCTATGTCCTTTCCCTCAGCCACTAACCTTTCCTTACCTTCCACAATTCAGCCACCTTCCTTGGAGCTGAAGTCACTACCTGAGCACCTTAAATATGCATATTTAGATGATGCTCAGCAACTTCTAGTCATCATATCTAGCAGCCTGTCACTTGAGCATGAAGAGAAGTTGCTGCATATTTTGAGAGGCCACAAAAAGGCCATTGGATGGACACTTGCTGACCTTCCTGGAATAAATCCTTTCAATTTGCATGCATCAGATACTCTTTGAGGATGATTCTAGGCTGGTGAGGTAGCCATAGAGGAGGCTGAATCCCACTATTCTTGATGTGGTGAAGAAGGAAATGATGAAGTTACTAGCTGCAGGGATCATCTATCCCATTTCAGATAGCACGTGGGTTTCACCTGTCCAAGTGGTCCCTAAGAAGTCAGGTATCACTGTTGTGAAAAATCAAGATAATGAGTTGATTCCGACTAAAGTAGCCAACAGTTGGCGAGTTTGCATTGACTATAGGAGACTTAACCAGGCAACTCGAAAGGACCATTTCCCTCTCCCTTTCATTGACCAGGTTCTGGAAAGGTTGGCAGGTAAATCACATTATTGCTTTCTTGATTGTTTTTCTGGTTACATGTAGATTCATATTGCACCAGAGGACCAACATAAGACTACATTCACCTGTCCATTTGGCACATTTTCCTACACTAGGATGCCTTTTGGCCTATGCAATGCACCTGCTACCTTCCAAAGGTGCATGGTGAGTATCTTTTCTGATTTATTAGAGGGTTGCAAGGAGGTGTTTATGGATGATTTTACTATTTATGGTTCCTCTTTTGATGCATGTTTGTATAGTCTCTCTAGAGTTCTTGATCAATGTATTGGCACTAACCTTGTTCTTAACTTTGAGAAATGCCATTTTATGGTACATGAAGGTATAGTCTTAGGGCATTTAGTCTCTAGTAGAGGTCTTGAGTTCGATAAAGCTAAGATTGATGTTATTACTTCTTTACCTTACCCCGCTTCTGTGCGAGAAGTGCATTCTTTTGTTGGACATCCAGGATTTTAGCAAGATTGCATTGCCATTGTCCAAGCTTTTCCAAAAGGAGGTAGACTTCATGATTGATCAGCCTTGCAAAGAGGCATTTAAGGAATTGAGGAAGAAGCTTACGTCCTCTCCCATCATGCAGCCACCAGATTGGGAACTTCCCTTTGAGCTTATGTGTGATGCCTCTAATTATGCACTTAGGGCTGTGTTGTCACAGAGAGTTGATAAACAATCCCATGTCATTGCTTATGCTTCACGTACTTTAGATGCAGCCCAAGTTAACTACACCACAACGAAGAAAGAGCTTTTAGCTATTGCTTTTACTTTAGATAAAGTTCGATTTTATTTGCTTTGTTCCCATATCACTGTCTTTACTGACTATGCAGCTTTGAAGTAGCTGTTGAAGAAGCCTGATGCTAAACCTAGATTGATCAGGTGGATGCTTCTTCTTCAGGAGTTTGATATTAAGATTAAGGATAGGAGTGGTGCAGAAAAATTGGTTGCTAATCATTTGAGCAGGATTGAGGGTCCTGTTGAATCATTTCCTATTAAGGATAATTTCCCCGATAAGCATTTGATGCACTTGAATTCATCACATATCACCCCTTGGTTTGCTGACATTGTGAATTTCATAGTTGCATCTATTGTTCCATCTCATGCATCTAGGTCTCAAATAGATAGACTTAAGAGTGATGCTAAATTTTATGTGTGGGATGATCCTTATTTGTGGAGGTTTGGCAGTGATAAAGTGATCCGCAGGTGTGTGCCAGATCATGAGATTCAGTCTATTCTTCAGTTTTGTCATGGCACACCTACTGGAGGTCATTTTGGCCCTCAACGGACCGCTAGGAGGGTATTGGACTATGGGTTCTTGTTGCGACACGGCAAGTGCATCGCTCATTCAAGTAATAAAATGATAAGTAAGATATCGTTCCCACGAGGATTGAGGCACTAGAATTTAATTATTATTTAGAATCTTTAAATTGGAAAAGAAAGAATATAATTAAGAGAATATGATTGTGATTTGGATTTAACAAATTACTAAAATTAAGAAAATTCAAAGTTGATGTAAACTTAAGATTATGCAATAATGAGGAAGAATTGTGGTGAAAGCATAATCACCTCTGATCCCTACTTCTGTAATTGAATTGATTATTAACTTTGCTTACTCTAATTATTCAAAGGATATATCTTACGTAATTTAGTTAAACCCTGATTCCTCGATCATTTAACCCTTTAATCTAATTAAGAATTCTAATTCCTTAGCAATCCCTTCTTAAATTAAGCTTTGAGCTGATATATTTATTTCTTTGCAATTCTACACCCCTATCCCTAGGTAATGTAAAGATTATTACTCTACCGCTTTCAAAGACTAAAATCCCAATATCCCTATTGTGAATTCTAGTTCTTGGAACCCTAATAGATTGATCAAGTCTATTGAGGCAAAAGTCATTAAAGAACAAGATAAAGCAAAATAATTATTATAAACTGTATCAATACCAATTCAAATTACATAAGAGTTCACATTGGCTTTCACTTTAACCACAATCAAAGAGGAATTAGCCAGACATGATTATGTCTGGCTTGAATACAACGATGATGAGGTAGAAGAGAAAGAATACAAAGAATGAAGAATAATCAAACCCCTCAATCTTGGCCTTCTTCTTGATCTTCCTCCTTTCTTGATCTCCTTCAATGCCTCTTTTTCTTGTTTCTGCCTCTGTGTTCGTGTTCCTAAACGTCCTACTACTTTCCTATTTATATTTAGGTCATAAAAACCATAATATCTTTTATTCTTATGTTATCTTTAAGCTAATTCATATTTCCCAGCGTCGTCCGCACGGCTGGCGCGAGCTTTGGAGCGACTAGCGCCAGCTTCCAGTAATTGTGGCGCGATCCGCGTGGCTCTGGCGCGACTGGCGCCAGCTTCCAGTAAGTCCCACGCGATTGGCGTGGCCTTGGCATGGTTGGCACGAGATTACAGAAATCCTTAGCTCTTTATTTTGCTTCTTTTCTTCCTTTTCTTGGCTTCTAACATCAAAATTGCAGAAAATTAGTGATAAACATAATAATGATGAACTTTGTACTTATTCTAGCATTTATTTGACATTTTATGCTTAGTGTCTTAATGCTTTTAAGCTAAAAACTACATATGCTAGCAACATATCAGTTCTATTGGCGCACTTTGTTTAGAGATGCTCATCACTTTACCACCACTTGTGAGCAGTGTCAGAGAGCAGGAGGAACCATTACACGTAGACATGAGATGCCTCAGTAGCCCATTATTTTTTGAGACTTTTGATGTGTGGGGTATTGATTTTATGGGTCAATTTCCTATTTCTCATGGTTTTTATATATTCTGCTTGCTGTTGATTATGTTTCTGGATGAGTTGAAGCTAAGGCCACTATAACTAATGATTCTAAAGTTGTTGTGGATTTTGTGAGATCCAACATTTTTTGCAAGTTTGGTGTGCTTAGAGCCATTATCAGTGACCAGGGGAGCCATTTATCTAATAGGTCATTGACATCCTTGCTTCAGAAGTATGGGGTTGCGCATAGAGTTGCTTCAGCTTATCATCCCCAAACTAATGGGCAAGCAGAGGTTTTTAACAGAGAGATAAAACAAGTGTTACAGAAGGTAGTGTAACCCAACAAGAAGGATTGGAGCAAGCTACTTGAAGATATTTTATGGGCTCACAGGATCGCTTACCAAACACCTTTGGGGATGTCTCCCTATAGGGTGGTTTTTGGTAAGTCATGCCACCTTCCGGTGGAGATTGAGCACCATGCTTATTGGGCGGTGAAGAGATGTAACATGGCATTTGATAAAGCAGGTATGGAAAGGAAGCTTCAATTGCAAGAACTTGAAGAGATCCGCTTAGAAGCCTATGAGAACTCCAAGATTTACAAGGAGAAAGTGAAGAGATTTCATGACTCTAGGATTCTTAGGAAGGAGTTCCATATTGGCCAAAAAATGTTATTGTTTAACTCTCGCCTCGAACTTATTTTTGGTAAACTTCGATCTAGATGGGATGGACCTTTTGTTATTACTAATGTTTTTCCCCATGGTGCAGTTGAGATTAGAAATGAAATTATGGGCAAGGTCTTCAAAGGGAATGGTCACCAACTCAAGCTATTTCATGAGAGCCCGCTAGTGGAGGAAAAGCTTGTGGCGGACATCTCTTTGGTCTTGCTAATTTTATGTGATGATGTGCCTTGAATATGACATTTTGGGAGTTTCCTTTTCCCTTCTTTTATTTGTTGTCTCTTTGTTTCCATCCCATTGCATGCTTACATTGAGGACAATGTGCATTTCAAGTGTGGGGTGAAGGATTACAAAATCTATTTTCTGTTTACATTTCTGTTTATCTGTTTCTATTTGCTGTTTACTATTTCTGTTTTTGTTTCTATTTTTACATTCTATCTGTTTTAATTTTTGAGTCTGTTTTCTATTTTATCTGTCTATGTTCTGTTTTCTGTTTTAGTTTTTGAGTTCGTATGTTGTTTCTGTCTATTTTTTATTTTATCTGTCTATTTTCTATTTTCTGTTTTTATTATTGTTTTGTTGTATTTGTTTTGTTTTGTTCTGTCTAGTTGTTATTCTATTTTTATTCTAAAATAAAAATTAGAATTTAGGCACTTTTTCATTTTTTCATAGGATTTCTAACTTGTATAATTTGTGAAAAATGTACTATTTTTTGTTGGATTGAAAGGTTTCATGCTTGATGTGATTCATTGTTGCAATTATTAAAGTGATAAGTAGGCTTGAGAAATAGAATTTAAGATGAATCATGTGTGATAGAATTATGCCTTGTGAGTTTTGTGCCTTTGTGGATGAATCACATTATTTCATTCATGTTCTTTCATTTGTGATTTTACCTTTGTGCTAGATTACTCTATGTTTTGTCTTGCCTCTTTTGAGATTCCTTGTTGCACATGCTTTGATTGAGATGATTTAGGCCTTCTTTCTTTTATCCACTAGCCAAATAAACTATCCTTGCATTAATATCCATTGCTACCCTTTTTGAGCCTTTAACCTTTTCTTTCTTGTGTACCTAATTGAGTATTTTTAGTTTAATATTTTTCTATTCTTCTTAGCTTATTTGAATTTTCTTGGAATTTTATTTTCCCATTCTAATTCAGTTTTTGCCTTAGGCAAACAAGTGAGCTTAATTGATAATTGTTGCTTTATTGTGGGAGTTTTTGCTTACTTAACCTATCTTCCTTGTGTAGGACCTAAAGTGCTCTACAAAACTACAAATGGCTCATATGAGTGGTCCCTGGAAAGATAAGAAAAAGATCTACAATTTTGTTAGAGATAAGCCAAGGTCAATTCTGTCATTTTGAGGATCATTTTAGGCTTGGAACTTAGAACCACTGCACTTGAATTTTGGGCTGCGAAATTGGTGTAATTAGTAATTAGTTAGATTAGTTGGGCTTCATTATGGCCCATCCTTTCCTACTAACTCAGTCATTATATTTTAGTGATTTTAGTTATTTGGATGGACATACCTCATTTTAGCACAAACATATTTTGCAGTGGCTTTTAGAAGTTTTTAGAATTAAAACCCTTGCTCTTATTTTCTCTTAACTATTCTTCACTATTCTTCATTTTCATGTCTGTTCTTTCATTTTCTTGCACTAATTTCGTGGGGCTTTCATTGATGATGATCATGGAAGGCTAAACAATCAATCAATCCAAGGTTCCAGCCCAAGCAAGGAGAATTTGAGTTCTGGTTTGGTATGTCAAATTCTATGTGAAAGTTCACTTTCTTCTTCAATCCTCTATTCAATTTCCATGATTATGAATGTGTTTAGGATTGAAAATGGATTAGGTTATGGATTCATTTCCTAATTTTGAATTTTAATAACAGATTATTTGGATGATATTTCAATTAGGTTTGTGGTTTCAATTAATTTAGGGGTTAATTCGATTGAACTGTTTCTAATGAAATTGAATGAACTTTCATAACAAAATCATTATCTGAGAACTATGATAATTCATATTGCTTGGTTTGGTGAATTGGATTGGTGCTTTTTAATCTGTTTTAGAATACCTATTATCAATTTTGTTAGTTTCTATTTTGCTATGTTTTTTTGCAATTTTCATTTATCGCATGCAAACTATTCAATAAAAATCACCTTATTATTTACTAAAGAATTGAAGTTGGAACCATATTGATTGTGTCTCTGAGTCGACCTTGATAATTCACAACTTGCTTCACCTCAGGTCGCAAGCCATTTAGAAACTTCACACATTTTGAGCTTTCACCATCTCTTCCTTGTTTCTAACATCTTTAGGAAAGTATTTCTCCATAAATACCCTCTTGAAGGTTCCCCAGGTCACAGCTTGACCTTCAGCCTCAAAGCCTGGAGAACATAAGCTATTGCACAGTTATTCCTACCAGCCATCACTTCTTGTGCACACCAAGAAGTGAAAACATGGAAGGGATACACACAAGAAAAAGAAATAAAGCAATTTTATACCTATCTCAAGTCCCTACTCAATTACTCTTGAGAGTTTATGCCTTGAGAAATCACTTATTTACAACAGTTCTCTCGAGACTTTAACGCTTATTCTTTACTCTTTGTATTCCTGACTGTTTGCCATAGTGTCCCATTGCACTTCACGAATTATCCAAATGGCCAGTCTAATAACTTATGACAAGGCACTGGAACTCATGGTATAACATACATCAGGAATACAAACATGTCATAACCACACCAATAAATCTCCACAACCTATACATCACAACAATGTGCACAAGTCTCAAACACAGATAGGTCAAACCACTACCAAGCAGTCAATTACTCCAAACATCAAACATTTAACAAGCAAACACAAAATGCACATAGAAGCACAACAGACTTACAACTCACTGACTGAAAAAGGTTCAACCTACGCTACTTGATGTAACAACCCGCCTCACCGCTACGACATCACTAACTCTAATCGTGTGAATTTCAAATTTTAATGAAAACTCCATTAATTTGATTATGAAAATGGTAGTAAGTTTTTCTAATAATACAATCATTGTACACACGATACAATTACAATAATTGAATACATATGTATGCATGTACTAAATCAGTACTCATCATTCACATGTTTGGAACTTAATTTAGTTTTACATGTATTTACAACTCAAAATATACATGTCCACAAAAAGATTTAAGGGACTAACTATGAAAGAGTTGATTAATAAAACACAACTCTTTCCAAAAAGAATTCCAACATCATCACGTCAGTTCGGCGGCTCCATCAAAAGAAAATCTCTCCCCAGGGTCACCTACTGCTGCTCATCTGCTCACATGAATGAAAGTTCACGATCATCATAGGTACCAACCACACGGTACAAAACAAATGCAAGGGTGAGTTTATTATATAAAACCAACAAGCATCAGATAACAACAATTGGAAAGGAAACAACATTAACAACCATAATCATTACAAAAAGTCCATCAGTCCAATACACACTCGACAAACCCATCATCCAATTCACTTCACAACTCAAACAACCATGCTCAAAATGATGCATGTACCTAACCCATTTCTCAGAATGTAATGTGCTACCATCCTCATGGAAGTAGCCTCTCTCAGGAAAATGTTGCAGTAGCTCATTGAGGTCACTCTGTCGTGCACTGGTCGCTCCCCCCCCCCCCCTCATGGTGATCAACCCTCAGTCACAAGGAAGTTCCAAACAGAGTGATTGCCCCCTAGTACCCCTAATACTTACTGTCCATCATTCTATTTCCATCCATGCAAATATGAAGTATGAAACATAGGCACCATCAATGCATTGACCATGGATAGATAGGGACCATAATTTTAAATAATCCATTTTTCTCTTAGGATGCTTAAAATTCGTAAACCCTCCCTCGCAAGGTTATCTAGTCATGCACCCCCCATGTGCATACATAACATCACCGATGCACTGACTGTGGCTAGGAACACATCCTTCCTTGCAAGGGTAACCAACCAGTCAATACACCCAACGTGGACATATACAACATACAACTATGGGCACCATCAATGCATGACCTGGCTAGGAACACATTCTTCCTCGCAAGGGTAACCAGTCATGCACCCCTCATGGGTACCTATGTATATCCACATCACACAATGACATTATTCACATCAACACTATCTCTCATCAATGTCATTATCAACATCAACATCACATCATCTTAATATCATTATCATACATATCAAACTCATTTCATTTCAACATCATTAACCACATCAACATTATCTCATTTGAATATCGTCAACCACGTTATCATCAACTACATCAATGGCATCTCAATTTCAATATCATCAATGACATCACAAGCAATCAAATTTAATATCTATACATAATACATATGCCTGAGATTCACATTCCCCAGGTCTTCAGACAACCCAAATTTCATACTTTCACAAATCATCATACCACAAGACTGATATTTTTAGGAAAATTCTAAATTAAAGAGGAGGACTACAATATATAAAACACATTTTTATGCCCATTTAAAAATTTCATAAATAATTAAATAGGAAACAATGACATCATTCACAATTTTATCCATTAATAAAAAATTCATCGCATCCCATTAGTTAAAAACACAGTTTTTCTTGAAAACGAGCACACAATAGGAACAAGCATACATCAATCATAAATACATTGCATCCCATTAGTTAAAAACATAGTTTTTCTTGAAAACCAGCACACAGCAGGGATGGGCAATTTTCCTCATAGTTGGGCTCCTTGGCCCCCAACTTTGGTATCAAAACTATAACCAAATAATAAACTCTCCTTACCTAACTAAGAGTTCTCTTGTTAAAACCTCGCAGTGTTGTTTTGAGATCCTTCAAGACGCGTGTTTTAGTCCAAACACAGAGCTCTATATACTAAATCGAAGAAAATTTAATATATATTTCCAAGGTAAGATCAATATTAAGATTTGGGGTCAAATACCCACTCAAGTTTAAAAGGGGCTAAAAGGGTGTTTTGGGAGTTCACACCAAAAGGCATCATTTTGAAATTTCGATCACAGAAATGATATCAATTTCATAAAAAGGAGACTTTTACATCTCATTTTCAAAGGATTTTCAAAGGAAGTGGTAAAATTCCCACAACGGTACCCAAAAAGCAAGAGACACCAAGATAAGCTTAAACTAGCTAGGAGGAGACAAAGGAAACCAAGGTTACCTCAAAGAAACCAAGAAATGAGGATCGGAGGCTCTGTTCTCTACTGAATCCTTGAGTTGAGTTTTGAAGATTCTGCTCTAATTAAAGTGTTCTTTTTCGTGTGGTGGTCCAACGGCAAGCGGCAGTGGCTCGTGGTGGTCACCGGCGGTTGTGGCTAGTGGAGGAGGAGGGGGAGGGGGTTGGATGGCTATTTTGGGGGAGAGGAAAGCCAAGGTAGAGCACCGGAGTTTGTGTATCCATGGAGATACTATCCCACTTCCATTGAGGTATCTCTAAAAGGTTGCAACTTACTCGACGACCTCTGGTGCTCTACCTTGGCTTTCTGACAGACTAAACACGCATACACAAACTCGATAACCTCTCTCTTCATGTTTGGCCACCAAAACATAGTCTAAAGGTCTTGATACATCTTGGTGGCACCGGGGTGGATACTTAAGTTACTTCTATGCCCCTCCTCCAAGATCACTTTCCTAAGCTCAGATATGTTGGGAACACAGATTCTTCCTTGAAGTCTCAAAACTCCATCTGATCCCACGTGGAAACTGCTATCATTTCCTGACGCTATGGATTCCAACTGAGTTTTCAGAAAAGGATCGGACTTCTGCCCTTCTCTAATCTCTCATAGCAGCCCGCTAGTAATCCATAGAGCTCCTAGTTTCATGCTGATAGGGGCAAACTCACATACCAGACTAAGGTCTCTAAACTGTTCCAAGAGGTCCAACTCCCTAACCATCAACGCAGACATATGCAAGGACTTCCTGCTCAACACATCAGCCACCACATTGGCTTTGCCAGGATGATAACTAAGCTCAAAATCATAATCCTTAAGAAACTCTAATCATCTCCTCTGACGCATGTTTAACTCTTTCTGGCTGAATAGATACTTAAGGCTCCTATTATCACTGAACACCTCGAACTTGGAGCCAAAAAGGTAATGCCTCCATATCTTAAGAGCAAACACTACTGCAGCCAATTCCAAATCATGGGTAGGGTAGTTCCATTCATGCATCTTGAGCTGCCTGGAGGCATAAGCCACAACCCGACCACACTGCATCAACACTCCTCCTAAACCCGTCTTTGTTGGGTCAAAAAACACCTTAAAGGGTTCTCCTAGGTTAGGAAAAACTAACAGGGTGCCGTAAGGGTTTGGAAGCTATGCTCACACTGGGCATCCCACACAAACACTTGACCCTTACGAGTCAACTTGGTCAAAGGTAAGGCTAGCTTGGAGAAACCTTCTATGAATCTTCGGCAATACCCCGCTAAGCCCAGAAAACTTATGATCTCAAACACAGACTTAGGGCTCTACCACTCGAGAACGACTTCCACCTTAAAAGGATCTACAGTTACACCTCCTTGGGATATCACGTGCCCTAGGAAACTTACCTTCTCCAACCAGAACTCACACTTAGACAACTTAGCATACAGTTGTCGATCCTTAAGGGTCTGCAGTACGATGCTCAAGTGCTCTTCATGCTCTTCTCTGGTCCTAGAATATACCAAGATATCATCTATGAAGACTACCATGAAGCTATCAAGGTAAGGATGAAAGATCCTATTCATATAATCCATAAACACGTCGGAAGCATTAGTCATACCAAAGGGCATAACCAAATACTCGTAGTGACCATAGCGGGTCCTAAAAGCGGTCTTGGGGATATCCTCAGACTTACCCGGATCTGATGGTAACCCGACCTAAGGTCTATCTTACTAAACACACCAGTCCCTACCAGCTGATCCATAAGATCATCTATCCCAGGCAAGGGATACTTATTCCTAATCGTCACCTTATTCAGCTGGCGGTAGTCTATACACAACCTTACAATCCTGTCCTTCTTCTTTACTAACAACACAGGTGCTCCCCATAGAGACACACTAGGCCACATAAACTGCTTATCCAACAGTTCTTCTAACTGTTTCTTGAGCTCGGTTAACTCTATCGTAGACATCATATAGGGATCCACAAATATGGGTCCAGCTCTGGGCACCAAATCTATAGAAAACTTTACCTCTCTCTCAGGTGGTAACCCGGATACATCCTCAGGAAACACTTCCGGGAACTATCTAACAACAGGGAGGTTGCCTAGAAAAACCTTAGTCTCCACTTCCAAGTTTGACAAGATCATGTATACTTGAGCATTTTCTTTCAACGATGACATAACCCGGTTGGCCAAGATAAGCATCCCTCTCTCTCTCACCTCCGAGTTACTAAACACGACCGTTTTATCAAAACAGTTCAACAAAACTTGGTTGGAAGATAACAAGTCCATACCAAAAATAACGTCGATCTAACTAAGAGGCAAGCAAATCAAATCAACCTGATATTTTCTCTCAGAAATTTCCACATGGCAGTCCAGACATACCTCGGAAGTCAACACAGACCCACTAGCCGGGGTCTCAACCACAAGCTCTTTATTTAACAAAGACATAGGAAGTTTAAGTTGTTCTACATACAACTGGGATATGAAAGAATGGGTTGCACCGGAATCAAAAAGCATGAGTAAAGGAATCCCGTTTATGAAACATTTACCTTGGATTAGATCTTTGGAGTTTGAGGCTTCGGCACCACTAAGAGTCTCCACTCTTCTCGTGGTCCTCGGTTGTCCGGGGCGGTTCTGCAGGCCTTCCTCATTGGGGTGTGGGCAGTCCCTTTAGAAGTGACCTTTCTCCTTAAAGTTATAGCAAGACGAGCCCACTTGTCTACACTCTGAAACAATGTGCCCGAGCTTACCACACTTGAAACAAATGACCCGAGTTAGAAAGGTAGTGGGTCTGCCACTACTACTATCAAGAAACCCCACAACAGCTCTTTGGTGGTTGGGACATTGACCATACGGCTTATGGGGAATGGTGTAAGGCTTCCCATGGTTTTGCTACGCGGTCTTCTTGTCCTTCATAGGGCCTGTATTCCAGTAGTAGGTCGCTCTGTCTCTGGAATCTTCATCCCACATCCTACACATGTTGACAAAAACTAGGAACTGACAGACTCCTTGATAGTTTACAGCTTGCTTCACCTCGGGTCGCAAGCCGTTCAAAAATTTCACGCACTTGGAGCTCTCTCCATGCATTCCCTGGTAGTCAGGAAAGTGCCTTACCAACTCCTCGAACTTAGCCGCATACTCGGCTACAGTCCTATTCCCTTGCTTGAGCTCTAGGAACTCCATCTCTTTCTTGTTCCTTACGTCTTCTAGGAAGTACTTGATGGACTCCTAAATTGACTCAAGTCCTATTTGCCCTGATCTTCCTTGCAATGAAACTCAATCTTCAATTCACTCAAAACAGAGTAGGAAACTCTCTCCTTGAATGGGATTGTTTATGTTTTTCTAAATTCAGAAATGGGTTGTGAAAGAAGAATAGAAATGGATTAGGGATGACACCATGCAATAGGAATTCCAATAAGTCTTGCAAGAATCACCACAATAGCTCAGAAGCCATTGATAAGAAACAAGAAGTTCTTGACTAAGAACAAAGGGACAAAACTCTCACCAACAATTCAGCAATTGTATTAATTATCCAAAGATCCTTACATTCAGTTTTTGGGGACCTTATATAGGCCACAAATTCTTAAGCTAAATGACCTTAAATGTAATGTAAATGCAAGCTAAAATGAAGCCCAAAACGTAGCTTGTAAAACAAGCTTTACACAAGTGCCCTTTGGCTTCCAAAAACTGTGCAGTAACCATCTGAGACTGATATAATCGATTATTTCGTTATGGTAATCGATTAAATCAGTTAGAAACTAAAATAATCGATTACACTAGCAAAATAATCGATTAAAGCAGTAAGGTTATGATTCCTGCTTTCAACTGGTGTCCTGGTAATCGATTATTTGAACGAAATAATCGATTAAGGCAGTAAGGCCAGGATTCCTAATTGCTTCTAAACATCCTGTAATCGATTACAATAGTGAAATAATCGATTAAGGCAGTAAGAGCTTATTTCTGATGGCTTCTAAATATCTTGTAATCGATTACCAAGCCCAAATAATCTATTAAAGTAGTAGCTACTTATTTACAAATGTTTTATTGAATTCTTTTAACAAGCGCTGGAATTTATTGATTTAATTTGGATTTGAGACATCAAAATCCAGCTCTTGTCATCCTTGATATGGTTTGTAACTTCATGCTTGCCCAAATTGGCTTGAATATGGTCTTGAAGTGCTTGAGTCCTAGCTCTTGTCATTGGTCCTTTGAAGCTCACCAACGGAAGTGCTTCAAGCTCCCCTTCTAGACCTTTGGCTTTACTTGGACCTCCATTAGTACTTCTCCAAAAATGCCTCCTTGAAGGTCTCCCACGTCACTACTCGGCCTTCCGCCTCCATGCATTGGCGGGTGTTATCCCACCAATACTCGGCTTCCTCCGCCAGGGTATAGGTGTTGAAGGCAACCCTCTGCTCCTCGGGGCATGCCATAACCCCGAAGATCTTCTCAATCTCCCGAATCTAGGTTTGAGGACCATCTGGGTTGTACCCTCCATGGAATGAAGGAGGATTGTTGCACTGAAAGTGGTCCAACCCCTGGTATTCCACGACTCCCGTAGCTTCTCCCCTATTCTGATTTCCCAAAGCCTGAGCTAAGGCTTGGAGAGCATCAGCTATAGCACGATCATTCCTACTAGCCATCACTTACTGTGCACAACAAGAAGTGAAAACCTGGAAGGAATACACACAAAACACCAAGCTATACTATATAGAGCCTCTACTGTCTGTATTCTGGGCTGCTTGCCATAATGTTCCCTTGCATTGTCCCGAATTATACAGATGGCTAGTCTGATAACTCCCAACAAAGCATAGAAACTTATGGTATAGCAGACGTGAGAAATACCAATATACTATGACTACACTAATAACAATGCCCTACACAAGCCCAAACACAAGCAAACATAATCCAGTACAGCACATCTAGTCACTTCAACAATCAAACACTCAACAATCAACACAACATGCACTGAGAAACATAGCAAGCTTATAACTCACTGGCCCAAATGTTCGACCTGCTCTGATACCACTAAATGTAACGACCCACCTCGTCGCTACCATATCACTACCTCTTAATCACGCCATTAACATGTTTTAGAGGAAAATCCTTTTTTTTTGTTTTTCTTTTGATTATGAAAACAGTTGTAAATTTTTCGCGAGCACATAATGACCATCATCATAAAGTAAACACGTAAATAAGTTACGTACAAGACATCTCAA
>CM023958.1:20766152-20801411 GCA_013407115.1 Glycine latifolia | reverse complement strand
ATATATATATATATATATATATATATATATATATATATATATATATATATATATATATTTAACGTAGTTTAGTTGTAGGTATAGTCGACCATGTCTAAAATGTATAAACTTTTCAAAAGCAAAAAGAAATTATACAACGAAAGGTAAATTCTCAAGGAAAGCACAGCTCATGGCCGAGGTCTGATCCATCTATTGGTTTCAAAGAAGTCACTTGAAGAATGGACAAGTGATCAAGCTTGGTTTTTAACTTTCAACATGCCTTGAAGACTTGAAGATTAATTTGTGATTAATTGTAAAAGGAAGAAGCATTTTTGGTGATCAAAGTGCATTGCATTCATATCATTCGTTTAGATTTTTAATTAGAGTCATAGAATTCACAAGGCTTTGATAAATTGACTAAGTGTTTGAATTAAAACAAAGGTTTTTGGAAAAATACAAGTTTCTACTATTTTAATCGATTACCTAAGCATATAATCGATTACTTTGTTCTTAGCTCTTTCTGGAAAACTCTTCAAGAACAATGTAATCGATTACGTATCGGATTAATCGATTATCTTACCTTAGTCTACATATAAAACTGCCTTGATAAACATTTTAATCGATTACCAATAAACTGTAATCGATTACAATGGCCAAATAGAAAACTTCAGTCCACTGCCTTAATCGATTACCAATGTCAGTAATCGATTACATTATAAGCCTTTGCTTAACTATTTCTTATACAATAATCGATTACAAAAATCCGTAATCGATTACATAGTTCATTTGGCTGTTTCTAGTTTTATGAAGCTGTCTGTCTTAATCGATTACAAAATACAGTAATCGATTACACAGTGTATTTCAAGCTACACTCTGAACTGCAAGTTTCTTAAAGCTCACTGTGTTAATCGATTACAAGACGGAATAATCAATTATTTAGTTCGTTGCCCATACCCAGAATTTTATTGAATAGATTAATCGATTACATATGCTAAAGAATCAATTACATAAGTGAAATAATCGATTATTGGGCGCGTTTAATCAATTACTGACAGTTGTAAAAGTTTGTTATAAATAGAACCCTTACTGTGCTTGATTTGTAACTTGTCAATTTCGAATTCTGAGCTAACATAAAGCATTCTAAATACTTTCTTGGGGTTTTCTGGGTTCTTGGAGTTCTTGCTGATATTAAAACATCTATGGGTTATTGATTGATTCATGAAGCAAGAAAGTTCTTTTCAAAGCTTAAGGAATGAGTTGTTCTGAGTTTTGTGTTCATCTTTAAACCTGATTCATTCATTCATATGCATTATCATTCATTGGATCATCAGGTGATTTCTTTCCTTAGCTTTGTGTTTGTAACTCTGTTTTGATTTGTATTTGAATTTCTATTGTAATTGGGTTTCTTGCATGTAATCTAGAGATGGGGTTTCTCTAGGGGTGTGCTGAGTAGTGTTCTCAGTGGGTTGGTCTCTAAGAACCTAATAGGGTTTTAGGTTTCTGAACTTTATCTAGGGTTGATAAATGGAGACTTTGTAATTACTTGTAAGATTGAAAATTGCAATAGTGGAACTCCATTCTAGTGTTGAGTGGAAGAAAACTGGATGTAGCTTCATAGTGTTTGAAGTGAACCAGTATAAATCTCTTGTGTCTTGTGTTTAAATTCGTGCTTGCTTATTTTCCATATATATATTGATTGTCTTGCCTTGCTTATCAATTTAATGTTGAACAATTACATACCTTGGGCTGAGCATTTGATTGAATAAGTATTCTTGGTTTCAAGAGTGATAAAGATCCTAAGGGAAACTCTAATTTTGTTAAAGGAAGTTTTTAATTTACCAAGCCTAACCAATTCACCCCCCATCTTGGTTAATTGTGAAGTGTTCCTATCTTTTACACCATCGTCATCCCAGCAACTCGGCGGCTCCAACCAAAAAAGGGTCATCTTCTTGGTCACCTACTGCTGTCTGTCTACTCACACGAACACGATTCGTGATCATCACAGGTTCCAAACCACATGGTACAATAAAGCAAGGTGAGTTTATCATGTTAAACAACAAGCAATAAATAACATCAATTAGGGAAGGCAATTGAAACATAACAATATCAACATAATGTCCAAGCATTTCATCCCACAATCAACACGGGTAGTCATTCAACAACATTCCACAAGTCAACTTATAATGCCTAGCATGATGCATGCTCCTAAGTCATCTCTCAGCATGCTATGTGGTACCATCCCGAAAATAGTCCATCCCTGTAGTCTTGATGATGCAGTAGCTTGTCAGGGTCACTCTGTCATGCACAGACTACTCCCCCAGTAGTGATCAGCCCCGGGGTGTCAGAAAGAGTTCCTAACAGACGTGGCCCCCCAGTAGCCCGGTACCCTACCGCCAATCGTCCTATTCCCATTATGCAAATGTCATATGTCCCATAGGCACCATCAATGCATGACCCAGCCAGGAACAAATCCATCTTGGATAGGTTAATTATGTCATGCACCCCCTATGTACATATATACCATCAAAAACACGGGCTGCCCCAACATGGGCTCATCGATGCACTGACCGTGGTCCTTGCAAGGTTAACCACCCGGTCCCGGCATTTCACGTGTCTATACATAGCCTATCACCACGGCACCATCAATGTATGACCCAGCTAGGAACAACCCATCCTGGATAGGATAACTCATCATACACCCTCATGGGTATCTATGTATATCCATCCGCATTAGATAACCATAGGCACCATCAATGTATGACCCAGCCAGGAACAACCCATCCTAGATAGGATAACTCGTCATACACCCCTCATGGTATCAATGAACACATCATTATCTCAAGCCATCACATAGGCAGACCTCAACTATTATCAACATAATCACATATGTTCCTTACTTACACGTTATTCACACACCACATGAACTAGTGAGCTGGTATGAAGTATTAGGTGTCCGGATGGGCACCTAGATATAATGATTTTTTATGTAAGAATCCAAACAAGGTCGTACGAGGGCGGATAAGGGCGGACGAGGGCGGACGAGGGTGGATAAGGGTGGACAAGAACAGAAAAGGGCAGACGAGTAGTACAAAGTAGGTGTCCTCAAGAAAGGACACTAGCTCAACCAAGAAGGAAACCCGGTAGCTCTCTCTCATGAAGAAACGAGCTCATCCGAGTAAGGGAACTCGGTAGCTCTCTCTCGAAGAAAGGAAATGAGCTCATTCGAGTAAGGGAACTCAGTAGCTCTCTCTCAAAGAAGGGAAACGAGCTCATCCGAGTAAGGGAACTCGGTAGCTCTCTCTCAAAGGAAGGAAACGAGTTCATCCCCGCATACCCAACCCGGTATCCGACACCTTCACAACACTACTAAAAAGGTGTTTTGGGGATTTACAGCATCAAAATACCAGCTTCACACACATGCACGGGGAGTTCTTACACATCAACTCCTCCTACAAGAACACCATCAAACTCTTCACACAAGAACACCAACCAATAGACATAAATACATCACGTCCTGTTCATAAAAAGACACAGCTTTTCTGGGAAAACAACACACACCAGGGACATGCAGTTGTCTTCATAGTTGGACTCCCCGGCCCCCAACCATGGTATCTAAAGTTGTTACCAACATAATAGACTCCCTTTACCTAACCAGGAGTTCGTACTACAGCCTAGTGGTACTAAAACACTGTCTTCTGAAGCGTGAGCGTGTCTGTTCTCTTTCAATCCTCAAGAAAGATGTTCACCGACTTCCGCTCCGGTCTCAAGGTTTCTCCTGACGTGAGGAGTTCTGTGGCAGTTACTATGGTCTTCAAGGGCTGAAGGTGACACAGAGGGGTTGAGGAAGAGCAGTTTCTGTGTAAGTGTAGAGAGAGAAAGGAGAGAAAAGTGCAAGGAAGAAGAAAGGAAAACACGCCTCCACTACGCACTCTGATGCTTATATACCAGGCTAACAAGACATGTCCACTTAATGTGCACGACCAACAACCACAGACCAGCAGAGTTGACTTATCACACCCATAATCAAACACGCATACCAAGGCAAAACAGCAACAAACAGTAGTTACCAAAATAAATCAAATAATCAAGCAATACACACATATAAAACGTCCAGCTTCGCAAACTCTGAAATTCTGGGGTGTTACATACATAACTACACATTTTTTACAGTGGTTTAAGACCTCAGACAAAAATGATTCTTGATGCCTCAGCCGAAGGTACTATGATGTCAAAAAGCCCGGAGGAAGCAATTACAATCATTGACTCCATAGCAACCAGTTATTACCAATCTCACCATGATAGATCTTTGGTACAGAGGAAAGGTATAATGCAGCTAGATACTTAAAATGCAATTCTAGCTTAGAAGAAATTGTTAACTCAGCAAATATAGGTCTTAACAAAACAAATAGGCCAACTTCCTCAACAATTCCAGCATAGAGGATCACAGAAAACACACACAACTCATCAAGTTCAACAAATTCTGAGATGTGATTTCTGTGGTGGCGAACATCAAAATGGCCACTGTCCAGCACCTGGTGATTGTCAACCAGAAGAGGAGGCTCATTATTTACAGAATCAGACCAGACCTCAACAAAATTATCAAGGAAATTACCAAGGATACCGAGGTGGTCCAAGTTCAAATCAACCGTATGGTTGGAGATAAAATAATAATGCATATACTGCTCCCAATAACTCTTCTTTTGCAGGTCTCACTAACAACTCACATGCAGGTCCTTCTAATAATTCCTATGCAGGTCCTTCAAATAGGGGTCCACCATAACAAACTATTACTTTTATTTAAACTAACTGAGGAACCCAAGTCTCTGTGGAGACGATATCTTATAAATTTTGTAACCTGCGACGACATTGGTATGCTTGCCAATAGTCTAACAGTTAGCAAAAATCTAAGAGATCTTCTCGAGAAAAGAAAAATTCACAAATATTAAGTAAAGTAATAATGAAGTACATAATCCATTACACCAAACTAACACAAAAGTCATGGAAAAATAAAGTTGAGAAAATTGTGCAAACACTCCAAAGAAAACCTAGATCGACGCTAAGCGGAAGTTGTCAAATGGAGATACAAAGAGACTAGCCAAATTCAACTCTTTACATGTTAAGCCAACATTAATTCTCTTAGACAATATTGACTCAGGGGAAACTGGTTCAAGGTAAATATTAAATTTCTACTTATCAAGCTGACATTGCCTTTCTAAGACAATATTGACTTAGGGGAAACTATTCCTGAGTGTATATAAACTTTGATGGAGAGTCTCCCACATTTTTTCAAACCCGACCCCTCCCTATTTGTCTCCCTTTCTCTATCTCATTTTAATTCACACCACGTAAACATATCACATTTTGTGTCCTACACCGTAACCATGATCATCTTGGGAAAAAGCAAAATTAAACTTCTTATCATTTTAAGAGTCTAAGACATTTGTGTATTTTAACTACTATTTATTAAATATGGATAAATGACTCATAATTGAATATATTTTTGTAGGGGAAATGCATATGACACGCTAAACTTATTTTTGAAAAATATTACGTAAAATTTCTAATTTGGTTGTTATAAAAAGAATTGGAGGAAATATTGATTGTTTCAGAGTTACATATTGGACAATCGAGATATGTTGCCAATGCCCCCTGCTAGATAGCCTTGGACTGCAAATTTACAAGGATTGTCCTTCAATGCAATGCATAATGGGCATTTTTTTATTTTTGGATCAAATGCAATTTTTAAAACAAAATGCATTTCATGAAAATGAAACTGAAATAATTTTTAACTTAATTTTGAAACACACTTACATTTGTTTTAAAAAAAATTGTGAATTTGACTTTTAGTTTAAAAAACACACACTCTAAATGGGTTAGTTTCAAGTTATTTGTTGAAAAAAACATTTATTTTAATAAAATAAACAATTTTCTATTTCTTTAGTATGTTTGTATATGTTCCTTATGCTTAAAAAATATTTTTTCCTTAAAAAGAACAATTTTTTTGCTTATTTGAGAAGCAAATTCTATTTGCTTATTAATTAAGTGTTTTTTTAAACGCTTATTTTAAGTTGGCTTAAATATGTTTTTGATCCTTAATAAATACTCAATTTTTGCATTGTTCCCTAATAAGACTAGAATATGTTTATTGTCCTCATAAATATGAAAATATTCAAAATGAATCCTTGCAAAATTTTCAATATATTTTTCATCCTCAAAAAATTAAAATGTACTATTTTTTGGCTCAGAACAAGGTTTAGACATTTGAATTTATATGCAGGCTTTTTTACATTGGTTATATGCACAACCGATGTGAAAAACATCACATTTTACATCGGTTATATGTATAACTAAAGTAAAAAACATCACATTTACATCAAGTGTATATATATATATAATTGATGTAAAAAGTTATCATCATAGGTTTGGATTTATTCGAACCTATATTCGAGCAAAAAAACAATACATTTAAATTTTATGTGGACAAAAAACGTTCTAAATTTTTTATAAATATGAGTTCAAACATTTTCTTATTTACGAGGATAAAAAACATATTTAGTCTAAATTTTTGCTTTGCATTGAGCCTATATTAAAGTAATAATTTTGTTTTTGGTCCTTGATATATTATTTTAGTTCTTGATAAATTAGTAAATTTTGTGTTTACTCTTTGATAAATTAGTAAATTTTGTTTTAGTCTTACAAATGAAAAAAATTATCAAGAAACAAACATAAATTCATTAATTTATCATGAACTAAAAAAAATATGAAGAACCAAAAATAAAAATATTATTTTATTAAAATTTTAACATAAAACAAAAATTTATTAAAAAAATACAAAATCGATAATTTATTAAGATCAAAAATATATTAAAATCTTTTAAATTTCATCAAAATGACTCATTATCATTATCACCCATACCATTCTGCCACCATCGCATCTGGGGATATGCTTCATACACCATATTCATTTCTAATACATCTAGAGCGTAATAGTGATTTTTCGGAAATACCCTTTTTATTAAGACAAGGGGTAGGTATTGTTGTTGCTGAGGATCCTCCTACTCAGGAAGGACATGTGGAGCCTGACATTCCTATTACGGAGAATGTAGGTATTGAGTCACAATCATTTCTAGGTGGGTCGGAAGATAGTTCAGTGTTGACAGAGTACACTAATCATGTGGCTGTTAGAGTGTGGGCAGGAGAGGTTTTTATATCTTGAATTACATACAAAATAACTTTTATTTGTCAATTTAATGTTTGTAAATGATATAATTTTATTTTAGGAATATGTTGAGTTAAAATTGGCTTCTCACAGACGTAAAGTGGTTAAATTTGGAAAGTCTACACCTAAGATTGAAGGCTTAGTGTCTGCTATGGGCTTAAGCCCTTTGATTTCATGCTCAGTGGAGACTGGAGACAGGGGATTTATATCTACTTTTGTGGAGAGATGACACCCTGAAACCAGCAGCTTCCATTTTCCTGTAGGGGAACTGACCATCACTTTAGATGATGTCGCTTCGCTGTTGCATCTCCCAATTATCGGAGCATTCCAAACGTATGATGCAATTAACGTGGGAGAGGCAATTAACTTACTGGTTGAATTGTTTGAGGTAACAGTCGAAGAAGCTCAAGCTGAGATGGAACAATACCACGGGGAATATGTTCGACTCTCTTGGCTACGAGAATTATATGGTGTGAAGTGTCCAGCAAGAAAGTGGATATTAGCAGCCAGAGTATATTTGCTGCATCTGGTAGGGTGCACAGTCTTTGCTAACAAGAGTATCACACATATCAGGGCAAAAAAATATAAACATTACTTTTTAATAAAAAAATTACGAATTTGGGGTATTTTTGAAACATATTACCAATCTGGGGTGGGGTAACACACCCAGATTAGGCATGACTATGGGGGCAGTCACGCCTAATCTGGGCGTGACCAGTCACGCCCATTTTGGGCATGTCCCCCTCCCCAGATTGGTATAAAAGCTTTTTTTTTTTACTTTTTCCTCACTTTTACTATTTCACATTCTCTCTAAAAGTTTCTGAAGTCTATCTCTCTTAGGTTTGTGAGTGAGTTCTCTTTGCAGCGAAGCTCTGTCAACAAGTAAGTGATTTTATTAATTATGCATATTATTTAATATGTTATATTATTGAATGATAAAATTGTTAGGACCATATGAAATTGTTAAAGACTGTTACATATAACTATTTTAGGGTTTAATGTATAAGGTTAATAATTTAGTTTAGTTTGTATAAAACGGTTAGGTATTAGGGTCTAAGGTTTAGTTTAATTAAGGGTTTAGGGTTTAGTGTTTAGGGTTTAGTTGTTAAATTAAAATTATTTTACCAAATTTACTTATTTAAGTTTAAGGTTTAAGGGTTATGGATTGGAGTTTAGTTTTTATGGTTTAGGGTTTAGGATTTAGTCTGTAGGGGTTAGTTGTTAAATTAAAATTATTTTACCAAATTTAGTTAGTTAAATTTAGGGTTTAATGGTTATGGATTAGGGTTTAGTTTTGGATTTAGGATTTTGGGGTTTACTGTTTATGGTTTTGTTTCTAAATTAAAATGACTTTACCAACTTAACTTAGTTCAATTGAGGATTTAGGGTTATGGATTGGGGTTTATTTTTTAGGGTTTAGTATTTTAAGGTTTAGGCTTTAGTTGTTCAATTAAAATTATTTTACCAAATTTACTTAGTTTAGTTTAGGGTTTAAGGGTTATGGATTGGGTTTATTTTTTGAGGGTTTAGTTTAGGGTTTAGGATTTTAAGGTTTAGGGTTTAGTTGTTAAATTAAAATTATTTTACCAAATTTACTTAGTTCAATTTAGGGTTTAAGAGTTATGAATTATGGTTTAGTTTTGAGTGTTTAGGGTTTAGGGTTTAGTAACAATGTCGTTTATGTTTTTTTATGAATTTATTTATGAGTAATTCTAATAGTGTCAATTTAGTAACAATGTCGTTTAAGAGTTAGGATTTTAGGGTTTAGGGTTTAGGTTGTAGTAGTTAAATTAAAATTATTTTACTAAATTTACTTACTTTAGTTTAGGGTTAAGGTTAGGGATTAGGGTGTTAGTGTCTACGATTTAGTTAAGGGTTTAGGGTTTAGTTGTTAAATTAAAATTATTTTACTAAATTTACTTAGTGTTTAGGGTTTAAGGGCTAGGGATTTGGGTTTAGTTTTGAGGGTTTAGTTTAGGGATTAGGATTTTAGGGTTTAGGGTGTAGTAGTTAAATTAAAATTATTTTACTAAATTTAATTAGTTAGTTTAGGGTTAAGGTTAGGGATTAGGGTTTAGGATTTTAGGTGATTTCCCTACATATGTAGATGATATTATTATGCTATGGAACTGGGGATGATTTGAGTGAGAAAGAAATGTTGAAGTAGTGAGTAAAACCTAAATAATTCCTTACATATTTATTTTTTTGGGTTTAGGTCTTAAATATAATTTGAAATTATATTTAAATGTTGTCTATTGTTTAGGGTTTAGGGTTTAGTTTTTAAATATAATTTGAAAGTATTTAGGTTATTTATTTGTCATGTAATTTAATTTGAAGTTATTAAATTATTAATTATTATATTGTTTTATTTATATCAAGATAGTCATAGATGGGTGATTCATCATCTTCTGCATCTTCACGGTCTGGATCCGATAATGAGAGTGAGGGAAGGGATCTGATGACCCATGTTATGCCTACCCCGTATAAGTGGAGGGTTTTGCGGAGGCGTACCCAGAGAACTCACGTTTCACAGGTGATATGCGTTTGTCGCGTGGCTTCAAAACAATTAAACTAAGCTAATTCTGTAGCACAGGATTAACCTAGGTCGACTCAGAGACACAATCAATATGGTTCCAACTTCAATTCACTAGTAAATAATGGGGGGATTTTTATCAAATAGTTTGTATGCGCTAAATGAAAATTGCAAAAATATAAACTACGATTAAAGATTAATGTAGAAACTAACAGAATTGATAACAAGTAATGTAAAACAGATTAAAGAGCATCAATCCAATTCACCAAACCAAGCTATTCAAATCATCATCGATCTCAGAAATTTATCCTACTGTGAAAGTTCATTCAATTTCATTAGAAGCAGTTCAATCGAATTAACCCCTAAATTAATTGAAACCACAAACCCTAATTGAAATATCATCCAATTAATCTGTGATTTATATTCAAAATTAGGCAATGAATCCATAACCTAATCCACTTTCAATTCTAAACGTATTCATAATCATGAAAACATAATAGCAATTGAAGAAGAAAGTGAACATTCACACAGAATTTGAAATACTAAACCAGAACTCAAATTCCCCTCTTGCTTGGGTTGGATCCTTGGATTGAGTGATGATTTAGCCTTCCATGATGATCACCAAGGAAAGCCCCATGAAGTAAGTGCAGAAAAATGGAAGAATAGCAAAATGGAAATGAAGAAGATGAAGAACAAATGAGAGAAAATGAAGAACAAGCTTTTGATTCTAAAAACTAAAGAAAATAAATAATAAAATTGTTTGTGCAAAATGTAAAGTGCTGTCCAAGTTTCACTAAGGTCACTAATATGTAGTGACTAAGTCTGAAGAAAAGAATGAGCCATGAACAAAACCCATCAATTCTAATTATTTGCTATTTACAACCATAAAATCAAATTTGCAGCCTAAAATTACAAGTGCAGAGGTTCCAATTTTGAAGCTTAAAATGACCCTCCAAATGACAGAATTGGCCTTGGGCTATTTCTAGAAAACTTGTAGATCTTTTTGTTATCTTTCCAGGGACTCCTAGAACGCTCCATTCAGAGTTCTGTAGCACTCTATAGGTCCTGCACAAGTCAGATATGTCAAGTGAGCCAAAAATCCAAAAATACGCAACAATTAGCAATTAAGCCCACTTACTTGCCTAAGACAAAAACTGAATTAGAATAGGAAAATAAAGGTCCAAGAGAAGTCAAATAGACTAAGAATGATAGACAAAAATTTAACTAAAAGCACTCTATCAACAGGCTGTGTGGAACAAGGACAGATGTCGAGTTTTAAAGATGCGACATGGCAAAGTTGCAGGGGGTCCAGATTGTGACGATATACCTGCAATGGTTGCGGCAATGTTAGGACAGGCTGGATTCCTACATGTCGCACGCATGCGACATATTTAGGTATAAAATTATGAATTGAACAATTGTACATACGAAGTGATTCCTAAAAATGTTTTTGTTTATAAGTGTACATACGAATTGATTATTTTTAACTTGAGCTTAGATCGATGTTGTGCTTATCAGTGCTCTGGTTGAGAGGTGGAGACCAGAGACACATACATTTCACATGCCGCAGGGAGAGATGACCATCACGTTTTAGGCACTAACGGGAATGTCGTAACCGGAGTCACGTCAGACGAGTGGGTCACCGTCATCGAGGACGTGTTTGGTCATCCTCCTCAGGAGGGTGAGCTAAAAGGATGATTCATGCGCCTATCATACTTTGATAGGAATTATGCGCATTGGGGTGAGGTAGCTGGGGATCTGGTAGAAGTCATGCGATTTACGAAGGCGCACATTGCGCGTATCATTGGAGCATGGCTACTATGCGACAGATCCGGGGGAAGCACTATCGGCTGTCGCTATGTCCCTTTGCTGATAGGGGATATGGGAGACATAGGTAGGTATAGCTGGGGTTCCGCGGTCCTTGCATATTTTTTTAGACAAATGTGCGAGTGTACAGATGCAGATAAAAGTGACATCGGTGGGTGTTTTGTGCTTCTCCAGATATGGGCGTGGTTCAGATTCCCACCCATTGCTCCAGCTATTCCTCAGCCTACTAACCAGGAGTGGCATTACGGCCATAGGTATGTGTTCTTATTTTCTTTTATTAACTATGTATTAATGAGTCTTATATGTATTAACGAGTCTTATAAGTAGTCTAATGTCAGTTATTTTAAAATTAGGTTTAATGCTTTAGGCAAGTTCCGTGTACACGAGCTTCTTTGGCATCGGCTAACATTAGATTCCCTTGCTCAGGATGAGGTACGTTTTCTTATTTATATAAGTTTTGGTCACTTGACTTGGATAATTGCTATTTTTGGTCGTTATTATTTTCTAATTGTGTGTTTCACTGCTTTGTTTAGGTGGTATGGCAACCATATGCAGGCTACCACTTCCTTGGTGCATCTGAGCACGTGGGATTGTTGTGGATGGCTACTACTTCGGTTATATGCTTTCACACAGTTGAGTATTCTTGGCTAGACAGATGCATGCGGCAATTTGGGTGGGATCAACCAATCCCACGAAGGCCGAGGAAGCTGAAGGGTGTGCATGACCTCTTATTGCGAGGTAAACCACATGATAATTGGGTCCGTAAGCTGAGACCCTTTATCCGCCGATGGGAGGTTAGGGACCGGCACATACAGCTGCCTCCCCTACTGACTGGGTTGCTGTCACCAAACCATGAGTACATCGTTTGGTTCAAGGAGAATGGGAAACAGTATGTGTCGAAGATGGCTGCCAAGATGGGTCATGGTGTAAGTGTTGTTTAAATTTATTTTGGAAAAGAATTTCCATTATCATGGCCTTATTGTGTTGACTAATGAATTTGTTTTGTAATTTGTAGTTTGATGGCTTGGAGACGCTGTACTATGCGAGTGGCGGTCAGGAGTGGCCGAGATTCAGCATGGAGTACTTGCACGAGGAGGTGGGTCGCATTATGTGTATGTTCCGACAGAGCTGTCGCTTGGAGGAGCCAGGGACACATGCACCCCCATCACAGCTTCAGCAAGACCCACAGGTGTATGTGGATGTTCCCCATGGGAGAAAGGAGGGACATGGAATAGAGCGTCGCTGGAAAGCCATGCCCCATGTTCCTGTGCCCATAGAAGTCCCCAGGCCTCGCATTGATGGTTTTTATAGGCCTCCACTGATAGGATCTACATACGGTAGTCAGGCTTTCTATTACCAAGGAACTCAGCAGTGGGACATGGGATATTAGGGGTGCAGTAGCCAGAGTGACTTTTGTCCACCGACCGACTCCCAGTCACAGCATGTGTATTATGCTACTACTTTGGCCATGGCATCAGCGGACTATGGGACAAGTAGTGACGTTCCTCCTACAGACTAGAGTGCTGATGATATTGACAACCTATTATCTCAGGTTGATTATACTCCGGCCTGTTGTGGGGATTGGCCAGGACATGCACAATATGGTACCCCGCCTCCTGATCATCCCCACCCATCATCGCCAGATTAGGGAACTCCATACCCACCTGCATATGTAGGTCATTCTCAGTCAGGCCCATCTCAGTCAGGCCCATCTCAGATAGGCCCTTCTCAGGCAGGCTCTTCTCGGGCCCATGGTAGACGAAGGTTGTCCGATCGTCAAGCTCGTCATCAGTCGTGGCCACCTGAGTCATAGTTTTAGTTTTTATTTTTACGTCACTATTTTTTTTTGGTTTGTAATGGACTTTATTTGATATTCAGACATTTATAGCAGCATTTTTGTGTCATGGTTTTATTTCTTGTCTTAACATAGCACGACCAGTCATGTACAACATTATTATGCTTCGCTGTATGCCAATGAATATAAATATCAAGTTAATAAAAACAAACACACACACACACACCCCTCAAACACTGGGTCATTACAACATTCGATTCTAAATAGTAGTATATAAGGTGAAGACTCGCAGTTTGCATACCTAGTTCCATGACTAGACACGTCCAACAAATTGGTCGTCACTTATGAACCCTAAATAAGGTGTGATTGGACACACCCAGCAAATAAGGTAGGACTGAACACGCCCGAATAGGGCGTGACTGAACACCCTCAATAAATACGGCGTGACTAAAGATGCCCAATTTAGGCGTGACAGGGAGGGGTGTCATGCCTAAATTTGGGCATCATTGACCCCTATATAAGGCAGACACTCTGATGGAGGTCCAAGTCAAGCCAAAGGTCTAAAAGGGGAGCTTGAAGCACTTCCTTTGGTGAGCTTCAAAGGACCAATGACAAGAGCTAGGACTCAAGCACTTCAAGACCATACACTACTAGAAAATACGCTTTTAACATCGGTTTTTTTAGGCTTTTAACATCGGTTTTTAACCGATGTTGAAACCACCGATGTTAAAAGTATCAGCGTTAACATCGGTTTTCAAAAACCGATGTTAACAAAGTTATCCAACATCGGTTTTTAAGAAAAACCGATGTTGCTTAATGAGAAATAAACGAAAAAAATGTAAAATAGGCATTAAACAACATCGGTTTTTACTATAAACCGATGTTAAATTATGTAACAACATCGGTTTTTAGTAAAAACCGATGTTGTTTTATGTAGATCAACATCGGTTTTTGGTGAAAAACCGATGTTGTTTTATGCACAAGAGAAAACTTTCTACATCGGTTCTTTTAAAAACCGATGTTGATTACTACTTACAACATCGGTTTTGTCTAAAACCGATGTTGAAGTGTATTTTTCACATCGGCTTTTGGCAGAACCGATGTTGTATATTCACTTTTGCCATCGTTTAATACATAACCGATATAGGATGTCACTTTTTTATTAAAAAAAAATATGGTATATGCTCTACATTTATCAGAACACACAAAACTCTTACAAGAAACCAATGAATCCATAATTCAAGGTAGAGTAAGTGGAAAGGTACCTACGCATATATCTTGAACTTCTTTAAGAAACTTCAGAGACTAGCTCTCTGTCACAAAGATCTCTAGAAATCCTTATAAAAAAAAATACCAAATGTCATCCAAGAGACTTGAACCCACTCATCCCTCAAAAAAAAAAAAAAAAACTAACTCAACTATGATAATTAGGATACCTATGATTCTTGAAATTATTATGACAAGTTTATATGATAGAGCCTTCATTATGTAGTTCTAATACAGGGATTTCCTAATGTCTCTCTTTTTGTCTTCCTCTTATAAAGAAATTAGAATTGGACAAAATAAATTACAACAGACACCACTATGTATAGAGTTATACATTGAGCATTTCAAAATTAAACTCAAATCCAGTCTTAGCTTAGGTGTATTCGTTTTCAAGTACTTATATATATATACTTCAGGAAATAATCGGAAAGAAAAGAAAAAAAAATAAGAAGCAAAAACTAAGATGATTTTGTAATTTGTTAAATAAGAAAGAAATAAAAGGAAAAAAATGTTAAAACTTTTTACATATCAAAATTGAGCTATATAAAAGTATTTTCTCGTGAAAACATGAAGAAATATACTCCAAAGTCCAAATTCAAATCACATAGATAAAACTCATTTGATTTCTTTTTGTACATAAACTCATTTGCTTTACATTAAGTAGGGTACGCAACATTTATTGTTAAAATTATTTAAGCAGTAAACATCCATGTGATTGGTTGTGGGACTAGATAAGTATCAAAAAAGATATTGTCCATTTTCGAAATAAACCAATTTAAATAATCATATGGGACCATTAACATCAACTGAAATCAATTTGGATTGGATTGCCTAGTAATCATAAATCATAATCATAGTCTTTATTTATGTTTAATATTTTTCAACTTACGTGACTTTTGTTTATTTTATAATGTTTTATTTTAGATTAAAATATAATTTTTGTTCTCCTATTCTTTTAAATATTTGATTAATCTCCTATTTTTTTAATTGAAATATATCATCCTCATTTTTAAAAAGTTCACAATTTTAATATCTCATTTTTAAATTGAAACATTTTTTCTATCACTTTTAAAAAAATTTATAATTGTAATCCTTGTAATCAAAATTTTAAAAAGTGAGAAATAAAAAATTTTAATTAAAAAAATTAAAATTTTAAATTTTAAAAAAATGAGAAACAAAATATCTCAATTTAAAAAATAAGAAAATTAGAATCATAAATTTTAAAAAAAAAATAGGAGAAAAATAATTACATTTTAACTTCACTTCTTATATCACAATTTTCAATAAATATTAATATTTTTTTGACATAAACTATTTCATTCTAATATCGTAAAAAAAATATCACTTAACAAGGTTTACACAATATAGACATAAGGCTGTTGGATCCTATTAATAAAGGTTATTAGTTCAACTATCTAGTCTTATTTCTAAGAATACCAAGATAACATGCAATTTTACTTCCTTATATACTATCTCTAAACATAACACAAAAATTAATGCAAAATATTTTTATCACATAATACCATAATATATTGTTATACTGAAAACCACAAAATAGGAAAAACAAGAATATAATTTTAGAACCTGTAAGTGGTAAGTATATGCAAGACCAGTATAAGTGCTCACACTTCTTGTTGATAATGAAAGTGCTTTCTCATAATATAAATTTGCTTCTCGGTACATCCTGAAAAATTCATTGCAGCAGAATTATTTTAAAAAAAATTAAAAAAAATACCAAACAGAATTATTTCTTTTATAATAATTATAAATGCTTCCAAAATTTCAGTTATAGAAACTAAATTATAAATTTACGAAACGACATATGTAACTATTATCATTATAATGTATTGATAGTCATAAATTTTGGTTCAATAAAATATCATGATAATGTTTTTTTTATAACTTATCATTATAATGATTAAAATTTTTGTTTGTAGTTGAATCAAATGCTTATAAATAAGACTATTTCACAAAAATAAAGAATTCAGTGTCAAGTAGGGATGCAATCGAGCTAAACTTGAATGAAATTAAAGAAAAAACAGCAGTTGAAAAGTAAAAGAGCAATTATGTTTCAGAGTTAAGAATATGCAGAACCATAAGCCAAATATTGATGGCCCAAACCAAAAAAAAAAGTTTAACAGTTTAAATATTTAATCAAACTATAAAATCACCATACTATTGTTGAAGTTCCAATTGAAGGAGAGAACACCTGGAGGGTCTAGGCAGGGTAACATAGCAGCCAGGAAAATCAAAGTAATAGAAATTAGAAACAAATGATAAAGTCAACTCACACTTAGTATCTTGCTCCCAGCATCAACATACAAAGCACTATGATGCTCTGGTTTTGAAAAGGACAAAACTTCCCTCTATTGTTACACCAAGTACAAATTAGAAACAAACTCAATAAAAGTCGATATGGAAAAAGAAAATTCATGACACTGATTAATATTTGTGATTAAATAATGATTCTAAATGAGAACAGGGGAAGCTAGAATTATTAGATACTTCTTCTCAATCTCTGCTGCCATGGTCAAGAAAGCCTACTCCACATTGATTGAGTCTTTAACAATTGAGTCATGTAAATTGGTGCAGGGTCAGCACATTTCCCTCACTCAGCAAATTCAGCAATTTACAGACACACTTCAGCAGTTTATATTGAACATGGGCGAGGATGCTGCAACCAATCACATTTCCAATTCTGTCTTTTATATTTCTATTGGAATCAACGACTACATTCATTACTATTTGCTCAATGTCTCTAACGTGGATAATTTGTACCTACCCTGGCATTTCAACCACTTTTTAACATCTTCACTCACGCAAGAGATAAAGGTAAAATGCTCTAAGATTTATTTTCTCGTTCATTATACTTTCTTTTTATATAAAAAAATCTTGGTATTCATCCATTAATCCATTTTATAATTAAAGCTCGAATGCCTTATTTTGGTGTCATGTTCAAGTGTCAAACGACACTTTTTCTTGAGACCATGTTTGACACATAAACATAAGTCCATGCTAATCCATATAAATTAAAATAAAATAAAATAAAGGAACACTTAGAAATTGATGATTTTGCTTTGATTCTCATTACCCAACACCAACAGAGGTGAATGCAGAAATTAGGGTACATTACACCAAACAAACTAAAAACATAATAATAATGATAATAGATCAGGGGCATTATAAATGAAGTTGTCGGTAAAAGACATTGATTCATGTTAGTGAAGTGTGAATACTCACAATCTGCAACTTGACGATTTTCCCTTCCAGCTCCACGGTTCTGATTTTCTGAAAATAAAATAAAAATGAGTGTTGGGCCATAAATAGAAATAGCAAAAGAGAAGAGAGTGATAATTACGAAATCAACTCCAATGGTACTTATGTAGCTGTGGACGTAGGAGTCATCCTGAAAGGAAACGAAGAAACAAAGGAAGTGAACAAAAAGAGAGATTAGAAGAAGCAAATAAAGTGATGACTCACAGCGAATCTAAGAAGCAAGCAGGATTTTCCAACGGAAGAGTCTCCGATTAGGAGAAGCTTGAACAGATAATTGCTGAAACCAAACCAATCCCCAAATTAAATTAGCAACCCCAATAGACAAGAGAATTTATAATTAATGATAGTATTTTAAAATGAGTAAATTTATTTATCATAAAAAATCATGGGAAAGCTCAAAATCAATGTTCAGGGAACGAGATGTCAGGCTATGGAGTAGGAAACACGAAGGAATTGCGATGTGATAATGAACAATGGATATTATGATGCATCAAACCAAGAATGCACGCACCTGAGTTTATAAAATGCCACATTCTTAAACAAACATTTCATATTGCAAGGATTAACAATGGATACTTCCAGTAAACAATAGTATTAAATCAGAATATTAGTAATTCAATACCTAAGGATTGAAAGCTTCTCCTCCTCCCAAATCAACAATTGCCGCCACCAACAGCTTGGGAGTGAGAGAGAAAGGGGTTGAGGGATGGGGAAGAGGTGAGAGAGGAGAAGAGGAACCTGCGGGGATGGAAGCGGCGCCTCGGAAGAAAAGGGAAGGGTGAGGTAGATTTGTAGAGAAAGTGGCGAATCCTCCTCTCCTCCGCCACCATCGTCGCCGTTACCGTTTCCATTAGCATCGGCACCGCCGCCACTAATATCGAGATTGGGTTGAGTTAGGTCTAGCGAAGTAGCAGCCTTGGAGTCGGAAGTGTTGAACCTGAAATGAGATTGAGATTGAGAGCGAAAGAGAGAGATATTAATGGGAGATCGATAAAAGAGAGAATGAGCAAAGAGTCGAACCTGAAACAAGCTCTGCCATTGACCCTTCTCCGTTCTTTCGATTTCGCCCCCCTTTTTTTCAAGAACCTTCTTCTCACGGCCCCCCCGTATTGAAGATCAGGTTTTGGGTTTTATAAAATTTCAACAACATCGGTTTTTAAATAAAACTGATGTTATTAACAAATAATATAACATCGGTTCTTTTAATAACTGATGTTATCGGCTGAAACTCAAGATAGTTAACGTCGGTTAGATTGAAAACCGATGTTGAGTTTTGACAATAACATCGGTTTTACAAAAAACCGATGTTATTGAAATCACTTTATTTACAAAAATGCCACCGCGTTTTCGTTGACATCGGTTTTGTAAAGAACCGATGTTAAACTGACGATGTTAAAAAGCTTTTTTCTAGTAGTGATATTCAAGCCAATTTGGGCAAGCATGAAGTTGCAAACCATATCAAGGATGACAAGAGCTGGATTTTGATGTCTCAAATCCAAATTAAATCAATAAATTCCAGCACTTGCTAAAAGAATTCAATAAAACATTTGTAAATAAGTAACTACTGCTTTAATCGATCATTTGGGCTTGGTAATCGATTACAAGATGTTTAGAAGCCATCAGAAATAAGCTCTTACTGCCTTAATTGATTATTTCGCTATTGTAATCGATTACAGGATGTTTAGAAGCAATCAGGAATCCTAGCCCTACTGCCTTAATCGATTATTTCGTTGAAATAATCGATTACCAGGACACCAGTTGAAAGCAGGAATCATAACCTTACTACTTTAATCGATTATTTTGCTAGTATAATCGATTATTTCAGTTTCTGACTGATTTAATCGATTACCATAACGATATCAGTCTTAGATGGTTACTGCACAGTTTTTGGAAGCCAAAGGTCACTTGTGTAAAGCTTGTCTTACAAGCTACGTTTTGGGCTTCATTTTAGCTTGCATTTACATTACATTTAGGGTCATTTAGCTTAAGAATTCATGCCCTATATGAGGTTCCCAAAAACTGAATGTAAAGGATCTTTGGATGATTAATACAATTGCGGAATTGTTGGTGAGAGTTTTCTCCCTTTGTTCTTAGTCAAGAACTTCTTGTTTCTTATCAATGGCCTTTGAGCTACTGTGGTGATTCTTGCAAGACTTATTGGAATTCCTATTCCATGGTGTCAATCCAAATCCACTTCTATTCTTCTTCCATAACCCATTTCTGAATTTAGAAAAACATAAACAACCTCATTCAAGGAGAGAGTTCCCTACTCTGCTTTGAGTGAATTGAAGATTGAGTTCCATTGCAAGGAAGATCAGGGCAAACAGGACTTGATTCAATTTTGAAGTCCATCACACTCCCACACAACATACCTCCACAAACGGAATTCAATCTGAATACTATGGCATTCTTAGGAGAAACAAGCAGTCAGACCACTACTAACTCAAAATTAGCATTCGTTTTTCCAAATGGATCAATGAAACACAATGAAACAGGTGTTTATTTTCAATGTCCTACTCCAATACCAATGCGGGTTCCTAATGAGTGTTCTTTTCAGACACTCAAGAGTAGGATGTGCGACACCCTTCTACTAACCAATGACCATTTTGTTGATCAAATCTACTACAGACAGCCATCCCTACATGCAGGTCAGCAATATTTATTTCATTCTCTGCAACTCACAAATGATGACGATGTTTGCTTAATGTTAATGTGCAATAAGGAAATGTCGAGTGTTGGCCCTATAGAAATATTATGTACCATCGTCCCAACACATGATGCAATGTTATATTACAACGGCAAGTGGAACATAGCACGACAAGGCAATTTTGTGGGTTATTCCTTCACTGGAACAAATCCAATAAGATTTGAAATTCCTTCAGGATGCAACATTGAAACACTGAAGGATGTAATCAAGCAAGTTACGCTTGTTGGGGTTCCCCCTTATGGAATTCACCACTTGCGAGTGGTAAGAAAATTGTTTTTTCGATAGCCAGCCCATTACGCGTATTCAAACAAGACAATCGAATATCACATAAAAGAGTTGATGATCGATGCAGACTTGTTGAAGGTGTTAGCAGAATCGAACTACTGAAAACGTTTTTGTCCAATACAAATCTTAGCTATTTTTAGCAATCCAGTTGCCGAAATGGAATAAGACATGTCTGCTGCACAACATATGTGAAACTGCTAATTAGTCTTGTTATTTTCATTTTTCAATTGTTGTTGTTATTTTCATTTTATTAAGCAGTGTTTATTAAGTTTGGTTATTTAAAATTGTTGTTGTTATTTCAATTGTCTGTTTCGTATTTTTCATTTGTTAAACAATGTTTATTATGGAAATTGCCAAATGATGAAAGCCTCAACATATTTTAAACAAATTTGTAATTCCTTAAAATGAAATACATTAACATACAACTATTTAAAGAAACATAATGAAAAAACCATGAAATACCATGACGATCAGGACAAGCTCTCTGATTATGTCCAACTTGCTTGCAAATTCCACATTTGGGGCGTCCTTGGCTTGTTTCGACTTCGTCCATCTCGTTGCGTATGCTAGTGGACTTTGGATGACCCTTTCCACGCAACATTTTCCTATCAGGTATGATAATTGGACCTTCACTCAGTGGAATACCACATTCATTACCAATTGGATGCCATGGCAATGAATAAGCCTGAACCAAGTTGCTTACGAGGAAGACATCATCCACAAATAGAAAAGGATTCTGACGAATATGTAAAGCAGCAGTTGCGGCGTGACTGCATGGGTATTTGAAGGCTTTAAACTTGCCACACTGACAAAAACGCTCTTCAAGGTTGATTGAATATGACCTCTCGCAGCCGTCCTCCACCTCAAATAATGTTTGATCAACATTATATGTGCATACATGGTGGCCTGTAGCAACGGTCTGATTATGCCTCAAAGCATCAACCACATTTTTGCAATGTCGTGTTGAAGGATCAACTTGTGGAATAGCCGCCTGACCCTTGCTCACAAAATATTAAACCAATTTGTTGTACGTGTGCATCACCAAAGCAGTGATAGGCATGTTTCTTGCTCCCTTCAACACCCTATTCACTAATTCAGACAAGTTTGTTGTCATATGGCCAAATCTTCTCCCTTCTACGTCATATGCACGTGTCCACTTTTCCTTCGGGATGGTATCAATCCATTCTGCAACCTCAGGACTACTCTCACAACATCGTGCAAACGCTGGCTCAAAATCAATCATAGAGGGAGTATAACCTGCAAAACAATCATACCATTAACATTGTTCGACTTACAGACATATTCATTTAATATATTGAAAATACTTGTTAACCATTCCTAAATTCATCAGGGTCTTCTTTAATTATTGATTCCTGAACTTTTGATTAAATTACTAGCAATATGACGAAGGCAAAACACATGATGCGCATAAGGTGGTTGCCAACCAAGAGGCAAAAAATGGAAAATATTACAATTTAAATAAAAGATTAGGCATTTGTTGTTGTTTCAAAACTACTTTGAATTCTTTGGCAACCAGATGCGCCTCCCTCAGGCGCCACTCAAGCCCAAATACGCCCCCACCAGGCATGACTGTTCACGCCCCAGCCAGGCGTGACTGTGCACCAGTTGCATCTCTCCCAGGCGCCACTCTGTCCATTCCACTCAGCTCCACCCTATTTAAACCATTGAGCCTCTTCATAAGCTTCACAAGTGTTCTTCATCTTTTTGTTAGTGATAAACACCTAAAATTTTGGTTATTTGAACCTTTGTTTGTGATTTTTGGTTATATATATAAAAATGTGTTAAAATTCTGAATCTGTTTGTGTTATTCTATATTATAATGGGAGGAAAATTGAGGGTCGACGTGGTGTTATTTTCGAAGGTGAGAAAAGGCCAACACGTATGAAGTGCAACTCAACAATTGACGAATTGCATCAGAAAATCAGTCAAAAATTAGTTCTCAAAGGTAATCAATCTATCACTATGGTGACTGCAAGAATATGGTGTGGTGATAAATATGTAAGCATGCAAGTAGTGGACGACGAAGACATCGAAATGGTAACTGGAGAATTGTTAACCCAGTCAAGGAAATAATTCTTAGAGTTGTTTGTGGATATTGCTGAAGCAGAGGATGTTGGTTTACCAATGAGGTCAGTTCATTTAAATTATTCCCATAATGCATCAGTATCTGCTGCTCCAGTTTTTAATTTGTCTATGGAAGATGAAAATAACCCTACTTGGGTTATGGACGACGATATTGAACATGACGATGATGAAAATATCGCAATGGAAGATCGTCTTCTTGTTGAGAATGCTAGTGATTTGGACGATGATGGTCCAAGCGCAGGTCAAATACAAGTACATCACTCTTTTGTGGGCAACTCTCAAATCCAACCACAGGAGGATGGGGGGCAATCTCAATTACAACAACAATCGCAAGGTGTGCTACCTTTACAATATTTATTTACATATATATGTGTTTGTTTGTTATGTATTTTATTGTAATCAAATTGGGAAATTGCATTTTTAGGTCAGGGTAATACTACTTATTAGGATAGAATTCCACATTACACATACATTGATTGGGATTATCCGAGTGAACAAGATTCTGGCATGGGTTTTGGTTCAGTTGAAGGTCCATGGATATTAGGGAATAAGTTGTTTGTTAAACAGGAATTTGCATCAAAAGAAGAGGCGCATATGGCAATAAAGCGGAACCTCATGAAGGAGCATCAGGAAACAGTTGTGGTTGAAAGTACGCTGACAAAGTTAAGCATGAAATGTCGTGTGCAGGACCAAAATTGTTCGTGGAGGGTTAGGGTAATGAAACCAGCATATGGTGATAGATTGATTGTTACCAAATGGGGCGGGGATCACAACTGCTTAAATGATCACATTTGTCAGGACCACAACCAACTTGATACTAATGTTATTGTTTCATTGGTACTAGGTATGTTATTGAATGCCATGATAATAATAACAATTAATGTTTCAATTTGTTTTTATTACTGTTGACATGACTTTTTTTTTATTAGGGGTGATAAAGCATGATCCATCATGTTCAATTGGACTAGTCCAGGAGAGGATAACTCATTCCTATGGATACAAAGTTTCATATTACAAGGCATGGTATGCAAAGTAGAAAGCAATGGCAATTATATACGATGATTGGGAGGAATCATACGCATTTTTGCCGAGGTGGTGTGACTATATGCTTCGCTTTTCACCAGGTTCTGTTTACCATATTCAAACAAAAGATTATTATGTGGCGCATAGACTTGTTCGTGGGAAACGCGTGTTTCATCGCATATTTTGGACCTTTAGACAATGTTGCAAGGCTTTCAATTTTTGTAAACCGATTATTCAAATTGATGGCACTCATTTGTATGACAAGTACAAAGGAAAATTGCTGATTGCCACAACTCAGGATGGAAATAATGAGTGTTTGCCACTTGCATTTGCTATTGTTGAGGGTGAGACACTGCAAGCTTGGGAATACTTTCTGGATAACATTCACGCTCATGTTACGAAGAAGACAAATATGTCTTATTTTTGATCGGCACCGAAGCATATTATCTGCAGTTGAGAGGCACCGTGGGTGGCAACCACCACATGCTTATCATGTGTTTTGCCTTCGTCATATTGCTAGCAATTTTAATCAAAAGTTCAGAAATGAAAATTTGAAGAGGGCGCTACTGAATTTAGGTATGTTTAACAACTTCATTTTCCAATTATGCATACCTTAACCAAATTTTCATGTTATTTAATTTGTAAGCTAGTTATACTCCTTCTAGTATTGATTTTGAGGTACCCTTCGCACGTTTTCATGATGTTAGTCCCGAGGTTGCAAACTGGATTGATAGCATCCCCAAGGAAAAGTGGATGCGTACATATGATGTAGAGGGATGAAGGTTTGGCCATATGACAACAAATTTGGCAGAGTCAGTTAACAGGGTTTTAAAGGGTGCAAGAAATATGCCAATAACTACGTTGGTTAAACACACATATAGCATATTGGTGGAATATTTTGCATATAGGGGGCAATCGGCTTCTAACCAATTGGAAGGTCCTCATCATCATTGCAAAAACGTGGTTGTTATGTTGAAGGCCAATGAGGCAAATGCCACTTGTCATTATGTTCGTACATATAATGTCGAACAAACTGTATTTGAGGTTAATGATGGTTATGACAAATCGTATTCGGTTAACCTCCCAGAGTGGTTTTGTCAATGCGGGAAATTTAAGGCATTCAAGTATCCTTGTAGTCATGCCGCAGTAGCCGCTTTACATGTTCGCCAAGCACTGGCACAATATGTGGATGACGTATTCCTTATAACATACCTGGTAAACGCGTACTCATTTCCATGGCAGCCAATTGGTAACGAGCAAGCAATTCCACTGAGTGCAGATGCAGTTGTTATACCTGACAGGTCCATGTTGCTTACAAAGGGCCGGCCAAGGTCAACTAGAATACGTAATGAGATGGATGAAATTGAAGCTAGCCAAAGTCGTATTATGTGTGCTTTGTGCAGATTACCTGGTCATAACCGTCGAAGTTGTCCTAGTCGTCCATCTACCTCATGATTTTATTCTTAATATGTTCATGTTTTGTTAATCTTAAGTCGTTGTTATAAGTAAATGTGTTCGAGGTTGACTTTGTTGTTATCTGTTGTTGTTGGTTGTGTTATGTTTGAACATCGTACGTGTGAAATAACATAATATTGCGCAAAATAAACTAAACATTGTTAATAAACATAGTATAAAATCCATATCATAGTCCATCAAATCCATAGTCAATAATAAATAACAAATGAGAAAAAACAAATTTACTAAGAAGGCAGAGGCCACTGGTTATGACGGACCTGACGATTAGGCAATCTGCGTCTACCACGTCCACGCTGATATTGTGAGGCAGGAGTAAATGTTGCAGATGCCTCAGGAGTCGGCGGTGGAAAGGCATCAACTGGGCTCTGTGGATCATTAACCACCTCATGTCTAGATGGTGAAAAATCTATCTGGCTATACAATTCTGCAACAGATGCATCATCCCAAGACATACCTCCCTGACTACTGCTTCCCCCCTGATCCCATGATGCCATGTGAACTGGACTATGATGAAATGACGAATGTGCCTGTGTGTCCGTAGGTTGCCACTGTGGCTGATAATATTCCTGTGTGTACGCCTGAGGCTGGGACTCCCAAGGTCGCCAGTGTGTCTGAGTGTCCGTCTGTGGCTTAGGCTGGGGAGCCTGGTGGAATGTCTGCCGAACACCATATTCATGACCTATATATGGTGGCCTCAACCATCCAGTAAAAGGTGACCTGGGTGCATGAATCGACTCAGGAACTGGGGGAATAGGCCGGCAACAACGTCCTAATCCTCGACCCTCTTTGGCATGACGGCCAACGTCGATGGATAGCTGTGGCTCCTCGGGAAGCTGGGTTAGGGGTGCCTCTAGACCTGGCTCTTCCAGTCGAGCAGACTCTCTCCAAACAGATATCAGGCGACCTACTTCGTCGTGAACGTAATCCAACCCATGGTTTGGAAATTCCTCAGCCGTTGTGACAAAATGCAAATTCTCCAGACCGTCAATCTATAAGTGACAACATGTATACATAAAGTAAAATACAGGTTAATAGTAAATAAATGAAGTGTAGTAAATGACTTACACAACGTCCTTGTTTGGCACCCCGCTTCATCACGTATCGCTTGCCGCACAGTCTATACCAAACCATGTACTCATGGTTGGGTGACATAAGACCATGTATTTCCTGGGGTTTACCTCGGAGTGTATAATCATGAACACCTTTCAATTTCCCAGGCCTATGAGGTATCGGTTGGTCCCGTCCAAATTGCCTCGTGCATCTATCAGGCTGTGCATACTCAGCAATGTGAAAACAAATTATTGGTGTCCTAGCCATCCACAAATGCATTGTGTCAGTAGATGCACCCATAAAATCGTAATCACGATACGATTGCCAAACCACCTACACAATGAAAACATTTATAGGAGTAAATTTCATGTTCACATCCATTTAAAATGAATATATTTGATTAACCAAACATACCTCATCTCTACTTAAGGTGTCTAGTCTGTCTCGATACCAGGTAAGTGAATTCATTCTAAACCGCCCAACAGCATTAAATCTAGTTTGCAGGTAAAACTTCCAATTATTAATTCAAGTACACAAAAATACAGGGTGATTTAACTACAACAAAATAAACATACCTGTGTCCGAAGTGGCGGTGCGCCTCGTACTCAAATGGCAAAGGGGGAGCAATGGTTGGAAATCTAAGCCATGCCCAAATCTGTAGCAAAATTGTGTAACCACCAATGTCTTTTCTATCAGGGTCTATACAATCGCACAACTGTCTAAACAAGTTTGTCAAAAGTGCTGACCCCCAGCTATATGAACCAATGGCATCAAAATCACCCGCAAGTAGGCCAATGTAGCGACATCCTACTAAGCTCCCCCCCGATCTGTCGCAAAGGATCCAAGATCCTAACATGCGAGCAATGTGAGCCTTCGTGAAGTATATCACATTCTAAGGATGACCAGCAACTACATCCAATGTAGGATACACTCTGTCAAAATATGATAGCTTCACATTGCCAGAGGTTAGCTCGGTGGCGGCATCGGGTCCGTTACCAAAAACCTAATTGCACAATTCGGGCCAATCGGTGTAGGTCTGTCTGGTAATGACTTGCCCATTAGTAGGCAAGCCTAGTATCCTTGCAACATCTTCCAATGTGATGGTCATCTCACCCTGCGGCATATGGAATGTATGTGTCTCTGGCCGCCACCGCTCGACAATAGCACTAATAAGGCCAGCATCAATCTGAAAAATATAAGTCACATATCAATTTATCACTTCAAATAACAATAATTTTAAACATGCTAAACATAATAATATTCATAACTACATACCTGCATATATCGCATGCAAGGGACATGTATAAAACCTGCCTAAGTCAAATACTGCGCAACTACGTCTGGAATTTCGTCGGGTCGGGGTCCACCACTAGGTCTACCTCCACGACGAACCTTCAGCTCTCTTTGTGTTTCGTCGTTCCAAACAGCTTATGAAATATGCGTGCGCTGTCTACGCCTCCTAAGTATATCCCATCTATATGGTCCAGGAAGAACATTCGTAGTGGGATCGGTAGGCTCAGGCTGATGGTCACACCCAGAACGAGGTGACTCAGATGATGATGACTCGGCCATAATAATATGCTACACATTTCATACAAAGAAGGTTGAAGTTAAAAACTGTACCAACTAACTAATAATATTATAAGCCAATGTATGTCTTAGGTAAGTGTTTAATCATAACCTAGGTTAGTAACTAATAATATTCTAACCTAATAAACATATTCTAACCTAGGTCAGTAACTATTTATAATATAAGCCAATGTATGTCTTAGGTAACTGTTTAATCATAACCTAGGTCAATAACTAATAATATTCTAACCGATAAACATATTCTAACCTAGGTCAGTAACTATTTATAATATAAGCCAATGTATGTCTTAGGTAAGTCTTTAATCATAACCTAGGTCAATAACTAATAATATTCTTACCCGATAAACATATTCTAACCTAGGTCAGTAACTAATTATAATATAAGCCAATGTATGTCTTAGGTAACTGTTTAATCATAACCTAGGTTAGTAACTAATAATATTCTAACCCAATAAACATATTCTAACCTAGGTCAATAACTATTTATAATATAAGCCAATGTATGTCTTACGTAAGTCTTTAATCATAACCTAAGTCAATAACTAATAATATTCTAACCTACACCAGTAACTGTTTATAATATAAGTCCCTAACAGTTTCCTACATCAATAACAATAACAATTTTCTAAGACAATAATATAATATATTTCATCTAATTTAAAAAGTGCAGGGTCGAGTACTTACTTGAGATAGAGTTTCACTGCACAAACCCTTAAAAACAAGCTAAAAGTTAGAGAGAAGTCAGAGCAAAGTCCTAGAGAGAAGTTAGAAGTAAAAAAGTGAGGTGGAATAGTGAATTTGGGGTATTTATAGATGCTTGCAGGGTCGCGCTCCAGGGGGGCGTAACTAGTGTCCAGTGGCGCCTGGGGGAGGCGTGTCTCAACCTCAGTGGTGTCTGGCCCATGCGTGTTTGGTGGCGTCCTATGGAGGCGCGTCTGGTGGCATCGTGTGGAGGCGTGTTTGGTTGCCATAGAATTCAAATTAGTTTTGAAACAGCAACAAATGCCTAATTTTTTATTTAAATTGTAATATTTTCCATTTTTTGCCCCAACCAGGATGATTCTTCACAGTAGATAGTATGCTCCGGTGCCTATCTGAAATGAGACATATGCTTTGCCTTTGTGTAACGTGGAGACGAATGTTAGCAAGGAAGTATTCCCAGGCTTCCAAAGTCTCCCCCTCAACTATGGCAAATGCCAGTGGCAGACATTCATTATTGTTATCCTGAGTCGTGGCAATCGACAATTTCCCTGTATACTTGCCATACAAATGAGTGCCATCAATCTGAATCATGGGTTTGCAAAAATTAAATGCCTCACAACACTGTCCGAAAGTCCAGAACATGTGACGAAACACACGCTTTGCTCGTACCAGTCGATGTGCCACAAAATAATCATTGGTTTGAATATCATAAAAAGAACCTGGTGAAAAATGAAGCATGTAGCCACACCACCTGGGCAAAAATGCATAAGATTCTTCCCAATCCCTACAAATCATTGCCATTGCTTTCTGCTTCGCATACCAGGCCTTCTGATATGAAACTTTAAATCCATATGAATGGGTGATCCTCTCCTGAACCAATGCAATCGACACAGACAGTTCCTCATTAATCATTCCTAACAATGAAATTGTAACATTAACATTAAAATGAACAACCTTAAAGAACTATTATTAAAGATATATAAAGAAAATTAAATAAAAACATACCTACTATAAGTGAAGCAATAACATCAGCATCAAGCTGTCTGTGACCCTGTGTAATATGGTCATTCAGGCAATTGTGTTTGCCCCCCCCCCCCCATCTTGAAACAACCCACTTCTCACCGAACGCTGGTTTACTTACCCTAACCTTCCAAGGGCAACCCTCGTTATGAGCAATACATCTCGTGCTAAACGTGTTAGCCTTGCTCTCAACCACATATGCTTCTTGATGCTCCTTCATGAGGTTCCGCTTAACTGCAATTTGTGCGTCCTTTTTGGAAGCAAATTCCTGTTTAACAAACAAGTCATTCCCTAATTGCCATGGACCCTGCACTGAACCGAAACCGGAACCAATAAAAGATTCTTCCTCGCTTGGATGACTCCAATCAATATATGTGTAATGAGGAATTCCATCCCAAAAAGGAGCGACCTCAGCACCTTTAAATACAAAATCAGGTGTATTAAAAAAACCATGCAAGCTAAAATACTATAACATACACATATACAAATATGACACCACTTCATCATTCATTTCAATCCTGTAACATACCTTCAACAGGTTGTTCTGATTGCATAGATCCAACATCCAGATGATGACAGATTTGAGACAACCCTACATCAACGTCTTCTTGGAATCCAGTCGCATGCACATCAGCATGGTCATCATTATCCGACGCACTAGCATCCTCCTCAAGAAGACGATCTTCCATTGCAATATTTTCATCATCGCCATCCTCTTCATCGGCATCCATAACCCAAGTTGGGTCATGTGAATCTTCCTTAGACACATTTACAAATGGAGCAGCATATGACGATGTATTACATTCAAAATTTAAAGGAATTGACCTGATAGGTAAAACATCCTCTGCTCCTGTAAAATACACGTACAACTCTAGAAAATCTTTCCTTGCCTGCTTGAAAAATTCTTCCATTAGCAATTCTATATCTTCATCATCCACAACTTGAAAACCCATGTACTGATCACATTGCCATAATCTTCCCGTAAGCAAAGTGATATGTTGGTTGTCTTGCAGACCTAATTTTTGTCATATCTTCTGATGTAATTCACCCAGTGTTGAGCTTCGCTTGATATGTGTCTGTCTTTTCTCCCCTTCAAAAACAACACCTCGTCGCCCTTCAACTTTCCTTCCATTAAAAAATAACACAACAGGAACAAACTCCTCACCACCTGAACTCATTTCTTCCAGTCAACAAAAACAAAAAACTCCTTGGCAGAGGTTCGCTGTATAGATAAATTTCAAAAAATTGTGTTAGAATATGTTATTACCATTACTCATAAATAAATAAATTCATAAAACAAAACAAACTACATTGTTGGGGTTAGAAAAAAAATAATGAAAATTTAACAGATTTTCATAGACATATTTTAACAACCCTAAACCCTAAAACCCTAAACACTAAACTAAACCCTAAAATCCTAAACCCTAAACTAAACCTTAAAAAAACCCAATCCATAACCCTTAAACCCTAAACTGAACTACATAAATTTAGTCAAATAATTTTAATTTAAAAACTAAACCCTAAAGCTTAATCCTTACACCCTAAACTGAACTAAATCAATTTAGTAAAATAATTTTAATCTAACAACTAAACCCTAAACCCTAAACCCTACACCCTAATACGTAAAGCCTACGCCTACGCCTACACCTTAAACCCTTAACCCTAATCCCTAAAGTAAACTAAACCCTAGACCCTAATAGCTAATAGTTTTCTACAAAACTAAACTAAACCATCAACCCTAAACCCTAAAATAGTTCTATGTAATTGATATGCCTCCAGCATATATTAGTTTTTAGGATCAATAGATTAATAAATTGTTCAATAATTAGTAATATAGATTAGGATTAGTTAATTTTATTACTTAATTGCATATTACTTTAATTTCTTATTTGTTTTGTTAATTAGGAACCATCAAGAGAGGAAAAGAAGCAAAAAGAGCAACCTAGAGCTCTCGACCAAGCCGCGCGGATCGCGCCATGCACCATGCTATCAACGCCAAGGTGCCAGGAAGACTTTTCAATTCGAACATCTCACGCAGATCGCGTGGGACACCACGCGAGTAGCGCCAGACCTCAAATTCAGCCAGTAAACTCGAAAAGCCCACGCAATTAGTGTGGGATTTCGCGCGATCAACGCCACAATTACGCTATTTCCTTAATTAGGTGATTCTGCACTGATTTAACTTTGGGGAAAAGGGCTTTCTTACCCTAATTAAGTGAGAAACGTGTGGGAAACAATAAAAGGGGCTTCTGAACAAAAAGAAGGGGACTTTTTTGGCAGAGAAGACATTGAAGAAACCTTGGGAAGATTGGATTCATTAGAGAAAACTGCAGAATAGCAACTCTGCTTGTAATTTCTTCTCTTCCTCTAGTAATTCTTCTCTAAGAACATGCTAGTTGTAAGATTAATGTCAGTTTTGAGTATGCTTGGCTAAGTTCTTGTATTGTCGTTAGAGCCAAAACCTATGTGAACTCCTCTTTATCTTGATTGGTCCTAATGAGAATTATCATAATTGCTTTTTTTTTATTTTGTTCTTCATTGTATTGTTCTTAATTGGGACTAGCCATTCTATTAAGATGCTTAGGATTAGGATTCACAATAGGGATATTGGGATTCTAGTTTCTGAAATGAGTAAAACAACAATTTATACATTACCTAGGGATAGGAATGTGTAGTTGCAACAATTTCAGGATGTATTTGCTAAATGCTTGGTTTAATAGGGAATCACTAAGGGATTAGGATTTCTAGTTATACTAAAGGGTTAAATTGCTAAGGGATTAGGATTTAGCTAATTATGTAAAAATACATCAGCTGAGCAATTAGAAATAATTCAATTTAGTATTCAATTCAAGTATAAGAGGTAGGGATCAAAGGGGAATGTGCTTTAACCGCAATTATTTCTCGTCACTGCATCAAAATCAATTTAAATTTAGTACGTCCTCGTTAATTTTCTGTTATTTAATTTAAGTTACGTAATTACACAAACTCAACCAATTCTCTCAATTTATTATTTGTCTTCCAATTTCTGAGATATTAAGTTACAATAAAATTGCATTCAATCCCTGTGGAGACGATACTTTACTTACTCACTTTATTACTTGAAACGAACGGTACACTTGCCGATTTCGCAACAAGTTTTTGGCGCCGTTGCCGGGGATTGAAATTGCCAATTTTATATTATCTTTAATTCTTGAAATTGGAATTTCTTTTGTTACTAAACTGTTTTTCTTAGTTTCTGCGAGGTATAGAGAATCCTGATCATCTGCAGTACGATCCTGAAATAGAGAGGACTATTAGAAGAAACAGGGAACTAGCCAAACAAAGAGAAAGAGAAGCAGAAAATTCTAATTTTGATTCAATCTCTGAATTGGAATTAGAAATGGCTGACCGAGGAAATAATCAGCCTAGACCGGAAGATGAACTAATGGAGGATATTCTGGCTCCATTGTTCACCAGACCAAACTCTAGTATTGTAAGACCACCAATTGAAGCAAATCACTTTGACATTCATCCTTCATTGATTACATTGGTGGAACGCAGTCAGTTTGATGGGGAAGATAATGAAGACCCCCATGATTTCATTGACAGATTTTTGAGAATCTGTGATACCATTAGACACCAAGGGGTGTCAGATGATGCTATAAGATTGAGGTTATTCCCTTTTGCTGTTAAAGGGAGAGCACTTAGATGGTTGGATAGACAAACCTCAAATAGCATAACAACTTGGGAAGAATTAGTTGCAAAATTTTTATCTCAATACTTTTCAATGGATAAATACAACCGGCTGGTAAATGAGATCACAAATTTCACTCAAAATGAGAGGGAGACTTTATGTGCAGCTTGGAATAGATTTCAAGAGCTTATTCGGAGATGTCCACAATATGACATGACCGTGGGTAAAAAGGTACGTATTTTCTTTAATGGAATGATACCTGAATCATGCCTTATTGTTAATGTTGCAGCTGGTGGTTCCATAAGATCGAAAACTGCAGTCCAGATGTATGAATTGATTGACTCTCTAGCCCGTGATGAAAATGAATGTGTCCCAGTTCAGCCCAAGAGAGAAGTTATCCAGTTGGGGAGTAATGATGCAATGTTAGCTGAACACAAAATATTGGCTCAGCAATTAGCCAAATTAAATGCAAAGATTGACAAACTCCAAGTCTCTGCAGCTCAAGTTTCATCCAGCAGAATGCAACCTGCCATATGTGAGTATTGCCAAGGTGAGCATGAATCTAATGAGTGTCCTACATTAGTAGGAGATGACCCAGTGCAGGTGAATGGCCTTTGGTATGATCAGAGACCCCAAAAAAATATCCAGAGAAATCAAAACAATGCTATGGGGAATAATTTTCAAAGGAGAACCAAGGTGGTGGATTAGATTATAAATCTAACAATTATTTGCAGCCTCCACCTATTCCACCTAAAGAACCATCAGAGTTGGAGAAAGCCATGTTACAACTATCCAAAACCACCAATGAACACATTCAGGCCACCAATGCCTTCATTAATGAGACTAGAGCTCATCATAAAAATCAAGATGCATCCATTAGGAATCTTGAAAATCAGATTGGACAATTAGCAAAGCAACTAGCTGAAAGGTCTCAAGGACAATTTCCTAGTGACACCATGGTGAATCCAAGGGAACATGCAAAAGCAATTACCACTAGGAGTGGAAAGGTAATCACTTCTCCAGAGAAACCTCAGGTAAGCCAAGGAGAAATTGAAAAAGAAACTACCACAGTTGCTACGGAACATAAGGTAGAGGCATCTTCAACCAAGCAAGAAGAGAAAATTTTTGCACCTTCAAAGAAGCCAATGGATTTCTCTCGCTTTGAAAAGCCTCCTTATCCAGAAAAGAGCAAGCAACAAGCCCAAAAGCAACAGTTTGCCAGGTTCTTAGAAATGTTTAAAAAACTGCATATTAACATTCCATTTGCTGAAGCTTTAGCTAATATGCCTAACTATGCAAAATTTATGAAAGAACTGTTGTCTAGGAAACATAAATTGCAGGAATGTGAGACTATTGCATTTACTGAAGAGTGCAGTGCCATAATACAGAGAAAGCTCCCACCAAAGCTTAAAGACCCATGCAGTTTTAACATTCCAATTGCAATAGGGAACATTAATGTAGGAAGAGCCCTATGTGACCTGGGGGCAAGTATAAATTTAATGCCTTTGTCAGTTTGCAGGTTGATGAGTCACTTTTTACCTATATTTCCTCATCTTTCTGTACTCATTTTAATCCTTAATTTAGCTTTAATCGTTTATATTCCGCACTATTTCTTAATTGGACCGTTAATTCATATTTTACCGAATTTGGATTTTCTGAGCCTAATTAATCCAATTTTTATTTTCAGGGCAAATTAATAATTGAGTGAGCTTGGAATTAATTCGTGGACTTG